>CM031584.1:2745404-3375154 GCA_018467065.1 Ephestia elutella
TAGTGTATTCATGTTTATTTTACTTTTATTCTTGTCTATTTTACTATTATGATTACTTATTTAGCTCAAAATGTTATTTTTTACACTTTCTATTGTAAAATTTCTACGTTGCTAGGGAATATTTCTTTAAACTTACCGCTATATCTTCATTTTTGGTTGTTTTATAGTATATATGTTTTTCCAACATATTTAATGTACTTTTCTACACTTTTCGATGATCACTTCTTTAAATTTTATTAAAATTATTTATGTCTTTCCTTATTATAAACAATTTTGATTGTCAAGGATTGTGACAAGTCAGATTTTATTTTTCTAAAATTCTATAAATTTATATGCGAACCTCTTCACAAATGTTCTAATTTCGTATTTTATTTGAAAATTATGAAGCAATACGAAATTCTAAATCGAGGCCTATATAAAGACACTGAATGTCAGTCCGGGTCAGTCTTGATCTTCTGAGAAACAGAACGGTACGAATTATAAAGGTCTTGTCTCGGGGCCTGCTGACCCCGGGACCCTGCAAGCCTTCGCGTCGTTAATCATTATCTAACACGAAGAAGTTGCTGTGACCTGTGGATTGAAGTATGGAATAAAGGCACACACTATCGCCTGCCACCCCTGCTGTGCTGCTGTGACCTGTGGCCGAAGCCTGGATTAAAGGTACTCACTTTCGCCTGCCATCCCTACTGTACCGCCAGTACATCTTCAACCCTATTGTGCCGCCGGACAAACTTTACCCCCTGTCGGGATTTCCCCGGCTATCCTGTCCGTGCCGTATCCGTAATTTTATTTGGAACTCTATCCGTGTCTGTGCCGTATCCGAGATTTCTTTGGAACTCTGTCCGTGCCCGTGTGGTGTATTTTTTATATTTTAAATTGTATTTTCTATTAATTTAAATTAAATATTAATTTCTCTTAAAAATCTGTTATTATTACATAACAATTTAGAGTAGGACGCTAAAGTTCACTTTATGGACTTTAATTTTTTTTTATAAATTTAACTGTAATGTATTTTGAAAACTATAACTTCGATGGGCATTTAATTTGTATTTCAATGGGTAGCTGATATATAACTTAAAATTTTGCAGAGGTTCTTTATAGTGTAAGTGTGAGTGATGCGAACACTAAGAAAGGAATTTTGGAAATTCCACCCCTGAGGGGTAAAATGGGCTAAAAACCAAATTCACGCGGAAGCAGCCGAAGTAGAAGTTAGTAATAAAGCAATTTATAAACCAGTTTGCGCTTTGTATCTTCCAAACAAAGTACTCCAATGCTTCAATAGCCCAGTTTTCGATGTAACATGCATGATTGTAAACAATGAGTCTTATTAATCATTTAAATTCTTTGTTTATACTTATGCTATCTAGAGCACTTACAATGTTGTGGCTTGAGACAAAAGATTGATTTTTGAGACAAAAAATAGAAGCTATTAAAATATAGGTATTCTTCTCTCTCAGCCGAAAGACGTCCACTGCTGGACAAAGGCCTCCCCCAAGGATTTCCATAACGACCGGTCCTGCGCTGCCCGCATCCATGCGCATCCCGCGACCTTCACCAGGTCGTCTATAGGTATAGGTATTCTTAGTACACTCCAATTTTTTACTCGTTTATTCATATTGTAGTGTTTTTTTGTGTGTAGTTACACATATTTGGGTTTAATTTAGGTTTTCTATTTAGCTAAGCGTGGCCTTAGAGTCTCACGACTCTTGGCTCTATCTACCCCGTAAGGGATAAAGACGTGATTCTGTGTATATATGTATGTATTTAGGTTTACGGGGTATTTTATAAGATTTTATTCTAGAGGTTCACTGGCTAAGTTATTTTGTCGTTCTATTCATTTTGCGAAGTATATAAACTTAAGAAAGGAAATTTAGATACCTTTTTGAACCCCCAAAACTAGATACTGCTTTTTTGGGAAGTTTTGCAAATGTGTTGACCACTTTATTCATTTGGCTAGTATTGAAAGCTAAATAAAATTAGAACCTCGTTCTGCTCATATTGAAAAGAATAAAAGTCATAAAAATGCTATTCACAATTATTATTCTTATACTTAGGTACCTAATAATTAACTATAGGGACGAATCAACAATAACACAACTCTTTAACGGTTTGTATGAAATCGTGTGCACATTTGTAATTCTGATTTATAATGATAAGATTATAATGAGTTTACGTATAACGGTAGGATGGTTTTTTGAATAAAATATACCATGTTTTTCTCATTGAAGCCAAAACACCACTGACTATATAGTTTAATTACTTATTCATACAAAGTACTTTTTTCTTTATGAGCATTTCTTATTCATTTGCCTATGCAAATAAATAAAAAATGCGAACATAGACAATTAAAAAGGTAAAGTAAAATTCACAAAAACATAATGTCTATGTCGGCCTAGATATACATCGTTAGCTTTCGCAGAAACTCTAACTTTTGTAGAAACTTTTATTAGTCTAGCTTTCATTCTACATGCGCGGGAGTTGAGTCGTTGTCTATTTAATGTTCAACTATCTAATTCTAAACAATTCGTGAGGCATTCCTCTGAGCATTGATTCGAATAGCTTTGACTCCAACGCCACTTAACTATTTCATTTAGAGCCCCTATCAATATTTTTTCATACAATCTTTTGTCGAAAGGTGCTCAAGTAATGATGAATACCTTCAATTCGTGAACAAAATAAAATATTGTCAGTTTCGTTTTTGTTTTTTTATTTGTGATCGAAGATTAATGATAACTCATATATATTATAGTTATAAATATTCTTATAATAAAAAAAACTCAGACAATGTTCCGTTAGTGGTCAATCAGAAATGTACGGGAAGCATAGGGTTGCCAACCGTATACTTTTTAAACTGTTGACGATTGTACGCTAAAATCCAATATATTATTTTTCTGGATTCATCAGATTACGGACTTACTTAAAAAGGGAGATACTCACGGAAATATAAATAAGAGAGATACTAGTATTAGGTGCACCCATAACCAGCGAGCATGTATGAAGAGAGTGATGAGTGTAGAGGAAGCGAGAGAGATCTGCAAGGAAGTGGAAATCGCTAGTCATATCTTAGATAACAGCTTTACAAATAGATATATGTATAGCCAGTGAACTTGTTTAAACGTACCATTTTGCAATAATCAGGGTAAGGCAATTTTTGCTATTTTTTTCTATAGCATGCATGCATGTATTTAAATAAATGAGTAACAAATTTATTTATATCTTTGTTTCTTCCTTCAAACTTTGGAATATATTTCAATAGAAACATCAAAAAATACTATATTTCAACCAAGTATCGTTGGCAACCCTAAGGAGGCTAGGGAGGGTCAACATCTCAACAATACCGTTACTAGAACGCTGTATTCTTTTATTATTGTTTATCTTCTTATTTTAAAGTGTACTTTCTACCTTTACATCATGTCATCCTCAATAAAAGCTGTCAAATATATTTTTTTTAAATCGTACTGTAAGCGTAGCATAATAGGTATAAAGAGGACGGATTGAGTCCGAAATACCACACTATACACTATGTTCCATCACACAAATAACAGACGTTGGTAAGAAGTCGGCAAAATTAAAGTGGATGGGCGGGCCACGTCGTTAGCCGTATGGGGATGGAAAGATGGACCAAAAAATAGTTACACCTTGGGTCCCGACTGATGGCAAAAGAGCGAGAGGTAAACCGAAAATGAGATGGACTGATGAATTGTCGGTCTTTGATAGGCGGTGGCAGCAGCTAGCGAGCGATAGAGGTTGTAGAGATAAGGGGGAGGCTTTTGGCCAGCAGTGGGACCTATTGGCTAAATAAAAAAAACTGTATATAGGGGTTTGGTCGACGGGTGCAAATTAAGAGCCAAGAGTCTTGAGACTTGAAGGCCTCGCTTAGCTTACTAGTGGGCTTATTGGTTGAATGGAGATTTAGATATAACGTCAGGTTGCTAACCCATCGCCTATGACTACTCATAACACCACTGACTATAGAGTTTAATTATGTTAAAACGACCCCAGTTTAAAACCAATTTCCTTGACTGACTTTTACCATCTGCGCGGGATCTGAAGCAGCTGGTTCATTTCCAAAATTCGAGGTCGGATGGCTGTAGATTCGACTAAATTTTTGCAGCAAAAGTGTCAAAATGTCGAAATTTTTAAGATTTCACATGCTACTAGACCAATTTGATTAATTTAGTCCGCTCTACCGACTCTGTCTGACCTACAATTTGGTGGCTCGTAGCTAGTTGTTTTATTATAATATGAATGGGTATGTTATTATTATATTATTCTAACTAGCGCATATATTTTTATTTTTAGGGTTCCGTACCTCAAAGGTAAAAACGGAACCCTTAAGGGATAAGATCACTTTGTTGTCCGTATGTCTGTCAAATTTTTGAAGGTATCGAGTTGAAATTAATATCGAATACTCGGATCTATGGTCTCTTTCATCAAAAAAATAATCAAAATTATACGTCAAAGCGATCAGGAGTTATTACCGAAAATGTTGCGATTTTTAGCATATTTTGCGATTTCAGACAGCAATCAAAACCTATGGCACAGAATTAATATAAGTACTACGTATCTGAAAGTTGTAAATATGTTGTTGGAAGTTTAAAAAAAGTGTTACATACTTATTTTTGCGCTGGATTCATTTTAAGAATCCTAAGGATCGAACTGCAAAGTTAAGTTTGTTTTTGAAACTAGTTATAGTCTTTTAGTTAGAGCTTATAATGTGAGATGCTTTGCTTGTACGGAACCCTCTGTGCGCGAGTTTGACTCGCACTTGGTTTTTTTTTGTGTTATCGACACGCCAAGAAGAAGATTGTTATTATTTCAGCTGATTATGGATGTATCATTCATTCCACAGTCCAATCATAAGAAGATACCACGCTTTGTATTTTTATGGATAAATTGCTTGTTCTCGCGACTTCGTCCGCGCTTAATTTACTATTGTTTATATATCAGGTTCTAAAGCGGCGTCTCCAGATGAAATTACGCAAGATTTCAAGTTAGACCTTCAATATAACAGTGAAAATCGCAAAATTGGTCCAATAGTGCTCGTACAAACATACAGACAGAAAGATAGACTACTTATTTTATTTTTATTTTATTTTTTAGTAAATAATTACCTGTGTTAGGAGATAGCTCTTCAATATTGGTTTGGAAGTTGGGTTGTGATATGGATAGTTTACTGTTTTTTCGACACTATAAATATGTCACGTCTGCATGGCCGCAAAAATTTACAACATATTTCCTTGATCGACTTTAAATCAACATAGAAAAACATTAAACAAGCCATCATAATATTTCACAATCACAGACGGTGTTCTGTACGCATCTATTATGGGACCACATGCCGTGACGGATGACACAAAACTGATGTATTTACAGTAAATTACAGTCATAACCGCAGGCCTAGAAGTCTGTCATGGTGAGCAAAACACGGGTTATTATCTTATTGAAATTAGAGGTCTTTATTTCAAACCAATCATATAAAACTTTTACCAAAGCGTCGTTGTTCTAGGTGAACTCCAAAAGATACAGCGCGGCGCGATGCGATGCGTAAAATGTCAAGTTCTCGTCGATCCGCCTGACTGTTAAATAGGCAGATAATGAAATGCCGGCGTTTCACGACATGCCTAGGAATATCATGATGCGCCTAAATAAACGATCGGCAGGTATTTTGATATTTTATGCAATGCGTCGCGCGCCTTGCTGACTTGCTGCTTTTGATGCTTACCTAGGACGCAATACATATAAAGTATTCCTATCAATATTGTAGCAATAGTTTAGTTTTTACACATGATACATAGCTATAAATAGAACCTTAACGGAACTATACGAATACATTGAGCGTGAGAAGTTGTTATTGTTAGTAAAAACTGATGTTCTCATCTATCTATACGTACAATAAAACTATAATTGGTCTACATGTCTGTACATATTAATTTTTAGAAAAAAAAATGAAATGTACAGAGAATTTTTTTTTTTACCTATTTTCGAAAAAAAAAAAAATATGACGGTCTTTACAGGGTTAATCGAGAAGCCAAAATAATCTATTTTTAGAATTTTTGCCGGTTTGTCTTTTGACTGTTTGTTTGCACACTAACACTTAAAATATCTAGCGGAAGTTTTTATTCGACAAACAGTTTACAATATAAAACTAAATCAACGCGGATGAAGTCGCGAGCAAAAGTTAGTCATTCCTAAAACACCATTTATAACTCAAGAACGGCTTGACCGGTTTTGTTAATCGAGCTAGGATTATTTGGTACACGGCTCGGTAAAAACTTGTAACAAAACCACAGGGCGGGCGCTTCAGAGAAACGGGGCGTCAAATATACCTACTATTACTACAAATGAAACTGTATATCCGTAAACACGTCAGTAACACGTCAATGTGTGCGTTTTTATAGTCATAACGTCCCATAACACACAAGAACGGGGGAGAAGTGCGGAGGGGTGCCATATTACGGGAGGCGCAGGGAGTTTCCTTTTTGTACGTAGTACTTATATTAATTCTATGTCAGAACATTGGGTTCTTTTTTTATCCCGAAATTCCGGGAGCGGAATCTTGAGATTGTTTATGCTAAATACTATGGCTATTTTTTTAGGTAAGGTTTTCTGTAAAATTTGGTATTCAGATTGTAAAAGTCAATCGAGGGAAAGTGCTTTAATTAAGCGATTGTTTTACAACAAGTCACTATACCTGAATCTCTATTCCATCAATAAGCCCACTATTCAGCTTAGCAAACGCTAGTTTTTAACCGACTTCCCAAAAAAAGGAGGAGGTTATATGTTTCGATGTATGTATGTTCGCCGATTTCTCCGCCTATGATGGTCTGATTTCTGATATTTTTTTTCCAAGTTGGTGCCATTTTAACCACGTCAGAATCTGTTCGGTAATGTTAAAGATACCTAACAAAATATTAAAATACCATCGAAAGTGCCAAAAACTCCTGCACTTGGCACCGACTTCACCTCGTTTAGTAGGTGGCATGCCAATACATTTTTCTTTCTTTTTGATAAATCTGCCTATATTTTATTTCATGATTTTAAGTTTTATGATGGAAGTCGGTTAATTTTTTTGGAAATTTTTTTTATTAATATAAGTAGGTAGATATTTTATCGTAGATTCTATTCTCTCTTGCCAATCTCGGGACTTTGTAAAATGTTGCAGTAGGTAATGTAGTTACAGGCTACTTTTTGAGCATGTAATTAATTAGATATAAAAATTGCATCTATTATAGATCATTGCCGACGGCCTTGCTTATATTGGTTAATGATGCGCTTAGTCTCATTATATTACTTTGTATAACATATTCTTTACATGTAATAAAATCGTAACCAAACGCTGATAAATTGAAAAACTTGCTGTGGGAAGGCTTTCTAAACGTAATAGAATATAACCCAAATCGATTATTTATAAAATTATTGTCTGTTTGTTTTTCTGTACGTTGGTGTACGGTACGCTAATCTCCGGATCTACTGGACGGATTTGAATGAAAATTTTTGCTGTGAGTTTTATACCAATTTTTTCAAATATTAAATTACAATGACTACACATATTTAGAAGGTCTTTGCTCGACCTATATGACTAATGTTAACAATAATGTTGAAATTCGAATAATTTTTTTTTTGAACATTATTGTTAACATTGTTAACAATAATGTTGAAATTCGAATAATTTTGTTTTTGGCTTTTCCATTATTTAAATTAATATAATAGAATAATTTTATAAGAATAATATTTGGTATTTCAGTGTCAGTATCCCAGACAGCAAGACTACATTGTGGTGAGTTCTTTATTAACTTTTTAGTAAATACTAGCTTTTCCCCTTAGCTTTGCTCGCCTTTTTACACGACTGATCAAAAAATGAGTGTAATGTTTTCAGGGTTCATGTATGTATGTATGTAAGTTTCTTTATTCCACCATAACTCCTGAACGCCTTACAAGATTTTGATGTGAGAGGTATTTTTAGATTCCTTGCATTCCTCCCAGTGACATAGGCTATGTAAGTTGTCAGTCGTGTTTTTTATTTTTAAATATTTAGCTTGTTATTTGCAGTACTCCATTTTGTAATGTTTATTATATTGTTGTTAAATTAATATGGAACTCTGTCCTCTTGAATTTTTCGAAATGTAGCCTATCAGCCACCAATAAAAAAAAAAAGTCTAAGTGGAATTTCTATGTGCTATTGGAACCGGAGCTATTCAAATCGGTTTAGGTAGTTTTCTTCTATAGTTATTTTCGAAGTTTTAGTATGTACGGAAGTAAGGGTAACTAATAAGAATAATCGAAGGTATAAGAAGTAATATAAGTACATATATATATATATATTATTCTTCCAGTGATGTCCAAGAATGTCTTTCCTGGAGGTGGCAATCGAAGCCGACGTGAGTCGCTTCGAAGACCCTGACTTCGAAGAGGTGGCTCGCAGGAACTGCCACGAGTGTCCGGATACCAGGCATAAGGTCATTCAGGAGTTGCGTTCTATGATCATCGGTAAGTGGAATTAACTTCCTGCGGCGGTGTTTCTGAACCGATACGACATTGGAACCTTCAAAAAACGAATCTACGTCTTCTTGAAAAGCCGGCAATACTCTTTTGACACTCCTGATGTTGCAGTTGTCCATGGGCAGCGGTGATTGCTTACCATCAAGTAACCCGCTTGCTTGTTTGCCGCATTATGTTATAAAAAAGTACTTAAGTTTCTTACAATTATATATATTGCAAACTAGTTTGTGACAATAAATGTTTATTACTTCTAGTTCGGTTGTCTGTCTGGTGGCTTTCTATCGGTCTGTGTGGAAATAGAAGAGGCCAAAAGATTGTTTCTGATATGATGATGTATTTTCATCTGTTTGGCGCTACTAATTATTAGTTGTAGTAATCGATCAATTTTCCATAAATTTTATCTAGAAATGCCCTGCCTGGATTTCCTTTACCTCTAGTTTTAAATTTTCCTTCGGTAACCAAACATCATTCCTCGCCTTGTCTCTAATGCTCTGAGTAACATGCTTTTATCTTAAATCATATTCAGTAGGCACGTCCTCATTGTCTTTTTTTCGATCCAACTAAATCTTTCCATGCGCTTCCAACAACATACTTCAAATATTACCAACGCATATCCTTCTTCAGCGAAGCCTTTAATGTCGTATTTTCAAAAATATGACCCAAACCTTTATTACTTATTATCTCTTTTCAGAGCGCGGTGAATGCCACCCACGTCGCTTGGACGATGCCTATCTGCTGAAGTTCCTTCGCTGTCGCCGGTTCATACCTGCGCTCACGCATAAACTGGTAGACATTATTTATTTATTCTTATTTTCTAATATTTACTCTGAGCCCTATTAACGTGGTGGGACGACCACTGGGGTGGATGAGAGTCACTCGATTAACTTCGTATATCATCACAAATCTACTCGTATATGACCATGTTTACGTGTCCAGGACTCGGCTGTCTATTTCAGGAATAGAAATGATTTATCTTACTTGGGTCACGTATCCTAGTAAAACCATGGACTTTTATAGACATATCACTATCTAACACCGAATGGAGACCCAGGTCATTCAAGATTCCTATCAGACCGACCATCTTCTCATGAAGTAGCATAAATGACTGAAAACTTCCAGATGGTGCGTTACCAGGACTTCCAGCGACGTCACGCGGCCCTCTACGACTGTGAGCTGTTCGATCTGGTCAAGGTGCATAACGTGTATGCTGGGGTGCTGCCGGAGAGCCCGAGGAGTGGACGGTCTATACTCATGAGGTTTGGTACGTTGGAAGTTTTATAGTTGCCATTGCTGTGGTAATTTTAAAACCTTGACCATGACCAGGTCAGGGTACAGTTTTGCTGGAGTGCTGTCAGAGAGCCCGAACAGCAGGCTTATATGGATTGGTAAGTGTGTACTTACGTCTCATGCATTAGTCACATTATCAAGGAAGTCGTTATTTCAAAAAATCGATAAGTGATCTAGGATTTTGCTGTCCAAACAACTCTAATTATGTTAAGTTACCACCCCAATTTCATCAACGTGAAGAATGAAATATATAAACATATTTACAGGTATCCATAGTCTCTGCCTGTGTAGGGTAATGTTAATTACATGAGTCAGACGTTCGTATGACGCCCGTGATTAACATTACCGTACACTACCATTACGGGAACAGGCGATGATAGTACTACAAGTAAATGTTTTTTTCTTGTATCTTCCAGGTCGTTGGGACGTGGATGCCGTCACCGTGGTGGACGTGATGCGAGCGGCACTGGCCATGACTGAAATAGCGTCACAGCAGCCCAAGATACAAATCATGGGGGCTTCCATCATAGTCGATCTCGAGGGACTACATTTGGGGCAATTGCGCCATTTCACGGCGAACGTCGCACATCAGACTATCAGTTTGATGGGGGTAAGTAATCATCTTAATTTTGACTTAAAAATACCTTTCCGTGGCATTGCTAGCATTAATTAGATAGAAGCCTCTTAGATCGATTTTCTCATGGATAGACTGGTTGGAAGCGACTGCGTCCAACGTCTTCAAGGGCAACGTCTACTAAAATCATTTTTTTTTGTAACGTTAACATAAAAAAACCTGTTTCCCGTTAAGGGTAAACAGAATGCCAACTAACACCAGGCTATCATAACTTTACAGGTGAATTTCCCCATACAAATTCACGGCGTCCACTTGGTGAACTACAACTGGCTGCTCACAAGTGTCTTCTACCTGGCCAAGCAGTTCATACCCGCGGGGGCCCTCAAAATGATCCATTTCCACGGCAGTGACATGAGCTCCCTTCACAAACACATAGACCCAGAGACATTGCCTCAAGAGTACGGGGGATGTTGCAGACATGTCGTGAAATTTGAAGATTGGTTACCAGGAATACAGAAGTACATGAATAGAAATGAGTTCCTAGAACGTGAGCTGAGAGATTTGGGGTATACTTTCGAAAGTGATAAAAGTAAAAGTGATAGTAGTATGTGGCTTGATGATATTTTAATACAATGATATTATGATTTAGTTTAGTGGTACGTATTTAAGAAATAAATTAGCTTTATAGTGACAGAATCATTAGAGAAACAATAAATAACTCAACGGCCTCTAAAAATATTTTGAAATTGAGTTTACTGTGAGATAAATACGAGTATATACTGACAAATCACACAGATTGAGTTAGCTCTAAAGTAAGTTCGATACTTATGTGTCATGTGAGATTTTTGATCCAAGTCTACAAGTTGACAATGACATCACAATCAAAGAAATGCTAATGCTAAAACATACTGTTGTGTTTATGAGCATGGTTTCATTTCATAACAAAAGATGTTGCATATTTTTAGGTTAAAACGGACTCGTAACATCGCACTTTTTAGTCGTGTAAGTACCTAGACTTTTACTTAATACAACATGTAAAGAATTTTAATGAAAATTATGCAATAATAGCTGCCCTTCTGTAGGATTTCGGTATAAAAGCCTACCCATAAGTGTTATTGCAGTTTTAATTCTAACTACTCGTGTACTTTTCATTGAAATCCGTCCAATAGTTTTTGCCTGAAAGCGTAACAAATTTTCATTCTTAAAATATTTGACGTTTATAATATAATGTAGGATATTTAGATTATTTGAAGATTGTTGTTGTAAAAAAAAAAATATTCAAAAATATTTTCATAAAAAGTTTTTAAAATGTATTTTTTAGTAAAGTTCTCAACAGCACTTGACCAATTTATTGTTATTCAGTATGTATCCTGAATTATGTTGTCCATTTTGTGTGAAACCCAGAATGACACTTGTATACTTTTCCCGTGGTAGCTGAGCCAGGGGGCCAAGCCAGTTTTGTTATATTTTGTTACTTGAAAATATAGTTATTTAATAAAACATCCTTATACATAATAACATGCCTATTATAATTTTTAGTCTCTGCTAAACTATATTTTGAAGCTGTCTTTCAGAATCCTAAATTTCTTTTTTTTAATACAAGCCCTATCCGTAAAAGTGAAACCGCGCCCTGCCTGCCAATTGCCTTAAAAACTGATGATAACTTTAATCAAACTAATGACAAGGCAGCATGGTCTTTGACCTTCGCCTGTCCCTAGAGAGTCGAAATAAAAAAAAAAAAAGAAAGGGGAGGGGGTAACTGCACCGACCGAGTCACGTGTATTTCGCTAAATCTACCAGGCAGGCATGAAGACACGGGGATGCGCCAGACAAGTGCAGGTGTGTGAGTACACCCTTCTTTGGCCAGTGTGATTGTGTGCATCGCGCCGCGCATGCGTCATTGCTGGCAGGAAAGTTAACCTGCATGGGCCTCTATCAAAGAAAAAAACAGTGTAGGTAGTAAACTCCGTTTTTTCTTACTTGTCCTATTTTGTAAACAATCTTCACAGTACTTTTTGTTGAATTTTGTTGAAAATTAATCAAATATTAGTTCTAACCTAAAAATTCTAAAGTAAAACATTTATTAACCACAAAAGTAATTTCCTAAAAAGTCTATTTTAATTTATATTGTTGTAAAATCATAAAAAGACATGGCAAGATTGTTTACATAATAGGACAATTCGGAAAAAACGGACTTTAGGCAGATTTCCTGTTGACCGTACATGGAGAGTACAAATCTGGAAAACCACTAATTTTTTTTTCTTGATTTGAAAATTTGTAGAAGAGGCTTATTTCCCTGAATTCTAAATAATATAAGGTGCCAACATGTATAATTAACGAATCATAAATATGTACCTATTACGCTATTACTTACATCTAAGGGGCCAATTAAACTTCAAAATGAGTGCTAATTAGCCACATATACTCGCACAAACGAAAGTGAATAATTAATTTTCTTTTGTAGCCTTGAAACTAGAAATAAACGTGACGACATGATAACAATATAACTTAAAACTAGTTTAAGCGGTAGCTTCGACATTTCGCTCATTAAATAACTAGTGTTCGCCGCGAACCTAGACCTCGCGACATAAAAATGCGTATATCTCAAAAACGGCTGCACCGATTTTGTTGCGCAACGAACTTAAAAATTCTATGGATAGGTGCTACACGTATTCTAAAAATCATCAAAATTAATTCAACGGTTCGAGAGTTATCGCGGAACAAACATACATACAAACAATGTGATTTCGCCCCAACTTGAATTATACACCCGAAATGCAAAAAATCCTGGGCGCGTTATCGAGGGACGAATACATGGAAACTAGACAGAAGATCATACAAGATTTAATCCAGATTATTGGTCTTCTCCTTTCTTTATATTCTTTAAGATACTTCATACTTTACCCGAGGGAGGAATTTACATAATTTACTATAGGGACGAATCATAATAGGGGTTATTTATTAGTCCAGACCAAAATAAAATTAAAATTAAAATTGAGCGTCCCAAATCACTCAAAATTCTAAAGAAAATATTCGTGTTTCAAAAAAGAAAGCAGGAAAACTATATCACCAGAAAATTGCAGTTTATTCGAGGGCAACTGCAAGGTAACCTATATTTCTGAATCGACTAAACTGCAATTTTCTGGTGATATAGTTTGCCTACTTTCTTTTTTGAAACACGGAAATTTTCTTTAGGATTTTGAGTGATTTGGGACGCTCAATTTTTAGAATACCTAATATACATATTGTTTTTTTTGCATTTCATTTATATATTTTAGTTTTCAGAACGAGGTCATGATGACGCATTTCTGTTAAGATTTTTGAGGTGCCGCCGGTTCATTGTACCTTTGGCTCAATAATAACATGGTAAGACAGGTTCTCTAGTTTCAAAAACAAGGCTAACCTTTTGTCAACTTCAAGTCCATGTCTAGTTTTTTTTCGTGAAAGAGTAACAAACATCCAAACAAACAAACAACCGTTGTCGCAAAGTTTCACGTTTACAATATTAGTTAGATTCATCGAGATATTGTACTAACGTTAGTACATATACTTAGATGGTTATTATTTCATCTTTCATTATTGATATAGGAAGACGTTTAGAAGCATATGACCGAAGCTTCGAGAGCTGATAGTAACAATGCAGTTAGCATAATATAGCATAGCATGGCGCATGGGTACCTTTGAACCGGGTATAATTTGAGATGGGATGTTAATTTTAATATTTTGGGTTTATAAATGAATTTCCCTTTCCCTACAAATATGCTTCTCCATTTTCTAGATTTTCTGAAATAAATAAAAACTTTACAGTTACAAAAATATATTCTTTCAATTTACACATTTACAATTGATTTAACAAGTTTTTTCAGAAGTAAGTATAACATTTAGGAATCCTTGTCGAAATCTCGATTTTTCTAAACTTATTCGATATTTTAAAGAAAAATATTTTATTTTATACAAATATCACAATAGAATAGCAACAGTTTTTAATACTATAGTAGATTTAACATTACATTTCTAAAAATACAGATAAAATCTTATAAAAATTCAAATTGCATATTTTAAATACAAAACAATTCTAAAATTACATAAATCTAAAAGCCTATCAAAGTTTTTGATCATTTTTAAGACACTATTTACACATTAAATATCACATAAAAGTTCAATCATCATAACAATTTCTTATCTTCTTCATATCGATTTTATCATAAATAGATACACAGACATAGTTTTCTCAAATCGCCTAAAAGCATCTGACAAGACGACCGGTTACCAAAACTATGATGAAGTGGTTTTTTTAGTATTATTGGTGCAAACGTAACTAATTAGTCTTCTAGTAAAAATAAACGGGTCACTCACGTTGCGACACGGGTCGAGAGTCGCCGGCTATAGTTTCAAACTCTTCAGAACATCGAGATATTCAGAAGTTCATTTTCAAGGCGAATGCGGGAATGTTAAAGTCAAATGTTTTTTATTTAAGTTTGCTTAAAAATAGCACTTATGTACATAAAATTAGTTTACGTCAGAAAATTACTTAAAGTTAAGGTGACTACCACCTCCAAAACGCAAGTGGACAAGCGTTAGTTTTAATGATATAATTAGTCTTCTTTGCACCATTGATGGAGCCGGTCGATAGTGTATTCGGACAGCGGGGCCTTATCGACTCCACCACCTTCATTCATCTAGTGATGTGCCGGTCCCGAAATTTTCAAAGAAACAGCGGAAAATTACTTGGAAATATTCTCGAGAACAGATAATTTTCCTAAAAACACAAGAAACTAAGGATTTTCGGAAAATTTCAAGGAAATAAATTTTAGAGAACAGGATATTTCTCAGTGGCAGATCGCTATTCATCATCATCATTCCCCTCCCCCACTGGAGTACTAGCCTGCCTTATGAACAGATAAGGAGGATAGACCATAGCTCATTTCGCGGGGCCAATGCAGATTTACAGCCGGGGCCATCGGCTTAATGTGCCTACGAAGCACGTAGAAGCTCGAGGGACAATTTTGTTAACCCATTATAAAAGCTAAGGAGCTTTGAGGAGAACCCCTGGCACCGCTTTAAAATATTCTAATCAGCATAGTAGCCTAGAGTCCTCATATCACTATCAAAGCTCTTATTCTTATACTGCTGTATCTTCGTCAGCCACAGCTCCAGGGAGACCTCGGTGCGATGACCTCCGTACCGCTTCGGGAGGCAATCAGGGGATATGTACCTGGAATTAAAAAAAAAAATGCTTGAGGAATAATCCATACATACGGTCGAGTTGAGTAAGCTTTGATACATAGTTCCACTACTCAATGCTGTAATAACAATGCTGGATTAAATTTAGGCTTGATCGATTTAAAAATCAGATAGTATCATATTGATCATACACTGGCAGTTATAAAATGTTTAAAATATTTGCTGTCTCTCTTTTTATTAATTTGTAAAGTGTAACAGAGACAACAGATGTTATATAACATTTTATAACTGCCAGTGTGGGAGCACCAATAATGAATGACCAGTATCTAAAAATATAATTTACCTGTGTAAAGAGCTAAGATCATAGCCGTGGAAGTAGACCCTCTTCCACAGGTCTTCTGACGGCGCCAGTCTCTTGAAAAAGTGGAACACGGTCTCGAAGATCCTTGAGCAGTTGATGACGTGAATACCTCGCTGGTGCAGGGGGAAAGCGTACTGGAAATAAGAAAATGTATCATGAGTCACAACCACAGATTTGCAACCATACTGAATATAAATCAACAAGTATCAACTAGTAGTACTATAAGGGATAGGTCCCCCATTGTATATTTACCATTTTATTTTTGTTAGTACAATAAAGATATTACAAAGAAACAAACAAGTATTAATACTAAACGTACTCTTATTTAATATAGAAATTAGATATCATGAAAAAATTCCATGCAAGCAGGACTTGAACCCGCGACCAGGTATTGCTATTAAAAATAAAACAAACAAGTATCTGTCGTTCCTCTTCTTGATATTTTCCTTTAGTCAACCATGTATTGATCTTCTTAAATTAGATGAGATGGATTTGTCTACAAAGCAGAATTCGAACAAAGAATACTTCGATAGCTTTACATCAATAAACAATGTTTCTATTAACCCTTTCAATACAAACCCCAACATCTTGAGGAAACCTGTACAATTGGCTGACTGTTTAGTTTACTAGTGTGTATACGGCTACTGCCACTAGATGGTGGTAGTCGTATAAGTCATGTCAGATGCCTTAAGGCGACTTGAATAAAATCTGACACCAGTGTTAGTATAACACACTCGATAAGAAGAAGACTACAAACCCCCATAACATTCATGGCATGCAAAGCAGACGATGGCGTGATGTGCCGGACATGCCGCATGGTGAGGCCCTGGCAGTCGATCAGCGCAGTGCCGCCCAGCACCTGTAGCTTGGGCTGCATGATGCCGATCTCCAGGAGTAAGAGACAGCCGCGGGTCAGCTCGTCAATGGGGTAGAGGTCTGGGTCCCATTGGCCTGGAAATTAAAAAAAAATCTTAATCTATATCTAGCTTTTTCTCTATACTGCACCCACGTGAATCCAGTGGCTCATTTTACCCGTCTTGGGATGGTCAAAAATTCCTAACTTGATGTTGTCTTGCCCTGTAAAGAACCTGTCTGCAAAAATTCAAGTACCAACGTCTAGTTAACTATGGTCTACGTTCAGCGGTTTCGTTATTGCGTTTATATACCAAACAGTCAGCGTCCAATTTTATTAGAGCAACACGGTCCGCGCGCGGATGTCCTTGATGCTCGAAGATAGGAATAGATGATTTGCTTTAATTATGCATTCAACTAAAGAAGGATAGGAACTAAAGACAATGATAATTTCATTTGTCTTACCTAACCTACAAATGATGAGTCTGCCAACATCAGGCCTGTCGAAGAGGACACCCTCGAACACATTGCATAGCGTTCGAAAACCGATGATAACGATGAAGTCTATCTTACCTAACCTACAAATGATGAGTCTGCCAACATCAGGCCTGTCGAAGAAAATACCTTTGAAAACATTGCCCAACGTTCGGAAGCCGATGATGACGATGAAGTCTATCTTACCTAATCTAGAAATGATGAGTCTTCCAACATCAGGCCTGTCAAAGAGAACACCCTCGAAGTTATTGCCCTGCGTTCGAAAACCGATGATAACGATGAAGTCTATCTTACCTAACCTACAAATGATGAGTCTGCCAACATCAGGCCTGTCGAAGAGGACACCCTCGAATACATTGCCCAGCGTTCGAAAACCGATGATAACGATGAAGTCTATCTTACCTAACCTACAAATGATGAGTCTGCCAACATCAGGCCTGTCGAAGAGGACACCCTCGAACACATTGCCCAGCGTTCGAAAACCGATGATAACGATGAAGTCTATCTTACCTAACCTACAAATGATGAGTCTGCCAACATCAGGCCTGTCGAAGAGGACACCCTCGAACACATTGCCCAGCGTTCGAAAACCGATGATAACGATGAAGTCTATCTTACCTAACCTACAAATGATGAGTCTGCCAACATCAGGCCTATCGAAGAGGACACCCTCGAAATTATTGCTCTGCGTTCGTAAACCGATGATAACGATGAAGTCTATCTTACCTAACCTACAAATGATGAGTCTGCCAACATCAGGCCTGTCGAAGAGGACACCCTCGAACACATTGCCCAGCGTTCGTAAACCGATGATAACGATGAAGTCTATCTTACCTAACCTACAAATGATGAGTCTGCCAACATCAGGCCTGTCGAAGAGGACACCCTCGAACACATTGCCGAGCCTCCTCAAGCCGAACCAGTCCACATCCCGCCACAGGTGAGGGTTCTGTTCGCGGAAGTTGCAGTATCTCACTAGCTGAAAGAGAAATAGAAAGATTTTTTTGTAACAAGTTGAAATAATTAAAAATACACCTAGAAGATATTGAAAACTGTTGGATAAGCGGTTCACTCATCGAGATATAATGTACTACGGTTCACTGACTTAATCACTACATATTGTAAAACAAAATCCCTCGCGGTATGCTGTCTGTCTTTATGTCTGTTGGTCTATTTGTTTGTTCGCAATTAACTCAAAAAATACTGAATGGATTTTTATGCGATATTCACCAATTGACAGTATGGTTTAAAATGTTAGAATGTTATGTGTAAATCATAGACATAGAAAAAAAAACATTAAAATTAAAAAAAATTTGCTAGCTCTATGTTGTAAATTTGAAATTTTTTTGCCCAAATGTTGGCTGGAAGAAATTGCATTTGCGATAAGCCTGCCTTGGCGCTCATTTATGTATTTACTTTTTGTCACTTCTTTGTATGTTTTTTTCTGTAAATTGTGCAATAAAGTGTTGATCTATCTTAATTAGTCAAAATCTGTCTTAAAAGTTCTCACCACGCAAACTCTTTAATATAATTGGTCAATGTATTTGCCTTTCCTTTGTGATTCCAAAAAGCGTGACTAATTTGCTTTTCAGATTTCCGGTGCAATAAAAAGGCGGTATAAATCACAATACATGAATTTTAACGATTATTACTGTGTACGAACCATCGAATTAGCATTTCACACTTCTTCGATTCTCATTGGCTTTATTCAGAATAATTTAGCGTCGAGGCGTGAAAAAAATTTGTATTGTAAATGAATGGCAATTGTTGAAATTTCATTCATATGTTTCATTCAACAGGGGAAAGACTATGCAGTTAAGCTATAAAATTGATAGCGCCAATTCTCACTGATTGGTCGTAAAATTTGTGAAATGCATGAATATAAAAGAAAGTTATTGGATCTATCTAACTACTTATATTAGAATAGAAAGAGAATCTGTCATTTTCTAATTTGCATTTAAATACCATGATATCTCTTGATCTCAATTTCCATCGAAATCGACACGCAAATAAGTAAATGAATTAAAGAATTTTGACAATACTGAATTACTGAATATGGAATAGTTTCATCGGGTGACCATTCATAGCGGCATCATCATCTATACATATAATAAAACAGTAAAAATATTTTGTCTGTACATTTACTAAATGCTTACTAAATTTACATGTCCCTCTATCCATTTCATTTAAATGACATTTAGTATTTTTGACTGAAATGGATAGAGGGACACTTAAAAAAAATAATAGAAAGCAAAAAAATTTTTCGAATTCCTTGTCTGTCTGTATGTATGTACGCGTTTCACGCAAAAACTACAGGACGGATTTGAATGAAACTTTTGTTGTTGTATAGCTATTAAGCCTGGGCAACATATAGGCTATAATTAATTTTGAAAACTAGAACACCTGATGAAGAACTTAACAGAATAACTAAGCTATATGGCGCCTTAGTAAAAGTCGTTCAACCTGATGAGCATTTTTTACCGACGTATAAATAGACAGGACACGGGATAGGACAAAGAGGGACTCGGGGTGGGAGTTGTGGTACACGGAAAATTGTAGATAACGAGCAGACGAAGATCGTTTATTGAATGAAATATCATATTTGATTCATTTTATCACCGCGACTGTACTACGAGTACCTAATATATTCCCGCGGGACACGGGATAACCAAATGACTGAAATTTTGAGTACTGGAGTTTAAAAGTAACTACAGTTTAGAACACAAAAAGATTTTTCATCTAAGCGAAACTCACGCGGGCGAAGCCGCGGGCAACAGCTAGTCATCAAATATGACGATACTATACTACTATGGAATAGAACATACTAAATCTGGGATATAAACAAAATGTACAATTATATTAGCTAAAAAAAAGGTTTTTACTAACCAGTCTATGTGCCCTGGCAGGCACGGAGCGTCGGGCCCTGAGGAAGCGGAGTAGGAACGCGTCGTCAGTCCTCGGCGGGTTGCATTCTCCTCTCGCTGGGGATTGATCAAGATTAACATTATCTATTTTGTCTGCCTCCATGATATAAACAAAATATAAGAGCTGGAGCCATGGCCTCTAATACCTTTTTGCCATTTTTTTTGTCTGCCGTCCTTGATTTTTAAATATAAGAGCTGGAGCCATGGCCTCTAATACCTTTTTGCCATTTTCCGTTTGGTCAACGGTCCGACTAGCCTATAGACTAGACTAATGCATTAGACATCCTTATGGCATGAGGTCCACCGATTGTTCACTTATTTTAATAAGTTATTGCACTAATATCGGTTAAATAGGTATGTAGATAGGTTTCATCACTTTGTTTTGCCCTTACATGCTAAACTACGTGCTAATCATCTGTCAATGAGCTAATAATCTTGTAGAAAAATGAGAATTGAAATTGGACTAAAACATAATTTCCAAAAATCACAATTTGTGTTTGACTACCTCCGTGGCGCAGTGGTAAAAGACCTTGCCTCTGAACCAGGGGGTCCCGGGTTCGATCCCCGGTCAGGTCAAGATGGAAAATGATCTTTTTCAGATTGACCTGGGTCTTGGATGTTTATCTATATATGTATTTGTTATAAAATATAGTATCGTTGAGTTGGTATCCCATAACACAAGTCTCGAACTTACTTGGGGCTAGCTCAATCTGTGTGATTTGTCTGTATATATTATATATAATTATATACAATTTTGTTTACGGCCACCACGACCATTGACCGGTCGTGGTGGCCGGATGTTAGGAGGTTGAGGGTTAAAATCCAAGGGTTATTTAGGAAAGTTATAGGTATAAAGCTCGTTTAAATTCATCATCATTTCAACCTTAAGTAGTCACTGCCAGCTGAATATTAAATTCTGTTTAAATTAACACAATGAGTTAGGCACTTATATTTTAGTGTCCGGATGATAATGATGATGAGATTCTTAGCAGTTTTCCCGCTACGCAGCTAGAATAAAAAAAGATACCAAGCTACAACCGTTTATGTGGCCATTTGCCCCCATTGTTCACTGTGGTCAGTGACCTTGCAATACAAATGCTCCACCAGCCAGAACATAAACCATGCATTGTCCTGTTTACGGATATAACAGCTAACAATAGTGTCATGATTTCATATGACAACTAATAGAAGGAATAATTTAAGAAAGCAGGTATATATTTATTTTTTGGTTTTTTGAGCATCGCAGATGCAATTTGTAAAAAAAACGACCTTGCTCTTCCAACTGAGCTATCGCATTTCAAGCAAGCAAGCAAGGCAAGGTCGTATAAAGACCTGGGGCCCTATTTTTGAAAGTGTGACATACCGCCGAAAACGAATAGACTATTATGTCGCACTCGTCCTACTATGTCACTAAAAACATAAAAGCCGTATTTTTGAAATCACTCGTCTAGCAATGTTGCCAGTGATATGAAAATAATGCGAGAAATAATTTCTGGTTCATTCTACGCAATGATAACCGAATCGGTAACGAATCGTAAAAAAAATGTTCGTCAATTTTCAATCATAGAGAACGTAAGAGTTAAACGGAACGTAAAAATGAAAATTCTAATAGACTCCATCTATATCCGTATCCGGTTGTCTATGTCATTCATGATTTTGACGCAAAATACGTTCGACTACCAAATCATACGAAAATGAGTGGTCTAGACCACTCGTTGCGAATTATTCGACATAGACAATTCAAAAATACGGTATAATGGATAACGAATGAAAAATCACGCTCGCTTGGAATTTTTTCACCATATCTGATTTCTATATGAGAGTACTCAGGTATATATTTCCTATCATCACAATCTATTCTAGTGACAATACTTTCTTACTTAGTTATTTTAGTCATTTTTGGGCCGAAGTCTTGTGACTAGTCACTCCAAATTTCCGTAGGCCTTCTTCACATCAGGACGGACGGAAGAGCTAATCTTTTGACTAGGACATTGAACCATAAACGTACCCAAATTCAGTTAACTATTTCTATCCCAGACAAGGATAGAACCTAGTTCTATTTTCTACTTCGAGTTTTGTTCAGATAGGTAACTGTATTATTAAGTAATGTTATTAATTAACTTTCTTCTTTGAAGTTTTTAGTATCTACACACACATATTTTAATATTTTTAATAAGTACATAACTAATAAGTGTAATTAGAAATTAGTGGCATGGTACAAACGAAACCGCGTCGCCGCGCTTGCGTGCGCTGGCGGCGGATGGTCATCCATAAACGCAGTCGAAATAATCTGTGTAATTTTGAGAAAATTACTTTGGAATTACGAAATATTTTGCATGAGTACTATGAGTATATTAAAAATACATTAAATCTACTTGAAATACAGTATATTACATTTCAAGTGTCTCTGTATTTCTTATAAGTACATCATCTGTCGCATGTACCCGGAGAGATGAAAACAAATTTTAACCACCTGGGTTCCAACCGATGGTTACAGGAGAAGAGGAAAGTCAAGAACGAGATGATCAGATGATTTGAGGGCAATTGACAGGGTATAGAAGGAAAAGACCAAAGAAAGAAAAGCGTGGAAGAAGTTAATACCTTCCTTAACATCTTCCTTGCTCCGCCAATTTGGGTATGTTTATGGTTGAAAAGCCTCCTTTTGCCTACCAGTGGGATACAAATGGCTAGAAAAATATGTATTTCTTAATTTTTTGATCTGCATGAGCTGGGAGCGGTCAACTGGCGAGCCACCGCGCAGAATAGGAGTCTGGCGCTCTCTCGTATCGGAGGCCAAGATCCAATTTGGGGTCACTGAGCCAGCGGAGTAAGTAAGTAATTCTTGGCACCATTCTTGTGACTCAAAACACTCCTATTGAAAAACGATTGAGACAGGATTATGTTATGACTAAACTACATCGGCATTTCATACTTCGCTCTCATAAACATTAGCACTGGATTTGTATTAGGTTTGGAGGAGTTTGTTGCGCCGCCTCTTCTCTACTTTCGCTTTGGAGGCGGTGGAAACCTTAGCTTTAAGTAATTTTATGACGTCAACTAACTGAAAAACAAGAATATGATGCTATTTTTAAGCATATTTAAATAAAAACAATTGACTTTGACTAGGATACTTTAGAACTTGCAGAATCGAAAATCTTAGCTATGTTTTACCTATATGTTTCTCACACGTTTACATATTAAGTCTCTTTGTTCACATACTTATATATGTTTACAGTCCGATGTCCTAGGCGCGGAGAGTCAACATCACGCAATCAAGATAGATCGATAAATAATATAGGTAAATAGGATAATATGGTTTGTCATTGTGTACGTCTATTGTGTAAATGTCTTTGCAGAGATCGCGAATTGCCATGACCAAGGCGAATAGTGAGTGGACAGCTCAGATAAAATGAGATACCTATAGAAAAAAAATGTATTGTTTTTTTCTATGACACTTTTTGCTATCTATAGATTTCTTTAGAAACCTACTCAGTTTTATCATCAAACCCACTGCAATTTAGCTGGTGAATTAATAGTTACCCTGTATTTTTAGAAGACGTTTGATTTTCAAATAACTTAAGGAAACATGCTCGGAACCACGCTTGTATGCTTTTCGGTTGGATACATAACCATAGGTCCTGATCTGGAGGCCCATTATATAAAATATTTGAGTCATCATCATCCACAGCCTTCCGTGACCCACTGCTGGGTATAGGCCTCCTTCTGTCTACGCCAACCTTCTCGGTCCTGGGCTATTCTACTCCAGTTGTTGCCAGCAATATTATTAACATCGTCGACCCATCTAGCTGCCGGATGCCCTACACTCCGTTTCGTACGATGAGCTTTTCTGCCGTTTCCGAGAACTGTTGGTGACCATCAACATATTTTCCAGATTGACGAAGAGTTTTTGTATTAAGATTTATAACCTAGAGTATGTATACTTATGCTAATGATTCAATAAGGTCGCACACCTTCACTAACTATTCAAACATTACCAAATAATTTGAAACCCAAAAATGTTAGTCCAGTGCAGAGCAAACAAGCTGACGTAATTGTGCAAAGTGACGATCAAATATAAAATAAGACTGCGAAACGTTACTAAAGATTAGTAGATAACTATAAAAAATTGCTGCGTGCAATGTCACACTTTCAAAAACATACACAAGATTTAGATAAGTATCTGTCAATTAACAGATAAGTGTCTAAATCTTTCGTCAAATCTTAGCAATGTATTTACATAGTACATTTTATCGAAATCCGCTTAGTCGAGAGTCTTGGCGTTCCACCATCTCTTTCCTTCTGCTTTTCTTATGCCCCAAAACGCATACTCTGCAAAATTCTCCAATTATGATTCCCGTGAATTGGAAGAAGGTCTTCTTTTCTCCTATGAGAAAAAGACTTGCTAAATATCATAGTTATACACGAATTAATTATCGTCAATTAATGATTCCGGCTTCTAGTGGCCACAGACATATGACACTCATTTATAGGAGCTAGTGGCGGGGTTTTCAGCTTAGAGGTTAACAGTTAAAGTTAAAAAACATCATTTAAAGAATTAAATTTTCTTTCTATGACCTCTACAGAATTCGTGTCTTCTAGGCTATTCACCTCCTTATTTCTGCTTCCCTAATCGAAAGATCTAAGAGCTAACTTACCAAAGATCATGTTCCTAAGTTCCTCAATATTCCTGCTCCTGGTGGCAGGGTCCTCATCACAGAGGTCCAGAGCCGTCTCCTCAGAGTCCGGGTCGTCGTGACGATCCATCTCCGCCTGGAAGGCGATCTCCTGGAACCTTAGCATTGTCCTGTCTGTAATCATTATACATACATCAATATAGGTATACAAGAAATATTTAAGAAAAAATTATGGGGGTCTTTATATATTTTTATACAATAGAAGCCAATTTTTTTTTTTTTAATTTTTGTCTATCTGTATGTTTGTACGTAGTCAACAATATGAAGAGGTATCCAGATCACATAACGTAGCCAAATGGTTTGTGTTCTGATACAATTTCACAGTGGTATTTCTGAAGACCTAAGTTAAAAGAGTCTTTGGTCGTTTCTCACCACAAGCGATTGCGAATGGCACAAGGTACAAGGTATCCAGATCACTTAATGTAGCCAAATGGTCTTGTGCGATTCGGACCGCCGTTCGAATTGCTTGTGGTGAGAAACGACCAAAGACCCACTTAAAAACGGTAAGTTTTCATCTTGATACGAATTCTGTGCGGACGAAGTCGCGGACAAAAGCTAATAAACTTTCGCATTCATAAAATTAGTAGGATTCAGATCAGTATAAACAAGCAAAACATGAAAATTACAATTGTCTTTCAGAAAGTCGCGAGCAGTAGTTAGTAGAAGTAGTTCTTGTCAATGGATTAGAAAACTGTTAAGTTGAAAGCAAACATTTTTATTTCCCGCAGTAAAAGCTTTACTACTGGAAGCGAAAATTGAATTCAACTCAAGGTAAAAGCAAAAGAGTGTTCGAGTGTTTTTCGAAGAAAGTGGCACATGTCTATGGGTACATAAAAACTGGCAAGCGCGAATGGTTTCGCACATGAAGGTTCTGTCACTGCAAAGTATTATTTACACCAAGGAGAATACAACCTGATTAACACTGAGGGTCGTTGTCATTATATGGAATGAAACACACGACGACTCTCTTGGCAATTTTAATGGAGTGGTTTGCCATTGCCTTCTCCATTTCACATAGCTGATAATCATCAACCAGAGTGCAGGTTTCCTCACGATGTTTTCCTTCACCGGAAGCAAGTGGTGGTCGATGAAAACTAACATGAGTCAGACAAACTCACGTAGCCCGGGCAGGATTCAAACCTGGGATTTTGCATCCACAGGCGGGCGCCCTGCCACTCGGCCACCACCGCTTCAGATTAACACTTATATTTTTTGGTAAATAACGTAATAAAAATTTGATGTAGCGACGGATTAAAAACATAGGAAAAATTTTGACATCAATGTCGTTGCTAAACATGTTCACTTTTTTATTTTTTTGTGATAAAGATCTCAAGTCACAAGGACGTGGACATATTGTGAAAATTTCAGGCTATTCTAATAGATCACACGTGGCTGACCACGACTGTCACCATTATTTAGAAATATATAATTATTGTAATTACAATTTTCGCCACTCAATGTCTAGTATAAGTTGTAGTAATAGCATTAAGTTATATTGTCATGGCTGTTTGTGTCAAAATAAAACAAAAAAATAACACTTTTCCTTCTACAACTGCAGCAGGAAAAGTGATGGTCCATTGTAGTGATCTATTGGAGAATAACCCAAAATGTCTAATTAGATGTATGTATAGCCCAAACTATGAGATAGACAGCGGAGCAGTATTTATAGGGTTCCGATGGCACTATTATGTTATGGAACCCTAAAAACGTGCGTGTGGTAGTAGTTGATAAGTTATAGGCTGTAAACAGAATGCTAATTAATGTTGCATTAACGGTTGATTGATAATATAATTAGTACATATTAATAATACATTTATGATTGCGGGTGTGGCGTCTCTGGTAAAAAATATTAAAGTCATTGCTGAGAGCGTCGAGTGAGAAGCAATTGGAGAGTTATGGAGGTGGATTAAATTACTTTAAATGCACAATTAATTTATCATAGTGATGATTTAGCGGTAGTGGCTTAGTCGGCTACTCAACTTGCATTCGAAAGGCGCAGGGGTTCAAATCTCAGTGTTGTTTTTGCGGCAAGTTTTGTTAATAAGATTAAAATATTTGTATTGTGTATTGGTTGTGGTGAAAAATAAAGAAATGTATAATTGAATTTAATTTAGTTTTAGTTTAATTTAGTTTAATTAGTTTAAGCCAATGTTATGTGTCTATGGCAATTCAAATTAACGTATAAAAAAATACTTTTGAGTTTGTAGATTAGTCTGAGTCAGATTAACAGATTTTTAAAGTCATGTTAGATTACTTTCTTTAGGCGACTTTGATAAAAAAAAAACTTACACCAGTATCAGTCGTATCATAACATACATGATACGTATCGTAGAAGTGATTCATAGATTATGTATGCGAGATCAATTTAAGATCTAGATACTTAATTGAAATCGTTTAACACAATGTATTCTAAGGTTAATGTATGTATCTAAGTTCGTTGATTTAGTATATGATATACCGCAGATAAGTCTGTGATCTTCTATACCATATGATCGCTTTAAAAAGAAAGAAAAATCGAATAGCCCGGGAAGTAGTGTCATAACGTGTACCTTTGAATGCCCCCCCTACCTACCCACCAGGGGGGGGTGGATAGCTACCAGGCTAAATTAGCTTAACTTCATGTATATAACACCTGTGCCAAGTGAATTCTTCCGATACCAAAATTTGCAGGTTCCATACATTGGATGACACTACTTCCCGGGCTAGAATGGGGTATCATGAACAGTTGTTCATGATACCCCGTTCGATTCTTCTTTCTTCTTGTAGTGCCTCTCCATTACTGGAGGTTGGCCGTCAGTTTCGCAAACTCTTCTCTGTTCGCCACTATGTGAAATAGCTCCTCAACCCTGGTGACCAATTAGGTTGGTTTGATTTATCTTTTTTTTTGTATACCAATAAAATAAAGCTAAAGAGTAAGGAACCACGAACCATACTCAAAATGTGTATTTGTGCATGATATCCACATAAGGAACGCTATCTGCAGATAAGTTATCTCGCGTAGGTTAATACTTAGAAAGGACTTTATTGAAAACTAGCTTTTGCCCGCGGCCTCGCCCGCGTGAATTTCTCACGGGAACTGTGCTTTTGCTCCTTCTCCGTACTTCCAGCTATGTGTATGCGAAATTTCAAGAAGATTGGTTCAGTAGATAAAGCGTGTAGAGGTAACAAACAAACCAACAAACAAACAAACTTACTTTCGCATTTATAATATTAGTTAGGATTAGGATTCCACCCTCAGGACGTGAAATGGGTGAAACACAAAATCCACATAGGCAAATCGGAGGGCTAAAGCTGAAATAGAAACTTTAATTACAAATACGGCCATTATGGCCAAAATAAATTAAGCAAAGTGCACCAACTGTACGTATAATAGTAAAACAGTTTTGGAAATCACAATTTTCGTTGCCGTCAGGGATTGCAAGTCGAACCTTCAGACCGTCCAGGCGTGAAGCGATTACCAATCCGGTGGCGGAATGAATTCCACCGGCTATTATCAAATTATCACATAGATACGTGTTGTTTTCCGAGCGTTTCATTTTAATTGTGTAGATATGAATTAATGAATGAAACGGTAACAAAAGATGGCATATAAACCTAAGTAGTAGTTAGCAGTAGTACCTAAGTAGTCTTGATAGATTAAAAAGATTGATCAGATTAGGACGAGGCATGAAAAGGAAGACTTTTCGGCCCTAGGCAATAACTGCACCACTACAGTCATACATTCCAGCAAAACCTTGATCGGGTGAAAAATAAGTCATTATTTGACCCTCTCGTACAAAATGAGAACCGAGTAGAAAGCTTTTTTCGTATGCTTTTGAAAGTTTATTGAGGAAAGCTGTTTGCCAATAAAAATCATATAGAAACATGCATGACGTCACTTGTCTATACTTTTTCAACGCGCTTGATTGACGCTAAATGATGAAATTTGTTTCAGAAATCAGTCAGTGATTTCAGAAATATCGACAGACAGCTGTAGTCGCTTGGTTCCCATGAAAGCCTGCTAAATCGTGATTTTCATGCTAAATTGTGGTTGTGTATAGCTAAAAAATAAAAATGTGAATTATCAATTGTTGTTTAAGATGTGTGACATTGCTTATTGAAGTATGTATATGTATATATTTTTTTACGAACTGTCTGTCGTATACATGTATAAAGCCGCAGCTATATGTATAAATATGTATAAATCTAACAGGACGTACCTAACTCTATGGCAGCAACAGCTAATAGCAAAAATTAATTAATTAGAAATTAATTAATCTATCTATACATATAATAAAACAGTAAAAATATTTTGTCTGTACATTTAATATTTTTGACTGAAATGGATAGAGGGAGACCTAAAAAGAATAATAGAAAGCAAAAATATTTTTTTGGAATTTCTTGTCTGTGTCTGTCTGTCTGTATGTATGTACGCGTTTCACGCAAAAACTACTGGACGGATTTGAATGAAACTTTTTTTTTTGTATAGCTAATAAGCCTGGGCAACATATAGGCTATAATTGATTTTGAAAACTGGAACACCTGATGAAGAACCTTAACAGAACAGCTAAACTATAAGAAATATGGAAATGGTACCTTTGCAAAAGTTAATCAATCTGACGAGCATTTTCTATTGACGTATAAAAATCGAAGATCAGGATCATCTGATGAAGAACTCCAAGAGACCAGCTACTCTATTACATATATGGAAATAGCGCCTTAGCAAAAGTCGTTCAACCTGATGAGCATTTTCTAATGACGTATAAATAATGAAGATCTGGAACATCTATTCCTGTTCTTCAACATAGGTATATTCCCGCGGGACACGGAATAACCAAATGGCTGAAATTTTGAGTACTGGAGTTTAGGTTACTACAGTTTGGAACACAAAAAGATTCTTCATCTAAGCGAAAGTCACGCGGGCGAAGCCGCGGGCAACAGCTATTCATTAATAAATTTAATTAATTAATTGATTTTAACGGCAAATTGGATTTAACGAAGTTCAAATACATACTCAATTCATACTTTAAATCAAGTAGATATGAATATCTAGATACCTATATCATTCATACCTACTCTGAAAACGAAGAAAGTTGTTTTCGTGAAATAATAAAAAAAATATAAAAATGTGAAATGAAAATGTAAAATCGAAATAAGTAGTCTTGCTCTTAATGAATTCATTTGAAACATTTCAAAGCTACGGTCAAGAGCTTTGACCGCTTTCGGGGCCGTTCCATTTACAGGCTGATTATTACACGACTGACCAAAAAAGGAGTGTTATGTTTTCAGGGTTCATGTATGTATGTATGTATGTAAATTCTTTATTCCACCATAAGTCCTGAACGGCATAACAGATTTTGATGTGAGAGGTATTGTTAGATTCCTTGCATAAGCCAGAATGTCATAGGCTATGTAAATTGTCAGTCGTGTTTTTTATTTTTAAATAATTAGCTTGTGAACCGTCTTGTTACGTTGAATGTAATGTTTCAGAAGTTAAATACTCTTATTTAATATAGAAATAAGATATGATAAAAAATTTCCATGAGAGCAGGAATTGATATATAGATAAATATATACGGACAAATCATACAGATATCTAATTTCTTTATTAAATTAGAGTTCCTAGACCTACTTTAATACTCGTACTTACTGCATCTTGATTGCACAAAAAAAAGTTTCAGAAGTAGTCATTTAGAATACAGAATTCGTTTTCATATTGAGTCCAATATGAAAACGAATTCGGTAATTTAAATGGATGTAAATATAAATAATAGGAAATACAGGACAGATGTTCATAACGAATAAAAAATAAATAAATATAAGGTTTTTAATGTTTGAGTTTATGTAAATGATATAAATAATTTGAGTTTTTTTCGCTGTCATTTAAGTATTACGTGGAATGTAAAACACGCAATGACACCGATTTTAATTTTGAATCAGCCTGTATATTGAACCAGAGCCAAAAACAAATCACGTTTGGATAAAAATATAAACAACTTTAAATGCATCGATACACGTGCATCCATTGTAAATGCGAAAGTGAGTTTGTTTGTTTATTACCTCTTCAAGTTTTATCTACTAAATCAATCTTCCTGAAATACATAGATGTACTAAGAAGGACCTTTCATCCGGGGAAAAGGAACTGTTCCCGTGGAAAAATCACGCGAGCGAAGCCGCGGGCTATATAAAAAAGGAAACTATATGATCGAACTACAAACTGCAGCAGTATAAGATCTACCGTTCAATGCACAGTTTAGTGACATAGACGAAATAGACATAGTGAAAGTATAATGTGAAAGTTTCCTCTTATTTTGGCAGTTGAGTTAGATAAATTATATTGTGTAGCACAACGTGTAGCAATAGAAAGTCAAGAGTTAGAAACTTATAAAATAAAAGTGATGATGTTGTAGATGGGGTATTTATTTGTAGTATAACATAAAAGCCCTAAAAAATATTTGTTTCTATTTGGATCCGAATTTAGAAACTTAACAGGTCCAGCTGAAAACGTGGAAACGTGGGTAAACATGAAATAGTGGGACCACTAGTACTTATAGTAGAACCATGTAGTTAAAACCTACAGATCTAAGAGATCTGCCTGGTAACAATAAAAGCTGGTGTCGATAATATTTTTTTAGCAAAAAAATCTTATTCATTAGTTAATCGAGTTTTCGTTCTAATTTGTTTTATCAATTACGTATTGCTTTACATTATCAACATACTCGTATTGTTTTTGAAGCATTTTTGTAGTCAGAGCTACACACATTTTCAGACAGCAAGTGGTACAAATCCTTGGGGTTTAAGAGGCCTCTTTCACAAATCAGTGGGGCCTAAAATTATTTTGATAAAACCTTGTGAGTGAGTGAGTAAGTTTACTTACTTTTACTCTTTATACTCACTTTATCGTACTAGGATCCATTTCCTCAATACATCTTTATATGTATTTAGAAAATGGATCATAGTCTGATTTGACAAAAGAGCCTTTTAGACCTCCTTGTCATTCCAAACGAAATATTAGTACATAATATCTCGATGCCTGTGGTTTATTTAGTGAGTCATAACATCTACATCTATTTCAGATTCTAAAACCGCCTAGAACTTGTAACAGTTGGGCCTCTAATTACATTTTAAGTGCCAATCGCTTCTTGCTGGAAGTCATCTGTAGATCTTGCGAGAATTTAATAGAGATTGGAATTTCTCTACATCTTTACAATTGTCACAAGAAATGGAAGATCATTAGCAGTTATGAAAGGCGGGAATTATTTGACATACTTAGGATGAAAAGACGTTTGAAAATTACATTTATATTTAAATGTTTGTTACAAACTGAAATAAATCGTAAACTAGTCAAAATTCAAACTAAAGATAAGATAAAACAATATTATATATATATAATAAGACATTGGCTCAGCAGTGGGACAAATAATACATGAAAAAACTTATGTATAAGATTCACATTTGCACCTACTTGTATTTTCTTGGTTTCCAAGCTAAATGTAAATATGTGACGTCTGTCATATGGTGTATTTGACTACCTGATATTTTTTATGTGTATTTGCGCAAGTCTTGACATTGCCTTCTTTAGTTGTACTATTTAACGAGGACACACATAATATTTCGTAACAATAGGTAAGGTCCCTACGTATATTCTTCTATGACGTCGAAAAAAAGGTTGTTTTCGTCTCGGCGAGCGAGTACCTACTTGAAACTTGTAATTAAGCAAAAAATTACATCATGGTTTTGGTTAACACCAAAGGCGTATAAAACAAAATAGGAAAAACATAGAGGAAGATAAATTTAAGGTAGGTAACCTAATGATTTTACAACATATTTATGCTAATATACCCAAATTCTAGAACATTGTTTTTTTACCCATGTTGTTAGGTTTTTGCCACCGATATCTAAGTGTCTTTTAATTTTTTTTTTACAAAATCATCGATGCATGGCTTAGTGAAAATAGAATTAGGGTCGATAGACAATAGGTGAAAATACAAAAGTTTTGATGTATGTGAATTGAGATGTTTGTTCTGTCAATTACGCAAAATATACTCGACAGATTTTAATGATATTTCGTAGGGTAGGGCATAGGGTACTTTTTACCCCAAAGTTCACAGGGGGGCGATACCCCCGGGGCGCAACTAGTCTGGAATAATTGCCAAATGTAATGCAGTCTTATATGTATACAAAATTAGCTTTTGCCCAAAACTTCAAAGATTAATTTACCTATCAAAATTTAACAATATTGGGATAGTATACAAAATAAATTTTCGCCCGCGCGGAAATAACTAATCAAGATGAAACCTGCGCCAACATTTTTTTGAACATCTTCTATGTTCTGACAGTAAATTTATAAGAAATAACAGTTTTTAGTATTTATTGTATGTATAGAAGATTTCCTGTTGATAACTAAAAAATGGTCTTTCAAAAAGATTTGAGGGAAATAAAAATTAAATTCAGCAAACGAAGGATTCTTCCTTTGGGACGAAAGGGAAGCACAAAATATTTTATGTGGGGCGAAAACAAACTATGTTTTTACTTTTTGCCCAACATGTCTTTAAAATCTCACAAAACATTACCAGCCTTACTTATAAAAATCTACTAATGATCTTCTTAGCATCGTCTTAACTAATGACTACTTAACTCCCTAATTAGTAATTAAATATTCTTTACTTATAAACGTTACTTATGCTTGTCTTACCTAATGAACTGTTAATGACAGAAAAAGTATTTTACTCTCGCAACACTGCCGAAATGTTGTCAGCTTAAAAAAGTATTTGCCATTTTAACGTTATGAAATGGCAACATTGGTATCATTCAATTGAAAATTAAAAAGTTAACATGCCAAAAAAAGCTTCGCTGTTAAATTATTTTACGACCACGCATAGAGCAACACGGACTCCCGTGCCGCGCGCGGAAGTCCTTGTTGCTCGAAGCGACTACGGTACCAATTCGTTTCATTGTTTGTATTGTATTTCGGAATTTTGGCATAAATAATGATTATTGCTAAAAAGATGTACCTATCCATCCATCAAAAAATGAGTGTGTTCTTCTATAATAGTCCTAATATTTTTTGCATATTTTCTTTGCAAAATCTATACCTACTTATACTTAAAAACTATCCATTATCACACGGAACACAAAAGAAACAACTACAAATGCAAACAGACAAACAATGCTAAAAAGGACGCTACCTGCTACAAAGACGCTTCGAACGGAATCAGCTGGTGCCCAAATAACCGCCATCTTGTTACTTACGAGTTTAAACAAGGGTACGAGGTTGCTTAATTTGACAGTGCATTTAAGTCATTGCTAAGCAACTCATTAAAACTAAGCAACGTTTATTAGTAAGAATTTTTGTTAAGCAGCTCCTAAGTATGACTTAAAATTTAAGTAACGTTTATAAGTAAGGCCGTACATCCTTTAGTTAAAAACTTGTTAAAAACAACAAACTTGAATTGTTTTGATTTTTGTTATCAACGAGTGTTGTTTGACCTTTGATATAACAATTATGGTTATCTTCAATAATGTTTATCTTCAAATGTACTGAACTTATCTATTTTATATATAGGTACCTTTAAAGACAGCTAGACTAAGTGGACATTATATCTAAAACACAAGTTAATTACTCTGTTTTCATTTCTTGTAATCAAGAAATCAAATAGGTTAATTAATAAGATTTTAATCATGTTTTTTATTCATTAGATATCTGCTTTAATTTATCTGTACTTGTAATTTACCTTTTTGTTTGATTTATCTGTTGTTTGTTTTATTATTTCTTTTATAATCATTTAGATACTAGGTTATAACAATAATTAGTTACTTACCTAAAATTAATCCAATTTATTGCTATTTTGTTCTATAAACTTTACAACCACTTCACTTTCACAATCTGTCCTATTTTAATGTCCTTCCATAACCGATATCTCCTTTCAAATCACCAATCCTGGTACCTTTACTTATGCACTATCACTTACACTAGACTATTCAACTAGTCACTTTACATATTTCAAAAAAAAGAATATAGATTAAAAATATTTCAAATTTTTCACAAAATATTTCATAGTTATTTATGAATGTTATGGCCCCATTTTTATCAATGAGATAAATTGTATTGATGCGTGCGCGTGCGCATGCCGAGTGGACCCGGAATGTAGTGCATTGTAGTGTAGTTAAACTACGGTCGACGACTTGAGAGTGTGTGGTCTTTGTTATAAGCAAAAGCGTATTTTGTGATAGTCTTTTTTACAAAGGTTCTAGTCAAAAGATTTTAAAAGGTTCTAGTTATGTAATTTCAACTTGTTCTATTGTCGTTATGTCTGTGATAAAATCTAGACAAACTTTTCTGGTTCCCATAGAACTTAAATTTGGTATATATGTTACTGTAAAAGCTCGAAATACGGTAAATCCTAAGATTTTTGAGTAAAACCTAAGATTTACCAACTCTTAATGGTAAAAGCCCGAACAGTTTTGCGATTCGCACTTTTACCACCATTCGCTTGGTAACTCTCAGGATTTACATTAAGGGCACGGTAAATGACTGATAGATAAGATTTAGGTTATTTTTTTATGACCGCTCGGAAAGACTTTGAGGGCGGAAAAGAAGGTAGGTTCAGGTTATTTTTTTTTATGACCACCCGGAAAGACTTGAGGGAAGAATTACTCTTTGTTTTATTCCCAAAACCAACATTTACCAGCCGTTAGTGGTAAAACCTAGCATGTACAAAATTCTATTAGTAAAAGCCCGAAAAAATCGTCCCAGTTTTATAAATGCTTACATTTACCAACTTATGTCGGTAAATCCTAAGACTTACTCCTAAATCTTAAAATTTACCGTAGTTCGAGCTTTTACAGTAACTCAGATGAGAATATATTGTAAATCAGATGCAATGTTTATGTTTATCTATTAGAAAAATGTATTGCCAGTGCTCGACGAAGAAATGGTATGGTAAATCTAAGCAATATAGTTTTATGCGATATTTAGGTGATCAGATTCTTGGAGACTCTTCTCCATTTTCGTCAATAATCTTCTCATAGTTTACTTTCGCTCCCAAGAAACATTTCTTTAGTACTTTTCTTATATTGACAAATAACTTATTCTGTCAAAGAAAGCTTGGTTATAAAAGATTTTCTAAATACGCTTCAGTTCATGAATTGCAGAGGCGCTTCTAATTTAAACGGAGGTATAATCAAACTGGTTTCTGATGGGCTTCTCACAATTTGAGGCGGAGCTGTGATTCACGCCTCAAACACAGCAATTTTTAGCAATAATATAGAATTTTGGAGTAAACTATCGTTCGAATTCAGCAATTCATTATTTACTAAGTATTTAATTGACCTATAATAGTTTCCTCGTTTGTTGAATATCTGTCTGTTTAAAATATATGATTGACAAGTTGCGTCCCGGGGTACTGGTTGCGCGAAAAATTCGGGATAAAATGTACGGTATGCACTATTCCAGGTTATATACTAACCGTGTACAAAATGTCATCAAAATGCGTCTCGTAGATTTTGTGTTCTTTAGTAATAGTAACACATCCTCACAGTGCTAAAAAATCCCAATAAACTTATTAAACTCAAGTAACAAAAAAAAACATAAATTGAAAACATTAATCATTTTATGCGAGCATAAAGTATCATACTGCCACATAACCGCTGATTCTCTGATCACAAAAAAACTCGTCTTACTGGTCCAACCTGTCTGTTCGTCTGGCATCTGCTTGAGTTTCTCGTGAACTCCTCGGTAGGTACTTGACATTGGTAAACAAGAAAGCAGGAACTTACTACAATGCCCTAGCTTTCGGAACGTCCTCTGACATTTAACAAAATAACATTTTCCATGTCTCTCGCACCACATACTTAAAATAAGTACATTTTTTTTTGTTTTAAGAAGCTTTATGATGCGCCGACAATTTCGCAATAGGTAAACTTTTATAAATCTTTCCTTTTTTAATCATTGGTATGTTTTATTACCCAACTAAAAGAAGATGCATCAGATTTTGCGTTTTAGTTAACTGCACTAAATAGATTAAAGTAGACGGCTATTGATACTTTAACAAGCATAATAAAAGCTCGCTTTGTGCAGTTAAAATAAGATTAATAAATTAAACGATCACCATTTGGTAAAGAGTTGGAAAATTAAATTAAAACAATAACTGTTAAATGGCTAATACAGAGATACAGTGTAAACTCTTTATAACGAAACTCAAGGGACTGAGCATTTTTTGTCGTTATAGAGAGTTATCGTTATATGGAGTGAACAAAAAAACAACCAAATTAACAAGAATTTTTCCTCAACTCTAATCGCTTTCCGTTTACTGGCCATGTTAACAGTTTCAAAGTAGGTTTACGACTGATAATACGATAGGTACCCAGTATGCTTGGTCGAAGATCATCACTTCCGAGAAAACAATGCGTCATACTGCACGTGTTCAAGGCAATTAAGGATAACAAAAGCTAGACCGACCTCAGATGTTTCGGAGCTTCAGTCTTTTGTTACCTGATAACATAATATAAACAATAATACCGATAATAAATATTTACTGTCTAAAAATATGAACACATTTCTTCGTAATAGAGAATGTCGTATCGCTATAAAGAGTGTTTCAATATGTGGGTTTTAACGCAAACCAACCAAGTTGGGCTTACTTCAACGTTACAGGGAGTTTATTGTTATAAAGGATAACGTTATAAAGAGTTTACACTGTATTTATAAATGCGAAATTTTGAATGTTTGCCACTCATTTCATCAAAACGTGGTACTATTTTACCACACATTTTTATCACGAAATTCCTTTATAAACGGAGCTCTAAGGTGCGACTTTTAATTGACATAACTTGGGTTAAGATATAGGGTGTATTGAACATCCCCCCCGAACGGGTTCTCATCTTGTAGCGATGGGGGCTCAGTGCCAGCGGATTGTCTCGGCCGCAGGGAAGCTAAGAGGAACCCATGGCCCGGGAGTGACGACTGCGAGGCCGTTGTCAGTGGCCTGGCTGTAAGAGTAGGGGGGCACACACTCCCTACCCTCACAGCCGTGGTAGGGGTCGCGGGGGAAGAGGAGTGCCGGTATCGCGGTGCGCCGCGCCGTTCCTATCCTCCGCGACCGAGCGTGGCCGTGGCGTTGGGCACGGGTCGGTGGGGCCGCAGGGGAAGAGGCGTGTCGGTATTGCGGTGCGCCGCTCTCCCTGTCCTCTGCGGCCGAAGTGTGGTGGGCCTGTCTCGGCCGCAGTGGATAGGGACAATCTATCCCCTGTGGCTGAGATGAGGTAGGGCCTGACCTTGTCAGGTCCTAAAAAATTGAGGGCTGGTTGGGTGGCGGAAACGGGATTCCGTCGCCCGGCTTAACGGCCCTCGGGTGGAAAGGCGCATCCGTGTCAAGTGCGCCTTTTACCTAGCGGGAAATTTGGCGGCTATCCCGCTGGCCGCTCCGACCCTCTCGCTGGAGAGGTGGTTCGAAGAGCGAGCCGTGCTGGGGCCGCCGTGCCGGGGCTGTGGAGCGAGAGAAGCACACGGTCCTGGCACAAATGCGGTAGGGGTTGACCGTGTGGTTTTGGTGGGCTCGAGTCCCACATACCCGTCCGGCTTCCCGTGGCTGGATGGACGTGACGACGGTCTTTCCAAACGAAAAAAAAAAGGGTGTATTGAACATAATTAGTAGAAAATTAAATTTTGTCAATGAGACTCTCTCAAGAAGTTATGAGGGACGATTATTGACAAACTAAAGTTCTACATTATCTAGTTAGATTTTGCACCAACACTGTCTTACATAACGTCGTATAATTATGTATTCTGTCGCGTCCAGTGAAGCTTAACAGCCTAGATACTCACCGATTACTTGTTCTTGCTACTGTCTGTCTGTATGTCATGTTACTGCTACAAAACTAAAATTTAGCAAGAAAGGGGGATATTGAGGGGTACATGAAATAAATGAATTTTTTTTACAGGCTGACTGGAGCGAAGCGTATCCTAACTAATATTATAAATGCGAAAGTGAGTTTGTTTGTTTGTTTGTTAGTTACCTTTTCACGCTTTATCTACTGAACCAATCTTCCTGAAATTTCGCGTACACATAGCTGGAAGTACGGAGGAGGACATAGGGTACCTTTCATCCTGGGAAAAAGGAGAGTTCCCGTGGGAAATTCATTCAAATATTTGTCCACCCTGGGAAGCGAACCCAGGGCCTCCAGATGTCGGACGGGCTTAGGATATACATATCATCACGCGTTTTTTCCGTGGGGGTAGGCAGAGATTAGCGATTTCCACTTGCTACGATCCTACCAGATCTCTTTTTACTGAGTCCTCTTTACTTTTGGTTATAAAACATGAAGGTATTTTTTTCGTACAATAAAGTTTAAACAAACAAAATATACCATTCCTAGTAACGAATGTGTTTGTTATAATTTTAATAATATCCTTTTCCTTTTTCGTTATTTTACACCCACTTTGAAGTTCTCGGTTTTACCCCGAAGGCTGAATGTCAGATAAACACTTTTAAAAATAAGTATGCCTTAATCCCTTATTGTATTCATATAATAAAGGTACAAAATAAACAAATAATTAGGTACTGCAGAGGTTTGATGTTTCAATCTCTGGCCAGTTTGGCATTGGATTAACAATTTAGTATTTAAAAATATTTATGAAGAAGTTTGAAATATAGAGAGTTGAAGGATATGAGATGAGTGGTTGAGTCTTTAACTACAGATGGAAACATCGCATGAGTTATTTAATAAAAAGATATTATCGGCACCTAATACAGTTTAATTAACGACAAACCCCCTGTTGTGTAAATCGCGAGATTTTAACCGCTCAGTGTCGTGCGAGTATTTTCGTATAGGACGATATTTCCAGAGATTGAAACATCAAACCTCTACAGTACCTACATAATAAACAACGAAGGACTGAAAGATTGGAAAATATAAGTAATTTCAAAAACATAAAGGATCGCACAAAACCAAAGAGTTTTGACTTTATTTTACCTGTAATATTAAACAATATAAAATGATACGTACTTTCCTTTTATACAAAGATAAAGTCATCAACCATAATGACTATCCACGTAAGTGTGCTTACCGTTATTTCTTACGAAACGATTTCAAAACTGAACCAGACTTGAAGAAAACCACAAATTAATCTCGTCTGTTTTCCACAGCGAAGTTTTTCTATAAAAAAAAAGCAGTATATAGTTAATGAATACTGATTTACCCGAAATTATTTATTTTGTATTAATTTATGTACCTATAAATTTACACGCGTTGTACTGACCATTTTAACGACCAAAGTCAAATAAACCATTTGAACTGCTGCTGCAAAATCTATGAGGAAAAATGAAATGCTTTCCACAATGTGTTAGTGTATTTTTTTTTTTGACAATGTTCTATTTTTCACAAATTATTTTTTGTTAGTGGCCAGTAACAGTAAAAGAATATATTTTTATTTGTGGATTTTGCAGCCTCACTCGCAATACATGTTTCGTTTTTTTTTAATACCGGTTTCTATAATTAAATCCGAAATCTGATTTTACGTAATGCTACAAATTATACCTATTTTACGTAAACTGTTATTTTTACGCTGTTAAAAAAGTAGCTTCAAAACAACAGCCTTCAATTAGTTTACCTACTTAATTATAACTTACACGTACTATTCAATTACCTATGAATAAATTATGATTAATTATACTATATACTACTCGTACACGATATTACTCGTACAGGAAACCTCCATAAATGTGAAAGTAACTGTGTCTATTACTTTTCGCGTTTATATCGCAGAGCGAATTCAATGAAACTTCGTAAATTACTTCATTATAGGACAAATTATACTTTTAATTTTTTAATTGTGGTTTATTTATATGAATGATCTGCATATCCATATAACTATCGATTTAAATGTTGTTCACAGACAAAGCATTATTATGTGTACCAAGTTTATAATTTTTCTTTATGTTTTAGCGATGTTGGAGTAGGTTAAGCCTGTAATGACACGCTGTATAAAATGAAATAAATAAATAAATCTATAAACATAGCTGAAGAGTATTTACTTTTGCAAAAATCAACCCTAAAGGGACTGCAATGGGAAATTAAACTTTGTATAAAAACCCACAAGATACTTTTTGCCATGGGCGTAGACGCTGGCAACAGCTAGTTTCTATGTAATTTGGATGTAAAATTGTATACCCAAAAAAGTGGTGTGTCCCACTGTTGGGGTTATCCACCCACAATAGTAGTTTATGCAACTGATACATAATGATAGGCATTAAAACATGAGTGTGGTTTTTTGAAACGAGCCGAAGGCGGGTTTCTTAATAACATCACACGAGTGTTTTAATGCCTTATAATGTACAGTTGCATACACTTCTTTATCTTCACTCATAGGAACAATTAAATTAAACAAAGTAACTAGGTAACAAAGAAAAAAATTATAGCGGGAAATTAAGTTTAAAATACGAATGCGTGCGCGAATGCGTTTTTCACAAGTTCAAACTGCGCATACCATGCGTGCGCGCCTCTTTTGTACAGTCAAGCGTCATAAGTGCAATCATACCTCGAAGACCTTATTGCTTAGCCTTAATGATCATAATGCCTTGCAGATTTTGACTGCAATTTTGACTCTTGACTGTACATTCAGCCTAAAACCATAGCCTAATTTAATAAATCAAAAAGTAAAAGTGTACTATAAAAATTAAAAAAGTTATTTTTCAACACACTTGCTCGTAAAGTGGGTCTTATTACATCGAATTTAGGCCCATAATGCCATATATTACGAAGGTATTACGAATATATTACGGAGGTGTTTGGAAATAAAAATTACCATACTGCGCTATACAAAAGATAGAAAACTAATGCGTGTAATGAATTCCAAAAAGCATTTTTAATTTAGCCGCATAATACATATAAGATCAAATAGGGAAAATAACAACAGTTTTTATAAGCAAAGATAATGATTTTTATACAGCCAAGCACTGGCTGTATGGCGATATACCATCCGCAGCGCCCTCCGGTGAAGCAGTAAAGGTCGACGTAGCGACCAACTGCAAGTAGGCTTCGATAAAAAAAAAAAAAAAAAAAAAAAACATCCGCAGCGTGCACCGCCGCGCGCTCCCTGCACACGGCGCTAGTCGGCGGGCGGTGGCACGCGAATAAAAAACAAGACTATATTTATTATATGTTAGCATATTAAATATTTAATAAAATGTCGACTAGTATGGAAGAATATATTTAACTCCACCTGAAATCATTAACGAGGCGCGTACTGCAAGTAATAGTTTATTGCCACCAAAATCAAAAGTAAGTATTTGGCGGCATACGAATGTTTTATAAAGTGGAGGAATGACAAAAGGGTGCACTCGTTTTTCGATAATTAGATGTTAGGACCAAATTACTTTTTTTACTCACAAGTGTGTTGAAAAACGTCGTATGATACACGTGTCCATTTGGTCATTACGCACACTCGGCTTTATTAGCGCGCTCGCCTTCGGCTCGCGCGCCAATCTCGCCTCTTGTGCGTAATGACCAACTTTGGACACTTGTATCCACAGCTTGTATCATAATGTACTATTGTGATACTGCTGGAAGTACTATAATTTTTTTTATTTTTAATTTATGTATGTGCGTTTATAAAGTACGTCTTTATAAAACCATCTTTAAATTCGTAATTCGAATATTTCGACATGAGTGTAGATAAAATCCTAACTAATATTATAAATACGAAAGTGAGTTTGTTTGTTGGTTTGTTTGTTTGTTACCACTTCACGCTTTATCTACTGAACCAATCTTCCTGAAATTTCGCATACACATAGCTGGAAGTACGGAGAAGGACATAGGGTACCTTTCATCCCGGGAAAAAGCACTGTTCCCGTGGGAAATTCACGCGAGCGAAGCCGTGGGCGAAAGCTAGTTTGTTATAATGCAATCCAGACAATGAATCACCTCCTGGCATGTCCCAACTGCCCCATTTCATGCACCTTGGAGGACCTCAACGTGGCCAAGGACAATGCTATTGCCGTGGCCACATACAAGTCTCAACTGATCTGATATAGCCATTACGACTCGAAAAGAAGAAGAAGAATGTTTTAATGAGGGTCTGATGCTTGCGTAAGTACTAAGTAGTGCTCGTTAATGTGTTGTACATCGCGTGTATTTTTTTACAAGAGATCCGCATACGCAATGTTTACTCATTTGTTTTACGGCGTTTACTCAAGCGCAGCTGGTGTTTTTATACCGAGATGTTAATTAAATCTTAATGTATGTTTGTAGCAATATTTTTCAGTAGTAGTAAGTTAATAGTAGTTACATATTTATATATTTCATTGTAGTCTAATTAAAACGTCACTTGATGGTCAGTTGTAAAATTATCCAATTATTTATTTATCTATTAATCAATTTTTAACCTATTTTGTTCTACTGCTGGACATAAAAGTCTTCCCCTTTCTCTTTTACAAATGCCTATATAATTCTAATTTCAGAATAAACATTTCATTTTCATAAAGTTATCGAGAAAAGCTGACGTCTATTAAATACTTTATAGAGTTAAGCCAATAAAATAATCGTAAACTACAAAGTTAACTTTATTCTCAGACACAAGATGCGGACACGCATTCGCGTGTGCTAACTCATAATATTTTGTATGCTTTCTATTTACTATGTAGCTCGCTATACACCAGCCCCCCTAGCATGACCACGCGTCGTAGATATACGATAAAATATATCGTATCATATATCACCAACATATTTATCGATTTCGCGAGCATGACCAAAGTAGCAACATGATATGATAAAATTTACCACATGATACGAAATAATTAGCTTCGCGATATGAAATAACAATGCTGCCAATGTAATAATAAAATTTTTCAATCATCATTCATTTTCACTCGTTCTTTTTTTTTTAATCTCACGTTTTGACGTCGATAGGTGACTTTGACACTTAATTAATTATCGTTTTCTTTTATTCATATAATCGTAAAAAAATAATTCATATATTATTATTCACTTATTCATATAATCGTAAAAAAATAATTCATATATTATTATTCACTCATTGATTATTTATTTAATTATTTTTTTTAAACTTCTACAGGGTATCCTGTGGAAGTTTGAGGAGCCAAATTTCGTGCAAATTTCCCTCTAACTCCGAACATAGTAAATCATTTCTACAGAGACTTTATAATTTCTTAAAAACTCATTGTCTGGGAGGAGAAAACTGGTCCTTTCTTCCTTTCTTACTTCTTTCTCCTCCGCGGCAAGTAAATTTATTCTTTGATATGACCTAGCCATATTATTGTGAAGTTGTAACTGAAAAAATAAATATCAAGGATTATTTTCTGCATTTATTTCATAAACATTTACACAACAATCATAAAAATAAATCTTACCTTTTAATCGGAGAATGAATAAATGCTAAAAAACTTGTAATTTTTATTATATCGAGCGTATCACGCACTCTAAACATCGTTGATAAAATAACACGAATAAATGTCAAAAATCGATATTTTTATCGCTTATATTTGGTCATGCTCGAATTTTCGATAAATAGCCAACTGTCGTGCTCGCTCTTTTATTTATCATATCATATCATAACACGGTGACGTCACTGGCACGGTGATGCTCGCTGTTAAGATAAAAATTCAACATGGCGGCGATATTTATCATATTTTGACAGTTGGCGTGGATAAATCGCTATATCATATCGTGTTTTGGTGGTCAAGGGTTGGCATGATAAAAACAAATGGTTTTAAAACACATGTTAAAAATAGGGTTTAGAACATTTTTAATTAAAACAGTGTTTTTATTACGTGTTTAAAAACAGAATTAAAACAAGTTTTAAACATTGTATAAAACTTTAAACAAAAAAACACAAATGTACCTAAAACTTTATTTTTCTTGAAAAATCGATGTGAATTGTACCTTAATTATATTTTTTGCGACCTGGAATTGTCATTTTAATTAGGCGCAGTCAGAATTACGTTTATTAGAGAGAAAGGTAATTCCCCGCCGCGCCGGTAATGTCCCGCTAAGAAAGTGCCTATGTCGGTGCCGTTGAAGGAAAGTATCCCCCTAAATATAAAGAAAGGGGTTTCCCCTATAACGATGAACATTTGTTAAAACATACAGGTGAAGGTAAACCGTTCAGTACTGATTAGAGATATGCTTGCAACATTCAAAAAAGTTTTTTCTATCCATTGATTGATTTTTGTATTTCAATATTCAATAATTATTTTTTTATTTTACTCATTTGAAAGTATCTACTTAGTCTAGAAATGAATCAATATAGGTTAAATTGTTTAGAAATGCATGGGCTGAAGTAAAAAGAAAAAAAAAACATAAAGTACAAAATAAAAACTTGTATAAAACAAATTGAACTGTTTGTTTTATAAAATTAAAAAAAAACTGTTTTTTTGCTAACCCTGCTATACACATAGCTTTCACACTATTTGCTAAATTTTATACCTTTTTACGTATAACATGATTGCGGTATTGTGGTAGGCAGGCGCGGAAACGCCGCAGGGGGTTTCAGTGGGTAGTCTGGGCCGGCTCGCGGCCCAGGAGTCCCACAGTCAGTGCGTAAATACATTGCCCCCTGCGAAAAAAAAAGGGCATGCTGAAAATGACAGTAGTGGTTAAGTATGCTGGTGTGGTATTCTCCGATTACGAACGAGATTATGTATAAAGCTCGCACGCGTCAGTTTACTTTAGTACGGACATTTCAGATTCGCAGACCCGAATGCATTTTTATCATACAAAATTTTCGAGTGGGCGCAAATGTCAGTTTTTTTTCCGTAAGGAAAACCCGAAGATTTTGTATGAAAATCATGCATTCGGGTGTCTGAATCTGATCCGAATCTTAAATTTTCGTATTGAAATAAGCCGACGAGTGCGCCCAGCTTTAATCTATTAGGTCACAACACAACTCCTTCTTCACAATACAAGCAAACATTTCTATCTGTATCCTCTCTCTAGTTTAAGTATTATAATTTAGAACATTACCAACTAATGCTTATAACTTATCGATTATTTGATTGAAATCTGTCTTGTGTGTTAATAATAATCTTGGCTTAGGCCCGTGTATAGCAGTAAACCGGTTTTATACGAAAACCGAGAAAAGAAAAGATATAAAAAATAATAATAAATAAATACTGGTACAGTGTTATTATTTTACTTTACTCCATTGGTAAATTTCGAGCAACACGGACTTCTGCGAGCAGATGCAACTGTTTGGACTTCGGATGTGACGGGACAATGAAGACACAGAAGTTAAAAATCTCTCCATAGTCTTAATTATTCCTCGTGGCTGTAAGTAGTGGGCACTACACACAATGACTATCTTGGAAATGTTGATGAAGAGGTTACTTACACAAAATATTACTACCTATTAGCTGATAAATCATCAACTGGGCTGCATGTTTCCTCATAATGTTTTGTTGTTTTCCTTTACTGAAAGCAAGTGGTGGTCTGTGAAACTTCCATCCATAAGCCAGATTGGTATTCAAATGCATGAGTAAGATTCGAACCTGCCCCCCTAGCATGACCACGCGTCGTAGATATACGATAAAATATATCGTATCATAAATCACCAACATATTTATCGATTTCGCGAGCATGACCAAAGTAGCAACATGATATGATAAAATTTACCACATGATACGAAATGATTAGCTTCGCGATATGGAATAACAATGCTGCCAATGTAATAATAAAATTTTTCAATCATCATTCATTTTCACTCGTTCATTATCACGTTTTTGACGTCGGTAGGTGACATTGACACTTAATTAATTATCGTTTTCTTTTATTAATGTTAAAAAAATAATTCATATATTATTATTCACTCATTGATTATTTATTTAATTATTATTTTTGAGGAGCCCAATCTCCCTCTAACTCCGAACATAGGTAGTAAATCATTTCTACAGAGACTTTATAATTTCTTAAAAACTCATTGTCTGGGACCATATTATTGTGAAGCTGTAACTGTAAAAATAAAATATCAAGGATTATTTTTTGCATTTATTTCATAAACATTTACACAACAATCATAAAACTAAATCTTACCTTTTAATCGGAGAATGAAATAAACTTTTAATTTTTATTATATCGAGCGTATCACGCACTCTAAACGTCCTCGATAAAATAACACGAATAAATGTCAAAAATTGATATTTTTATCGCTTATATTTGGTCATGCTCGAATTTTCGATAAATAGCCAATTGTCGTGCTCGCTCTTCTATTTATCATATCGTATCGTAACACGGTGACGTCACTGGCACGGTGATGCTCGCTGTTAAGATAAAAATTCAACATGGCGGCGATATTTAACATATTTTGACAGTTGGCGTGGATAAATCGCTATATCATATCGTGTCTTCGTGGTCATGCTAGCCCGGCTGGGATTGTTCAGGCGCCCCGCCGCGCCTCTTTCCTACCACCACCGTTTCACAGTTTAGAATAATACAAGCAAATACGTGGCACACGCAAAGTGTGTTAAAATATTCTGAGGTTTCTTAAATTCAACTCAATTCACTTTATTGTTTATTTTTATTTTAGGTAAGTACAATTCATATTCGAGACGATTTATTTAAACATCTTCCAATAAATAATCCTATCCTAACTAATATTATTAATGCGAAAGTGAGTTTGTTTATTTGTTTGTGTGTTCACGCTTTATCTACATAGAACCAATCTTCCAGAAATTTTACATACACGTAGTTCGTAGTACTTAGAAGGACATAGGATACCTTTCATTCCGGGAAATAGCACTGTTCCCGTGAGAAATTCACGCGGGCGAAGCCGCGCATAAGCTTGTAGTTGCAAAAGGATATTCGGTGTTGTGAGCATGAATATTTGCGAGGTCGTAATCGTATGTCATGTCGAAAATATTTAAGGAAAATTACTAGTTATCTTTTAAGTGCGATAGAGGCGCTGATCATTTTCCAAAGCTTTCAGTATTTTCCACAGAAGTTTTTGACGATACGATTACGTTCACGTAAATTATTCGTGCTGAATTAAACCTCACAGAATTAAAGTTATATTTTTCGAAAAAATCGTTTGATCTTCGTTTTAACATTCACCTTTGACGTGCGCCTGACATTCGCCATTCAGTAAACAATCATTACTATGGCTTTGCTCTATCCATTATAGACAACGCCTAAAGTCCGTTTATTCATAATTGTCCTATTATGTAAACAATCTTACCATGTCTTCTTATCATTTTACAACAATATAAATTACAATAGACAATTTAGGAAATTACTATCGTGGTTAATAAATGTTTTACTTTAGAATGTTTAAGTTTGAACTAATATTTGATTTATTTTCAACAAAATTCAAAAAAAGTACTGTGAAGATTGTTTACATAATAGGACTATTAATAAATAAATTGGTCAAGTGCATGTCGGGCCACGCGCAATGTAGGGTTCCGAAGGTGCCTATGCAGACACATGAACTTATATTTACTCCCAGTTTTATATAACTAATGACCTTAACCTTATAATACCATCATATTATTAAATGAAAACTTTTCCTACGAACATTTTTCATACTAAAATCGATTTTCCAGGTTTATCGTCTATTACTCGTTAACGTGTAAAGATTTTGTAACAGTGATAATTTTCCTTTTAACTTCATTATATTTGCTACTTATCATAATTTTTTTCATGTATCCACCCCCCACCATTTGCCTGTTCGCGGGGGGACACACTGAACAATGGTCTTTACACACTGACAATCTTTTTAAAAGACCTAACACATGATACCCCGCACGATGGTATAATAACAAAAAACATCCCCCCTTTAGGTGTAGGGGAGGCCCCTAAATTTTTTTTATTTTCGTAATTTTATTCATGAGTTAACTCCGCATAATAATTATGTATATCTATACCAAATTACAGTTTTATAGTACTAGTAGTCTATGAGCTAAGCCACGGACAGACGGACACACATGACGAAACTATAAGGGTTCCTAGTTTACTTCGGAACCCTAAAAACGGAGTTTATACATATACGGTGATAGCAAAAACGTAGCAAAAAGTAACGTGTGTGTGTGTGTGTATCAATTTTCATCATCTTAATGAACTTACTTTTACAAGTCCCCAGGAAAATTCGATACGGTGTCCTGCAAGCTGCATGAAAAACATCTGCATTTTCTTCAGAATGTTCTAAATGATAGTAAGTATAACTATTTTGTTTCGGTAAAATAAAATTGCGGGATGCGCATGGATGCGGGCAGCGCAAGACCGGTCGTTGTGGAAATCCTTGGGGGGAGGCCTTTGTCCAGCAGTGGACGTCTTTTGGCTGAGAGAGAAGAGAAAATAAAATTGTCACTTTTATGATACATGTCTCTGGAATCCTATAAAAAAATGTTGACAAAAGGCCCCGCCAGGAACGCTTATAAAATAAGTAACATGATGATGATGTTCATGTAAAATGTTTAAAATGTTGTAAAAGTTTATTGATTTTATACATCCAATAAGAATTCGTATCCTTTGTACCTACATTTATGGAATACGAGTAGGTACATCCTCTCTCTCTCAGCCGAAAGACGTCCACTGCTGGACAAAGGCCTCCCCCAAGGATGTCCATAACGACCGGTCCTGCGCTGCCCGCATCCATACGCATCCCGCGACCTTCACCAGGTCGTCGGTCCACCGAGTGGGAGGCCTGCCAACACTACGTTTTCCGGTTCGTGGTCGCCACTCGCGAGAACTTTTCTGCCCCAACAACGGCTAGATAGCCGTTGGGGCAGAAAAGCACATAGCTCATAGAACAGATGTTCTACGAGCTATGTGCCCCGCCCACTGCCACTTAAGTTTCGCGATTCTGCGGGCTATGTCGGTTACTTTAGTTCTCCTACGGATCTCCTCATTTCTGATTCGATCACGCAGGGAAACTCCGAGCATAGCGTGCTCCATCGCCCTTTGGGTGACCTTGAGCCTTCTTATGAGGCCCATAGGTACATCCTACACCTACCTGTAGCCGCCGCCGCCGTTTGTATAGAGCCAATAGAAGCCAAAACCATTTTCTTTAGAATTTTTGTCTGTCTGCCTTTCTGTCTGTATGTTAGTAGTAGCGGGTCACGCAAAAACTATTGGACTATATTTGATGTGATTTTCACTTTTGTATTGTTAAAGGTCTAACATAAAATCTGGCGTAGGATTCATCTTAATACGCCGCTGTATAGAATACAATACAATAGCAAATAGAAAATTACGCGCGGACGAAGTCGCGGACATAAGCTAGTCTAAAGTAATTATTCAGATTCAGTTGTAATCTAGTCTAGACCTTGTAAATAGATAGTAGTTTTATATTTTCTGAAATTAACCATGAACTCGTTGGATTATGTGTTAGTGATTAACATTCGCACATAGGTACATATTCCAACAAGGTTTAGAAACCAAAAAAAATGACAAAACTAATTTTCAGCCATATCGCATTTTATTTTATAACTCATCATTTTTTAGTTTAAAATGGCCACTTAAATAAATTGCCATTTTGGCTAGTAGGGTCAGTACAAACAGTCTTCTTATTCCAAATTAGGGCGAAGCCCCACTGCTCCGTTGCGTTGCGTTGCGTCGCGGTCGTTTGTTGTGACGGCGCGACGTATGCGTGCGTATGAGTATGACACATCGTATGCAACTCCAGCCACGACGTCGCAGCCTCGCAGCAGTTGAAGCAGGGTTGCCAGATGTTTTATTTCAATTTCAGCAGAATAAACATTATTTTTCGCCTGTATAATAATACGCCAAACTTAATTTGACAGAATTCATAAATAAATTTAATAAAATAGAAATTCATTTCTTGGCCATCAACTGTTATTTCTTATTGTATTGTTATTTTTTCCCTAAAATGATATATATATATTTTGATGATGTTCAATACTATTTTTCATTTTGAAAAAAAAAAAGTGGAAGATTTGACACGGAGCTAAAGTAAAATCATAAACCAGACAGACCAAAGAGAATATCATAAAACGATTTAGACAGTAGAGTATCTATAGACTATAGACATATATCTTTGCCAAAGAAGTAATAAGTAACTTCTTCCATGACCTTTGCTATAGACGAGATGACACATTTTTTTATTGAAAATTTTCTATTTTGGAACGGCAAAATAAATAGTAAACAGCCATACAGTACAAGTTTGATGTTTTTTTTTTGTTTTTAATGAGTAATTTATTTGGATTTTGATTGGCTTTGGAAATGGTTCTCTATTCATTAACATAATATCATTAGGCCTAATATAACTTCACAATATTCCCATTCTGGCATCACTGCCTCAATAAAATAATACTAAAAAATAAAATATTTTTATTGGGTAACAACAAACATTTTTTAACTTAAACTAATTGCTGGAGCCGCCTTTTAAGCAAACAATGCTTGTGCCAGGCGACTCCGCTCTTCTTATCGATAGGTTACATAAGTTGATGTTACCAAAAATTTACATTACAAAAGGGAAAGAAAATAATAAGGTAAGGATACATTTAACAAGGTAAGGTCTTCTTATTATAAATGTAATATCTAGGGTAGATACATTTTACATTTATAATAAGAAAGTCTTAACTAATAAATGTCTCCAGATCATCATAGGTTTGATTCTTTAACCACGCTATCAACATAGTTTGCCTCAAGCAGAGGAACACTGTTGACAGCGCAGAACGTCACCCTTTGCTTCGTCTCTTCTCCGTAGAACCGTTGAAACGACGCGTCCGACGACGCAACACATTGATGGGGCACGTCACAACAAAATATATGAAAAACGACGCAGCGTCGACGCTGCGACGACGCTGTCACGACCCTGAAATGTTGGCATCATATTATTTTTTTCATTATTTAAACAAAATGTGTAAAAAATGATATTGTGTGACATTGTGATCTCACTCTAGTGATAAAAAATATATAATTAAATACTGATGTATTTTGACCCAAATAAAATATTTGATTTGACTAAATTGTAACTTACACATACAGTCAGTCATACATAACACAGACAGACAGGTCTATCTCAAGGCAAACCATTGACCGCGATCTCCACTGCAGGGCTATACTAGGACATAATAACTACAAGGAGATCTACTCTAGCTTGTATGATACGCTGACTATAACAGGATCCTGTTTACGAGTTTATTGGCATAGATAAACATGCATAGTTAGTTACTTACTAAGAAACTGCACTGCTTTAATTCTTTTACACATATTAAGCTAAATGTTTTTTAGAAATTGAAAAGAGCTTTAACTATGAAGGTAGATGGATATAAGTAGAGAGAAAGGCTCAAAGATGGATTGAAAAAAACTTATTTGCCATAACTTAAAACTTATATTATATCTATTTCAAGTACTTTACACGGAAACATACACGTCATGTAATTACATTTGACCAATGATATATTATAATACAGATATGTTACGTTCATAGTAATTTGCGTTTTAGGTCTGTTCCGAGCAATCCAAAACTACACACATCGACAAGTTTTACTGATAAGTAAGACAAAAGATACAAAAGCATGCGAATGAAAGAGATAGCAATAGTTTTCAATGATTCCTCGTCAAATGTTTCTTATGCATAGAGTAACATTTTTTGTTGTAGAGAGGACACTTATTTGAAAAGAAAGTACATGGGTAAGAAATAAAACATCTTATAAAAGTAAATCATATATATTGAAATATTTAACAATTCAGTGTCGGAAAAAACTCGGAAACCTAATTGATAAAAAGAAAAACAATAGTAATCCTCAATTATCAATATAATGTATTATAATAGTAGAAAATCGAATTCAGTGAAACTATTTTAATGTTTATTAAATTAGTCCATTACACACATTAGATAGCTATTATAATAACGAACAATAATAAAAAACAACTGAACATTATTTTAGGCATTGAAGTCACCATCAGTATTCGATTCTGCACTAACTAATCTATGTCCGCAGCGCACGCATCCTTGTCGCTCTCACGTCAAAACTAGAATCTCTCTTTCTTTGTCTGAACATGGCGTCAGTGATTAGATTATTTGGAAAAATAATTGAAATATACTAAACAATCAAACTATTTTTGCATACTCACATGTGATAAGAGATCCCTTGTACTTTGTTTACTTTAGAATCATAATTGGTACACTTTCGAAACACACACGATGGAATTTTTAATATATTTTGGTAAGGACACAGGAACTTACGACGCGGTACGCTCGACGAGGCGCTGGGCGCAGACTGATTACAAGAAGTTCCAATTGGGTCGTATTCGAGTCTTCACAGCGCGCGCGCCTATAACATATCTGCCTCTTGTTTATATAGTATATCATTGCATTTGACCTTCACCTTACATAAAGCAAATAACAATCGTTGCAGGGCCGGCAGACGAGCGACTTTTTGTAAGTACTAGTAAAATTAGATGATACGATTCCTGCTTAAATACGTACAAAGCGAGACAACTACATAAAGAGATTCCACATTAGGCACCCGCTATATAATGAGTTATCGACAAAATAAATATACAACAGGCAAGAGGAGGGCAACACTGCCTTGCCTTGTAAACAATCATCTCCGTATTTTATTTTGGGTTTTTCAAGAAAATCTTCGATTGTTCGTGATAAAAGTGTTATAAACCTATACAGGATCACGTGAGATAGCCGACTTAGTGTTATCTCAGGATTTTGCCATCAGGAAACCACAAAATACAATGAGATAAGTCGAGATTTTTTTACCCTCCAACTTTGGAAATTCTAAATTGACCCGAAATCTACCCTCGTCTGTTTATGAATAGATCTGCCAAACTCAAATGACAGCAAAACAGAAATGTTCAACCATAGACTAAATGCTGTCAACTTCAAGTGACAACATCAAAATTGACTTTGACATACTGGCAGGGTTGCCATTAATGCAAAATTACCCAACATAGCAGGAAGAAATATAATAACTATATATAAGGACCATTGCTTATCGTACAAAGCAATTCGAAGAAGGAAATAAACTGTTGTGAAGCAACTTTGGTGTGCTGGAGCTCTGCTACTACTTTTCTACAGCAAGATAACTGCAAGAGTAGTAGATTATTTAATTTTGCTGAAGGCTACCATTTTCTCTTTTAAACTTCTTTTTTATAATAAATTTAATAATATTAAATAGATTTTGACATCATTATCAGATATGAATTATTGACATTTTATGTTTTATTCATTATTGACAGTTTATGTTTTATTCTGTTTTTTTTTTTGGATGTTTTCGACTTGAAGTTTTGTTTACTAATTATTTGTTATTATTTTTATTTTATTTGGAATCGTTATAATTGATTCGGCACTCAAATATTATTTTTTTGCGTGAATTCTGTATCGTTTTATGTTACCATTCATAATTATCTACGTAATTATGTAATTGACATGATACATTTTAATATTGTTAATTTAGATTTATTATTTTTGTCTTTGAGTACTATTTAAAGTACAATTATTTTGACTTAATGTTTTTAATAATATTAAAATAAATTATAATTTAATTAGGTATATGAAATCCATCTGCCGTGTTTCAAAATTTTATTTTCTATCATTATTATTAATTTTCTATTGTTTTTTTTTATTGTTTGTATCATATTAGGTATGTATATGCATGCAATATTATGAGTGCCCAATCAAGTACTCTGACTTGCCCCCACTGCCCAGGGTCTTCGCGTGTTTTTGGCCAGCATGGTCTCAAAATTCACATAGGCCGCAAACACAAGGGGCTAGCTACTTCTCCCCGAACTATAACTGCCACCGCAGACACTGAGCAAACCAACGCTCCGGGACTAGAGCTCCTGCGGAGCCGGTGCTCTCTGGATTCGCTTGCTGCTTTGAGAGAAAGTACTCCAGTACTTCGACATGTGCCCAAAGGCGCACGGAATCAGGCGGCAGGCAAGCTAAGCAGTATTATTAATGCGTGCGTTGAATGCAACCAGGTGGGGGACTGGTTCTCGCTTCTATCTTTTGCATTCACCGCACTACGAGTGCCATTAAGGACGCTGCCTGGTAACATGACGTCAAAAGTGAAGGCGAATATTGAATCGCTTCATCTGGACGAACTCGACGGCGACTTGAGTGTGACGGCGAAAAGGAGTGGACCTGGCGGCTCTCGGAAGATCATTGAGTCCAAGGTATTTGAGGGTGATCTGAGGGGAGCTGTCAGACTCCTTGTGTCAGATGACACTTTTGCTGAGAAGGGGCCTGAAACACTGGCCGCCCTCAGGCTTAAACATCCAAGCCCATCGCGTCCGCTTGGCTCGCCGTCAGCTCCTGACACTTCCTATTCCCCTGCTTCGGTATCAGAAGATAATGTGATGCTGGCGTTGAACGCATTTTACACCGGTTCTTCGGCAGGCTTAGATGGTATTCGCGCGGGGCACCTAAAAGAATTAGTATCCAACTCTGCAGGTGACAATGGGCGACGGTTGAGGGAGAGCTTAACCCGACTTTCGAATTTTATGCTTAGTGGTAGCGTTAACCCAGAGGTTTGCCCTTATCTATACGGAGCGACTCTCTGTGCTCTGTCAAAGAAGGACGGAGGCCTGAGACCAATTGCAATAGGCAGCGTCTTTAGGCGACTGACCGCAAGATTGGCGTGTCGTTCTGTGAAGGAGGAGATTGCGGATTACCTGCAGCCTCACCAACTCGGGGTCGGTACTCGCTTGGGTTGCGAAGCTGCCATCCATGCAACTCGTACATTTGTGGCGGATCCTGGCAACGCGAAGCATGTTGTGCTTAAGCTCGACATCAAAAACGCTTTTAACTCGCTGGAGAGGGATGTTTTACTGAGCGAGGTAAAAGAAAGAACCCCTTCTCTATATCCCTTTGTCCTCCAAATGTATGAGTCTCCAACTAACCTCTTTTTCAATAACAACCTTATTCTTTCTCAAGTCGGAGCGCAGCAGGGGGATCCACTTGGGCCACTCGTTTTTAGTCTGGCCATACACAAAATTATCAAAGAGTTAAAATCCCCCTTGAATGTGTGGTACCTGGACGATGGTACTTTGGGCGGTAAACCAGAAACTGTCCGGCAGGACTTGGAGGTTTTAATTCCGCGATTCAGGGAGATAGGGCTGGACGTGAATCCCTCCAAATGCGAGTTTTTTCCCTGTAGTACTGAAGCTCGCTCCCACTTTTCCCTTTTATCTGATGTTTTACCTGGCATCAGGGAAATTACTCAGTCAACTTTTAACCTTTTAGGGTCACCTATTTTCTTGGAGTCGGTCCCTGATGCCATTGCTACTCGTCGACGGCTCCTCCTTACCGCTCAGGAACGTCTCCGGAACCTCCCGGCCCACGTGGGATTAGTGCTGCTGAGGTCGTGCTTCGCGTTGCCAAAGATAAACTTCCTGTTGCGCACCACACCTACCTGGCTATGCCCCGAAGAGATTTCTGCGTTCGATGGAGTTTTGAAGTCTGCAGTGGAGTCGATTTTAAACGTCTCTCTCAATGAGACCCAGTGGAGTCAGGCTTCTCTCCCTATAAGGCTTGGGGGGCTGGGGTTGCGGCGCGCTCGGGATGTCGGCTTGCCGGCTTTTTTGGCGTCGGCGCATGGGGTTGCTGGCCTTGTTGCTGTCATTCTTTCCTCTAATGGTGACAGGGTGAGCATACCGCATGTGCCGGGCGCGGAGTCAGCTTGGTCGGCCGTCAATCCGGGTATGTCGTTCCCGCAGGCCCTCTCTAATCAGCGCGCATGGGATGATACGGGTGCCAAGAGGACTTTCGCAGCACTCTTGGGCGACGCGGCAGGAGCGGACTGCGCCAGACTTAGGGCCGCGGCGACGCCGGAATCGGGCGCGTGGTTGCACGCCCTTCCATCACCTCAACTGGGCACTTTTCTAGATAACGACTCCTTGCGAGTGGCCGTGGCGCTCCGCTTGGGCTGCAGAGTGTGTGAACCTCATAGATGCACCTGCGGGTCTATGGTGGAGGCCGACGGTTACCATGCATTGAGTTGTCGTCGCTGCGCAGGAAGGTTTCCTCGTCACCACGCGCTCAATAACATAGTCCGCCGAGCATTTGTTTCAGCTGGAGTCCCTTGCGTACTGGAGCCGCCAGGCCTTAGCAGATCAGACGGCAAGAGACCAGATGGTCTAACGCTGGTACCTTGGCAGTGCGGCAAGTGCGTGGTATGGGACGCCACATGCGTAAACACGGTGGCCACAAGTCACCTGGGCCGTACGATGGTGGCGGCTTCAGCAGCGGCCGAGGATGCAGCAGAGAGAAAGCGGGCTAAATACGCGGCTTTGGAGCCCCACTATATTTTCGTGCCCATAGCCGTCGAGACCATGGGCTGTTGGGGAATAGATGCTAAGCGCTTGCTTAGAGAACTGGGGCGCAGAATAGCGCAAATAACTTGCGACCCCCGCTCCTTCTCGTTTCTGGTGCAAAGAATGGCCATTGCGATTCAACGCGGCAATGCGGCCAGCATCTTGGGCACCTTTGCACCGGAAACCTTAGGCGGCGGACTCTAGGCATAAGAAGATTTGTTTTTAAGTTTTAAGTTTTATGACAAATTATGTACTAGCATAGTAATTTACCTAATAATCATGTATGTTACAAATTATTGATTGAACCATATTATTCTACTTTTGAGAGTTCCGTACTAAAATTGTGTCAAATTAAAATGTTCTTCAAGTAAATAAAATAAAAATAAAAACTAAATATCTTAATTCAATTCAGTTATTTGAAAGATATCGAAAAAAAAAAATATTATGTAAGTAAATGAAGCTATTGGAACGTCACCGGGGTAACTAAACTCCATAAATAGTATTTCTGACTTGCATTTATGGGACCCCTAAATACCACCTATCACCTGAGTGAATGGCAACCGAAATAAGCCGGGTTTACATAAAGATTTAGTTTTTTGCCAACTTAAGTTTAAATGAGTTCCATACAATTGTGAGTTTAAGATGATATAGATAACGGCCTTGTTACAGGATGGTACGCAAAGCGTTTTGTAGAATTCTTTTTAAAAATATTAGGTGGTAATTAATATTAAAAAAGCAGCCATTAATTAATGTAATTATTGTGAGAATTAAAATTTTTTAGAAACCGTGATTATTGACTGCACTACGCTATATACTCCACCAATGGGCAATTTTCTGACAGCTCAAAGTAAACAAACAAAATCGATATAAAAAAATCTCAAAGAAGAGCCGTAATAAAGGCACCTATGTATGCCCTTCTTCTTTTTGTCAAGTCGCAATAGCTATCAAATTAGTTTAGACCAGTATTTAATATACCTACGTAATATTGTGCGCTTTTTCTTGTCAACCAGAAGCAGAAAAAAATCACCTCATAATTTGACAGTTGCACTAAAAAAAAAATTGTTATTTTTTTAAGTTTGTTTTATTTCAAAAAAATGCCATACCGTGCGCGTTATTGCTTTCTGTAAGGAGACTGGAACTTTTTTTTTTTACATTTAGGTCTCGAAAAATCGCCCTTTCTTTTAAAAATGTGATTTTTAAATTCAAGTTGTTGTTATATCTCGTGTGCTGAGTCCTCGAACCAGAATAAAGATAATTTATAAATTACTACTCAAGCGCAAAGACGATGCGAGTGATGTATGTGAATGTAAAAGCAGCTATTCTTACTGACTGATTGGGATATCAACGCAAAGACGAAATTGCTGAACGTATTGAAATTTTTCAGTGGTTCCTTATAAAGCATAAACGTGCCTAAGTGAACACCAAGAAAAGCTTTTTGGAATTCTCCTAAAGAGGTGAAATATTCTTAAAATAAAATTCACGCAGGCGAAGCTGAGAGCAATAAATAGATCAATATAAAAATGTATTTAGACAGACTTATTTCAGTACGCTGCCATAAAAGTATTTCTCTCGGAAAGACTTCAAATTGTTTTAATAGTTTTCAATTTGCCCATAGAAAGGCCCTATTATGCCATTATGTCATGCGCCACGATGGTTAATCAAGTCTGTTATGCAACCAATCCAATCAGAAGATATTGGTCACCGCCTGCATCTTAGGTAACGCATTGCATATTCGGTTTGTGTTACTCTCAGACTCTCTTGCAACTAATGAAATAAAAGTGAAAGTTGTTGATTTCTACTGTCAGCAAATACCTCTATAGTCTTCTTTTAGGGACGCCTCTTATCGATCTAAAAGTTGGGGGTTTGAACCCCTTGGAAAGCGTCTTCCTCTTATTTAAGAGTTATGCTCGTGTCATTGGAATATTCTTCACGCCTCTTTTGGGCTTTATATTTAAGGTCTTGTACGTCACGATGCCTGCCTTCTCTTTCAGTTATGCCCATGGATGTAGAAACTTTTTTAACTAGGCATATGCCAGTTTTATAGCCTTACCAGTGGCTGCCTTTAGGTCCCGAGTTATCAGGGCACACGAAGCAAGACAATAGTCATCCCCTCTCTAGTCTGTGCTCTTACTAGTAGGGTACGCCAGCACAAGCACCAGACGGGTGGTCAGTCATCTCATACTGGGACCATTTCAGCCAGGAGTCTGTCAGTCGGAGTTATTTATAGTCTCACCTCACCTAATGCTCCTTTGTTGGGAGGACCTGGTGCCCCATTGTTCAGGGAGAGACACCACACTTGGATAAATTTACAAACTTGAGTCTACCCAAGACTCGTGGCCGTTGAGTGGTGTCTATCAATAATTATAATTGTATGTAGTTCAAGTTCTTTGGCAACTATCACTAAGGCCCTCAAGGTTAGAAAATACATTTGCAGCGATATTAGTTGTGCAACACATCAAATCGAATTTCAACACTTTTGACGTGTTTGAAACTAGATTTTTATTTTTAGGTTTTATGAAATACTTAATATTCAAAGTCGCTTACTACAATACACTTTTACTTTCACTTTGTTCAATATTAGGATAAATGAGTTCCATACAGCCTGATAAACCGATACATTCGCAATGAAAGTGACAAACTGAAGTACTATTTTCACGTTATTTGATAATTATATTGTACAAAGTGTCACTCACTTCAAATCGCAACTTAGGAACCTAGGTGACTAGTATGCTTATGGTCACAGTGATCATATCGAAAGATACTAGAGTAATTGAAACGATATATGTGATATCTTTGATTGAAGTGATGTGGTGATGGAGTCTGGTGGGCGATAATTGAACCCTTCGGTGGCCACTAGTATCCCTTCATTTTTTACTTAGTCAAAGTCAAAGTCAATTTTTTTTATTGAAACTTGGCCTTCAAAGAAGGCTCTTTTTCACGTCGATAATTAGAAGACTTATGATAAGTTGGATTAGTCCAGTCTAGCTCAACAACATAGCTTGTAATACGGATACTGAAGGCAGGAGTAGCGGTGGTAATTTTCAAGACCATCACTTGCTTCCGGTGAAGGAAAACAACGTGAGGAAACCGGCACCCCAGTTAATGATTTATACACTATCTGTAGATTTATATCAGCTGTGTGTGTGTAAAATGGATGAGATAAACACTCTATTATCATTGCCAAGAAAGTCGTTGTATGTGTTACATTCCACGTAATGACACCGAAGAAACATAGATCTTAAATAGGAAGACGGGGCCAACACAATTCAATGTTTTGTGATTCACCAACTCTGGTTTAACAATTGCCAGAATTTTTAAGATTTTTAAACAAGAAACAAAGGAGAGTGGGTCATTGCTTCTCTTGTGAAATAAGAATTTAGTGGATTGTTAGTTGACCTTTAAATGCAATTAAACTATCCGTTGAATGCATCAAAACATAGACGGCCTTATTCTGAACTAGCTGCGCCCCGAGGCTTCACTCCCGTGGGAATTTTGAGATAAAAAGTACCCTACGTCCTTCCCAGTAATCCTAACTACATGTAATGTTTGCGAACTTTCAGGAGATGGTTTAGTAGATAAAACGTGAAGAGGGATTTTAGTTGCAAATAAAACTGCCGTTTAAAAACAAAACCGAAGTAAAATCAATATAAAGTTCAATGTTAGGTACCAGGCGCACAGAATATCTGTGGAGCTATGTTCAAGGTAACGCGGTTGACCTAGAGTCAGCATGTTACACTGTTGAGCGAACCATTAAGGAGATGCATTACCAACCGTTACATTTCCTTTCAAAAGGTTACTCGCATATACAAATAAAAAAAGTAAAGTATCAAAGTGAATAATGAATAATTATGAATTAATTGACTTTTAAGACGTCGCATTATTTAATTTATGATTTTATTTTTGAATTGCGAAACTGAAGTCACAGAGGTTGTCAAGCTGCAAACCCGTCTTTAATTTGACGAAAACTGATTTTAAAAATAGTTGATTTTGATTTTCATACAATAATTAGGTACATCTATTTCCTTATTTACAAGCACACATAAAAGTAGTAATTCTTGTTGAAACATCATATTTGTACAAAACTATTTGAAAACTTGTAACAATAAAAAACAATTTTAGCAGATTTTTCCGTGTATATAGGAGGCAAATACACAGAGCGATTTTTTCGAATCGGACAGGTTTCAGAAATTAGCGCTTTTAAACAAACTCTTGCTTTATTTATAAGATTTTTTTTCCCTTATTGCACAAATAAAACAAAATTAAATAAACAGATTAAATTAAAGAAACACAAACGATATGCAAAAGGCGGCCTAATCTGCAATCTCTTCCATTCAGTCTTACTTAGATAGCAATATTTTCAATTATAATAAGTACCTACCTACATAATCTGTGTTTAAATTTATAAATAAGTTGACACAGCTGTGATAACATCCTACTGACAAGACATGACCTCATTTAATATTAGTACGCATCAGATGGGCAAACAGTCTGGCCAAATTGGGCTGTTTAGTCCCATTTAGAAGGTGCAAGTTTCTTGCCAATTGAATACTCGCATAGTCTAAACAGTTGCTTGCAATTATTGATCAATTGTTGCATTGCACTGCAACTAATAAAAACTTACACCATCTAAATTGGCCTTTATATATACCGCCCAGTGGATTAACCCACGAACCGGAAAACGTAGTGTTGGCAGGCCTCCCACTCGGACCTGGTGAAGGGCGCGGGATGCGCATGGATGCGGGCAGCGCAGGACCCGTCGTTATGGAAATCCTTGGGGGAGGCCTTTGTCCAGCAGTCGTCTTTCGGCTGAGAGATAGAGAGAGAGAGATGGATTAACATAGATTGTGGACACCATGAATCTCCTTAAAAAGGAAGCATAGCATACATGACCGCAAAGTATGTAAGAAGAAGTGAGTGATATATGTAGAAGAAGAAGGACATAAAAAGGAGGAGCAGGGAAATTCATATAGTCTCTGAGTACTACGAAAACAGTGTTCCTACTATTTCGTAAAAGTTTGTAGAGGAATAGTCAGTATTTATTTCTGTTTCATACAAATACTGCTGGACGGATTTCGATGAAATTTGGTACACAGGTAGAATAAATCTTAGAAAAGCACATATGGTACTTTTTATCCCGAAATCCCTACGGGAGCAGAGCCCCAGGGTGGAGCTAGTCATTGCGCAGATTAGATAACAGTAATTACGTTAATCCGTGATATTAATGTACCTGAAAGTGGACGTTTTCAATAAATCCAGTTTAGCCGGCCATTGTTCATCTCTGGTTGCGATAAACAAAGAAACATACACAACAGCATTACAATAATTACGATAACAGTAGTCATTTATGTGTCAAAAGCCAATGAATCGACAACACACAATCGATACTCTCTGTTTATTTAATTTATGAATACATACTTTTATGTAATTTTTATTATTGTTTCAATATCGACTGAATGTAGTCTAAATCAATGTGTTATCAATTACTTAATTAAACGAGTTTTTGATAAACTGTTTCTAAATTAACTGTGTGTATTACATATTTTTGTCCTCATAATGTGTAACTCTTCCTATGTAAGTACATTTTTTTATAAAAACCTATTTGCTCTCATTACTCTGTTTCAACGCGCGCTTTGCCTTAAGAAATCGGAGCCGTACATTCTGCTTGCAGGTTTACAAGAATAATACCTCTTTTTATAACCCTGTTACTCGTATGTGTAGACTTTTTAATGATTTGGCCTCGCAGAATGGACTCGATATCTTTGGAGCTTGCCTGGGTAGTTTTAGATCTAGTGTGCTAAAATGTTTATTAGATAATAATTCACTTAACTACCTACTTCTTATATCTTATTTATTTTGAACTTGCTTTATACTGCCAAACCAAAGTATTTTCTAAGTTTCGTATCTTGTGGTTCGATAGGGTCGTAGAAAAGAAAAAATACACTGGTCGTAGTGTATTTTTTCTCTGATAGGGTTCGATCGAAACAAAAATTTAAACTTTTGACGTTGTATGAATACGCTTTTTTACTTTTTCATCTTCACTTAGTTATTGCTTTACATCACACAATCTCATTTTGGAGATTATGATGGTTATGATAATGCATTAGCAGTATCTTCAAAACAGTTCTGACCCCTCTGCGAACCTTGTGACCTCGCCATCATCGTCACATTATGAATCAATTTTTTATCGTGACGCAACAAAATAACAGTCTAACTACTCCTAGTTATGAATAGTCAGTCATTCGTTTACTATGTATAGTTACTTCGTCGCGGCCGCGCGCTCACATGCGTTTGGATGCATTCGAAAAAAAAAATGTGTGATATAAAAAAAAAATGTTTAGTGATGTAACCAGTGATACTTTCAATTAAAAACCGAAACGTAAGTATGTGATATTGATTGACTGTTTGATGGATTTGTCAGTGTTTAAATTTTTAAATTGTTACCAGTAAACAAGTTATTTATGTCTAAAAATAATTTTATCCATGACCTTCGGCCTTTGCATTGCCATTGAATGCCATTGTTTAAGAACTTATATGTACATATGAAATTATGTGATGGAAAATTTTACACAGGCAGGTGGTCGTTCGCCATGGTGACTCAGTCTAATAAGCGCCCTTCGCATAAAGATGGGGTAAGTAATGAGGGATAGATAATTACAACAAAAAAAAAGTACGGAACCACTTATGATAATGTTGTGTACGGAATCAATAAGATGAAATATTATAAAAATATATATTTAAGACATTCACAACAAGCCCTTTTATTTGACATTGTGACAATTTGCAAAACTTTGATTTGTCCAATTCTCAGAATATAATAAACTAGCTGTCGCCCGCGGCTTCGCCCGCGTGAGTTTCGCTTAAATGAAAAATCTCTCTTGGAGCTTTTCATCAGATGTTCCAGATCTTTAATTTTTATACGTCAGCAGAAAATGCTCATCAGGTTGAACGATTTTTGCTAAGGCGCCATTTCCATATATGTTATAGTGTAGCTGGTCTCTTGGAGCTTTTCATCAGATGTTCCAGATCTTCAATTTTTATACGTCGGCAGAAAATGCTCATCAGGTTGAACGATTTTTGTTAAGGCACCATTTCCATATTACTTATAGTTTAGCTGTTCCGTTATGGTTCTTCATCAGGTGTTCCAGTTTTCAAAATGAATTATAGCCTATATGTTGCCCAGGCTTAAAAGCTATACAACAAAAAAAGTTTCATTCAAATCCGTCCAGTAGTTTTTGCGTGAAACGCGTACATACATACAGACAGACAGACAGACAGACAGACAGACAGACAAGAAATTCCAAAAAAATTTTTTCGCTTTCTATTGTTCTTTTTAGGTCTCCCTCTATCCATTTTAGTCAAAAATATTAAATGTACAGACAAAATATTTTTACTGTTTTATTATATGTATAGATTAGGGTTTTTATGTACATAAAACTTTCGGTTGAGGTCACAATAGTTTATTCATAAGTCTATTTAGTTATCATCTGAAGAGTTTGCAGAATGATACACGCGAAAATTAAATTGATAAAAACTGGCGGACGTAATTTTGAAAAAAACCTAGAAAAGATCACTTTTTCTCTTCCAGGAGGAAGAGAAAAAAAGTGATTATAATCGCATGGAATAATATTTTTAGTAAAGTTGACAATTATGATTTACTAAAAAAAATATTCCATCTGTACAAACTTATAAAGTTCTGCCATCTTTTCGTAACAATACTGCGGTTTGCACAATAGTTTCGCTAGTCAAATTATAACATTATAAGCTAATGTTTTTTTTTATTTTCCCGTAATAGATATTTAATAGCTTTAATTTATTACTATTTATTGTATTTATTTCAAGGAATAAACGTCTTAAATACGGTACGGAATATTTATATACATACATACATAGAATCACGTCTTCATCCCTTACGGGGTAGACAGAGCCAAGAGTCGTAAGACTCGAAGGCCACGCTTAGCTGAATAGTAGGCTCTGATGGAATGGAGATTCAGGTATAGTGACAGGTTGCTAGCCCATCGCCTATGAGTGGAGGAATCCCCAGTTTAAGGCCGGAATGTTTATATATATAGTAAAATATAATATGTATACTTAGGAACTTATATCATGACATAAGAGTCTTTAGTAATGATTATATTTAAATAGGTCATGTATTCTAATCTAGTAAACTTAGGTATGTCCTATGATCTAAAGTGCAGTTTATTGCACATTGATCTCATTTTGATAGTGAAGTTCAAGCAAATAGACCTCGATTGATAAATTTAAGTACAGCATAAATCGGAAGAATACTCGAAGGTAAGACATATTAAAGATCTGTAAAGATCGTAGCAAGTGGAAATCGCTAGTCTCTGCCTACCCCCACGGGAAAAAGGCGTGATAATATGTATGTATGTAAGACATATTACGATTTCTGTGTAATATACCTACACAGAAATTGTAATATATCTTACTATTTTGTTTCTTATAGACGCTTGATTATTATCTTTCAAAATTATAACATTCATATCTATTATAATACATAGGGCGCACTGTAAGTTTCCGGAACTGGCCACTTACATAAACAATATTTAAAAATTTATTGCAACATTTGAAAATAGAACTCTTTGGCTGTAGAATGCAGTTTGTTTCATCTGACTGTCTTTTGTTTTTACCTTGTGGCGCCATTAAAAAAATTGTGTGTCTGCATCAACATGGATTTAACTCGGGAAAATTTTCGTAGTATGATTTTCTACGATTTTAAGTGTAATTTGACAGCTTAACAGAGCATCGCTCGGCTTGAAACAGCTTTTGGCAATGAAGAACCATGCAAGACAACTGTTTATAGCTGGTTTGCAGAATTCAAGCGTGGTCGTATCAATCTCAGTGACGAATCTCGCTATGGTCGGCCGTCCACCGCTGTGACCAACAAAAACATCAATGCTGTGCGCCGTATGATTGAAACAGACAGGCATATGTGACCTACCATGAAATTCGCGCATCCTTAGAAATAGGCATGAGTCAAATACAATTAATCCTACACAAACATTTGGGTGTGAGAAAGCTGTGCTCGCGGTGGATCTCACACAACTTGACCGAGGCTCAAAAAACGGACCGCGTCACTTGGTGCAGTGCCATGCTTACCAGATTCAACGAAGTTGCGTCAAATTTGGTGTGGGACATAGTAACAGGTGACGAAACATGGATTTATTGCTACGATCCCAAAACAAAGCAGCAATCGAGCGTATGGGTCTTTCAAGATGAGCCGAAACCAACCAAAGTGGCGCGCGTGAAAAGTGCATCTAAGCGGATGATTGCTTCTTTTTTTCATAAAACTGGACACGTGGCTACTGTTGCTTTAGAGAATCGTCGTACAGTGAATAGTGACTGGTACACGACCATTTGTTTGCCGGAAGTTATTGACGAACTCCGTAAAAATAACCGTAAACGCCGTATCATCCTGCACCACGACAATGCTAGTTCTCACACGGCCAGACAGACAAACGACTTTTTGAAGGCGAAAAATGTAGAACTCATGAGTCATCCTGCATACAGTCCCGACCTGGCACCTTGTGACTTTTTTCTGTTCCCAAAAATTAAGAACCAATTACGCGGTCAACGATTGTCATCACCAGAAGAGGCTGTCGAGGAGTATGAAAAACACGTTTCAGAGGTCACCAGGGAGGAGTGGCACAAAAGTTTTCAAAACTGGTTTCATCGAATGAAAAAGTGCATAGACGCCAAGGGAGATTATTTTGAAAAACAATAAATTAATTTTGTACCTTTAATAGTATTTTTTCATATTCATTCCGGAAACTTATAGTGCGCCCATAGATATAAAGATTCCAATTTGTAAGTTTAACATTGATAGTTAATTCGATTCAACAACACCATATATATTTACATCATGTAGATTTTGATGACGAATTGTTTTGACAAACGTACTGGTTTTCTAAGAAATTATATCTACAAATTGTTCATACGATAAGTTATTGAAATCGAAAACATACCTACTCACCTTCGCATTTCTAATGGAGGTTGGCGTTAGCCGTTATTACAATCTACCAGTTGTTCGAAGTGGTGAAGGTTGCTTTTGTATACATTGAAGGTTCTTCTTCTATGTATCAATTTTCTCAAAGTTAAAATTGACTCGGATGTATTTTTATGACTATGATTGTCGCTCTGGCGCTCATTACTAGTGAGTTGCAGAACTCGGATACTTTAGAACAAACATACATCGTACTTCGACATTGGGTACTTTAGCACTGGAATACGTAGTACTAGGATACTTTAGAACTAAAGTACATCGCACTCACAAACTTTAGAACTAATGTACATAGACGTTTCGTACTTAGACATTCCGTAGCGGAGTCCAATATTGACTACATAGTAAGTTGCAATATTACTTAATTGGATATTCAAATTTGAACGGAAAGTCGATTTAAATTTCAGCTAGGGAGCTTCAGAGTCCTATGCGGCAAACACGTGTCGTCTATGCCCTTTATGGTCTTACATATAATTCCGACTTCTGTGCTAACGAACGAATATTCAAACGCTCGTAGTGCTATCTCTATCTAAAGATCATAATTTATCAAAATTACTTATAAAATAATTATTTTTATATATAGGATATATGCAAAAGTTTAGGTTTCATATTAATCAAGCATTTGTTTTATCTTTATTACAAACATTAAAAACATCAAAAGTTTGTGAGTTTGGATCATGGATGTTTGTTACTTAATTACGCTAAATCTAGACGGATTTCGATGAAATTTGGTACACGGGTGTAAAAATACCGGAAGTAGTATATTTAGCACTTTTTATGCCGAAATTTCCAGGAGCAAAGCCTTAAGGTTTAACTACTCATGTGCCCCAGGGTGCAGTTAGTATTTTATATAGTGTGTTACTTTGTATCAAATTAACATTTTTTCTTTCTTTATAAAAATGACTTGCGACTTTGTTCCAGCAAGTGGAAAAGGAGATTAAAATGAACGATTGCTTCATGGAAATAGCGTACGAAGCCGAACTGAACACTCAGGAGCACCCGGAGCTGCTGGCCATCGCTGAACAGGAGTGCAACGAGCACCCCGCTACCAGGGGAGCAGCCATTGAGGAGCTCAGGCAAATGATATACGGTAAGTTGGTGACAACTGTTCGAACAACACGGACTTCCGCGTGCGGAGAGGTCCATGCTCAGAATATTTGCGAGAATGTAATCGTAGCGTCACGCCAAAAAATTATATAAAAAATGAATACCTAGTTTCTTTTACGTACGATAGAGGCGCTGTTCATTTTCTATATATTTTTTTTACGTGACGGACGATACGATTACGTTCTCGCAAATATTCGTGCACACCCCATAGATCCGCGTGAGATTCTTGCTACTAGGGACGCAGCCATTGAGCACCAAGACCCCAAGCAAATTTTATACGGTGAGTTGGTGAGAACCTCGCTACCAGGGTTCCAGCCCAGTATAGATAAATATGGTCAGTTGGTGAGGAACTCACAAAGCAAAGGTATGGATTGTAATGAGAACCTTGCTACTAGGAAAGCTATTGAGATGACCAAGATATTGCAAATAGAAAATAGCAATATTCAATTCATTTTTTTTTTGCTTGAGGTATGACTTAAAAATCATAATAGATTTCAAATTGTTAATTTATTTAATTCGTATAAAAAGATGTACATTTAACACAACAATTAGTAAAATAATCTAGGTTCCGTACCAAAACGGTGGCAATTTTCGCAATCAATTACAAAACAAGTCGCCAATAGTCGAATAGAATGCAAAATAAGACCAAGTCTCGATCACGTGTAAGGTCGCCACCTGAGCAGAATAAATCGATATAATAATATTTGAATCGCAAACTCCTAATTTCATTTAAACTTTGAACTTCATCAAGATCAAAATCATATCTGCAAATGTATCGCTTTAGAGGGAATTTTTGTGGTTTGTTCTTCGATGATACCACTCATTTTCATCCCGAAGAAATTTAATGATGATTTATTGGTTACATCTAATTTCTGTTAGTTTGTCAGTAAGTATTTACGCGCAACACGCAAAAACTACATGTGGTTTAAACAGATGTCATGTTGAATTGAAGGTCTAGCTTAACATGTTGATATAACACAGCACTAATTTGAACGTTTGAGTTATTAAATAACTAGCTGTTGCACGCGGCTTCGCGTAATAGTGTAGCTGGTCTCTTGGAATTCTTCATCAGATGCCACCACTCCCACCCCGAGTCCCTCTTTGTCCTATCCCGTGTCCTCTCTATTTTTATGCGTCAGTAGAAAATCCTCATAAGGTTGAGCGACTTTTGCTAAGGCCCCATTTCCATTTATTTTATAGAGTTGCTGGTCGCTTGGAGTTCTTCATCAGATGTTCCATAATCTTCGATTTTTATACGTCAACAGAAAATGCTCGTCAGATTGATGAAATTTTTCAAAGGTACCATTTCCATATTTCTTATAGTTTAGATGTTCTGTTAAGGTTCTTCATCAGGTGTTCTCGTCAGGTGTTCCAGTTTTCAAAATCAATTATAACCTATATGTTGCCCAGGCCAATAGCTATACAACAAAAAAAGTTTCATTCAAATCCTTCCAGTAGTTTTTGCGTGAAACGCGTACATACAAAATTTGGCTTCTTCATTCAAAAATACTAAATGTACAGACAAAATATTTTTACTGTTTTATTATATATATAGATAGTAAATTCCGCTCGGACGAAGCCGCGGGCAAAAGCTAGCAAGTAATAAAGATAGTGCGAACTTGTATAAGCATAAATACCTACTACTTTCGACATGGACTACAGTCTATGAGATCATCACATTAATGCAAATAAATGCACGGCATTGTTCTGACTTGATGCAATCCCACAATGCAATGTCGTTGGATGATCAAGGAAATGATACTCACGTTAATTTAGTTCGGTTTACTATACATTCGCCCTATACGTTTCGCCTCACTTAAAAAATCCATGTTGCCCAAACATTTCTGTTTTGAGCTAAACGATATTTTTAATGTAATATTGAGAATTCCCTGTTCACCTGCATCGGGTCAAGGAAAACCTCGTGAGGAAACCTGCACACCAGCTGACTGTTTAGTTTACTAGTGTGTATGCGATGATGTTCTCTGGAAGAGATTGCACTTTCGATAAGGCCGCTTATTATACGCATTACCTATATGTACTTAGTCACAATGTAACAATCCTTAATGTGGGTGTAATAAAGTATTTTTCAACACATTTGCTCGTAAAGTGGGTCTTATTACATCGAATTTAGGCCCATAATGCCATATATTACGAAGGTATTACGAATATATTACGGAGGTGTTTGAGTGAATATCAAAAAAAATGTACATCACACAAAATAAACACAATGGAATATTACAATTTCTGTCACACAAAGGAATTTGAGTCACACAAAAGAATATAAAGATGCATTCATACTGATTAATATTTGTTCAACTCGTTACAAATAAAACGAAGAGCAGCAGGATCAAAATATTTTATTGTCTCACTAGGCTAGTAATAGTAAGTATGTAGGTAGATACTGTAGGTGGATGATAGATGCAAAGAAAGTTCCGGCCAGGGCCGTACCATACGAACGATAGCGCTTTGCAGCATTTTGTAAAAGTGACACCGCCATCTAGTGATGTAAATGTGAACTTATCCCTTCTTGTTAGCATTTTTATGCATGACTTTTAGAAATCTTAACAATATTAGACGCATAAGGTTAATTTAATTTATATTATTTATAATGTAGGGTTTGGGTATAATTTAATTATATTAAATTATTATATTTAGGGTATCAATATTAGAAAAAAAATACAATTATTAAACACAATATTTATTTCAAGTAATAAAATACAATCATTCCACTCGAAAAGTCTACATGAAAAATTAACAAAACTAATCACATTAATCGCCGATTACTTTTCAAAATGAATCTACAGATAAACAAACTTTGTGCATAGATGTAATAAAAAAGGTCATCATAAACGGTTATAAGTAAAATATACGACGCAAAATTGCTGCTCCCATTTGAAATAAATTGTTTTAAGTAAAACGGATATGTAATTTATAATTATGGTATGAGCGCTCTTTAGATAAACCCTTTTTAAATTTTATAGAATGCAAATAAATGTTTTAGAGCTAGTCGCATAGTTTTACTCGGCGCTTCGGCCTAAAACGGCCACTTATGGTGTAAGTGCCCAGTAAAACTAGGTGACTAGCTCTAAAATATTTATTTGCAGTCTTTAAAATTATAAAATGGTTTATCTTAAGAGCGCTCAGACCAGAAATTGTAAAAAACATTCCCATTTTTTTTAAACAATTTATTTCAATTGGTGGCATCTCTTTTGCGTCGTATTTAACCTTTTAGGCGACTATAGCCCTGAAACTAGTTCCACCAGCGTTTAAATTCATTTTCTCGAAAATGAGATAAAATTCAAAAAACGAAGGTAGTACTTTGCTAGTTAATAACCTGTAGTATTTTTAGTATTGCTTTTCATTACTTTAAACTTCTGTTTAGTACGAGAACTTTTGTTTAACGCAAAAATGGTTTTGGCGTTATAAATGCTTATGCGTAAATAAATGGGTTTTTATAAAAATAAAATAAAAAATCGTTTTTAAAAAGATATCAAGTAGGAAAATTACGTAAAGTATACTGAATCACTTTCATCGCAAAGACTGTATTCGTTTGACTGAAACTTTAATTCTACTTTTTTAACCACATTAATTTTAGGAACTGTGTCTTTGTCATCTTTCTTAGGAAAAATAAATCTAAGTTTTGGCTTCCTAACAGTCTTTAAAAATTTTATATTATAATAACAATCATTTTGCACGCTCTCTATAAATCCAATATAATAGATCCACTTATTTTTTTCAAAATATCTTACAAGAACACTTTCATTTATAACATTGAGTAAGCTCATGAAATCATCACAGCCATATAATCTTGATTTTTCTTTTATCTTCTCCTGTAACCCTTCATTTTCATTTTTACTTTTCTGTATTTCAGCCCCATCATTTTCCTCAGTCTCTGTATCTCTATTTTTTTTATTATTTTCTGGTCCGGTGTTTGTCAAAGCCATATCATTGCTTATTATTTCGTCTTCCATTTTCTTCTTTATTATTTTTTCACTGTTATTTCCGATTTCTTTTATGTCAATCTTTTTCTCTTTTGTCTCTCTTTTTTCATTTCTTGTCTTTTTATTCAGTTTAACAGCATTCGTTTCTTTCTTCTCTTCAAAAGTTTTAGCTATATCATTATTGTTGGCTTCTTGCCTCTTTAATATTTCCAGGTTGCTATGTCTTAAATCTGTGTAATATTTGTCTATTCCTGTTTGCTCTTCTTCTATTTTAAAATCTTTGCTTTCATTTTCTTTCATTGCCGATGTAGACGGAACTGGGTTGTCGTAAATATTTTTTACATTTTCTTTCAGACTGTTGGTAGAAAATAAGTTTGTGTTTATGTCAATTTTCTTGAATGGACCGTACGCTTGTAAATTTAGAAAAGCTTTATTTTCCGGTGAAAATTTTATGTCCGATAGTAGCGTTACTTTATTGGTTTCTTTTATGTTTGTTCTACCCGTAAATATGTTGCCTTCTTGAGTAATGTCTATAGCGCTATCACCTCTACATTTTCCATCAACTGTGTTGTCTTTCAAGATCATTATAGATTCTTCATTGTCTTCAATATTGTCACTATCTAGCTTGCCAATTTCGTCCATACTTTCGTCTGATTCAGCATACGTGATGTTACTATCCGTGTCGGTGGTATCATCAGATTCTTCTTGCTTTTTAGATGTCAAACGTCTTCTTTTATTCACTTTTATTTCTTCATTTATAATTTTTCTTTTCTGAATTAAATTATGTTCCATCAAATCAAAGCAATCACAAAAACCGAAATCCTCACCACAAAAGCAGCTTAATTTTTCTAAATTTTATAATTCCAGTATTTGGTGTCGAAGCAATTTGATGAAGAGACATTGTGTCTGGAACAGCTACCAGGGTTTTTGAAATCGCATCCAACATTTTTATTGAAGTATCGATGTCTTTATCAGGCACTAGAAAATATTTAATCTTAGATGTTGTATTTGTCACTAGCGCTTTAAAAGCTGCCTCAGCATCTGGAATATCATGGCCATGTACTACCAATCCGTCTAAATTTCGTTTTGTTGCTCCTCCAATACCGTCTGCGGCTCCTTTTCCATGGGAAGCTTCGAAATAAGACCAAGTCGCTTTGTCAAAACCTAACTGAGGGATAGCTGTATTTATCATATAAAAATTTTTCTTTTGCCGATATTGACTTGTGGGCCCATCTGTAAAGAAGTGTATTATCTTAACAGATGGAAATGTTTCTTTTACTAGTTTCAATACAGGGGTAAGGTGGGCCCAAATAGCGCCAGGTGTATGGTTTGTATTTTGCGATATCGTGCAAAAAGATATTGTTTTTGGGCCATATTTGTTATTGGCGTAAATAACTCCAGTATGTAAGGATATTTGTCTCTTGGAAGCACCAAAATGCATTGCCTGTACTTCTTCTGTGAACTTACAGATATAATTCTCAGAGAAGTCACAATGCACAACAATTTCTCTTTCAGTGAGTTTATTCTTACACATTGTGTACATTTTAAATTGGTGCAACAAGTTAAAATGATGTTTCTTGAAAACCCGTAAATGAGTACAAAATGTCTGTTGAAGTGTTTGTAATGATCCCGTAGTTTCTTCCTTGACTGTCCGTTTAGTAATTTTTTCTTCACTTTGTTGATTCACGGATAGATTTTTTGAATATTTTATCTGTTTTGTAACCCACCTCTTCCATGATACTGTATTTGTTGGATTCAATTGTGATAATTCAAACTCAAAAAATTTTAGAAGAGCATAATTGACATTCATTGTACATGCATTTTTTGTCATTTATATTACACGCTATTGTAGATAATAACTCGGTAAAGTTATCCGTTTTTAATAAATGTAACTGCTTCAATTTATTTACCATGAAACTAAGATTCGCATGTTTTACGCACGCACAAGTATTTCGGTCTACAATTTTTGGGCTTAATACATAAAACGGCTTGTAGCGAGTAAATGTGGCATACGATAGCTTGCCCCCTTCATTTTTATATTTTTTATGTAAATTTTTTAAGGTATCCAACAAATACCTTACTTGTTTTCTTATTTTATGTAATGTTCTGTACTCGCTTTTTCCGGCTGTAGCGCGGCTATTATCGTCTCTTATATAAAATGAAGTGAGTTCTTCCAAACATTTCATTTTATAGTTGTTTAATCTTTGTCGAGACCTTAACCTTCCCTTTAGTCCCACACATGTACTTAACTTGGTTTTCATTTTATATTTTGATGTCATATCATTATTCACTACTTTTTTGAGTATATGTCTTTCGGAATTATTTGTTGCTTGGGAATATTGTGTTTGTAATGATTGTTTTAATATAATATTTTCAAATAATATCTTTTTTACAACTTTGTTCTTTTCCGGGGTCGAAAGTACGGGAATTGTTTCATTCATAATTTTTTCAGCTTTAGAATATGGAGTGTCTTTGTTCTCATTGGTTTCTATTACTTGTTCATTTTTTCCAGTGTTGTTCATCATTCTTATTTTTTGTGTCAACTGATTTATTTTATGTTTATATCTGTTATTTTTCCTGTTTAGCGTCTTCACTTTCTTAACTAATAGAGTCACTGTAGATTTTAAACTAATATTTTCTTTTTGTAGTTTACGAGAATACATGCGCTGCCTGGCTTTTTCTGTCTTATCTTCTGTCCTTTTATCACATTTTTTTCATCTTTATTTTTTTGTTTTTCTTTCCTCCACTTTTCTCGCTGTAACTTTTGTTCGGTTTCAGTTAGTATACTTATTTTCTTATATTTTTTCTTGGTTCTTTCTAAATTCTGCCTTTCTTGTTGCAGCAATTTCTCGGGATTTTCTTCCCTCAACTTTTGACGATATCGTCGTTGCCTTTCTGCTCCAGACAAAGGCGTTTTACGTACCATTATCTGGGAACATTAATTTTAAATATAAGTGTAACATCTTAATATACGCAGAAACTTAAATAACTTATTAACAGACTTGAATAAAATAAATAATTTAAAAATAAAAAAAGCCGACTTCGATGCACTAAAAAGATCGAAACAAGATTAAGATAAACTACAAGCCTTATTCGGTTTGACAAACTACTTAATTAACTAATATTCTGTTAAATACACGCATAAAGTTTGCAAGCAGGCGGGACCCATTGTATTCGGCTTTCAGTATACTCGTAAGTACCGGAAAAATCACGGGTCGCCCCTGCTAACAAACTTAATGCGTATATTTAACATAATTTTAGCTTACAAAGTAGTTTGTCAAACCAAACAAGGCTTGTAGTTTGTCTTTATTTTGTTTTTAATCTTGTTGCATCATAGCCGGGATTTTTTAATTATTTAAATTATTTATTTTATTTCAAACTTTTTAGTTAACAAGTATGTGATATATATTTTTGTGATATCCTTTGAAATTTCTTCATTTTGACACCTCGCTCGGTATGTAAAGTACAAAAAAATTCTTCGGTATAACAATTTGATGCCAAAATTCAGCCATTTTGATTTCTTAGAAATTTTAATATACTCAGTGTCACTCATGCAACTACGACAAATCCAATAACACCTAGCTTGTCAAAATCCGTTAAGCCGTTTAGGCTGTAGGGTGTGACAAAGAAATGGACATACATACATAAATACGCTCGAAAAACCTTACCCTCCTTTCTTCGACAGTCGGGTAAAAAGCGCTATGCGAAAGGACGTAAAACTAGGCTCAACCATTGAACGACTGGATATTGTTTTCGATTATTAGGTAATACAAAAATGCTCCAATTGTTATTCCCATAAAATATAATTTGTACTTAAAAAACAACCAGTCAGTATGCGCCCTATTCTTTTGTGTGACGTCACCGAATGTCACACAATGGAAGCAAAATATAACCTATCAAAACAAGAATTTACGTCCTACTAGCAACTTACAAAGATTTTTACAATTCTTGTCTATTGCACGATTTTCTTAATACAAATGAGTTTTAATAATAACATGTCTATAGTAAAACCAATTAACTTACCAGAAATATTGCGTCACACAAGAATATTTTTTTACAGCGACAAAACGGCTAGACACATTTCTCGACATCAAAACATTTAAGAGCAAGATGGCTGACGGTTTATTTTTTAAGGTTGGTAGTAAATCGAATGTTGCCAGATGTTAAAAAATAGAGATACGTTCAGAAACTGTATTATTAGGACACATTATTTCGTCACACAAGGCTCGTCACACAAAGTAACCAAATTTGGAGACATGATTATTACTACATTTATTTTATTTACCTGAATGTTTCTAAAGGATTAAAAAAGGTTTCTCATGTACGGTAATCGTTTTCCAAGTATACTGTGACAAAGAAATCTGTGTGAGTTTCATAAAATGCAAATAAGATTTTTTTTCTTTTAAAATTGGCGCGTGGAGACAATTGTTTTTTGTATGACAAAAAAATTCCACATCACTGGAAATGTTTTTTTTTTAATTTTATTCCTAAGACCTAATTCAGTTGATGAGGTGTTTATATACAAAAGATATAATATTTTAATATCTTGTAAAAGAATGGGGCTTTTTATTTGTCACAACATTTTTTACACCCGTGTTAAAAATGAGGACACCAAAAATTTTTGATATGTACATTTTTTTTGATATTCACTCGTTTGGAAATAAAAATTACCATACTGCGCCATACAAAAGATAGAAAACTAATGCGTGTTATGAATTCCACAAAGAATTTTTAATTTAGCCGCATGATACATATAAGATCAAATAGGGAAAATAACAACAGTTTTTAAATAAGCAAAGATAATGATTTTTATACAGCCAAGCACTGGCTGTATGGCGATATACCATCCGCAGCGTGCACCGCGCGCTCCCTGCGCACGGCGCGGGGCGGCGGGCGGCGGCGCGCGCATAAAAAACAAGACTATATTTATTATTATTAGGTTGTGTTTGTTAGGTACATTTTCCGATTTTCGCCGTGTTAGCATATTAAATATTTAACACTCGGCTTTATTAGCGTGCTCGCCTTCGGCTCGCGCGCCAATATCGCCTCTTGTGCGTAATGACCAACTTTGCACACTTGTTTCGTAATGTACTATTTACTTACTTACTTATGCGACAAGTGCTGCTAGATGGCGGTACATGTCAAGTTAAGTCAGTTGTCTTTGGAGAACAGTGTTTTCTACGTGGTACTATATACTGTTTTCTAAATCTCATTTGATAAAAAAGTCAATAATTGTCGCATTGTCAAGGTTAAATTGATTAGTCTAGTAATTTATTGCTTGAAATCCCTCTCTGAATATGTGTATGATTTCAGAGCGTGGAGAATGTGTCCCACTCCGGACCGATGACGCTTACCTTCTGCGCTTCCTCAGGGCGAGGGGATTTGTGGTGAAGAGAGCTCACAGGCTGGTACGTACAGTCAGATGCAGAGATACCTGACCCTCTATCTCACCAAATCCTATCTTCTGCATCACCTTTTAGATTTATTACTAAAATGCCAACAGCCCTCTCTTAACTTATGCCATCCACCTCCTGTGTATTTTGGTTTTAAGGCCACGCAAAATAGGTAAATTTAACTGGCTGCTAAAAGCTTACTTGATGGTTCGTTATGAAGCTATCAATGACAGTTGGAATCAATGTGTTACGAAGGGCATACTAGATTTTTTTTCACCATTGAGAACTTATGGTTAGCTAATTAACGATGCCACTTGTTTTGGTATTCAATAGCTCTCAGCAATAACTACAATCATTTTTTTAATTAGATAAACTCTACACCGAATGAACATGCACTAATTTTTATTTCTTTTCTATGTAGTTGGTACGCTACTGCGAATTCCGACAACTATATCCTTACTTGTACAAAGACGTGAATATTTGGGACCAGGCCAAACTTGGAAACGCTTATGAAGGAACCCTCTACGATAAGCCTGAAGTGGGAAGACTTTCTATTATGAAATTCGGTAAGTGGATTTTGTTATCAACATTACCACATACAGTGAGAGTCAGTTCACTCATTCTTTATAAATGTTTGTTTGGGAATTACAGGATAAAATGTCTCCAAATATGTGTTATTTTCCTACCCGTGTACAAAATGTCATTAAAATCCATTTAGATAGTAGATTTTGCGTGATTGAGTAAAAACATACACAAATTCACATCCAAACTTTCGCATTGTAATACTAGCTGCGCCCTGGAGCTTCGATCCCATAGTAATTTCGGGACAAAAAGTACCCTATATGCTATTCAGTACCCTATATTCAGTTGGAATCACTTCATATTCAGTTGGTCGGATGCGAAGCGCATTGCCCAGGACAGTTCTCAATGGAGAAGCAATATGGACGCCGTCTCCCCACTTGGGGCTCTTAGGACCATATATAAGTCAAGAAGTCCATCCAGTACATTTTGCGTGATTGAGTACCAAACATACTCTCTCTCTCTCTCTCAGCCTAAAGACGTCCACTGCTGGACAAAGGCCTCCCCCAAGGATTTTATCCATGGGGGGTTTTGCCGTAATCGCCACGCTTGGCAGGCGGGTTGGCGATCGCAGTGTGATGGCATAGTACGCGGAAAGATGCTGCTGCCCATCCTCCGGTGTTTTAAATCCCTTAGTCGCCTCTTACGACACCCACGGGAAGAGATGGGTTGGTGCTATTCTAGGGCCACACCACAGGCCAAACATACTACTCACATCCAAACTTTCACATTTACAGTAGCATTCGGATTTCTGTGGCTCTCACTTCACCAATTTTGACTGTTCCAGGTCGTTGGGACCCCAACGAGTATCCAGTGGAAGATCTGGTCCGCGCTGGGATGCTGATCACAGAGATAGGGCTCCGATCACCTAAGGCCCAGATCCTGGGAGGCACCATCATTGTGGACCTGGAGGGCGTGACGTTGCGGCACGTGGCCACCTTGACGCCTACTGTTGCTTATCAGATTGTACAATTGTTAGGAGTAAGTTGCAATATAAGCCGAGTACAAGAGTTGATCTCATAGATCACCAAAAACCATAGAGCAACACGGACTCCTGCCGCGCGCCGAAGTCCTTGTTGCTCGAAACCAAAAACTGAGAAAATCACATTTCACACTAATATTATAATAAGTTAGCTAATTATAAAAATAAAAAAACACGACTGACAAGTTTTTACTCAAAAAGTACATACAAACATATAAGTAATATACATTTTTGAAATAGCCTTTTACAGCCCTTCCATTTGATACACTCGATAAGATTGTCACTCGGAGGAATGCAAGGAATCTAAAAATACCTCTCACATCAAAATCTGTTAAGCCGTTCAGGACTTATGGTGAAATAAAGAAACTTACATACTCGTACATACATGAGCCCTGAAAACATAACTCTTTTTTTGGTCGGTCGTGTAAAAAGGAAATGTTTGTAAGTTTGAGAGATTGTTTGTAGCGGGAATCTTCGGAACTACTTACTGAACAGATTTCAAAAATTCTTTCACCTATATAAAGCTACATTATGCCTGAATGACATAGGCTATAATTTATGTATGTACCTCCCGAGTGAAGTCAGGGCGGGACGCTAGTTAGAAATATATAAAAAAAAATCCAACCATACACAGTATGGTTGGAAAAAAAGTTCATCAGCTAGAATGCAAAAAAGTAGTCCGAGCTTATCTGATACAAAAAAAGAATGATCACGCACATAGACAGACGTTATAGATACACCCTTACCTTGTACAGTACACGCCCTTATATTGACTCTTTTCTTTACTATGTACCCGCTTTTTCGTATGTTTTTTGTTATGTTTTGTATGTGTAAAGATCCAACGTCGGGTGATTGATTTACCATTATTACGATATTTTCCAGGGGTCTACACCCGCTCGTCCCAAGGGCTGCCACTTCATCAACTACTCCTGGATCCTTAACACCTTCTTCTACCTCTTCAAGCGGTTCATCCATCGCAGCTTCATGGGCATGATCCACTTCCACGGCAACGATCTCCAATCCCTCCACAAGCACGTAGACCCTGCGTGCCTTCCCCCAAGTTACGGGGGAACCTGTAGGTACCACGACACCTTTGGGACCTGGCTGTCCAAAATCAAGAAGTATAGAGATAAAGCGTTTGATGAAGACATGAAACTATTAGGATACGTTGTCAAGGAATGAACTATTTTTTGGTTATCCAATTGTTTGTGGATCGGCTTATCGAGTCATAAAGTTCGAAGGCCGATTACCAATCTCGGCTAGTTATTATTATATTGGTAATTTGTGGTGGCGCTCTTATTCGTTATATACTTCATTATTATTTACAAGTGCATTATTTTAATGCCGCCATTATTCATTTATAAAGAGATAATTCACTTTAAGATAAGTATATTACTTGAATACAACACTATCACTACAAGATATAAGTTGATGATCAATACGAATTGGAAATCAATCTAACTGGTCATTTTCGTCGACTACCACCTGTTTCCTTTGAAGGAAAACATCGTAAGGAAAAAGACTGTGCAGTTTACTAGTATGTATGCAGTCACTGCCGCTATATAACGGTAGTCGCCAAGTAATGCTAGACGCCTTATGCAACTTGAGTAAAATTTGACGCCAATTTTGTCTATATCAAAAGATAGATAAAAAGGAGATCTAGACTGTATACGTGTTGTAGTAAGTAAAAAAAAACATTTCTATCTATTGAGATACCTACAGATCCCGCCACAGATGGTCATATAATAGACACTAGCCGTCATAGTTGATTCCTAGATTTATTCGACCAAGAAAAAAATGGTTGATTTCCGCTCAAAATCACGAGTAACGAGTATGTCTTATAATGACATCTAGATTTGATCATTTTCAACTAAAAGTTGATTTCCTTAGTTAAAATTTAACGTCCGTTTTAATGACATATTTTAACAAACAGAATGACGTTATAGTCTTAGTAAAGACAAAAATATAATGTAACTTTATGAATGTGCCCTGACCCCTTGGCTGACCCGCCTTAAAGCCTGGTTACACGAGAATTGTGAACGATAACAGACGGGAGAGTACTAAATTTGTTACTATCAATGTAAACAATATAGGGTATTTGACAAGGTGTAATTTTTCAACATATTTTTGAATAAATGGAAAGATCATATACAAGTTTTATAACAAACTGTTTTTATTTTTTTTATTTTCGATTTAATTACCTAGTTATTTCAAATTGAAAATTCATACCAACGGAATACGCCGAACAGTTACCGAATAGTTACCGAACACTTCCGATTAGCCCGGTGACGTCACACAGGTGTTTTCCCTACTCGGTGCGCCTCTCCCCGCCGGCACGCAGGCCCGCGCGGGTGTGGAGCTCGGGTTTGTGAGTGAACTGACAAGAAGGTGATCGGATTTTTTCGGGGCATTGGATTTTTTGGTACTTTTAATTAGATATAACTTGATAATTAGGTCGAAATTTTAAAAAATAAAAACAGTTTGTTACTACACTTTTACATAATCTTTCTATAAATCAAATAAAAAAACCTTGTCAAATACCCTATTGGTAAAGTAGAAAATTATTAGAGACTACCAATACTGCCTACATATAAAGTAGTGTATAGTTATTAAAGAACTCACGACGAAGTTAAGAAATGTTTTAATTTTGGAACGTTTTATAATAATGGTGTTAAGTAATGTTTTAAGCGCTATTTTTCACTTAGCAACTGTCTCGCTCGCAGAATATAGCATAAAGTTATCGAAAAATATCTTAGTAATTCTAATTTATCGGTACTAAATTACACGAATAAAATAAATATGTATAAAATATCCGTAATATTGCGTTGTAGTAGATTAATGCATCACTTTTCTAAACAACACTGAGTTTTCCACAATCTATGAAAATGTTGCATTGTGCGAGCGAGTCAAGTACTGCCAAATATGGAATGGCTCTTAAGGCACGTAGTTATTAGAGGAAGATAATAATGTAAAAATATGTGATATAATTGTGATAATATTTTGGAAAAAGTTAATTATAAAAAAAGTAATTATGAAAAACATTATGTACCTAGGTACATAATGTTTTTCATAGCAGCTATAACTTTATTCTTAGTGACCATTGATTAAATTTAGTGACCATTGATAAAATTCAATAAAAATAGTCATACTATAATACTTTCGCTGACCATCCAGGCAGAATAGAAGTTTATATTTCTCTCTACATCCATACAGAGTCAGCAAAAGTAATAAGTTATAAAACAAGCCGAATATACCTCAGAGTCCTGCCTGGCTAAGTAGCACAAAACATTTTTAAAGTTCAAAAGTAAATTAATTAAATACTTAGAATTAAATACTTATATCCCAAAAATAATTTCTGTACAAGAATCAGCAAATCATGTACGTAATATAAACTAGATCATCGAAATTAGACTTAATGTACGATATAAGGTACAGAAATCTTAGGGCTCTTCAATGGCCCTAGTTCTGTGAAATGGTGATAATGCTCAGCTGTGGTTAGCCAGAAAAATTTGATATAAAATATATGTGTACTATCAAGAGTAACATTTGTTTCATTTATTTTTTTGTAACATAAAAACTACTATATAAAAATTATAATAACGGAATGGCATGAATTTCTTACTACACTCCTGTTCCGAAATGGCATTGACGATTGAAAAAATTTTTACACCAAAAAATATACCATTAATTTTACTTCAATCGCTTCAAATTCAACATTTTTCTTCATACTAATGTATATGTCGCAGTCATCTGGTTTAATCTGCTATTTGATTGAATGACTAGCTCGTTCATTGAATTACCCACTGAGGCGCTTTGGGTCACACTTTGATACCCGACGAAAACGCCTTGAAGCGATTGGGGCTCGAATCCGGGCCTCAGCTGATAACGACACTAGTGATGGAAAAAGTGTTATTCATTCAGTAAGACTTCGTTAGAGTCGAGATCTGTTAATCGAAATAGTTTCTATATGGACAGCCCTATTGCCGAGGAGCAAAAAATGTATGGTCATAGAAAAAAAAAGGGCCTCATAGTGCCGTGAACTTTTGAACAAGTGGTGTTTTTATGTGTGTTTTCTCCTGCTAAATTAACAATGAAGTAAGTGTTTTCTGAATAATAATTTGTTAGAAACTTATTACGTAGGCATCGCGATGCCTACGTAATAAGTTTCTTTTGAACAGATTTGCTTTAACAAAGTTAAAAGAATCTATAAACGATGCATCGTTTATAGATTCTTTTAACTTTGTTAAAGCAAATCTGTTCAAAATAAGAAATATTTATTTTTCAAAATTTTTCGTGCCCCAGACATGGTCAGTAAATGTGATTATTAAGTATGTAAAATTATTTCTACGATAAAAACTACGTGTCAACTACATTTAGATATGTTATAGAAATAAATTAAAGCATTTATAGATCACTGTTTATTTCAGGAAATATAAGAAAACTTATTAATTCTGTATTCAGATGAAATAATGATGATCTATACCGCTGCGGGCTACGAATTGTTGCCCCAAATCGGCCATTAAAAATGTAAAGGTGTGTTGACTTGGGTTGTTTGTTTACATTTCATAATTCGGCGATGCTTAATTAATGGTGTTTGATTGACTTACAACTAAGTTAAAAAAAAACACTTGAGTTTCAAGTGTAGTAATTTGAGGTGATGGAAAACTTGGAATTTCTATATTAGCCTCTTTTCAGCTTTTATTAAAACTTATTTTCTTTTGTCATAATTAAGTGATCGAAGGTTCGTTATCGCACTTTTTAGGGTAGGTTTCCTTAAATATCTTTAAAATTATAATTGTTTTTTCTTTACCAACGTTAAACTTTTTAGTACCTAGTAGTTTGTTTTTGCGTGTGACTTGTAGTTAAAGGTATTTTTCTCCCGATTAGGATAAAAAAAAACTTGACGGAACCCTCGATTTGTAAATTCGACTCACTCTTCAAAACACTTGTAGGATTTTATTATCAGCATCCTAAATTGTAACTTATTATACATATTGTGCCGTTGGCACTAATATTATACGGCATAGTAACGTGCCCCGCCCCGCATGTTATGTGCCCCACAGCACAACCTGACCCGGGGCTTAACCGGGTCAGTTAACTGGGGCTCCACCGTATCCTGACTATTGGTATAAGTTGGTACAGAGCGACTAGATAGTCACTGAGAATGATAACAGCCTGTGCACTCGGGCAACCGTCCGCACACCGAGGCGGATCTGAATATAATGAGTCACAGCTCAATGCGGGTAGCGGGGAACATGACGCTCCGCTGTACGCCACATCTCTCCTTTCTTTTGATGATTTTAATACAGATAAAGGTTTTCAATAATTTTCGTTACCACTAGTATGAAATAAATCCAAAGTAACCCTTTACATCAAATTTCAAATTATATACCATCGCAATTCTTAAAGCTGCAAATTACCAGCGTTTCGGAACGACCACTGCTGAGAAGAAACGCCGAAAGAAACTCATTACAGTATTGGTCGCTATTATGTCATTCTGACATGACATGATTTCTAATTTTTATTTTGGTATGTTTTTTCTATATTACTATGATATATTATATTACTTTATAATCATGTGCATGGTCAAAAGAACGCGAAAAATCTCATAGGAATCATATAAATATCTGCATCAATAAATTTAAAAGATATTATTTACATCATGTGCATGGTCAAAAGAACGCGAACAATCTCATAGGAATCATATAAATATCTGCATCAATAAATTTCGATTCTCATCTCGCAAATTGGGATCATTAAAATATTCTGCGCTATTTCCTTTACCGAAAGTCACTTAGTTTCACAGATTTTAATCTCATCATAATCAACATGTCCACTTTCCCAACATCGGCCACTTATCCTTTTTTCTTTTTCTTTTTCTTTTTTTTTTAACTTTTCGTTTAATCATACTAAAAATTCATTCCTTCATAGCAACATCATTGTTAAAGGTAGATACTTGCCGAATTTGAAAAATTTTAACAACCACATGTCGGTATATTGCATTTATTTACTTGTATTTTGATCATATTTTTATTATTTTTTAATTTGATCAACCCAGTTCAATGTTTGTAGAAATTGTATTTTATAATAATTACTTACTACAGTTGAAAGATGAACAACGACAACTGTTACAGTGTGTCAAAACTTTGAAGAAATGCCAGAAATATTGTTAATTATTTTGGTCATGAAGTAGACACGATACCATTGCTTGGCGTAAATTCTGGATCTAAACTTAGCCGGAACAGTATATAGACCTTCTCTATAAAACACACACAAATAAGGATTTGTTGTTAATAAAGCATGAGTTGCTTATTAGTTAAATCTGTTAAAGCAGCAACTAATTTAAAATCTAAATAACAAGGATAATGTTTTTTTTTTTAACTTAATGTTATGTAGGTATTGATCAAAGGATTAGTATTGCCATTCAACTTGGCAATTCTGCCAGTCTTCTGGGCACCTTACCGCAAGGCAATATCTTGTCAGGACGACATTAAATTTATCCATACCTACTTTAGTTTTATGTTAATGTTTCCAGTCTAGTGTCAATTTCAATTAATACTATATTAAAATAATCATTTTATTAAATTGTATGTAATGTTCCTACATTAGTTTAATAAAATACATATTTGTTTATGTATTAGCTTAGGAGTGTCTATTCTGTATTTTTAAACTTAATTTGGCAATAAGTTTTTTGTAACCTGTCAGTAGCAGGTTCAGAATATATATATATTTTAATGATCTGCATTATACATTTTTCCAATATACATTATATTTAATTACAATCTCCTCAGTCTCCAATACTTTTATAGCTGCTGGACCACAATCATTTCTTTGACCATCTATGTGGAATAGCTGTTAAATTAATAACAGTCGTTACTTTATCCGTTACAGTCACCCATATACGGAATAGCTGTTAACAGTGGAACTCTTTTGTGTAGGATAGCACACCACTAGACCCAGGCCCATTTAAACAAAACATTTGACCTGACCGAGAAATTAACCCGGGACCACACAAGGAGGTTGTCGTTATTGTCCTTACACATTGATTACTTATCCACCTTTGTGGATTATTGCTGTTAACAGTCGCTTGTGTGTAGGATGGCACACTACTAGACCCAGGCCGATTCACAAAGATTATTTGACCTGACCGAGAATTTATCCCGGGACCACATACAGAGGTCATCATTGTCCTTACACATATTTTATTTCAAACGAAACACATATTGGTTATTCTCAATTAGATATAAACTTAAATACCTAATTGGAATAACATTTATTCGTAGCACAAAGGGCACATCAATTTTTATTCTTTATTCGTTTTATATTGGGTAGTTAAGTTTTAGCAATTTAATGCTGACTATGAGCATTTTAACTGCAGATTCCGTGTAATTTAATGCTAGCTTAACAATTCATAATATTTTTATTTGTAGCACAAAGTGCACATCAATATTCATTATTTGTTCGTTTTCTTTTGGGTAACTTTAGCAATTTAATGCTGGTTAAACGATCCATAATATCGATTCATCTGAATTCATACTTTGGTTCACAAAGGTAACTTTAGCTATTTAATGATGACTTCAGGCAATAAAATTGCCGAGGTCGATTTAATGCTGACTTATCAATCCATAATTATGCACTCATAAACAAAAGTACTAAAATACTGTTGGATATTAAGTAGGAGTATAAAATAGTAAAAATAACATTTAGGTGACACCATGTATTTAGATATTTTAACTGCTTTTCTCTATTTTCAAATAAATATTGTGTTGTCATTACAATTCACTGATTCATTGCTAACTCGTCAATGATCAATGGAAAATAATATTTCCTTACACATCATTACAATTGGAAATTTTAATAAACTAAACTATGAATAGTTTTTAGAACAGCATTTATATAAAGTGCATTAAAGAACAATTAATGTACTTTGTTCATGCACGTAAACTTGCTTCTTGGGGTACCATTGTGATTAGTGAAGTAAATTAATATAAACATATAAAGGCAACCGAGTGTACCTTCGTTAAAGTAGTTATTATAGCATCAATTAATATCAAAATCGTTGGGCATAGCCCAGTTACTGTATTTGTCAGGACCGAACAATCATACTTAAATCCTTTGTAATAAATTTAATTTATGTTTTCACCAATGAGTTTAATTAATTCGCTTTCAATGAATTACCATTTTGTTTTACAGGGTAGACTGTAAAATAATAATTGAGTAAAGTAAATAAATGCCTCTATTTTATATTGCAGGTTTCCTGGTGGCTTAAACTTGTACATGTTATCGACATGTCTGTCATATTATGTTGAAATACGCTAAGTATTTACTGCCGTATATTTTTTTTTATCCATTTATTTAGGTACCTATTTTATTTGTTTTACTTGTTTATTTCACATTAAATATACAATTAATTTTAGTGTACAATCTACACTTCTTACACTTCCATACCCATAATACAAAATGGAAGTTTTGCATTTTCCTTAAAGATGTTTTTAACAAAAATCTTAATCACTGGATTGATTTCAAAATTTATTCCTGCGTTAGCACCTATATTATTTCTATGTAACGTAATTTACCTCTAAATGGCCCCCTTGCAAAGCTGGGACGGGCCGCCAGTGTTACATAAACAAGTTTTTGTTTTCTGAATATTGTAATCACAGAGAACAACATCTTAATCGACGCATCTATCAATGTTCCGGTCAACCAGAAGCTGTAACGAACTCTACTGGTTAAAATATCATGTATTTTTAGAACCAGACTAATTATTTAAAACTGTCCTTCCATTTTATTTTTTTTTTTCATTTTGGCGTGTATTTTCTTGCAACTCGGATGGTAGTTTCTTTATGATACTAGTCAACTTTTAACTATTTAGTTAAAATAATTCTTATATTTAGAGACATATCAAGAATATAGTTCCTATAGTTCTTTCTAAAATTTACTTGCACCCTTGTAATTGTTTTAATACCTATTACTATTTATTTTTTATTTTACTCTTAGTTCAAATTTTGTGTTTTTTTTTCATCACAATATTAATCAATCATATGGAAAAAGTACACTATCGATTAAATATCAGTTAATTATAATAATCTCTCGGGTTGGGAACCAGGGAAACATGTTTTTTCTAGTTCAGGTACCAGCCGACCACAATCCCTGTTCTGGTTGCACTTAGGTACCTTTATTATATACAATATCGACACAATGGACAGTTAAGTTAACCTCATATTAAACATGGTTTAGCTTATAGTACGTTGTTCAGAAACGCAATTATTATGGTAATAGATCAACAGATTGACAAAAGTATCTCAGAAATTGGGTATTAGTTATATGACACAAATTGAACTGATTTGATTGTGATGACAAAATAATTATAATATTCCATTTTTATACCTATTTATTTCACTGTTTTATCTATGTTGATAATACCAAAGTTATAAAAACTTTAGAAAACAAAAATTCGTATCTTTCACAGTGACACTACACAAGCTTTAAATTTTTGTTTCTTATGTTAAATCGTTAAATTAAAAGTAGGTAATTGCTATATGTATATACTTCGCTTTAGCAAAATAATCAATTATAAATATTCTGTCTTGTGACCTGCCGGTAGTGCCAGTCCAGCCGACCTCATGATTTGTATCACTGTAGTTACGTTTTAAACTGAGGTTTTAACCTAAGAATACTAAGTATACATTCATATTACTGGTTTATGTAACATTGTATAATGATAAATTGTAAATATTGTACAGTGAATAAATGAATGAGCAAATATTTCAAATTATGTACAGAAAGTGCATTGTTAACAGAATAATACTCATTGTATTAAGCGAAAAGCTATTCATAAACAGTTAGGTGCCGCTCATCACAATCAGAGCCATTAAATGTTACGTGAAATCTGTACCTATTTGTCGTTTATTGTTTAGTACCTACTTATTAACTTTTTCATATATGTATATCATCACGGCCACTATGGCCAAACTATAGATGCAGGAAAATATTGAAATTAATATTTAAATAAAAAGTATTGTTGTTATGTTGGTGCCAAGATCCCTTGAGCCATTCATGGTACCAAAGCCAATAAGGTCATTTTGTACACTTTTCATTAAATTATTGATTATCGAGATGGCTGATTATTCTTTACGATATATTTTCTTAAGATTCTACCCTCGAATAAGAATCTAACGCGGGCGGAAGCCCAGTGATAGGATTATAAAATTAAATTGAATATTCCACCCACTTTCTTCGTTTTTTTTTTTTTACTAAAGATTAATTAATGTACTCACGTTTATCTCGTCGCCAAATGTGCCGTTGGCACTAATATTATACGGCATAGTAACGTGCCCCGCCCCGCATGTTATGTGCCCCACAGCACAACCTGACCCGGGGCTTAACCGGGTCAGTTAACTGGGGCTCCACCGTATCCTGACTATTGGTATAAGTTGGTACAGAGCGACTAGATAGTCACTGAGAATGATAACAGCCTGTGCACTCGGGCAACCGTCCGCACACCGAGGCGGATCTGAATATAATGAGTCACAGCTCAATGCGGGTAGCGGGGAACATGACGCTCCGCTGTACGCCACACATATCTATCTTTGAATGCAGTTCAAATTTCAAACTTCGCGGGGGGAGCGCGGCTAGTAGGTAAGTATCTAAAAAGTTTGCCGCCGTGAAACAACCTTTATCGTGTGGCTTTTGAAGCGCTCCGGACCCGAATCCGTGCCCCATTCGCTGTGATTTATGTGTACTTTGCAAGTTCATTTTGACGAGGTTTCTTTTGTTATTTGGAATAGTGCAATAATTCAACGTGTTCACAATTTAATGTAGTTTCTTGTGTGTTATTAATCTTTCTGTACAATAATCTCATAGTGTTAAGATATGAATATTTGTGAATAGTGACGTAACGAGACGGTTGGAGTCTTCAATTACTTTTAAAAAGGTTTTTACAAATTTTCTTTTCACTTTACATAATGATATTATTATGTAAAGTCAAAGAATATATTGTTTTCCACGTTTATTGTCAATATTTTGCAAAACAAGTGAGTAGTTTACACGAAATCTAGGTTTATATATAGGTTGCGCGCTGCCATGTTGGGTTGGAAACTAAAAATTGATAGCCTAATTCTATGAAGATATTTAAGTTATTTCTTTTACAGGACAGATATTTTTTTTAACATTAACTGATTACGTGGTTTACGTGCTGTCTTAAATCATATGAAACCTACCATTTTTATTGCTTATATTGGAAAATATAAAACATTTAATGCAAGTGAATAAAATATTTACAAAATTGAAATTGAAACTTAAATAACTTGGATCTAAAACGTGATATTCATTTAACAATGCATCTTCATCTATCGCCTAACTAATATATTTTATGATACTAGTTTTATAATTTTAATTAATTGCCTCTATTTTTTGTACTGACTCTAAAAGTGCAAAACCATAGCGCGCTATTTGCGGTTGGTAATTCCTGCCGATCAGCAGCGCTTAAAGCCCGGTCATCGCGCGGCGGCAGCGCCTGAGTGGTTACCGTATTCAATTGAATCACTAGGCTAAATGTTGATTGAACAAGCGTCATTCAACGTCCAACTAGTTAGCGGATTGTAACATAGCCCTTTGAACAGGGCGGATGTAAAATCAGTCAAGTGATTCAAATTAAGTTCAATTTCTTTCCACTGCGGCGCCAGTAGTCACCAAAACAAATATGGTGTCAAACAGCTAGCACAAAAAGTACTATATTGATATTTATTTCCATTAAATTAGCTTTAATGTGCGTTATTTCTGATTAAAAAGTGTGACAGCATGGATTTACCCATTATTACGCCGCTGCCGGCTATTTCGTCTCATTTTTGTTATCTAAAGTAAGGTTACCTTTTTAATTTGCGAACTTATGGTCACCCTAATCAAATCTTACAAAGTCGTATAGATCCTATTTAACGAGACATTTTATAATTCATTTATTTTTATTTAAAATAAGGTTAACTTTTAAGTTGCGAACTCATGGTATGAGGCTATATCCCATTCAACGACATCGCTAAATGACGTTCAGTCAAGATGTTGAACGTTACATTCAACGACTTGACGAGTTGTCCTTTAGTCATTTCATTAAATACCGTCATTTCAATGAACGAGCTAGTCATTCAATCAAATAGCAATTTAACCAAATGACTGCAACATATATAAGGTGGACTCAAATTAACTACAAATATTTTCAGGGCTGGCTCCAGGGGGCTAAATAAACGTATTGGAGATACAATTTTAAAAATCGATACGCTAGTTTTTTTTGTTTTTTTCTAACAAAAAAAATATTATTAAATGATGACATTTAGTATCATACTGTAGTTAAATATGTAGACTTCATTCCTCTTTAAGCTCCTCCCACCAATTAATAGTTGAATGAAATTGATTTGCTGTATTCCTCTTTATTTATGAAAAGTGCGTGAAAGACAGAGATGTCAAGCGATTTATTATACGTAAACGACAGCGACCGACCGGTGGGCGGGGCGGCTTTTGTTTGTGTGTGTCATTTTTATTGTCATTTTACGCAAAGCTGTGTACAGGATGTTATAATGTTACGGCTTTCAAAAAACATAAACGTTAATTTTTCTCGAAAACTAGCGTGTAGAAAATTGAAAAAACCACTGATATACTTTCTAAATAATATCAGTAATTAGCCCTGAAAATATTTGTAGTTAATTTGTGTCCACCTTATATAAAACAAAAAAAAATAATATGGATTTTTATGCCTGTGTCACTTATAGATAAGGAATTTCTTGACGATGAAAATTTATTTTATGTAATTAGATTTTATTTAAAGATTATTTTATTATTTTTAGAGCATTAAAGAAAGCTATATACAACGATGTATATCCATAGAAATCCATATCGATACAAATAAATATGACTGGAGTAGACACTCCAGTTTTAAATTTTCAATTTAAAACTGGAGTGTCCTTTCGTGTGTTCGGATAACGTGTCAAAAAAATTTTTTGGACACGTCATCCGAAAAGATAACGCTGCGGAACATTTTGTATGATGATATGAAAACAGTCGTATTCCTACTAATTTTATGTAAAAGTTTTTAGGAGTGATCAGTTAGATTAACTGACATCCATCCAGGCTGTCAGTTACTGTTTCACGCGAAAACTGCTGAGCGGATTTCGATGAAATTTGGAACACAGGCGAAATAAAAATTAAAATAGCACATATGGTACTTTTTATCCCGCAAGCTAGCAGAACCCCAAGTGCAGGTAGTCAGTACTACATGCTACTACAGATTAGATAACAGTAACTACGTGAGTAATTATGTATGAAAGTGGACGTTTTCAAAAAGTCTAGTATAGCCGGCCTCACAACAAAATTACAATGTTGTTGTTGTTTTTTACACGACTGACCAAAAAAGGAGTGTTATGTTTTCAGAGTTCATGTATGTATGTAAGTATGTATGTATGTATGTAAGTTTCTTTATTCCACCATAAGTCCTAAACGGCTTAACAGATTTTGATGGGAGAGGTATTTTTAGATTCCTTGCATTCCTCCGAGTGACATAAGCTATATGGCGTCATCATTAAAACAAAATGGCGGATTATATATGCGATAAATAGCCGACCAAAAAACTAAAATTTGATCGATCTTATCGAGTGGGGTATCAAATTGAAGGGCTTAAAAAGGCGATTTCGAAAATGTATATAACTTATATGTTTGTATGTACTTTTTGAGTAAAAACATGTCAGTCGTGTTTTTTATATTTAATAATTAGCTTGTTAATTTTATGGCTCCATCGTTCAGCCAAACGATGATTCTGCTGATGTCAAGGTTGAAGAAGACACAATGTTAACAATGAACAAATACTAATTGACCATACTAGTTTTCTATTGATCGGTTTCTGAACTGCAGGGGCAACCTAAAACAACACAACAAAAAAGGGTTAGGAAGTACCTAGCTAATGTTAGTAAACTATTTACAAATGTACGGTTGAATGTTGTACGGTAGGCATATATAAATGAGATACAGAAGAGAGTTTAAATATTATAATACAAGCAGGAGAGAAGTAGGAAAAGGGTCATAAATAGATATTGTTATTGTTGATAAAAATAAGAACAGATAAAAAAGGAGTATAAACTAAGGTAAGTAGAAAAGAGATATTGACGGGACGAGGAATGTTGCGGGGAAGTAAGTCGTACAGAGAAAAAGACAGCAGAGGACAGTTAAAGAAAATGTGCTCTAAAGAACCCTCGTCTAAACCACTTTCACATAGGGGAGCTATCTGTACCTCTAATTTTTGCTAGAAAAACCAGAGAGCAAACGTGGCCTAGGCGTAAACGAATTACAGCTCAGAGGTAGCACGTTTATCAAATTTACGGTAGGTACAAAATTACAATAATTACGATGACAGTAGTCAGTCATTTATGTGACAAAAGCCAATCGACATCACACAATCGATACTCTCTGTTTATTTAACTCATAAATTACATTGCAAATCAATTATTTTAAAACTAAAATTAATAACTAAATTAATAAATACATAGTTTTCGTTCCAATTGCGACTGAATGTAGTCATGTGTTTCAACGAGTTCTTGATAAACTGTTTCTAAATTAACTGTGTATTACATATTTTTGTTGATCGCTCTAAGCTAGCGAGTATAAGTCCCAAAAATGTGGAATTCTTCCTATGTAAGTACATTTTTTAATAATAATTAATCAATATCTATTATCTTCTATACATATAATAAACTTGTAACTGGTCTGTGTCTGAACATAGCAGATATTTAAAAAAAAACTACGAGGGGTCTTCATTGGGCCAATGGAAGCCAAAACCTTTTTTTGTAGAATTTTTGTCTGTCTGTCTTTCTGTCTGTATGTTTGTACGCGCATCACGCAAAAACTACTAGATCAAATTTGATGCGGTTTTCACTGTTGTGTTGTTGAAGGTCTAACTTTAAATTGAAACCTACGTACGCCAGCGTACGTAGGTTTCAATTTGATACGCCGCTGCTTAGAACAATAATAAATTACGCGCGTGCGAAGTCGCGGGCACAGGCTAGTAACAAATAAAGATTTTTGTTGTAACTATATTTTTCCATCGGAAATTCGCCCGCGTGAATTTCGTTATTTAATTACGTCACCCTGAGGTAGATTTTCCAAAATTAAATAAATATATATGGACAATCACACAGATTAAGTTTGCCCTAAGTGCGAGACTTGTTATGGGATACTAATTCAACGATAGATGCTGTTCCCGTGGGAAAATTACGCGGGCGAAGCCGCAGGCAAAAGCTAGCATTTAATAAGAAAAACATGTGACTTTGTTCCAGCACGTGCAAAAGGGATTTAAAATGAACGATTGCTTCATGGAAATAGGGTACGAAGCCGAGCTGAACACTCAGGAGCACCCGGAGCTGCTGGCCATCGCTGAACAGGAGTGCAACGAGCACCCCGCTACCAGGGGAGCAGCCATTGAGGAGCTCAGGCAAATGATATACGGTGAGTTGGTGAGGACCTCAATACCAGGGGCGCAGCCACTGAGGAGCTCAGGCAAATGTTATATAACGGTGAGTTGGTGATGGCGTGAACCTTGCTACCGCCCTTGAAGACTACCTATAGCAAATGTTACATGGTGAAGATAATGCTGGCCATCGCTGAAATTTAATGTGATTTCCACATGTGTCGTGTTGAAGATCTAACTGAACCTTGATATAATACGGTACTTGGAACCTGAGATATTAATAATCCATACTTGTGCTATTATGTATTCTGTGTCAATGCATATAATAAAACTGTAACTGGTCTGTGTCTGTATATAGAAGATTTTTGATAAAAATAACTATGAGAGGTCTTCATAGGGCCAACAAAAGCCAAAACCATTTTTCGAAGAATTTTCATCCGTCTGTCAGTCTTTCTGACTGTATGTTTGTACGCGCATCACGCAAAAACTACTGTACCAAATTTGATGTGGTTTTCACTGTTGTATTATAGAACCAGACGCCGCTTCTTCTTAGAACTTCGTCCGCTCATATCTCAGGTTCTACCTGAGATACGCGCGGACGAAGTTGCGGGCACAGGCTAGTATTTTATAATAGTATATTCCGCTCGAACGAAGTCGTGGGAAATAAATACCTACTACTTTCGACATCGACTACAGTTTATGAGATCATCACATTAATGCAAATACAGTCACGGCATTGTTCTCACTATGTGTTCGATGATCGAGGAAATTATACATAAGTTAATTTATTATTCATATCATTTATTGCTTCCTTAATAGGTGTTGTCATAAAATAAAGAACAATTAATATTAAGTGCCATGACGGGCGCTGCAATGGGACAAAGGCCGCTTTATACTTAAAATATTAAATTAACTATATTCTATGTATCATCAATATCATCATCAATTCAGGGCATATAATAAAACTGTAACCCAGTAAATAGAGGAGACTCTATTTACAAGTCCGTGTTGCTCTATGGAGGAAGTCTACGTCTCTCGTCATGTATGATTTCAGAGCGTGGAGAATGCGTCCCACTCCGGACCGATGACGCTTACCTTCTGCGCTTCCTCAGGGCGAGGGGATTTGTGGTGAAGAGAGCTCACAGACTGGTAGGTACTTAATAATAATTATTCTCATAATCTTTTACATTTGTAACTAAACTGCTAACAGCCCTCTCTTAATTCATGCCATCCACCTGTGAATTTTGGTTTTGTTTCCAACAAAAATGGGTAAATTTAACAGGCTACCTACACCACCAGTTAGAACCAACGGGTTACGAGGGGCGTACTATTTTTTTTAGAGTAGAATAGAATACGTTATTTGAATTGCCACAGACACAAAAACATTTTAAAAAAAACATAGGCTTAAACTAATTAAAAATTGCATAATATCTAAATATGTACTTGATTTTTTTAATCAGGTAAACTGTACAGAATGAACGAAATCCTAATGCTAATCCTAACTAATATTATAAATACGAAAGTGAGTTTGTTTGTTTATTTAATTGTTTGTTACCTCTTCACGCTTCACAAACTGAACCAATCTTGCTGAAATTTCCCATACACATAGTTAGAAGTACGGAGAAGGATATAGGGTAACTTTCATCCCGGGAAAAAGCACTGTTCCCGAGAGAAATTTACGCGGGCGAAGCCGCGGGAAAACGCTTGTAATAAAATAAACACGTACTTTATTTTTTTCATCAGGTAAACTGTACAGAATGAACGAAAATTTATTTATTCTTAATTTCTTATTTATTTTCTGTGTAGATGGTACGCTACTACGACGATTTCGACGACTATATCCTTACTTGTACAAAGACGTGAATATTTGGGACATCGTTAAAGTCAAAGGCGCTTATGAAGGAACCATCTATGATAAGCCTGGTGTAGGAAGACTTTTTATTTTTAAGTTAGGTAAGTGAATTTTTGTTATCAACTATAAATTTACGAATTTCGGCTTTGAAAGTACGTTATATGGTAGTACATAATATCTCGATACTTATATGCTATTCGTATACAGTATTCCGTACCCTGTATTCAGTATAATCAAGTAGTCAGTTCAGTAGATTTTGCGTGATTGAGTACCAAACACACAACTCACACCACTCACTCACACTCAAACTACTCACATCCAAACTTTCGCATTTACAGTAGCATTCCAGATTTCAGTGGTTCTCACTTCACCAATTCTGACTATTCCAGGTAGTTGGGACCCCAACGAGGTCCCAGTAGAAGACCTGGGTCGCGCCGGGATGCTGGTGACAGAGATAGGTCTCCGGCAGCCTAAGTTCCAGGTCCTGGGAGGCACCATCATTGCGGACCTGGAAGGGGTCACGCTACGGCATATGGCCAACTTGACGCCTACCGCTGCTTATCAGATTGTACAACTGTTGGGGGTAACTTGCACATTTCGTATAAGCCGAGAGTTCTTACAGATCATTAAAAAAATGGCAGAATTAAAAAAATATATTAAATGTGGGGTATGATTGGAAAAAAAGTTCCTCCTCCAAAAAATGTCCAGCTATGACACAAAAAAGTAGTCCGAGCTAATCTGACGCAAAAAAAATATCACGTACGTATATTCATCTCACCGAATCCTGCCTCAGGCGGTGAGGCTACTCTGCAGCTGACTGACAAACGTTATATCGTCAACGTCATAAATAATCTGTGGGTGATTGATTTGACATCATAATTTTTTTTATTGCATAATAATTTTATAGATTGCTAATAACATTGCTTTAGTGTGAACACTGTAATAATATTATTATGTTTTTAAATAAATCCTCCTAATATTATAAACGCGAAAGTTTGGATGTGAATCTGTGAGTTTTTGAGAATGTTGTTACTTAATCATGCAAAATCTACTGGACGGGTTTTAATAAAATTTGGTACACTGGTAGAGAAGTACCAGGAATAGCACATAAGGTACTTTTTATCCCAAAATTCCCACCCGGGACGTGGCTAGTAAATAATAAAATAAGAATAATCATTACGCTATATTTTCCAGGGGTCCACACCGGCTCGACCTAGAGGCTGCCACTTCATCAACTACTCCTGGATGATAAACACCCTCTTCTATATCTTCAAGCAGTTCATCCCTCGCAGCTTCATGGGCATGATCCACTTCCACGGCAACGATCTCCAATCCCTCCACAAGCACATAGACCCTACGTGCCTTCCCCCAAGTTACGGGGGAACCTGTAGGTACCACGACACAGGGTTGCCAGATTGGGTATTTTTTTCGCAATTCTGGGTAAAAATTTGACTCTTGGAGAAATTTTGGAGAAATGGAATTTTTGGCGAAATGTTTGGAGAAAAAATTAATCTCGTGGAGAATTTTGGGTATTTTTTTTTTAGGTTTGGGACGCATCCTTTCTTATTGTAATGACACGAATATGCATCTTACAAACGTGCAGGACGTTTAATATAACAATCGTTTTCGAACGGAGACTATCTCTGTACGTTTTCGAACGTTCAAATAATATTTATTCGTACGTTTCTGGCAGAAACATCGAACCAGAAACTTTCTGGTTCGATTCCTTGAATTCCTTTTATCTTGTTGTTAAAAAAAAATAGGTCATCAGCCGTTAGGAACACGGGCAAAAAACCGGTTGGGCCTTTGGGTAAAATTAAAGAAAATAGTATCGTTTTGGAGAAATATAATTTCAATTTTGGGGAGAAATAGAAAATTGCATCTGGCAACCCTGCCACGACACCTTTGGGACCTGGCTGTCCAAAATCAAGAAGTATAGAGACAAAGCGTTTGATGAAGACATGAAACTATTAGGATATGTTGTCAAGGAATGAACTATAGGATTTTTTTGGAAATATTTGTGGTGGCGCTCTTATTCATCATATGTATTATTTGAATGCCGCTATATTCACAAATAATGAGATAAAATCATTTTAAGATAAGTAGGTCAATTAATCTTTATCACTTCACTACAACACTATCACCACAAAGCATTGTAAATCGCTTTCCGCCGACGCATTGACAGATCTATCTGCTGCTGACTCATATCAAGGGGTCTAAAAAGGGCACTTTGAAAAGTCATTACTATACCTAGGTAAACAATATTGGTAGATTAGAAAATGATTACATAGACTACCAATACTGTTTACATTGGTATAGTCAGTGAAGAAGTTAATGTTTTGATTTTGGAATATTTTATAATAATGGTGATAAGTAATGTTTTAAAAGTCATTTTTTACTTGGCAACTGTCTCGCTCGCTCAATATAACATGCGCGATATAAATTACAGAAATCTTAATAATTATAAATTATTACTTTTCGTGAAGTATTTTGCCAAAGGAATAGTCAAATTCTCTATTAGTCGTTAAAATAGCATATTTATACTCGGTAAGGTATAAAAATAGTAACTAATGGACGAAAATATTATAAAAAAAAAATCCGAAAAAACCGACTTAACCTCGTTCAGTAGGTGACATGCCATTACATTTTTCTTTCTTTTTGATAAATCTGCCTTTATGTTATTTCATGATTTTAAGTTTCATGATGGAAGTCGGTTAATTTTTTTGGAAAAAAAAATATTTTATCATTTTTTGTGCACCACCTATTTTCATTAATTTTATTGTCATGAAAACTTAAACTTATTTTATCACTGGCCGAAAATTAAGAAATTGAAACTTTTTATGTCAGTTTGATTTGAAATGTCAAAACATGTCAGAATTCCATTATTTTTGGCACATAAATAGACCAAGAGCCTACGACGACCAAACCTTTCTTATTTTAAAATGCTGAATGTTTCTCTGTGTGGGATATACGGGTAAAATAAATTAGCGACTAGGCATGAAGTTTGGATCTTAGTTGCTTATGCAGGTAATATGGATAGCAAAAGTGATTTTTATAGATATAAAATGCACCCTTGGGGACCTCTCAAAGTAACATTAAATTCAGCTTTTATAATAAAACAAATATAACTATAATTTAGGTTTTAACTGGCAGGGGTTTATATCTGCACCAATTGCTTGGCAATGGAGGGCATGATTTCTAATATTATTCGGAATAAAATCTTTAAAAAACTTTTACTCTGGGGAAATTGAGCTGCCACATTAAATAAGATTGCTACATATTATCTGCCTAAGTAATCATTATGCAACTATTAAGTCGATAATCGCTATTTCTATGTTGGGACATGCAAAGAGAATCTTGAGTTTTCATAAAATAACGAAGGGTATGCTGTCGCGGGCTTTTGCTCTATAATCCAATGTTACTATTTTTATATTTTGTCAGGTATCTTTAAAATTACCGAACAGATTCTGACGTGGTTAAAATGGGACTAACTTGGGAATAGTCTGTGTCGAATAAAAAAATAATTTCGGAAATCAGTCCACCATAGGCGGAGAAATCGGCGAACATACATAAAAAAAACATACATACACCGAAACATATAACCTCCTCCTTTTTTGGGAAGTCGGCTAAAATAGGTATACATACATATACTTTAAAATATTTTTGTGTAACCAAGCCTAGGCCTACATATGTAATTTACCCATTGAATTATAAATAAATATGGAAGTGTAATTCTCATACAACGAACGCTCTAATCTTGGTTCCATTTACGCAAACAAATGTACTTAAATACAACAAGACACTCACACATTCTCATAGAAAAAGCTAGTACACGATTGGGCGCGTCAAGGTCACGGGGCGGGGTCTACACACCGCGGCAGCCGGCTACCGCTCAAACAAACGGCTCAGCCGCTTCGCGTTTGAAGTCTCGGACTCGGCACAGAATTAATATAAGTACTACGTAGTCTCGGCAAAGGAAAGAAAGGTAATTCCGCTGTTCTTCATATCTGTGTGATTTCTACACCACTTTACGACACACGATGGCATATTTTTTCTAATTAAACTTGCGAAATTACTCGATGATACGTACAATTGACACTTATGTGTTAGCTACAAGTACAACCGTTGAACTCGCAGCGCCACGGCGAACTGAGGCGAAGTGAGGTGGGTATTTTACGCCCCGCCCACCAAGGTGGGTATTGCGTGGAACCAATGATATATTATAATACAGATATGTTACGTTCATAGTAATTTGCGTTTTAGGTCTGTTCCGAGCAATCCAAAACTACACACATCGACAAGTTTTACTGATAAGTAAGACAAAAGATATAAAAGAGCATGCGAATGAAAGAGATAGCAATAGTTTTCAATGATTCCTCGTCAAATGTTTCTTATGCATAGAGTAACATTTTTTGTTGTAGAGAGGACACTTATTTGAAAAGAAAGTACATGGATAAGAAATAAAACATCTTATAAAAGTAAATCATATATATTGAAATATTTAACAATTCAGTGTCGGAAAAAACTCGGAAACCTAATTGATAAAAAGAAAAACAATAGTAATCCTCAATTATCAGTATAATGTATTATAATAGTAGAAAATCGAATTCAGTGAAACTATTTTAATGTTTATTAAATTAGTCCATTACACACATTAGATAGCTATTATAATAACGAACAATAATAAAAAACAACTGAACATTAATTTTAGGCATTGAAGTCACCATCAGTATTCGATTCTGCACTAACTAATCTATGTCCGCAGCGCACGCATCCTTGTCGCTCTCACGTCAAAACTAGAATCTCTCTTTCTTTGTCTAAACATGGCATCAGTGAGTGAAAAATAATTGAAATATACTAAACAATCAAACTATTTTTGCATACTCACATGTGATAAGAGATCCCTTGTACTTTGTTAACTTTAGAATCATAATTGGTACACTTTCGAAACACACACGATGGCATTTTTAATATATCTTGGTAAGGACACAGGAACTTACGACGCGGAACGCTCGACGAGGCGCTTGGCGCAGACTGATTACAAGACGTTCCAATTGGGTCGTATTCGAGTCTTCACAGCGCGCGCGCCTATAATGGCGAATGTACACACTCGACGAGGGAGCGCGAGCCATGGCGAGGATAAGAATGTACATGATACATTCGCCTATCCTCGCCTTCCCTCGCCTCGCCTCGCGCGCCCTCGTCCTCGTGTCGGCTTTTTGTCGCGAGTCAAAGGGCCTCGCCTTCCCTCGCGAGGGAAGACGAGTGCATCCCTGTACACTCGTGCTTCGTTCATTCTACCTCAAGACGTCATGGCGTTAAGTCGTGCGTAAAGTCTATATATAACCCCCCGTAAAGCCAATTCATGTCAATATGTGGAACCAAGAATCCACCTTGTTTGTGTTGGGTATGGTAGGATATTATGAGTTACGCCTGAGAAGGGAGCTTAGTATGGTGGCATACTTATTTATATTTCCGTGGTGGCATATATATTTAAATTAATTCGCGGTTACAATATTATTGGTTTGCTTTCATATTTTATGTAGTATATTTGTGATACCTCTTTATACAAATTTAGTCACTTTGTTTGTGCACCCATGAGATACTTATTTCTGTTTATCCCGAAGGTTGACTGGTAGAAAATGCTGTTAGCATTAAGTCCGCCTTTTATACTATTTTATTATTTTTGGTTTAATAAAGTCTTAAATAAATAAATAAAATAATGCAATTCTGCACATTCACATAATTATAATAGCGCTACAGCTGCCGTAATTTGGAGCGCGTCCATCTCCTCGCCGCCGCTCGTCGTAACTGAATTAATCAAGAATGTACAGGGTCGCACTCGTGTAGCGCTCCTCGTGCGAGAGATTCGTGCGAGGGATAGCGAGGACCCTCGCGCAAGAGTGTACACGCGCCATAACATATCTGCCTCTTGTTTATATAGTATATCATTGCGTGGAACCATTTTTTTGGCGTTGTTATAGTTCTATGGTATATTAGTTCGTTGAATTTACCTAAACCTATGTAATTTACAATGTATAAAAATGTTACTTAGTATAAAGTTATAGTGACAAACTACACAAACAAAAAATATATACAAATTATGGTTGATAATTGTTGTAAATTGTGAAGAAAGAACATTTTTTTTTTTTAATTGTTTTGATCTGTAATAAGAAAAATAGTTAGATAAATTTTCATTTATTTTAAAACTAGCTGTTGCCCGCAGCTTCGCCCGCATGAGTTTCGCTTAGATGAAAAATCTTTTTCTGTTCCAACTGTAGTAACCTAAACTCCAGTACTCAAAATTTCAGCCATTTGGTTATCCCTTGTCCCGCGGGAATATATAAGGTACTCGTAGTACAGTCGCGGTGTTAAAATGAATCAAAAGTGATATTTCATTCAATAAACGATCTTCGTCTGCTCGTTATCTAATATTTCCCATGTACCACCACTCCCACCCCGAGTCCCTCTTTGTCCTATACCGTGTCCTGTCTATTTATACCTACGTCAGTGGAAAATTCTCATCAGGTTGAAAGACTTTTGCTAAGGCCCCATTTCCATTTATCTTATAGAGTAGCTGGTCTCTTGGAGTTCTTCATCAGATGTTCCATAGTCTTAAATTTTTATATGTCAGCAGAAAATGCTCATCAGGTTGAACGACTTTTGCTAAGGCGCCATTTCCATATATGTAATTGTGTAGCTGGTCTCTTGGAATTCTTCATCAGATGATCCTGATCTTCGATTTTTATAAGTCAATAGAAAATCCTCGACAGATTGATAAACTTTTGCAATGGGACCATTTCCAAATTTCTTATAGTTTAGCTGTTCTGTTAAGGTTCTTCATCAGGTGTTCCAGTTTTCAAAATCAATTATAGCCTATATGTTGCCCAGGCTTAATAGCTATACAACAACAAAAAGTTTCATTCAAATCCGTTCAGTAGTTTTTGCGTGAAACGCGTGCATACATACAGACAGACGGACAGACAGACAAGAAATTCAAAAAAATGTTTTTTGCTTTCTATTATTTTTTTTAAGTGTCCCTCTTTCCATTTCAGTCAAAAATACTAAATGTACAGACAAAATATTTTTACTGTTTTATTATATGTATAGACTAGCTGTTGCCCGCGGCTTCGCCCGCGTGAGTTTCGCTTCATAGTAACCTAAACTCCAGTACTCAAAATTTCAGCCGTTATCCCGTGTCCCGCGGGAATATATGTTGATGAACGGGAACAGATGTTCCAGATCTTCAATATTTATACGTCAGTAGAAAATGCTCATCAGGTTGAAAAACTTTTGCTAAGGCGCCATTTCCATATATGTAATAGTGTAGCTGGTCTCTTAGAGTTCTTCATCAGATGATCCTGATCTTCGATTTTTAAACGTCAACAGAAAATGCTCGTCAGATTGATAAACTTTTGCTAAGGTACCATTTCCATATCTCTTAAAGTTTTGCTGTTCTGTTATGGTTCTTCATCAGGTGTTCCAGTTTTCAAAATCAATTATAGCCTATATGTTGCCCAGGCTTAATAGCTATACAACAAAAAAAGTTTCATTCAAATCCGTCCAGTAGTTTTTGCGTGAAACGTGTACATACATACAGACAGACAGACAAGAAATTCCAAAAAAATATTTTTGCTTTCTATTTTTCTTTTTAGGTGTCCCTCTATCCATTTCAGTCAAAAATACTAAATATACAGACAAAATATTTTTACTGTTTTATTATATGTATATGTTACTGTAAAAGCTCGAACTACGGTAAATTCTAAGATTTAAGAGTAAGTCTTAGGATTTACCGACATGAGTTGGTAAATGTAAGGATTTATGAAAATGGGATGATTTTTTCGGACTTTTACAATTAGAATTTAGTACATGCTAGGTTTTACCACTGACGTTTGGTATATGTTGGGTTTGGGAATAAAACAAAGAGTAATTCTTCCCTCAAGTCTTTCCGGGTGGTCATAAAAAAAAATAACCTGAACCTACCTTCTTTTCCGCCATCAAAGTCTTTCCGGGCGGTCATAAAAAAAATAACCTAAACCTTATCTATCAGTCATTTACCATGCATTTAATGTAAATCCTGAGACTTACCAAGCGAATGGTGGTAAAAGTGCGAATCGCAAAAGTATTCGGGCTTTTACCATTAAGAGTTGGTAAATCTTAGGTTTTACTCAAAAATCTTAGGATTTACCGTAGTTCGAGCTTTTACAGTAACATATAGATATAGATAATCTGTGTATTGTTCTATATCTTTTATGCGTTGTATTAGAATCATCAAGCTAAATTATAGCTATTGAATCGGTGCTGGTATATGCATAAGTATTTTGCTTTCAAGAACAGTCATATGGGAGCAAAAGTCACTTAGGATGATATAATTGATTTTGATTAATTAATCAAAGTAAACGTACAAACAAGCCACAGCTGATTGACAACACAATTAGTATTTCCCAAATCTAAATAATGTACATATGCATATTTTTTTTTCAAAGATTATGATTTCACTATGTAAATCTTAAATATGAATTACGATTACTTCTCATTATGATGTTATATTTAGATGCTTATGTAAATCCGATGACAATGCAAAATTATATGCCATGGGGCGGGCAGCTGGCCTTTACAACCGCATCGCTGTCAGTCTCGTGCTTTTACTGTTAGATAGGAAATTTCTTGAAGAAAGTTTAGAAAGCTTTTACAATATCGCACGGCTTCGCCAGCAGGAATGACTGCTTTTTCTCTAAAACCCCTATATAGGATTTATCGAATTATTCCTTTTCAACATTTTCTTTTTTGAATTTTTTACACCGTGAGAACGAAATGAAATGTAATGTAAATTTTAGTAAAAGATTTTCAGTAAGTGCATTACAATCAGTAGCGGATTTAGAGAGGGGGGCACTTCAGCATTTCGGAACGGAAAAAACTGACGTGTGCGCCCAGCTCAGCATAAATCAGAAGAAATTAAAATGCTAGTTGGCTGGTTGATTAGTTTACTATTGTGTATACGACAACTGCCGCTAGATGGCGGTAACTGTCAAGTCATGTCAGAAGCCTTTAGGCGACTTGTATAAAATCTGACACCAGTGTTATTTAGTTAAACTTTATTGCACAAAATACATGTGTAAAAGTACAATGGGCGGAGATAATGCAAAAGCATTTTCTACCAGTCTTCTCATGCAGAGGACACTAAGTGGATTCAAATAAGTTTTTTTTAATAACATAGGGCGGCAAACTGATGGTAAGCGATCACCGCTGCCCATGGACTACTGCAACACCAGGGGTATCACAAGAGTGTTGCCGGCCTTTCAAGAAGATGTAGACTCGTTTTTTGAAGGTTCCAATGTCGTATCGGTTCGGGAACATCGCCGCTGGAAGTTGGTTCCACAGTTTGGTCGTACGTAAGTAAGGTGGGTGTTATCTATAAAACGATCGATAAGTATTAAAGAGTTATTTTATGTTACAAAAGGGTTGTTGAGTTCAACTCGGAATCAACATGTGAGAAGGGTCCACCCTGAGGGCCTTTCAGTCCTGGCCTAACAAGGCCACTTTGACGATTCAGAATAAGATGAATTTCACATTTCCTTAATATTTAAAAATGATCCTTATGCGACCATTTATAAGGTTTAATATTAAATATTCAGGAAATTTTAAATGTCCTCTGTGTTCATTATAGACATTTACAACCCTCACACGTTACTCCTACACATCGTTAACGTATTTTGAGTAGTTCTATTTATAACTGAAAAATACGTAATGAATTTTTCAGTTCAAATTACCTGGTGGGAGTGAACCCACGTGCGCTGAGTACTAGAGTTTATATTCTAAGTTGTCTGTACCATTATACATACATACAAAGAATCACGTCTTTATCCCTTACGGGGTAGACAGAGCCAAGAGTCGTGAGATTCGAAGGCCACGCTTAGCTGAATAGTAGGCTCTCTGATGGAATGGAGATTCAGGTATAGTGACAGGTTGCTAGCCCATCGCCTATGAGTGGAGGAATCCCCAGTATAAAGCCCTTACCCTCGATTGACTTTTACAATCTGCGCGGGAAGAGAAGCAGCTGGCACATTCTATGTTTTTTCTTCGCTCCCAGACCAGCATGGCAGTGCCATTATAACATATTATAAAACATAATCCCCCGCGGCGTCTGTCTGTCTGTTCGACATAAAATATGAGCCGCGTGGGCATCTTCGTGACGTCATACAAGGGACAAGGGTGTGGGTGCTCCCGCGCTTTCAGGACAGTTGTGATGCTTTAGTGCCGGGCGTGTGCTATTATTAGATATTTTCTATTAGATATTATTTTATTAATTTGACGAAGAAGAATGCTGTTTGCTCCTTGAGAAAGCGGAGCTCCGAAAAATTTGTTTATTTATTTATTATTTTTTTGTTCCATGAGGAATTAGTAGGTTGGCATTGGCAGATGTCAAAAAAGTCTTCTAGAAATCGAATTTTGTTCAAGTCATCACGGATCTATGTAAATTTGGTATCTGTGCATTCAGAAAATTATGCTAAACACAAATATATAGGATAAAAAGCACCAAAGTGGTGGGGGTAGTTGCTGTGGCGTCTAGAAGTCCGCTATACAATTTTTTTTCTTATAAACATGCCGTGTGGTATATCAAATTAAAGAGCTTTATGAGTAGATTACAAATATATAATACACTATCACATTTTCACTGCTTCGTCTAACATTTTTTTTGAAAACGTCAAAAAATCTCACAATTCAGAGTTCGCTATGAACTGCTCTAATTTGAAAACTACAGAATAGATTGTTCCAAAAATACATACCTGTGACCCTGAATATCCTCTTTATAATGTCTAATAAAAATAACCAGATAACAAAAAAAGTATAATGCTTTCTATTTCCCTACCTACTAAATGTTGAAGTAAGGAAAATTTCCAAAATATTCTAAACGTCATGAGTATAATTCAATTAAAAATAAACAAAAGCGGGCGGCATACAAATATGAAATAACGTATTTGACAATCCGACAGATTCAATTTATTTTAATGTGGGTTACGTGGAACATGTTGGAGTTATAATGCCATTTTGATATTTATGTCACGGATATGAAATTTCAGGATAAAAGTATGAAAAATTGAATTATTAAACGTGTTTTTTTACATTTTGAATATGTTAACGGAAACACTCACTTCTTATACCTGTGGTTTTTACAGCTATTTGCTATTTTAGACGAATATACAGCAGGATGGCGTTTTATTCACCAGCAAAATTTTCGCAGAATGTTTGTATGATAATACAGAGTAGGTTTACAAAGCAAATCTATAGCAAATGGAAACCCATGGAAGAGCAAACGCTCTTGACCACAATCTTGCTCGAAAACAGAGATGAAGTCTACGGTGTAGCGAGCTTACCCAGAAGCAGCCTATTCGCTCTGGTTTTGAAGAGAGTCAGGTTGTATGCGCTCGGAAACAGACGCATGCAATGAGTTCTACTCCTTCGCTGTGCGCATTATGAATGTGATTAATCGGGGGCAGATAAATCTAACCAGTTTGGTGAGGTAGGGGTTTAATCTGCACCCGACTATACATAGATGTTAAAAGGCCAAGTAATTACACCTAATTCATTAAAACAACATATTTATGTAACGTATTAAACCAGAGTATATTTAAGATGAGCTTTATACCTTAGGTCTAGATTATTTCGACAAACGCATGTGACCTGTAAACGTAGTCGATACGCCCGGCTGGATAATGATCGTTAGTTCGATAATATTATACTGTGGTTCGGTGGATCCCATAACAAGTACTTATTCTGATTTAGCGTTGCAAATCCTCAGAAAATATTATTATTCCGGAAACATTCTTGGAATCGAATTTTTACTTAAAATCGTTATACTATTTTTATCAAAATTTATTAACATTTTATAAGAGTTTTTTATTCATTTAAATTAATATCTTTAAATTAATTTGAAAGAATGAATGAATTTTTTGAAGTAAATTTCCCTAAAGTGACCTTTAATGAGAAATAATAATTTAAATATAACATTCATTCAGTAGCATGAGGATTGAAAAATGACGACTGTCAGACCGTCGTCATCCGAACGTCATGTGTCGTGTCGCGTGTCACGTTAAAGCCAGGCATTCTGCTGCTTGTCACGTTAACGTGTAAAGATAATAAGTTGGGCACGGCCATAGAGCAATACGGACTTCCGTCACGCGCGCGAAAGTCCTTGTTGCTCGAAGGGCAAGACACATACACGAGTTCTTCCCGCAATCCAACTAAAACTGAATTAGTCATTTGTTCCCGAACTAATCAGTGATTAGGGCCTTTCGTAATCAACGCTAATCAGCTCGTTAGTGACGTAATTAGATAAAGGTAGATGTCTCAGGATTCACCTTAATTGGAAATCCGAGAATAGTATGCGATTGGTACAAAACCACAGACAATCTAACACTAGATACCCAGCTTTGACCAAAGCATAGAGCAACAAGGCGCGCTGAAGTCCTTTTTGCCCGCAGCAATCGGAATTATATAATACAACTAGAAATGATATCTAGGGGTCTAAAAGGCCTCTTTTACGAATCAGAATATAATCCGATTCGCATTTACTAAATATTTAAAATGATTTCTTTAAGTAGTCTTATAATCCCTTTAAAAGAGGCCTTTTTAGATCGTTCATCCATCGGAAAAGTTACTTTTCATGCGACCAAGTACGGAAAAATCCATTGTTTTACTGACCCATCCTTCTCATTTCAACATTTAACATGTTCACGAATTATTCAGTTAAAGTACTGAACCTATCTCGATGACTGAACCCTTGCCAATATTGTAAGGGGACTTATGACAAAGTTAGCCTTTGTGCTCAAACTTTCTTAAGTCAAAAATCTATTTAAGTACAGCTTTTTACAATATCACAACATATATCTGTTATTTATAAAGTACCAAATCACTTTCAGTTTTGGCTCTTAAGTCAACAAGAACAACAACAAAAAGAATACTTCTTAAGTCTTTACGAGCTTTACTGTAAACACCTGTTTTTCTTTTCTGATATTTTGCAAAAACCTTGAATACTTACTCTTGGATCTTGGCCGAAACGAGATAGCGCAAATGTCTTCTACTCTACAAATTTTGAACTTGCATTTCGCCTTCCGAACGCAAGTCGAAACTAGCCGATTGAGCCGCCACTTCAACATCAGAGGCATGTACGAGTATTATTTTTGCATGTTATCATTCCGATGATTCCTAACCGTAATCGCTAAATAACAGGCTTACCAATTATACGCGCCCATTCAAATGGCAATTTCGTACATAAACACTGAAATCCCTTCCACGCCACTGCACTTGCCCAAATATGTCTCAAAATACACATTGTCATGGCAACAGATATGACGTCATCTATGGCATTCAAAAATGGCGGTAAAATATCAGCCTCAAGTAGTCCACTATTGGACATAAATCTCTCCTATAGATTTCCTCATAGATCTAGAAAATTACTATTATCGCACTCACGGAGTTTACGCATTATCTTAAAAAATAATCATACCTTTCTTATTTTTAATTTAAAAGATGAAGTTAGGAAAAGATAATTTAGTTTTGGTTTCAAGTTTAAGGTTTAAAACACAGATTTCGATTAGTCTAGATACCGCAAGTTTGTTCGATAGTATGATGACGTCACGCCAGTCATTTTAGTGATGGGCGCAACATAAACGCGAATGAAGGCTAACTGAATAGCAAACGCGTGATGTTTGTCCATTGGACATACGCCGGGCACGCTTGGACATACTGCTTTAGATACCGCATGTTTGTTCGATAGTATGAAAACCGAAGGGCCATTATTTTCTACCTACGATGACGTCATGCCAGTCATTTTAGTAATTGGCGCAACATAAACGCGAATGAAGGCTAACTAAGTAGCAAACGCGTAATTGTTTGGTTAGTAGACATACGCAGGGCGCGCTTGGATATACTGTTTGCGGCATCTAGAGTATACCAAAATCTGTGGTTTAAAATAAGATCCTAAATCTTATTCATGAACCCCTTAGTAGCGATTTAAAAGGGAACTCATTATGATAACAATTAAATTCTATTATAAACCACATAAAAATCATCAGAGCTATATCCCTACAATCTCGATATTTTATACTGCTACGATATCCCTAGTTCGCGAATTCGCGAAAGCTGTCAGTATCGTAGCGGCTACGCCGTAGGCCGCACGTAACCCTCGTAGACGTGCTACGATCTCACTGCACGAACTCGTAGCTGTTTGTGACATTATTTTTTTTTTGTCTCTTGGACTCAAACTTGAAGAACTTGTGATTTTTTTTGTAAATTCAAGGTAAGTTTTGACATTTAATTTTGTGTAAACTCAAATATTTACAGAGAATTTACATTTACTTTTAAGAGTCAAGTCTTTGCCAATGTTTATTTTTCATTTCTTTTTTGTTTAATTTTTATTAAAAAAAGGTTTATCTATCTAGGCTTTGTTTTATGGCTTCTTTCTATATCTATACTAATAATAAAGCTGAAAAATATAATTGTTTCTTTGTTTGAAAAAACTATGGTAGGTAGGATTTTGAAAATTCTTTGTATAATAATAGCCACATTTTTGAGGAAGCCTAGTCTATTCATAATCCTGAAATTCCCACGGGAGTGAAGTTGCGGGCCACAGCCGGTGTGTTATGAAGAACGTTGAAGTATTTGTATTGATTGTTATCCGTATTAATAAATCCATCCATACTAATATTATAAATGCGAATGTTTGGATGTGAGTTTGTGAGTTTGTGAATTTGTGAGTTTGTGAGTTTGTGAGGATGTTTGTTACTCAATCACGCAAAATCTACTGGACGGATTTCGATGAAATTTGGTACAGAGGTAGATAATGACCTGGAATAGCACATAGGCTACTTTTTATCCCGGGAAAAAGCACTGTTCCCGTGGGAAATTCACGCGGGCGAAGCCGCGGGCAAAAGCTAGTATATATATATATACTATTATATATAACTCAAAGGTGATTGACTGACTGACATAGTAATCTATCAACGCACAGCCCAAACCACTGGACGGATCGGGCTGAAATTTGGCATGCAGGTAGATGTTATGACGTAGGCATCCGCTAAGAAAGGATTAACGCGAGCGAAGCCGCGGGCGCCAGCTAGTTAATAATTTTTATTTTATTTTTATTTTTTTTTTATTAGAGACAGCAAACAGCAACATTACAAATATACAATAAAACAAGTTTACATAAAAATCCTTAATAGTAATGCCGCCCACAGCGCTATCCACAGAGTGAATATAAAAAGTTTACAATGTGTGGCAACCAACTTCCACTAAAACTAAACAAATAAAAATTATTCTGGTAATTCTTTTAAATAAAAAATAAATAAATAAATAAAAACACACTACTACTACTATACTTTTAAACACTTAACCATAATTAAAATACAAATTAACGGGATTAAGCACAAATAAAAAAGTAAATAAATAAAAATCGTGGGAAATAGCAAGTAAGAAGCAGACACTATAATATAGGTAGGTAATTAAGATTTCAATTTTTCAATTAACATTTTTCTAAATTTTAGTGTACTACATGCAAAAATATCAATATTATTAAAGTTTTCATTATAGGTCTGCATCATACGACGAATAGGGATGCGATGTCCACTATTCGTACGACATATGTCCAGTGCAAATACAGGGTTGGTGCGCAGTCGCACCGGACGCACCAAAGCACTTCTAGGAACAATGTATCCTAAACTATTTACAATTTCAGGGACATCAAAGAAATTATTTACAATTTTATACAGGGTAAACACTTCTAGATATTTACGTCTATCTTCAAGTGAGAGCAAATTGTATCTACTGAGTAACAAGGAATAAGATAAATACCGTTTGTGGCACCTATAATGCATGGCCCGCAAAAACTTCCTCTGCACTCTCTCAATAGCTTCTGCATATATATTGTAGAATGGATTCCAAATTGACACAGCATACTCTAGTTGAGAACGAACTAAAGTCTTGTATAAGTATAGAAATGTGGAGGTACGTTTAAAATCCTTAGATGAACGCATGATGAAACCATACATTCTAAATGCGTTACTTACAATCTTGTTAGTGTGGGTATCTAAACACAGTTTGGAGTCCAAATGAATCCCCAGGTCCCTCACATTTGATACTTTATTGAGACTTGTATTACATAACTTGTAATCAAAATTCAACACACCACGATTTTTAGTGAAAGTTATTGTAATGCATTTACTGACACTTAATTGTAACTTATTATCACGACAATAGTTGGAAAATCTATCAAGATCTTCCTGTAACTCGCGGCAGTCGTGTAAAGTTTTTATTGATTTGTAGATCTTGAGGTCGTCGGCGTAAAGCAAGAACTTGGTGTGGTGAAAGCACTGGTGTATATCATTAATAAATATTAAGAATAACAGAGGTCCTAGTATAGACCCTTGAGGTACTCCTGAGGTGACAAGAACACTTTTGGATTGATAACCATTGACAACAACTTTTTGAGATCTGTTTGATATATAGGAGGAGAACCAGCGCAGTAAGTTTCCACGAATACCGTTGAATGCTATTTTATTTAAGAGGAGCTCATGATCCACTTTATCAAAGGCCTTGGCGTAGTCCGTGTAGACTGAATCAACCTGCACACCCTTGTCCATATTTTCAAATAAAAAGTTGGTAAAAATAATCATATTAGACACAGTTGATCTTCCTTTTACAAACCCATGCTGTTCCTGTATTATGGCTTTGTGGAGTATTGGATAAATTTTATTATGAACGAGACGCTCAAACAGTTTAGCCAATGTACATAAAATAGAGATTGGTCTATAATTTTCACAATCCTGCTTAGAACCACCTTTATATACAGGTGTAATATTTGCGCGTTTCCACAATGAGGGGAAAACACCCTCAGTCATACATTTATTATATATGATACAGAGAGGCAGACAGATATTCTTGGCGGTTTTTTTGAAAAAAAGGGAGGTAGACCGTCAGGTCCAGGACCCTTGGAAGTATCCAGTGACAGGAGCTCCTTCAGGACTTCTGATTCACTAAACTGAACATTAGACACTAGGGTGTCATCAGTGCTAAAGCCAGGTGGGGGCTGCCACTGGCTGAGTGTGGGTGAAGAAGGCTCAAACACAGATTGGAAAAAGTCGGAGAAAAAGTTACAAACAGTTTCAGGGTCATTTGTTTTTACATTTTGATACTGCATTGAGGCGGGTATATCCGATTTAGCTTTACGATTAGCAATGTACCTCCAGAAATGCTTGACATTTCCATTAATATTGTCCTCAATGGAGTTCATGTATCTCTCAAAACATTGGCTACATACAATCTTAAAATCTTTTCTGTATTGGGAAAAAACTTCATAGTCAGATTGATTTTTATATTTTTTCCATCTCACCCAAGCCTTATCTTTTTTTTTTGCATATAGAGATCAGTCTTTGAGAAAACCAAATGGGAAAAGAAGAACTTCTACTACTAGCCAATGGAGTGTGTTCCTTAATTATGTTATCCAAAGTATTAATAAAGGACTCAAGGGCCATTTCCGATGGGAGATGACTCAAAAGCTTAACCCAGTCAGTATTTGCAATTGATATGTTAATTTGATCATAATTAGCTTTATAAAAATTATACTTAGTAGCAGATTTTCTCTTCATGGGTTGTGTTGTATGGCTCATAGTAACATTGGCAACATATGGAGGGTGGTGAGAATTGGGCGTTAAAAGTGCATGTTCGCTGGCGTTGTGGAGGATTGAGGTTGCATTAGTCATGAATAAATCGAGCACTCTTTTAAGTTCATTCAAAAAACCATTGTATTGAGACGCATCTGTGGTAGACATGAGATTTTCAAGTAGCACGAGTCTGGCAGATGAACCCACGGGACTCAGAGGAACTCTGTTGACAGTGGATGAGCAGGGTGGGATCCACTCAATTTCAGGCATATTATAGTCTCCAGCTATAAGAAAACATTCAACATCAGAGTTTATTAGAAAGCTTTCAAGCAAGTCAAAGTGACTTTCATATATGTCTGTTGGAGTACGAGGTGGAATGTAAGCAGCACTGATCATGTGTTTTTTTGACCTACTTGAGCTTGGTATTTCTATAATAATATGTTCTATCCTACTGGATTGAGTTGGGTGAGTTTCAGAAGAAAAAATAAAGTGGGTTGTAGTCCCCGAAGTATTCCCACCAACACCCCCCACCGTCATCCTTATTTGTAGCTGTACGGTTTCTATCAGTTCTGAACACTAAGTAGCGGTTATCCAATACCTCATTGCTGTCAATTTCCGGTGTCAACCATGTTTCAGTAAGAATTATAATGTCATAATTATTTGATAAGACGTTCATGTAAAGTGTATGCAATTTAGTACGTAAACCTCCACAGTTTTGATAATATATAGAAAGGTTTTTATCCATAATCAAATATAATTACTATATTTACATATTTATCATAAAGTACTATGTTGTTAGTATGCTGTGTCTTTAAATAAGTAAATGAGAAATGCAAGAGTGACATAAGAATTAACAGCAAGCAGAATACATTGAACAATACATTGTTATGTGTGCAGTATGTAATGTAAGGGAAAAATAACAAAGTAAAAGATATTAAATGTTTTGCAATAATATTAATATAGTCAGCAAATACATGTTTACCACTCAACAGATATAATCCGCACATTAAACTTAATTTTAAACACAGAGATGACAAAATACAAAGTTTTTTAGAGTACATATAAAACAATTTGCAAAGTGTTATACAGAAAGAATAAAAACAATACATGAATTCAAGTGTGACAAAATTGACATTGTAGGCTAATAAATCTTTAGGTAGAGAGGGTTTTTTTTTTTAGATACAATTTTGCTGAGGTCATCCTCACTTCGGATGACAATGACTGGGCTGTCGTCTCTCTCTCTAACAAGTATTGTTGAGTTTTTAACCCACACATATTTATATTGTTGTTCTCTTGCAACTTCGCGACATTTACGAAATAACTGCTTTCTTTTCAGTGTCAAGTGTTCATTTGCATAGAATATAGTTGGGGTTCCAGGAACACCAATTTGATCAGTCTTCAAAAACTTAACCTTACGGAAAGCACTAAGAAAGTTGTCTCTTTGGATGCGCGTTAGAAACTTGATAATAATGTTTTTATGTTTATCACTTCCTTGATGGCCATGTGGTACACGATGAACTGATATGATGTCCCTGGCAGACAGCTGGAACTTGATTGTAGAACAAATTGCATCGATGATCCCCAGTAGGTCTTCATTGCGACGTTCAGGTATGTTACAGATTTCAATATTGCACTGTCTTGCCTGTTGTTCCAGTGCATCAATCTTCATTTCCATCTGGGATGTAGCTGTCATTGTTTGTGTGTTAGCTTCTTTTGAAATCTCATCGACCCGACTAGCAAGTCCCCGGTGCTCTTCAGTTTGAAATTGTACTGCAGTTTTCAGAGAATTTAATTCTGAGTCCAAGGTATTGACAGTCTGTTTCAGCGACATATGTTCATATCTAAGAGATTTGATTTCATCTCTAATTTCAGATAATTTTCCATTTATATCATCTCTAATAGCAAACAAGTTAGAGTTTATTTCACTGCGCCACTGGTTAAGGGTCTCTACCAATAAGTTGAGTTTGTCATCAGGACTGGATTCTGAGCGGTTCAGGATTTCACAGGACATGTTCATACTGTCCAATGTTGGAACTTGAGCCCGTACAGGTGTGTTAAGGTTTGACCCTTTTCGTCTTGTGACGTTGATACATGATGGACAAGTCCAATTAGATCGGTATTCTTCAGTGAAAGTACGAAATTGCTCAGAATTTATATTGAGACAGTCGCTATGATACTTGCCCTTACACATGTGACAAGACAGGTAATATTTATGTTTGATGAACAACTGGCACCCCTTGCAGTCCATCTTGTCTTGATAAGCAGTGGAACACGGTAGTGTTGTTGATTAGCAAAATATTCAAGTAAAATTGTCCACCGTAAACACAAGGAACACAAGTGAATTGACCAATGTCTGTCTAATTCATCCGCGGCACGACAATGACATACGTCAATGTCTGTGTCTGGCATAGGTATAGTTCAAGAATCAAAAGTCTATGCTTCCATGAAGGACGCGAAGTTCTTATTAATTTATTTCCATGTACGCTTCCTCTGCTGTTTTACCGACTCATAATATTTGCGGTCTAGTAAAATATAGATGGCATCACTTCGCGGTTTAATAAATAAGTCTATGGTTTAATATTTGAATAGAGTAACGAAATTTTTTATAGTATTTTTATGTATTTAGGCACTTTCTTGCGATAATTATAATGGGATGGATAATTGACCGAGCGAGCGAAGCGAGCGAAGGTCTCTAAATCGAGTTGGGGGCGAAACACATTGTTTGTATGTATGTATGTATGTATGTATGTATGTATGTATGTATGTATGTATGTATGTATGTATGTTTGTACCGCGATAACTGCCGAACCGATGGTCTGATTTTGATGAAATTTGGTAGGCATGTAGGAAATATCAATAGAATTTTCAAGTTCGTTGGGCATCAAAATCGGTTCAGTAGTTTTTGAAATATTAATAAAAACGTCCGCGATTATCTAGCAAACGAAACCATAGCGTGTTCTAACTTTGGATAACGCCATCTAGATTTTATTTAGGGAACTGAATTACGTTAGAAGAGTCGAAATCAGAGTATATCAATAAAAACGCGAGTAATAATCGCGAGGTCTAAGTTCGCGGCGAACTACTAGTAAACATATAATTAAGACGTAGTAATAACTATATAATTAAACGGAGACCGGAGGCGCTATAGCTCGATATCCGGGGTTAAAAGTATCTACGTGCTATTGTGATTGAGTAATAAACATCCACATAGATGTCAACTGTACCATACTTTGTCATTTTTTTCATGTCACGCCATATGGCGTTAAGTTCACCATTTGTATATAATTTTTGAAATTTGTGCAATAAAGTTTTTAAACAACTAAACTTTAACTTTAATAAATATAAGTAATAATAATTTAAAAATAAAAGATAAATCCTAACTAATATTATAAATACGAAAGTGAGTTTGTTTGTTTGCTTTTTTGTTTGTTTGTTACCTCTTCACGCTTTATCTACTGAACCAATCTTTCCTCCCGTGAAAAAGCACTGTTCCCGTGGGAAATTCACGCGGGCGAAGCCGCGGGCAAAAGCTAGTCTATCTATCTCCTATCTTTACGCTTGGCGTAGAAAGAGGGAGGCTTATACCCAGCAGTGGGTAGCAGAAAGCTGATGAATAAGTATTTAAAATTAAATGAATTTGTTTTGAATGCATTCCACAACAAAATTTACATTAGAATCACCTTTCAACTCGAGAGCGTAACCAAATTAGCCTTCTGAATACGGAGCTAATGGCTGCTCACTTATAATCGCAAAGTCTAAATGGAGGTACAAGGCTTTAGGGTAATATTTGCTTGATAAAAGTTATTTTATTAGGTACTAGATTTTGCCCGCGGCTTTGCCCGCGCGAATTTCTCCCGGGAACAGTGCTTTTCCCGGGATTAAAAGTAACCTATGTCATTCTCAGTACTTCTAACTATATGTATGCGAAATTTCAGGAAGATTGGTACAGTCGATTAAGCGTGAAGAGGTAACAAGCAAACTCACTTTCGCATTTATAATATTAGTTAGGATAAGGATACTGTAAGTTACAAGCTAATTATTAAAAATAAAAAACACGACTGACGAGTTTTTACTCAAAAAGTACATACATAATAATAATAAATAAAACTAAACTTTTTTACCTGCTAAGCTAAGAACTACCGACCTATAACATGCTTGCCAACGCTATATAAGCTCCTTACATCCATTCTAACATCAAAAATAAATCAACATGTTGATAATAATAATATCATGGCCATAGTTCAGAATGGATGTAGGGCTGGGTCCCGTGGTACTAAAGAGCTTCTCCTCATTGACAAGACCATTTGCCAACAGGTTCGTCGAAACAGAAAGAACCTATCCGTCGCCTGGATTGATTATAAGAAGGCCTATGATTCGGTGCCTCATTCATGGCTGAGACGGGTGCTGGAGTTATATAAATTGGATACAACTTTATGCACCTTTCTCAATACGTGTATGGGGCAGTGGACCACAGTCCTTTGCAGACCGGGTGGCGGCGTTTCTTCCTGTTTAACGGATCCTATAAGGATACAGCGAGGGATATTCCAGGGCGATAGTTTGAGTCCGTTGTGGTTTTGCCTAGCTCTGAATCCACTTAGTACTTTGCTAAAAGATTCAGGGCTAGGTATACGACTTCGAAGAGGGGGTGAGATCATATCTCATCTATTATACATGGATGACCTCAAATTATTTGCACCAAAAAAACCGGACCTATTGAGGATGTTGAAAATCACTGAGAATTTTAGCACCTCAATAGGTATGGAGTTTGGTGTAGATAAGTGTGCGGTCATGCATGTGGAAAGAGGCAGAGTTGTAAACTCTGATGGTTTACAACTCTCTGAGATGATGACTCTCAGATCCCTCTCCGAAGTTGAAACCTACAAATACCTTGGTATGCCAGAGTCTTTGGGTATATCGGATGGGGACATAAAACAATCGGTGAGGGAGCGTTTCTTTGGCCGACTGAAAAAAGTACTGAAAAGTGTTTTATCAGGAGGTAACAAGGTGCGCGCCTTCAATGGTTGGGTTATGCCTTTGTTGATATACACCTTTGGCATACTAAAGTGGACTCAGACCGAGCTTGACGCCTTGGATGTTAAAGTCAGAAAACTGTTAACGACGTACCGCATGTATCATCCACGATCATCGGTCATGAGATTGTATATCCCTCGGAAGTGTGGGGGTCGTGGATTTTTAAACGCCAAGAACCTACACAACCGAGAGGTATGCAATCTCAGGGAATACTTTCTCAGCCGTGAAAGTGGCTTACACCGCGACGTCGTAACAGTTGACAATGGCTTTACACCGCTATCCATGGCAAACAGGAATTGGCGCAAACCGCAGGTGCTTACTACCCAGAGCCGCATTGACGTTTGGAAGAGCAAGGAGCTTCACGGGCGGTTCTACAGGGTCCTTCATGGTCCTGATGTGGACCTGCTCGCGTCGGTGGCCTGGTTACGTTTCGGTGACCTTTTTGGGGAAACCGAAGGTTTTGCCTGTGCAATTATGGACGAAGTTATCAAGACGAATAACTACCGGAAATATATCCTGAAGGATGGTACGGTTGACATTTGTCGAGCATGCCACCGTCCCGGAGAGTCACTCAGGCATATAGTTTCCGGTTGTTCTCATCTTGCTAACGGCGAGTATTTGCACAGACACAACCAAGTAGCCAGGATTATACACCAGCAACTTGCCCTTAAATACGGCCTTGTAGGCTCTGAGGTACCGTACTATAAATATGCACCAGCGCCAGTTCTTGAAAATGGTCATGTCACGCTCTATTGGGACCGGTCAATTATCACAGACAGGACTATTGTTGCCAATAGGCCTGATATTGTGATAATTGATCGGGTGACGAGCCGTGCAATCCTCGTTGATGTCACCATTCCTCATGATGAGAACCTCGTAAAGGCCGAGAAAGAGAAACTTTCAAAGTACTTGGACTTGGCCCACGAGGTTACCGCCATGTGGCGTGTTGGCTCAACGATTATTGTTCCGATAGTCGTTAGTGTGAACGGACTTATAGCGAAGAGTCTCGATCGTCATCTAGAGAGACTCTCGCTCGGCAGTTGGGTCAAGAGTCAGATTCAGAAGGCGGTACTCTTGGACACGGCCCGCATTGTGAGGAGATTCCTCTCGCTGGAGCCCTGACCACCGGTAGCTTGAGTCTTTGCTCCGCTACCGATGGGTTCCCCTTTTTTTATATTTTTAAATGTTTTTTATTTTTTTGAATATTTTATATTTAAAAATGTAAAAAAAGAGAATATAAATAAATAAATGAATAAATAAATAATATATAATAATAATAAATATATACGGACAAATCACACAGATTGAGTTAGCCCCAAAGTAAGTTCGAGACTTGTGTTATGGGATACTAACTCAACGATACTATATTTTTATAACAAATACATATATAGATAAACATCCAAGACCCGGGTCAATCTGAAAAAGATCATTTTCCATCTTGACCCGACCGGGGATCGAACCCGGGACCTCCGGTGTAGCAGTCCGGCGTGATGACCGTTGGGCCACGGAGGTCGTCAATACTTACATCAATACAAACATATAAGTTAAATACATTTTTGAAATCGCCTTCTAAAGCCCTTCAATTTGATACCCCACTCGATAAGATTGATCAAATTTTATTTTTTTGGTCTGCTATTTATCGCATATATAATCCGCCATTTTGTTTTCATGGTGACGTCATATAGCCTATGTCACTCGGAGGAATGCAAGGAATCTAAAAATACCTCTCACATCAAAATCGGTTAAGCCGTTCAGGACTTATGGTGGAATAAAGAAACTTACATACATACATACATACTTACATACATACATACATGAACCCTGAAAACATAACACTCCTTTTTTGGTCAGTCGTGTAAAAAGTAAATTTATTTTTAAGTTTCTATGTGTCATGTTTGCAATTTCATCAAAAGACGCATATCAGATTTTGCGTTGCAGCTATAGATTTGCTAATTGTTTTTGAAATTTTACAATTTATTGGGTTACATAGAAACCAATGAAAGTATCCCTATGTATCTGCGGGAATGAACCAGAAATGAAAAATGAATTTAATAAATGATTGAAATTAGAAATGATTTAAATGAATGCGCCAGGGATATGGAGAGCCTAAGAAATAAATCTTTTCCAAGTTCTCTTTTCAGGACTTACTTGTTTCATCATTATTAATTAATCAATCAAAGAGTACAAAAGTATAACCCAAGACAAAAAGCCCTCATGAATATCCTCTAATTGTTTGACTCTGTCGTCTGCGTCCTTCCCCTCCCCCTCCCTGTCAACTTGTCGTGGCCGACTTCCTTACTTTGACAGTTACGTGTCGTGGTATAAATTACACGAGTGATTGACAGAGCATTTATCCGGTGATACCGTGGTCTTAATTATAGTGAAGTTCGCGTTTCAGTGGCAAAATAATGTAAATTAGTTTGGATGTTTGTCTTACACTTAATCACGCCTATATTTTATTTTATTTCTGACTGTACATAATCTAGTGTATGAATAAAGATAATAAATAGCCCATCGGGCATGTTAGGCGACCAAGACTGTTTCATGAGTTTCTTTCGGCATTTCTTCTCAGCAGTATTCGTTCCGAAATGCTAGTAGTTTGTAGCTTTGAGACATAATATACCATGATTATATAGTTAGTTTTTGACGTGAAAAAGAGCCTTCTTTGAAGGCCAAGTTTCAATTAAAAATTTCTGATTTCAGCTGAGTTAGAACAGCAAAAATAAATAAAAAGAAACTAAATAACAGGTAGGTAGGTTTAAACATATACACGATATGTTATCCGGGATAATATAAGGAATCTATAAATATATTTGTCAAGAATCAATACTTAGGAATTATGGTTAAATCTTTCAAAAAAGTTTGTGATATCACAGATATATCCCTGCGAAACAAACATAACTTGTACGTTCCAAGGGCACAGAATGGCTAGGGTTAGGAAATCATTTGTGGAAAACTGAATACGCTATTATAATAAAAAGCCAAAATCTGTCCTTGGTATGCCTGATAGGAAATTTAAACATTATATTAAGGAGACACTTTGTAAGAAGGCATATTATACGACGGATGATTATATAAATGACAAAAATGCATGGCCCGAGCCTGGTACAGTGACCTCCTAAGACTGTCATATTACTCTCTAGGTACATTGTGTACTTTTATTTTTTCAGTGACATTATATTAATTTATAAATTTGACCTTTCATATAAATATTCAATGTATATTGAAAATGAAATGAAAAAGTTTTTATTGACCCATTCTAAATTACATTCGCATTCAGGCGGAACCATCGCTCAACCAACTACCATCGAACTAGGAATTAACCTGTATCTCGAGTGGCAGAGGGCATCGCGAAGGACCCGCCGAAATGAGTACAATGGTAAATTATACCTAAATAGAAATGGTGCAAATGTATATAAAGTACATGAATTCCATAATTCCCAAACTAGAAAAATCTGCATTTTGGGAATTAAAGTAATAGGTAGTTACAATTTATAAATGCGATGTTAACTAAAGTGCACTTACAACTATTACTACAAAAAGTAGCTCTCCGCCGCCTTATGACTACAAAATATTATATTTTACGTGCAATAAAATATAGCTAGAAAGATAAATAAATATATAATAGGTTATTTTATTATTATCAAGGAAGTTTGGTTATTATCTGTATTGGTGGTCATTATGTGTGAGTGAATGGATGATGTATGAACGAATAGGTTATAATATGATATTGACGAATGAATTAATAGATGACATGTAGAGTGTAGCGAAAGTTTGTTCAGAATACTATTTCATTTATTCATTATTAGGCAAGAGATTTTCTGTGTCAGAATAACTAAGAGATTGTAACCATTCTTTGATTTTATATTTGACGACTCGTTTTGTACATGGGTAAATGTTTAGTAGTTTATTTGCTTTGTTGTACATAATACAACTAATTATTTCAAAATGTCGAGCAGCAAAGGCAGTTCTATGTCTAGGCGTTGAGCAGACGAGGTCCCATCGCCGCTTGCGGATGTGTAGCGTCGGGTCATATACTATTTGTGAGTGTTTGCGGAGTAACATCATCGAAACAAACAGTTGCCTAACTGTCAAGACAGAGGTCTCTGAAAAAAGTTGATCAGTAGGGTACCGGAATGGTTTTTTAGTCATGACTTTAAGAACTGCTCTTTGCGCTCGCTCCAGAGGTAACAGTAAAGTTTTCGCAGCTCCACCCCATGCTGTGATGCAATAGCTCAAAATTGATTGACACAATGCATAGTAAACGGTCTTAAGGGTATTTAAATCGGCTACAGAATTCAAATTTCGAAAAATATAAATGAGTTTTCTTATTTTGTTTTTCAAGAAAGCTATATGATTGTCCCACTTAAGATGTTGATCTATATGTATACCTAGGTATTTGGCGGTTGTTGTCTTCGATATGACTGTGCAGGTGCAGTGATTATTGGTGTTACTACAGTTATGGGCTTTTAATGAGAGGGTGACATCTGATGGTAGGGTTGTGGCGTTGATAGCGAAAGTAATATAATTGGTTTTGGTTAAATTTAAAGTCAAAAGATTTGAGTCTAACCAGGACATGACTGTAGACAAAGCTAATTCAGCATTTGAGTAAACGTCCCTCCAATCGCGTCCATTAATTACCAGAGCTGTGTCATCTGCGTATGCGTATATGTGACAGTTAGGAATATCCAGTTTGCAAAGGTCGTTTATGTAAATTAAGAAAAGGGTGGGACCAAGAATTGATCCCTGCGGAACACCACAATGAAGTATTTCCTCATCACTGATAATATCACCTATTTTTAACACTCTGTGTACGATTTTGCAGATAGTCACTGAGAATCAAAAGAGGAAGACCGCGAACCCCAATGCTTTCCAGTTTTGTCAGAAGTAGGGGGATAGAGACGGTATCAAATGCTTTGGAGAGATCGAGAAACATGCTTAGGCATTTTTGTTGGGTATCTAGATATTTAACAACCTTGTTGAGTAAGCAATTTACAGCGTCTTCAGTGCTAAGACCCTTCCTAAAGCCAAACTGATTACAAGCTATTATTTTTTTGGATTCCAAGTAATTAATTAGTCGTTTATTTAGAACTTTTTCCAATATTTTAGATAGGGTAGTAAGAACTGAAATAGGTCGATAATTTGTGATAGCCTCTCCATCCCCGGACTTAAAGACAGGAGTAACGATAGCCCTCTTAAAAGCCGTAGGAAATACTCCTGTAGATAGTGCGAGTTGACAAATGTATGTAACAACTGGAATAAATATTTGTTGTGTAGTTTGCAGGATTCGGGCAGATATCCCATCCCAGCCAACAGAACTATCCCTCCGTAGCGCAGTTATTAATAGCTCGATTTCACGTTCATCTACGTCAGTTAGTACAAATGAGTCGCGCTCAGTGTGATGGGGTGATGTATTAGGAGTCGGCCGTCTGCTGAGTATTTTATCTGCCAGATCCTTACCAATATCAACGAAGAATCTATTTACATTATTTACTGAAACTTTAGGGTCTTGGTTTAGACTAATAAGCGGCTTAGCATTAGATTTAGATTTATTCGTGTTCGATATTTCCTTAATAGCAGCCCAAGTATTCTTTGGATTATTTTTCGCATCTTGTAACATTTTTTTATGATAGTTATTTTTGGTGATTCTGAGGAGCTTGTTGATAAAATTTCTATATCTCGCGTATGTCACTTTTAGAATAGCATTTTCTGGATCTCGTTTTAGTTGCCTGTGCATTTTGTCGCGGTTTTTGATACACCTGACTAAACCGGCCGTTATCCACGGCTTGATTTGTTTCTTACTTCGCGAAACTTTAACTTTATGTGTGTTTTGTTTAATAATATTAGATATAGTGGATACAAGATAATCGACGGCAGTGTTTACATCTTGTGTGGAATATATCGGAGAAAAGTCAGTATTTAATATAGCAGTATGTATAGAGTTGTAATCTATTGTTGTTCGTATATTCTGAGGGCTTTGATGTTTACCATTTACCTGGGCCGAGAGGATTATTGGTAGATGATCTGTTATTTGTGTATTTACGACTAGTGTGGTTGAAGGATGTTTGGATTTCAGCATAACGTGATCTAAACATTTTATACCCCTGGTGATGAAAGTATGTGTAGGAAGAAGACCGTGTGATGCATGCATGTCCAAATAGTAATCTTTACGATCGTCGGAAGAATCATTCTTAATGTCTATATTTGTGTCTCCTAAAATACTAAGTATCTGAAAAGATTTAAGAGTCAAGAGTAAGTCGTTCAAGCTCTTAATAAAGATATCAGCATTCTTGTGGGATGGCGAACGATAAATAGCAAGCAATGCAAATTCTCTTCCAAACTCACACACTAAGCAACCAGCGTCTTTTATGGATCTAGGCTCGTACACTTTATATTCCAGGTAGTCTTTGACAAATATGACGACCCCGCTATTTTGGTTTTCATTATTTAGGGTTTGATGTGATTTGTATCCCGGAAGATTGGGAAGGAATGGTGTTGAAGATAACCAGCACTCAGTGAGGATGAGAATCTCAGGTGTCACTTCCATTTCAGTTAAGAGGACACTAAACAAATCAAAATTGTGATTAATACTGCGTATATTTAAATGAAGTACTGTTAAAGTTTTATTATTATTTTTTAAGTAAGATGTACATTGTTCCGGCTGACAAATCAAGGCTCGCGATATACCTACATCCTCCAGTTCCGACGTTATATTATTGAAGTTTATAAGAATTTTGGTTATGTGTTCATAAATATCCTTTGTCGCCTCCGTCTCACTATAGCCAACGTTTCGAATTTCCACAGCCGATGGCCGGGAGCTGAGTTGCAACTCACTAAGTTGGTTTTGTAGTTGCTGTGTCTGAGTAACTAAGTTTCGCTTTTCAGTCTCCAAGGTGTCGATTCTGCGAGTCAATTTTTCCTGGTTCTCTCGCATTATCTCCATACCCTTTACAATATCAGAGTTTGTTTGCTGTATTTGCATATTTTGATGTTTAATAAGAGTTATATCATCACAAAGTTTATTAAATATGGCTAATTGACTTTTCTGGAGAGATTCTATAATACCCTTAATTTCTTTCACTTCCTCTCTAAGGCAGGTGTTCTCATCCCGTGGAGATGCCGATTCTGCACGGAAACGTTTGCCCCTGGTTGTAATAAAACATTCGGGAGCCTCGCTTTTATTGAGGGTCGATAAATCCGGATTGGACTGTGATGTTGAGGGATTGCTAGGCGGCGATCTCTCCATCATGTTAGTTTTTAAAAAAAAAAAGTAATGCTACTTATGAATGAATGTAGTTAGTAAAAATAGTAGCTTACGCACTTGAGTTCAATCTAATGCGCAGTGAAGGACGTAGGAGATCATAAAAATGTTCATATAACTCGTCGTAGCACACTGATAGATCAATCTAAAGCTCGTAGCTCGTAGCGCAGTACTGTAGCAGGCGGAGACGGGCGGGGTGGCGCGGGAACCGCGCGGGGGGTTTTTCGTAGCACGTTGGCACGGCGGGCGGGCGAAAGCGGGCGATGCAGGGGTCGGGGGGAGCTTGCGTAGACGCTGTGACGCGATGCCTCGTAGACTTCGTAGCGGATTACTTGCCCATGCAAATTTCGCTCAATGATCCAGGTACGCCTTTGGTCCAGCGGTTGCGTTCTCCTTGCTTGATCTGCGCGGCTCGGGTTCGAATCCGGTAACCAATTAGGATTAAAGATTGTCTTCTTGTTATACGACGATTAGATATTTTATAACTATCTCACTCGCGACACTCCCAGTGGGAGGAGTTATGCCATTTAATTGCCACTAGAGTAAGCAGGAATCGAAATTTTAATAATCAGCCAATAGCGATTTTAGATATGATTTAAACTTGCGCGCGGGTGACGCACGTCTGTTCGCGATGAATGCCCGGCGGCGAGAGGCCTACTCGGGCGGTGAGCGCGCGGCGAGAGGAGGGATATTGGTCCACATACAGTCATTTAATTGTAAGACATAGGTTGTAAAGTGACGTCTTTGGAGAAAATGCAGCAGTGGAGTTTGTTGCGCCGCCTCTTCTCCACTTGTGCTTTGGAGGCAGTGGTAACCTTAGCTTTAAGTAATTTTATAACTTCAACTAACTAAAAAACTAGAATTTGACGATTTATAAGTGCTATTTTTAAGCCTATATAAATAAAAACATTAGACTTTGACTTTGATAATGATAAAGATACGCGCGACCACGCGCGGATCAAAGTTAAATTAAAATCACACACATCGTGAACCTTAAAAATGTTACGCTTCTTTTAGGAGTCGCATAAAAAACAAAACAATTATATTTTCCCTCCCCGCTAGCGTTATCTATTGTATCTTCATCTATAATTTGGGGTCGTAGATGGGGACACAGATTATGACACGAACTATCCAAGTTAATTCCGGCCATTACTGTGATAGGAATGACGTCACCATCACAGACATATGTATATAGACTAGATCTCTATCTAAATAAATAAAACTAATTTCCCGACATGATTTCAGAATGGTTCATTAATTTGACTAAGTGACACCTGATGGCGGTAGTCGTAAAAGTCATATCAGATCAAATCTGATACACACACTCGATAAAAAAGACTAAATGCGTAGAAACGACGAGAAAAAAAATACCGGGAATATTATAATATTCCCGGTATTTTTCTACTCGTGTACCAAATTTCATCAGAATCAGAATTTTGCGTGATTGAGTAATATACAAACTCACATCCAAACTTTCGTATTTATCTGAGCGAGCGAAGCGGGCAAGGTCTCCGTTTCAGCTTGGCCAAGAATGCTTTTATATGTCTGTGTGTTCTCCTCTCTAGAGGTCGCATTTCTCAACCAAAGGTTCGATAAACATATGAAAATCGATAGTCGAGCCATTTTTTTTTGAAATTCTTGAAAATGGCGGAGTTGGCACAAAGGGCCTAAGCGCCTTTGGATTTGATAGCTCTTACGACCATTTTGTGTTTGTAGTAACAACGAAATACTAGTATATAATATTACTCGCGAAGTCTGCAACTCACTGAGCCACTAATATTAGTAGGATAACACACGAAACAAGATAATCATTGCTTACTATTGTAAATTTTATAATTAATATGTTGACAAAAAATTAAAGCCTGTTTATTACAAAAATGTCAAGTCTGTTTATTCTTATCTCTGTGATCACAATCACAACAATAATGGTCGCGAAGCGAGTGTGAATTATGATTGTGTAATTTGATTTTTATTATCAGTCAAATTATACATCACATTACCATCTAACATGAATCTGTTTGTTCAGCAATAAGTGAAGGACAACCTCGTTAACCATAAGGCATAAAAAGTAATGAAACTCGTCTGTAAATTAAAGTAAACAAACTTTTTAATTCAATATAACAAAATTTGTCTCGAGCCAGTCAGTTTCAATCAACCAATTTAAAATTCTTTGGCTTCCACTAAGGATTCAAATTTAATGGCCGTAGGCGTAACCGAATCTTGGCTTTTATCGGTACTCAATTTATTAACTTTGTAAGAATAAAAAAATATCTATAACAATTTTGTATAGTTATAACGAGTTTAATTTTTTGAGTTTTTACACAAATATCCATCGAGATGCAAGTTTTTAGATACAGGTACACTTGGGGTCAGTTAAACCTGATCCCTGAGGTTAGGCGGTCAGTTGTTTCTGCCCCCGACTATTTACACTAATTCGTACCTTTTGTCTAATAACTGTGTTAGTTACTCAGAATGCTTTCAGATTCAAACCGCCGATCTCCAAGCCGATAAGCGCATGCCTAAACCACTAACCACGGAGAAAATGAAACTAAATCCTAACTACCCTAATCCTTAATAATTATTATTAGTTAGAAGTTATATTAGTTTGTTTATTTTCTTTTTACGCTTTATCTACTGAACCAATCGATACATATAATAAAACTGTAACTAGTATGTGTCTGTACATAGGGGATATTTATGAAAAATACTAGGAGGGGTCTTTATAGGGCCAATAGAAGCCAAACAGATTCTTTTTAGATTTTTTTCTGTCTGTATGTTTGTACGCGCATCACGCAAAAACAACTGGGCCAAATTTGATGCGGTTTTCAATCTTGTATTGTTGAAGGTCTAACTTAAAATCTGGCGTGGTTTCATCTTGATCCGTCACTTAGAACCAATAGTAAATTAGGCTAGTCTTCCATAAATTTCGATGCGAAATTTATGGAAGAACCTTTTCAGTATTTCTATAGAAATACTGAAAAGGTAACTTTCATCAAAGCACTGTTCCCGTGGGAAATTCACGCGTTCGAAGTCGCGAGCCAAAGCTAGTGAGGTATCTCTCTCTTTAGTCGTATTTCCTCATGACTGAGGGTCGTGGTCATTATATGGAATGAAGCACACACAACGACTCTCATGGCAATTTTAATGGAGTGGTTTGCCATTGCCTTCTCCATTTCGCACACCAGCTGATAATCATCAACCAGAGTGCAGGTTTCCTCACGATGTTTTCCTTCACCGGAAGCAAGCGGTGGTCGATGAAAACTAACATGAGTCAGATTGGTATACAAACTCATGTAGCCCGGGCAGGATTCGAACCTGGGATTTTGTATCCACAGGCGGGCGCCCTACCACTCGGCCACCACCACTTCAGATAGTGAGGTATAAAGATAAAATAATACCCATTCGCTGGACATAGTACTACCCGCATGGCACACGGTATCAAAAGCTTCACAAAAGCTCCGCTGATGTTTATGCGAAGATAAAAGTTTTGAACTTTCGCCGCGGACCGTCCTTTGCGAACCCGAAGTAAATGTTTTATTTCATTTATTTTCCTTTTTTAAAACTCAGCCTTTGAACCATATTCAGTTCAATCGCTTTATCTTCCTTTATACAAGTTAAAGCTAAATTATATTATGAAATAAGTTTTTAAGAAATAAACATAAGCCTGAGCTTTTATTGACAGATTATAGGTAACTAGCTATTGCCCGCGGCTTCGCCCGCGTGTATTTCCCACGGGAACTGTGCTTTTTCCCGGGATGAAAGGTACCTTATGTCCTTCTCAGTACTTCCAGCTACGTGTTTGCGAAATTTCAGGAAGATTGGTTCAGTAGATAAAGCGTGAAGAGGTAACAAACAAACAAACAAATAAACCAACAAACAAACTCACTTTCGCATTTATAATATTAGTTAGAATTAGGACAAGCCCAAACTCTAGAATTTTATTACGTTTTATTACAGACTAGCTTTCGCCCGCGGCTTCCTCTGCAGGAATTTCGTTTTCCATCCTTCCTAGTGTTGTAATTTTCAAAATTATAAAATTTTCAATCAATTATCAATTAAACCCCTGATAAAATTTGTAAAAAAACTAAAATAAGGTAATCAAAAATAATTTCGCTGAACTCAAACAAAATTGAAGTTATAGAACCAAATCTACTTACCAGAAATTTCCAAGAGATTTTCCAGGATTCCCTTCCATTAAAAGAGTTTACACCGGTCCACGGAGCACATAAAGTTTACTGTTTTTTTTATTGCTCACCTTTGTTATTATTTACGAGCACAGATAATGTATTGGGGCGTGAAAGCCAGGTGTGGACAACACGTATTTTTCCGTACATATACATTAACTATTTTTTTTCGTGGCTTCGGCGGCGAGAATTTTTTTTTTTTTAGAGTTTTTTAATTTTCTTGAACGGTCCCTAAATATTTCCAAAATAAAAACTACCCTATGTTTATCGCGAATATCCCTTCAAAATTGGATAAGCCGTTCCGAAAATTACCCTGGACAACAGACAGACAAAAAAAAAATTGTTAAAACTGGTAACCGATAAATAACACTATGCAATTAAAACATTTGCAGTATTTTAAAATTACAGACTGACGTAGAACAACTGTTCATACTCTGGCTGACTGGCTCTTAACAAAGCTAAATTTAAGAAACTGACCAACATTCAGTGAATGAAGAAGATCTATTAAGCTTTCACTTGTTTTATTACCGACATAACTGATTTCTGGTCACATTAATCAGAACTTCCTAAAATTAATCCGGACTGGGATGATGGACGTGCAACACCCGCTCATATTACCCCATATTTCATTATTGATTGCTTTTGCTTGACTCCTTATGACTTATGTGTAATACTTCGCTGTGATTCGGGAAATAAAGATTTGTCTTTCAGGTTAGTATTTTAGGTACTGTCTAATGGTACCATGTTAAAGAAACGGTATTTTCAAGCAAAATAATAACGTATATGTATAACTATAACTAGGCTGAATAAATAGGCTTATCACGGAGTACCTTAATCATTCATTTGTTTCAAAGATGTCATCATCATTTAAGCCACAGTAATTCCATATAGATTGAATTATCTTACATGAGGTCCATTGCTGGACCCTCCACATAGACCACTCATTGAAAGACTAGTAGATTTTTAATATCTATCTTCCGGCTATATCTTATCGATACCATACCACAGAATACATAATATGACCATAAATCATTGTCATACATTTTCATACAAAGTCAATTCCACAATTCTATTTATTTTACCGAGATACTGAAGCGCGTCGGACATGTTCGCGCAGGCCAGGGTCCCGGACTATTTCGCCATCATCAGGTCTCGCGTGGCATCGTTTTGGACGCGCGTTCGTACCTCAAAAAATTAAATTCTGCACACACTGTCCCAGTATCTGGATTGTCCTATTCAAAAATACTGACTCTCTGTACACCGTGACAGCAACAGGAAATAACCCTGTATTGTGCTATGATTGCAATATGTCTCTCTTCTTCTTCTCTTCTCTCAGCCGAAAGACGTCCTCTGCTGGACAAAGGCCTCCCCCAAGGATTTCCACAACGACCGGTCCTGCGCTGCCCGCATCCATGCGCAATATGTCTATTGTATTTTATTTATAGTTTTAGTTATACACTCTTTTGTAACTATGGGTTTATTACCTGAAAAAATATTAATAAAAATAAGAAATATTATTATTTTATTATAACTTGATTGCATAAATACAAAGTATGGCACAATAGGTGGACTTAATGCAAAATCATTAACTAACAGTCAACCTTTGGGCACAGAATTGATTGCTTTGGGGTAAGCAGAGAACTTAAGAAATTCTATTCTAAAGAAAAATAGTTCAATTTACTTAAAACTTTATTATTTGGTGACATTTGAATCAAATGTCTCAAATTGTTTGAGACAGACGCCGAAAAAGGGGACATGGATGCGAAAAAAATAGTTTCCATCGTAAAATACTACGTCACAAAGAACCTGCGTTCACATTTTGTAATTTCAACCCGCCGTTCAATTTAGGTTTCCAATTTACAGGACAAAGCAAACCAATAGACGCCGCTGACACAAAAATAAGCTTCTAGAGGAACAAGAGTAGTTTGTAACAGTTGATGCCAAAAACAATGGCAGTACTTGTTTGTAATATATTGGGTAAAACTAAACGCAGGCGTTTCCTGTTATCGCCGCCAGGCGTTTTGGGGTTCTCACATTGCTCGCGCAAATGGGTCGTGGACGGTCGCCATTGTCCTATGCGATATCGGTTTGATTTTTAATACGCGAGAGGTCCCGCGTTCTTTGATTGCTAATTGATTTGAGTTATAATTGTGAATTTCCTGTTTGTTAAATAACTATTGAACTTTGTGTTTGTGTAACCCGTCATTGTGACTTTCTCCTGTGAGATGTGACGCGTGGCTGCTCGCTCACATCTATCTGTTGCCGAGCCGATTTCGGGAAGAAATCTATTTATTTGTTCTGGGGAATTGAGATCTCATGGGTTAGGTAGGGTGATTAGGAATTCCCCCTTCCCGAAGACACTCAAGTTTGGATCCGAAGAGAAAGAAGATTTAGCTTGGTAAGTGGTTTTCCATTGTAATTAATTTATAGGTTAGGTTATTATATAGGGCCCTGTAGCTCCCTTCATAAGCTACGGTGGTAGCAGACTGCGTTAAGTTAGTTAGGTTTTAGTCGGGCAAACGTGGTGCCGCGTGGAGATTTTTTCCCGGTACTTATTTTTACCGGTGGTTTTTTCCCGGTGAAGTTCCGGTACAGAATTCTTCCCGCCGCTTCGTTTGTCCGGATTCGCTCTGCGCACATTTTCTGGCAGCAGAGCGTAGTTGCTCTGCACATTTTCTGGTAGCAGAGCGTAGTTGTTCTGCACATTTTCTGGTAGCAGAGCGTAGTTTATCTACCCTCTATTTGTTCGTTTGTAAAAAATAATTAATTGTTTGTAAAAATTATTAGATTTTTCTTAGTTTGTTTGTATAAGAATATTTGTAACCTTTTTTGTATTTGTTTGCGGTTTGTACCGTGCGTTCCGGGTTTGTGCCATTCTCATACCTACCGCGGTTCTTCGTGTAGTTGTTTGATTTTGTTGTTTTTTATTTACCTTTTGTTATTTTTTGTTTGTGACTTGACGCGATGGCGAAGGTCTCCAATGCTAGGGCGACACTCGCCAACGAATTGAGATGGTTTGTGACGGCCGGTGGACTCCTGTCCCGGAAGGACAGGGAGGCCGCTATACTGGAAAGAGCGGATCAGCTTCGCTCACGATTGAACAACGCGGAAGCGGCCATGGCGGCGCTTACCGAAGCCGACCTTACCCCAGAGGTCTACGCAGGTCACGTGGCGGACCTGGACCAGATCCTGAGTCTGCACGATGACATCGTGGAGGCGGCGGCCGCAATAAGGGCGAGACAGGCTGGCGGACCAGCCCCTCGCACACCTGTTAGACAGGAAGGACCAGCGGTTACTGGTCGGCTCCCCACCCTTCAGCTGTCCCACTTTGGGGGTAGGATGGAGGAGTGGGTGGCATATAAAAATATGTTTGAGTCCCTGGTCGTAGCACGACAGGATTTGTCGAAGGCCCAGAAGATGGCCTACCTCCTCTCCACTCTTGAGGGTGAAGCGCGGTCGCTCATCCAGCACCTCCGGGTGGAGGACGACCAGTACGATACGGCTTGGGAGTTATTGAACTCCCGCTACCAAAATTTACGTTTGTTAGCGGATGCGCACGCCGCACAGTTGATGGCCCTGCCCAAGGTGGCCAACAGGGCACAGTTGCGCCTGCAGTTGCTCACGCCCGTTACAGTGGCCTGTAACGCGCTCCGCACACTGGGGCTGCCGGTGGACCAATGGTCTTTTCTGTTGGTGCACATTGTATTGGGCAAATTGCCCAATGACATCCGCTCGCGGTTTGAGCGCGAAAATGCGGAGCGGGATAGCACCACCCTACCAACATTCACTGACTTGGTGAAGTTTTTGGAGTTTGAGGCACGGGCTGCTGAGAATACCATGACGGACTCAGCGCCATCCAGAGCGCCTGAACGTAGGCCCTTGGAACCCTCATGGCGAGGGAAGCCCCAACAGGGACGGCAACCGCCACCGCGTGGAGCTGGTGTGCGGGTTGCGCACACGGCAGCAGTCGCGAGGGACGCGGACTGCCTGCAATGTGGCCGGATGGGCCACAGCCTGCTACAATGCAGGGACTGGCAGAGACTGCCAGTACAAGATAGGCGCCGCATGGCAAAGCGGCATGAACTTTGCTTTTATTGTTTGGGCGGTCACTATGCACGTGACTGTCCCAGTGCCATACCATGCAGTGCATGCCGTGGGCTGCACCACGTGATGCTCTGCATGAACCGGAACGGGGATGGCCCCCGGTTGTTGAGGCAGGGGTCCCCTATGGGCGGGGGCGCTCCTGCGCGAAGCCCTCCACCATCGGACGGAGGACGCGGCTTCGCTCGTCGCACCCCCCTCGGGAGGGGGTCGCGTACCTGCGCGGGTCTTGGCGGACCGGGACCACGCGCCCCAAGGTCATGGCCAGTATGTAGCTGGCCAGGCCCCGGATAGGGCCCCCATGGGCGGGGGCCCTAGATCGGACGTGAGAGTGGGGACACCCCCTCCACGCGGGTTACCAATGCCCAACACATGCAGCCGCAGCGGTTTTCTCCGCCGCTGCACGAGTACCCACGGCTGGAGTACCACCCGCCGTACCATATGTATGGCCGGGCCGCGGGTTATGCCCCCTCAGATGGGGATGTGCACTCGCCCGCCATATTATCCGGGTCAGTGGCGCGCCCCTGGTTTGGAGAGAGTGGGGAGCCCGTAACTAGCTTGCTCCCTTGCTGGGACAGAGCCGCGGACGGTTCTGCTCCCTACCGCGGTGGTCCGCGTATGGGGTCGTGGGGGGGACGCCATTAATTTGAGAGCTCTGTTGGACTCAGGGGCTCAAAGCAGTTTGGTTCCCACTCGAGTGGCACGCCAGTTAGGTTTAGTCGTGGAAGACTCGCCTGTGCCACTTCTTGGAGTTGGTGGCATACAAGTGAAGTGTCTGACGGGCCAGACACTTGTCACCTTTTCTTCGCTGAAGTCCTCCACAATGAGGATCACGACTTCGGCTATGGTAATGGATACCATTGCGGGTTGGCACCCCTCGACAGACATACCGCCGGGTGTGTTGTCTTTGGTTTCGGGTCTGGATTTGGCCGACCCCTTTGTCTTTCATCCCGGCCCAGTGGACTTGCTCCTGGGCTCGGACGTATTGGGTTGGATTTTGTTGGGTACCCAGAAAGCTCTGGGTTCGTCTTCACTGATGGCAGTGTCTACGATTTTTGGTTTTGCCCTGATGGGCCCTGTGTTTGATAATGGCACCGCGGAGGAGCCACCGGTTGTCGCATCTGCGTCCTTGGCCAAGACCATGCAAAGGTTTTGGGAGGTGGAGGAGCCACCTATGAGTTCCAGGATGGATCCGGAACACGCTGAGTGCGAAGCCCTTTTTCGATCGACCACGGAGAGGTTGCCCTCCGGTCGGTTTGTAACTAGGTTACCCTTTGTTGCCTCTCGTCCTAGCCTAGGGCAAAGTAGGGCGCTTGCGGAGAAACGACTGCTGTCCATGGAGCGACGTATGCAGCGTGACCACGTACTTCGCGATAAATATATTGAATTTATGCGCGAGTACGAGGATTTGGGTCACATGTCTCCGGCTCGAGTTGATTGGAGCTCAACTGAGCATTATTTTTTGCCCCACCACGCGGTGGTGAAGGCCTCAACGGGCAAGTTGCGGACTGTCTTCGATGGGTCCGCACCCACTTCGAACGGGGTTTCGTTGAATCTGTGTTTGCATTCGGGTCCCAAATTGCATAGGGACATAATTGACATCATCTTGAACTTTAGAAGACATCAAGTGGTTTTTGGTGCGGACATCCGGATGATGTTCCGCCAGACAGTCATACATCCTGAGGACAGGCGATTCCAGTTGATACTCTGGCGTGAGCGCCCTGAGGATCCTGTGACGGTGTATGAACTCAACACAAACACGTATGGTTTGAAATCTAGTCCCTATATCGCCATCAGATCATTGCTTGAATTGGCAGAGCGGGAACGGATCCGCTTTCCCCGTGGGGCTTCCGTGCTGTCACGTGACTTGTATGTTGATGACGTGTGCACCGGAGCCCAAAGTATTGAAGAGGCCCTCCTACTGCGGGATGAATTGATTGAAATATTGAAGACAGGTGGCTACGAGCTACGTAAGTGGTTGTCTAATGAGCCTAAAGTTCTAGAAGGGATCCCGGAGGATCACCAACAGAACCCTCACCTGTTTGAGGATGTGGATGATCCCAACAGGATAGCGGTGCTGGGCATGCAGTACCAGCCGCTAACCGATATTTTTACATTCCAAGTGGACTTGGAAATACCAAAGGTCTGGACTAAGAGAACGGTGTTGTCCGTAATAGCCCGTATGTTTGATCCAAGCGGTTGGATCAGTCCAGTGATATTCTCTGCAAAGTGTCTTCTTCAGAGACTTTGGACTTTGGGAGTCTCGTGGGACGAGCCGCTGTTTGGCTCTCCATTGGATGATTGGCTCGAGTTGTTTTCATCGATTAAGGAAGTCAATCGGAGCGAGGCTACGCCGCGTCAGTCTATATGCGGACAGTTGACGCCGATGGCCGGGTCAATGTCTCGCTTTTGTTAGGGAAGAGCAAGGTCGCCCCCATCAGGTCTAGGCTGACTATTCCCAAGCTTGAGTTGAGTGGAGCTCACCTTCTCTCTAAATTGTTGCATCACGTTGCATGTGAGCTGGCGGCCACGGTCGAGATACGGGACATCTTCGCCTGGTCGGATAGCCAGGTCGCGCTTGCATGGTTGCGCGCGGCCCCACATACCTTGGAGGTTTTTGTGGGAAATCGGGTTTCCCAAATCCAGAATATCGGAATTGATATAACATGGAGACATGTGCCGGGAGAGCTTAACCCAGCGGACTGTGCCTCCCGAGGTTGTACGGCACCAGAATTGGTGTCACACCCGCTCTGGTGGGGTCCAGAGTGGCTGATGGGATCAGAAACTTCTTGGCCTGTCTGTCAGACAGATGTTACTTCTTTGAGTTTGACTGGGCTCCGTGTACATGCTGTAGTCGCTGAGACGACGTCGGAGCCGGATTGGCTACTTGCTCGGTATAGCAGCTTGGATAAGCTTCTGGGTGTTACCAGTTGGATTAAGCGTTTCATACATAATTGTAGAAACCCACAGGCAAAGCGGTTGGAGCCGATTGCAGGTGCAGAAGAGCGCCGGAGCGCATTGTTGCATTGGGTCCGTGTCGTGCAGACCGGACGGTTTGAGTCAGAGCTTCGTATTTTGCGCGACGGACGCGCTAAGTTGAAGGGCGCGGTCGCTCGTTTGAACCCGTACATCGACTCGGATGGGCTTCTTCGGGTTGGAGGCAGGCTCCGGAAGGCGGATCTTCCATATGAGACTCGCCATCCTCTGTTGTTGCCCAAGGGCGGACCCTTGGTGCAGCTTTTGGTGTCTGATCGACACATTCGTAACGCCCATGCTGGGTGCAATGCTTTGTTGGCTATTTTGCAACGCGAGTTTTGGATTTTGTCTGCCCGAAGAGCAATCCGTAGTGTCCTGTTTCGATGTATTGCATGTTATAGGTTGAAGGCATCCACGATGCAACCACAGATGGGTGATTTGCCCGCTGATCGAATCCGACCTTCGAGACCGTTTGACGGCGTTGGAACCGATTTTGCCGGTCCCTTTTCGATCAAGGCTTCTCCCTTTCGTAATGCCCGTATTGTGAAGGGCTATTTGTGTGTATTTGTTTGTTTGGCCACCAAGGCTGTCCATTTGGAGGTGGTATCGGCTCTGACTACGGAGGCCTTCGTCGCCGCGTTGGATCGCTTTGTTTCGCGTCGAGGTCTACCTTCCTGTTTGTAATATATTGGGTAAAACTAAACGCAGGCGTTTCCTGTTATCGCCGCCAGGCGTTTTGGGGTTCTCACACTGCTAGCGTGGATGGCGTCGCGTGTGGTCCGCCATTGCATTGTCCCGGGCGATATCGGTTTGATTTTAATACGCGGAGCGGTCTCGCGTCTTTTGCTTGTTGTTTAGTTTGAGTGATAATCGTGAATTTCCTGTTTGTTAAATAACTATTGAATTTGGGTTTGTGAAAAACTCTGTTATTGTGACTTTTTCTTGTGAGAGGTGAAACGTGGCTGGCTGTTCACATCTGGCTGTTCCCGAGTGAAACTACGGGAAGAAATCTATTTATTTGTCCTGGGGAATTGAGATCTCAAGGGTTAGGTAGGGTGATTAGGAATTCCCCCTTCCCGAAGACACTCAAGTTTGGATCCGAAGAGAAAGAAGATTTAATTTGGTAAGTGTTCAATTGTAGTTAATTTATAGGTTATCATATAGGGCCCTGTAGCTCCCTTCATAAGCTACGGTGGTAGCAGACTGCGTTAAGTTAGTTAGGTTTTAGTCGGGCAAACGTGGTGCCGCGTGGAGATTTTTTCCCGGTACTTATTTTTACCGGTGGTTTTCCCGGTGAAGTTCCGGTACAGAATTCTTCCCGCCGCTTCGTTTGTCCGGATTCTCTCTGCCACATTTTCTGGCAGCAGAGCGTAGTTGCTCTGCACATTTACTGGTAGCAGAGCGTAGTTTATCTACCCTCTATTTGTTCGTTTGTAAAAAAAAAAAAAAAAATAATTAATTGTTTGTAAAAATTATTAGATTTTTCTTAGTTTGTTTGTATAAGAATATTTGTAACCTTTTTTGTATTTGTTTGCGGTTTGTACCGTGCGTTCCGGGTTTGTGCCATTCTCATACCTACCGCGGTTCTTCGTGTAGTTGCTTGATTTTGTTGTTTTTTATTTACCTTTTGTTATTTTTTGTTTGTGACTTGACGCGATGGCGAAGGCCTCCAATGCTAGGGCGACACTCGCCAACGAATTGAGATGGTTTGTGACGGCCGGAGGACTCCTGTCCCGGAAGGACAGGGAGGGCGCCATACTGCTAAGAGCGGATCACCTCCACTCACGATTGATTAGCGCGGAAGCGGCCATGGTGGTGCTTACCGAAGCCGAACTTGCCCCGGAGGCCTACGCAGGTCACATGGCGGACATGGACCAGATCCTGAGTCTGCACGATGATATCGCGGAGGCGGTGACCGCAATAAGGGCGAGACAGGCTGGCGGACCAGCCCCTCGCACACCTGTTAGACAGGAAGGACCAGCGGTTACTGGTCGGCTCCCCACCCTTCAGCTGTCCCACTTTGGGGGTAGGATGGAGGAGTGGGTAGCATATAAAAATATGTTTGAGTCCCTGGTCGTAGCACGACAGGATTTGTCGAAGGCCCAGAAGATGGCCTACCTCCTCTCCACTCTTGAGGATGAAGCGCGGTCGCTCATCCAGCACCTCCGGGTGGAGGACGACCAGTAAGATACGGCTTGGGAGTTATTGAACTCCCGCTACCAAAACTTACGTTTGTTAGCGGATGCGCACGCCGCACAGTTGATGGCCCTGCCCAAGGTGGCCAACAGGGCACAGTTGCGCCTGCAGTTGCTCACGCCCGTTACAGTGGCCTGTAACGCGCTCCGCACACTGGGGCTGCCGGTGGACCAATGGTCTTTTTTGTTGGTGCACATTGTATTGGGCAAATTGCCCAATGACATCCGCTCGCGGTTTGAGCGCGAGAATGCGGAACGGGATAGCACCACCCTACCAACATTCACTGACTTGGTGAAGTTTTTGGAGTTTGAGGCACGGGCGGCTGAGAATACCATGACGGACTCAGCGCCATCCAGAGCGCCTGAACGTAGGCCCCAACAGGGACGGCAACCGCCACCGCGTGGAGCTGGTGTGCGGGTTGCACACACGGCAGCAGTCGCGGGGGACGCGGACTGCCTGCAATGTGGCCGGATGGGCCACAGCCTGCTGCAATGCAGGGACTGGCAGAGACTGCCAGTACAAGATCGGCGCCGCATGGCAAGGCGGCATGAACTTTGCTTCTACTGTTTGGGCAGTCACTATGCACGTGACTGTCCCAGGGCCATACCATGCAGTGCATGCCGTGGGCTGCACCACGTGATGCTCTGCATGAACCGGAACGGGGATGGCCCCCGGTTGTTGAGGCAGGGGTCCCCTATGGGCGGGGGCGCTCCTGCGCGAAGCCCTCCACCATCGGACGGAGGACGCGGCTTCGCTCGTCGCACCCCCCCTCGGGAGGGGGGTAGGTTGTCCGGATTCTCTCTGCCACATTTTCTGGCAGCAGAGCGTAGTTGCTCTGCACACTTCCCTTATTAGGTCTGATAATGGCACAAACTATAAGGGAACTGTAAATTATCTTAAGGATGTTTCTGTGTTTATTGATAAAAATTGTACTAGTTTAAGTCAAATTGCTGCCCAAAGGGGAATAACCTGGAAATTTAGTCCCCCAAGTTGCCCCCATTGGGGAGGGATTTTTGAAGCGGCTGTGAAATCCGCAAAGACCCACCTCCGCCGCATTATCGGAGAAACGGCTCTAACTTTTGAAGAGCTGGCCACAGTGTTTTGTAAAGTTGAGGCGGTCCTCAACTCCTCGTCCTCTCTGTCCGCTATCTCCAGATCCAAATGACTTGGAAGCTCTCACCCCTGGTCATTTTTTGGTGGGAGGGCCGTTGAATGCCCTGCCCGAATACCCGTGGAAGGATGAACGCGTATATCGGTTGTCGCGTTTTCAAATGTTGCAGCAAATGAGCCAGGACTTTTGGCGTCGCTGGTCGCTTGAATATTTGCATTTGCTGCAGCAAAGAGTGAAGTGGACAGACAGGACTGAGCCTCCCAGGGAGGGTGATTTAGTATTGTTAAAAGAGGCGAATTTGCCCTCATTGCTTTGGCGACGAGCTCGCATATTACGTTTGATTCTTGGCGGAGATGGCACTCCGCGTGTGGCTGAGGTGTTGGTCGACGGTTCGATTTTAAGGAGAGGTGTGACCTCTCTCGCCCGCCTTCCCGTAGAGTAAGCTAGCGGTCTGCTTCTCAGACCGGGACGGGGGGATGTTTGTAATATATTGGGTAAAACTAAACGCAGGCGTTTCCTGTTATCGCCGCCAGGCGTTTTGGGGTTCTCACACTGCTAGCGTGGATGGCGTCGCGTGTGGTCCGCCATTGCATTGTCCCGGGCGATATCGGTTTGATTTTAATACGCGGAGCGGTCTCGCGTCTTTTGCTTGTTGTTTAGTTTGAGTGATAATCGTGAATTTCCTGTTTGTTAAATAACTATTGAATTTGGGTTTGTGAAAAACTCTGTTATTGTGACTTTTTCTTGTGAGAGGTGAAACGTGGCTGGCTGTTCACATCTGGCTGTTCCCGAGTGAAACTACGGGAAGAAATCTATTTATTTGTCCTGGGGAATTGAGATCTCAAGGGTTAGGTAGGGTGATTAGGAATTCCCCCTTCCCGAAGACACTCAAGTTTGGATCCGAAGAGAAAGAAGATTTAATTTGGTAAGTGTTCAATTGTAGTTAATTTATAGGTTATCATATAGGGCCCTGTAGCTCCCTTCATAAGCTACGGTGGTAGCAGACTGCGTTAAGTTAGTTAGGTTTTAGTCGGGCAAACGTGGTGCCGCGTGGAGATTTTTTCCCGGTACTTATTTTTACCGGTGGTTTTTTCCCGGTGAAGTTCCGGTACAGAATTCTTCCCGCCGCTTCGTTTGTCCGGATTCTCTCTGCCACATTTTCTGGCAGCAGAGCGTAGTTGCTCTGCACACTTCCCTTATTAGGTCTGACAATGGCACAAACTATAAAGGAACTGTAAATTATCTTAAGGATGTTTCTGTGTTTATTGATAAAAATTGTACTAGTTTAAGTCAAATTGCTGCCCAAAGGGGAATAACCTGGAAGTTTAGTCCCCCAAGTTGCCCCCATTGGGGAGGGATTTTTGAAGCGGCTGTGAAATCCGCAAAGACCCACCTCCGCCGCATTATCGGAGAAACGGCTCTAACTTTTGAAGAGCTGGCCACAGTGTTTTGTAAAGTTGAGGCGGTCCTCAACTCTCGTCCTCTCTGTCCGCTATCTCCAGATCCAAATGACTTGGAAGCTCTCACCCCTGGTCATTTTTTGGTGGGAGGGCCGTTGAATGCCCTGCCCGAATACCCGTGGAAGGATGAACGCGTATATCGGTTGTCGCGTTTTCAAATGTTGCAGCAAATGAGCCAGGACTTTTGGCGTCGCTGGTCGCTTGAATATTTGCATTTGCTGCAGCAAAGAGTGAAGTGGACAGACAGGACTGAGCCTCCCAGGGAGGGTGATTTAGTATTGTTAAAAGAGGCAAATTTGCCCTCATTGCTTTGGCGACGAGCTCGCATATTACGTTTGATTCTTGGCGGAGATGGCACTCCGCGTGTGGCTGAGGTGTTGGTCGACGGTTCGATTTTAAGGAGAGGTGTGACCTCTCTCGCCCGCCTTCCCGTAGAGTAAGCTAGCGGTCTGCTTCTCAGACCGGGACGGGGGGATGTTTGTAATATATTGGGTAAAACTAAACGCAGGCGTTTCCTGTTATCGCCGCCAGGCGTTTTGGGGTTCTCACATTGCTCGCGCAAATGGGTCGTGGACGGTCGCCATTGTCCTATGCGATATCGGTTTGATTTTTAATACGCGAGAGGTCCCGCGTTCTTTGATTGCTAATTGATTTGAGTTATAATTGTGAATTTCCTGTTTGTTAAATAACTATTGAACTTTGTGTTTGTGTAACCCGTCATTGTGACTTTCTCCTGTGAGATGTGACGCGTGGCTGCTCGCTCACATCTATCTGTTGCCGAGCCGATTTCGGGAAGAAATCTATTTATTTGTTCTGGGGAATTGAGATCTCATGGGTTAGGTAGGGTGATTAGGAATTCCCCCTTCCCGAAGACACTCAAGTTTGGATCCGAAGAGAAAGAAGATTTAGCTTGGTAAGTGGTTTTCCATTGTAATTAATTTATAGGTTAGGTTATTATATAGGGCCCTGTAGCTCCCTTCATAAGCTACGGTGGTAGCAGACTGCGTTAAGTTAGTTAGGTTTTAGTCGGGCAAACGTGGTGCCGCGTGGAGATTTTTTCCCGGTACTTATTTTTACCGGTGGTTTTTTCCCGGTGAAGTTCCGGTACAGAATTCTTCCCGCCGCTTCGTTTGTCCGGATTCGCTCTGCGCACATTTTCTGGCAGCAGAGCGTAGTTGCTCTGCACATTTTCTGGTAGCAGAGCGTAGTTGTTCTGCACAGTACTAAAACACTTGAATACTTTTTCATCAACAGATGCAATTAATAATGGCGCACTTTGGGAGAGGCCTATGTCCAGCAGTGGACTACTACAGGCTGATGATGATAATAGTAAAAAAACTTTTTAAAAAAGCTTTTATTTTTTGAGTTACTCTCAACAAACCTTTTCATTTGATAGGTACTCAAATTGTAGAAGTGCATTACAAATAACTATTCCGCCAACTTGGATGGTCCGCCATATTGGATTTAGAATGACGTCACATATCATATCATGCATTGTCATCCATACTAAACGTGTGTACTTTCAGCACAATCGATTGAAGATATCTACTTCAAATTTGAGTTCTAAGATTCCACCCGAACGAACATACTTACAAGTTAAATAAAAGCTTTTAAAAAGTTGTACTCTGCCTAGCAGTTTTACCTACCATTCTTTTCAGTTTTGCTTAAATAACAGTAAAAGAAAATAACAAGCAATTTATTCCAATTATTTTACATTTATTATTTCAAGCAAGAATATAATTACACGGTATTCTTTATGATAACTTTGGAGGAAAATTAAGAAAAGGACAATCAGAATTCACTGTGACTTTGAGGCCAAGGTTACATACAAGCCTCGGTTAATATGATGCGAGTTTCTGCTCTGCTCGTACTTGGCAAGTCTTCTCGCATGCTAGCTCGCAACGTATGAACCATGCAAACTAGAACCGGCGTCCTCGGTGAGCGACAAAACGATACGCGGTTTGATGCGATGCTGTGCTACAAGGCGATAGTACATGCTACAACGTCGTCAAATAAGCCACAAGTATATACGTAGGTACAGCTACGTACTGGTTGTATTGTATCCTGCTTTACGTACTGAATGCTTTATAAGTGGAGTCAGAATCTACAAAGCAACAATAATGGCATGGCATCTTTGAAATATGACTTCGCTGCACCTATGTTTCTTGACCATACATTTGATATTTATGCAGCACGTCACGCCAGTGTTGCTGCTTTTGACGCTTACCTAGGACAGTTAAATTTAATCCAACTTGACACCATAAAATAGCTCATAGCTAAGTAGTACTCAGGTAAGTATGCTTTAAAAATTTGAATTTAATATCAACCTAAAGCACAAATGTCAACCTCCTTATTCCCACGGGAGCACTTGATTAAAACTCGGCGTTCTCGTAAATTTTTACACCACGAGAGTAACCTCAATGCAATATAAACTTTATAGCTGGGGTAATAAAGCGCAAAATGAAAATTCAAGAAATGAAATCAACCCTAAGTCCGCGGATTTCAATTAAATTTATATTATGTACCTAGAACTGGGAGGTTTCTTTCACTAAGCGGAGGGATAATAATTCTGATAGCGGTTTTATTGTAACTTGAATACCTGTTTTATTAAGTACAAAGTAATTAATTCAAGTAACTCATAAAAAAACCCTCGATATTCTCTTGAAGTGCTTTTGCACTTCAAGAAACTAAAATGATATTCTATTCTTATCCCATTATTTTCTTTCCACCCATAGGTTGGCTGGATATATTTTTGCGATAAGCCCGTCTTTGCCCTCATTTATGTATTATCTTATTTTGTTACAACTTTGTATGTTCTTTTCTATAAATGATGAAATAAAGTGTAAATCTATCTATCTAAAAATCTAGGAACACAAAGCATTTTTGGTAGGTATCGCCCAACACTCAAAATATCTTGAGACCTACTTTGCGATTATTTCACTACTAATGATTCTATTATTGTAAGATTTTTCAGATAAGCATCAAACTGAAATCTCTCTTTAGTCGTATTTCCTCATGACTGAGAGTCGTGGTCATTATATGGAATGAAACACATACAACGACTCTCTTGGCAATTTTAATGGAGTGGTTTGCCATTGCCTTCTCCATTTCACACACTAGCTGATAATCAGCAACCAGAGTGCAGGTTTCCTCACGATGTTTTCCTTCACCGGAAGCAAGTGGTGGTCGATGAAAACTACCATGAGTCAGATTGGTATACAAACTCATGTAGCCCGGGCAGGATTCGAACCTGGGATTTTGCATCCACAGGCGGGCGCCCTACTACTCGGCCGCTTCAAACTGAAATATTGTCCCCTAAATAATGTGTTCATATATGATGAGGCCTGGCCTGGCCGTACAGGAAATAACATGAATATTTAAGTTTCCGTGCTTACTATGTGAGGTTGTAGCTTCAAAGATAAGAATTCAAAGACGCGCATTTATGTAAATATCGCCTCGGGCCGTGTCGCTTACTCTCTGCCCTACAATTTGCCCTATAGCACAGGGCGGGCGTTTCATAGAAACAGGGCGTCAAATATACCTACTACTACAAATGAAACTGTATATCTGTGAACTCGTCAGTAACACGTCAATGTGTGCGTTTTCATAGTCATAGCGTACCTAAAAACTTTCTGTAAATTCGGTTCGTAATTGCCACTGCGCAAATCAATCAGAATTAATATCATTATCAAAGTTAATGACCACGACCCTCAGTCATGAGGAATACGACTAAAGGGATCAAAGTATACATATAAAGTTCTTCCGTTACTGACTGAGTGACTGACAGACAACGCACAGCCAAAACAACCGGGCGTAGGAAGATGTACGTTGGGGAGTACTTAGAAAGCATTTCCTGAAATTCCCACGGGAACAAATTCCGGGCCCGTGTTATTAGTCAAAGTCAAAGTCAAATATTTTTATTTATATTGGCTTAAAAATAGCACTTATAAATCGTCACTTTCTTATTTTTTAGTTAGTTGACGTCATAAAATTACTTAAAGCTAAGTTTACCACCGCCTCCAAAGCGCAAGTGGAGAAGAGGCGGCGCAACAAACTCCACTGCTGCATTTTCTCCAAAGACGTCACTTTACAACATATGTCTTACAATTAAATAACTGTATATGTGGACGAATATACATTGAGTATATATATTAAATGTCAAATTTATAAATTAATAAAAATTATAAAAATTATAAGTTGTAATATTTAAAAGCGCAGGTAAAAAAGCACTTAGTAAATCGAAACCTTTTTAATCTAAACCAAACAATAACATACGTAGGCACTAAGGCAAAAGCTTCTCAGCAAAACCGCAAAAGCAACACGAGCTTTTCCTCCTCGTACTTATGTAAGGTAAACTAAAACGGAGACTCGAAGCTTTATGTAAACGACAGCTTAGGTTTAACTTTATTTCAGGTTTAAAAAACTACTAGGCTCTTTATAGCTTGTTATGGCTTGTTCTTTATTTTTAGCTTTAATTTTAGTTTAGATACTTTGCAGAATATTTTATTGACTCTTTATAAGTCTCTATACTTATGAAGAGTCAATAAAATATTAGAGAAACAATGTCTGATAACTATTATAAATTAAAGCATGTTTTACAGCTATGAAAGTAAATTAAGTTTATTTTTATTAATCCTTCAAATACAGAGAAGATTCCTATTGGACATTGCGTCTATTGTCAATAATAATAATATAAGTAATCAAAAGTTGAAACAATTTTACGCAGAAAGGCTTATTTTTATTCTAAATAATGTAGATAGATAGACTTAATATAATTGACTTAAATATTCAACAAAGGGCAAGTTCTCTTGGGTATTTTTTTGCTCCTCCCGCTCGTAAAATATTCAGTTTAATCTTAGCTCAGATAAATAATACATAATTTTCCTCAATTAAGTATTCTTATTCTAAGGAGAATAGAATTACTAATTAATTCCCACAGTTTCTGTATTGTATATGGTTTCAGGAACAATAGTATTATTACTGAAACGATTATGCATGTAAAATAAATATTAGTTTAAGCACAAATTAAATAAAGCACACAGAAAAAAGTGTTCTTTTAAAATAGTGTAAAGCTCAATTTAGAAGCTTCTGACGTAGGTACCTTCGAGCAAGGTACTATTATTCTGTGCTTCTGACTAAGTCTATTATACCGAAAATTTTGTAGCTGATCTGTAATATATTAAAAATTTACTTTCAAATACAAATTTATAGGTACTCTTACCTAGACTTTTTTTCTTATATTAGTTTGCTCTATACCCTATGAATAGTCAAAACTATGATAGCCTCCTTTTTTGTACTCTCGATATTTTGTGGACTACCGATGCGGCTCCAGGGTTAATGAGAACATTGTTGAGGTTAATGTATCCTGCATTGTTCTGAAATCCTGGTACACTATTGTTGGCGTACTTTCACTCCCTTTATCCCGGGGGATCTTTTGTATTGGATTGGGCTATTTAGAAGAAAATACGATTCAAGTTAACGGCCAATTATGTAAATGCTTTTTCGTATTTCAGCTTCGAAGGTTGAGTATTTCATTTCCTTCCTGGTAAATTAGTACAAAAACAGATATACGAAAAATATGTAATTAGGGCGTGTTTTTACTTATTTTGTAAAAATTTTATGAAATTGTTTGAAAATTGTATAAAATAGCATAAAATTGAAAGCTAAAAGTTTGAGCACAAGTTGCCTACTAGAATAGTTTGTAGCTGCATTACCATATCCCGCTAGATTAGAGAGCAGGCTACACAGGCTCCAAGTTTACAAACTGCACTTACGGAGCACGACCAACTCTGCTCGTTTAAAAACTAAATCTACCGTTATTTGTACGAACTTTTCTATTGAATGCATTCTGACTGGCAGCTTAGAAAAAGTTAATAGGTATGCCATTTAAAAAAAAAATTATTATTTCATCTATTTTCGAAATTTCATATTTTAATTACTTCAAAACCCTTTTCTAATCTTTGTACAAATCTTTTAATTATTTTACCCAAAGTCACGATTTCTATATCTACTCATTTACCTTTCTTTGACTCAAGCCAATTTAATTAATGATGAGTATCGTTGAATTAGTACCCTCCACAGAATTATCCCAAGAATGTTTAGATACTGTTGTGAGATGTTTTGAGGTTATTTCAATTTGAATACAAGGTCCAAAAAACTAAACGCAGGCGTTTCCTGTTGCTGCCGCCAGAGGGCGTTCGGGGTTTTCACACTGCTAGCGTGGATGGCGTCGCGTGTGTAGTCCGCCATTGCATTGTCCAGGGCGATATCGGTTTGATTTTTAATACGCGAGAGGTTCCGCGTTCTTTGATTGCTAATTAGCTTGAGTTGTGTTTGTGAATTTCCTGTTTGTTAAATAACTATTGAACTTTGTGTTTGTGTACCCGTCATGGTGACTTTTTCTTGTGAGAGGTGAAACGTGGCTGGCTGTTCACATCTGGCTGTTCCCGAGTGAAACTACGGGAAGAAATCTATTTATTTGTCCTGGGGAATTGAGATCTCAAGGGTTAGGTAGGGTAATTAGGAATTCCCCCTTCCCGAAGACACTCAAGTTTGGATCCGAAGAGAAAGAAGATTTAGTTTGGTAAGTGTTCAATTCTAGTTAATTTATAGGTTAGGTTATCATATAGGGCCCTGTAGCTCCCTTCATAAGCTACGGTGGTAGCAGACTGCGTATAGCTTAAGTTAGATTCTAGTCGGACAAGCGTGGTGTCGCGTGGAGATTTTTTCCCGGTACTTAATTTTACCGGTAGATTTTTTCCCGGTAAAGTTCCGGTACAGAATTCTTCCCGCCGCTTCGTTTGTCCGGATTCGCTCTGCGCACATTTTCTGGCAGCAGAGCGTAGTTGCTCTGCACACATTTTCTGGTAGCAGAGCGTAGTTTATCTACCCTCTATTTGTTCGTTTGTAAAAAATAATTAATTGTTTGTAAAAATTATTAGATTTTTCTTAGTTTGTTTGTATAAGAATATTTGTAACCTTTTTTGTATTTGTTTGCGGTTTGTACCGTGCGTTCCGGGTTTGTGCCATTCTCATACCTACCGCGGTTCTTCGTGTAGTTGCTTGATTTTGTTGTTTTTTATTTACCCTTTGTTATTTTTTGTTTGTGACTTGACGCGATGGCGAAGGCCTCCAATGCTAGGGCGACACTCGCCAACGAATTGAGATGGTTTGTGACGGCCGGAGGACTCCTGTCCCGGAAGGACAGGGAGGGCGCCATACTGCTAAGAGCGGATCACCTCCACTCACGATTGATTAGCGCGGAAGCGGCCATGGCGGCGCTTACCGAAGCCGATCTTACCCCGGAGGCCTACGCAGGTCACATGGCGGACATGGACCAGATCCTGAGTCTGCACGATGATATCGCGGAGGCGGTGACCGCAATAAGGGCGAGACAGGCTGGCGGACCAGCCCCTCGCACACCTGTTAGACAGGAAGGACCAGCGGTTACTGGTCGGCTCCCCACCCTTCAGCTGTCCCACTTTGGGGGTAGGATGGAGGAGTGGGTAGCATATAAAAATATGTTTGAGTCCCTGGTCGTAGCACGACAGGATTTGTCGAAGGCCCAGAAGATGGCCTACCTCCTCTCCACTCTTGAGGATGAAGCGCGGTCGCTCATCCAGCACCTCCGGGTGGAGGACGACCAGTACGATACGGCTTGGGAGTTATTGAACTCCCGCTACCAAAACTTACGTTTGTTAGCGGATGCGCACGCCGCACAGTTGATGGCCCTGCCCAAGGTGGCCAACAGGGCACAGTTGCGCCTGCAGTTGCTCACGCCCGTTACAGTGGCCTGTAACGCGCTCCGCACACTGGGGCTGCCGGTGGACCAATGGTCCTTTTTGCTGGTGCACATTGTATTGGGCAAATTGCCCAATGACATCCGCTCGCGGTTTGAGCGCGAGAATGCGGAGCGGGACAGCACCACCCTACCAACATTCACTGACTTGGTGAAGTTTTTGGAGTTTGAGGCACGGGCCGCTGAGAATACCATGACGGACTCAGCGCCATCCAGAGCGCCTGAACGTAGGCCCTTGGAACCCTCATGGCGAGGGAAGCCCCAACAGGGACGGCAACCGCCACCGCGTGGAGCTGGTGCGCGGGTTGCACACACGGCAGCAGTCGCGAGGGACGCGGACTGCCTGCAATGTGGCCGGATGGGCCACAGCCTGCTGCAATGCAGGGACTGGCAGAGACTGCCAGTACAAGATAGGCGCCGCATGGCAAAGCGGCATGAACTTTGCTTTTATTGCTTGGGCAGTCACTATGCACGTGACTGTCCCAGTGCCATACCATGCAGTGCATGCCGTGGGCGGCACCACGCGATGCTTTGCATGAACCGCAACGGGGATGGCACCCGGATGTTGAGGCAGGGGTCCCCTATGGGCGGGGGCGCTCCTGCGCGAAGCCCTCCACCACCGGACGGAGGACGCGGCTTCGCTCGTCGCACCCCCCCCTCGGGAGGGGGTCGCGTACCTGCGCGGGTCTTGGCGGACCGGGACCACGCGCCCCAAGGTCATGGCCAGTATGTAGCTGGCCAGGCCCCGGATAGGGCCCCCATGGGCGGGGGCCCTAGATCGGACGTGAGAGTGGGGACACCCCCTCCACGCGGGTTACCAATACCCAACACATGCAGCCGCAGCGGTTTTCTCCGCCGCTGCACGAGTACCCACGGCTGGAGTACCACCCGCCGTACCATATGTATGGCCGGGCCGCGGGTTATGCCCCCCTCAGATGGGGATGTGCACTCGCCCGCCATATTATCCGGGTCAGTGGCGCGCCCCTGGTTTGGAGAGAGTGGGGAGCCCGTAACTAGCTTGCTCCCTTGCTGGGACAGAGCCGCGGACGGTTCTGCTCCCTACCGCGGTGGTCCGCGTATGGGGTCGCAGGGGGAAGCCATGAATTTGAGAGCTCTGTTGGACTCAGGGGCTCAAAGCAGTTTGGTTACCACTCGAGTGGCACGCCAGTTAGGTTTAGTCGTGGAAGACTCGCCTGTGCCACTTCTTGGAGTTGGTGGCATACAAGTGAAGTGTCTGACGGGCCAGACACTTGTCACCTTTTCTTCGCTGAAGTCCTCCACAATGAGGATCACGACTTCGGCTATGGTAATGGATACCATTGCGGGTTGGCACCCCTCGACAGACATACCGCCGGGTGTGTTGTCTTTGGTTTCGGGTCTGGATTTGGCCGACCCCTTTGTCTTTCATCCCGGCCCAGTGGACTTGCTCCTGGGCTCGGACGTATTGGGTTGGATTTTGTTGGGTACACAGAAGGCTCTGGGTTCGTCTTCACTGATGGCAGTGTCTACGATTTTTGGTTTTGCCCTGATGGGCCCTGTGTTTGATAATGGCACCGCGGAGGAGCCACCGGTTGTCGCATCTGCGTCCTTGGCCAAGACCATGCAAAGGTTTTGGGAGGTGGAGGAGCCACCTATGAGTTCCAGGATGGATCCGGAACACGCTGAGTGCGAAGCCCTTTTTCGATCGACCACGGAGAGGTTGCCCTCCGGTCGGTTTGTAACTAGGTTACCCTTTGTTGCCTCTCGTCCTAGCCTAGGGCAAAGTAGGGCGCTTGCGGAGAAACGACTGCTGTCCATGGAGCGACGCATGCAGCGTGACCACGTACTTCGCGATAAATATATTGAATTTATGCGCGAGTACGAGGATTTGGGTCACATGTCTCCGTCTCGAGTTGATTGGAGCTCAACTGAGCATTACTTTTTGCCCCACCACGCGGTGGTGAAGGCCTCAACAGGCAAATTGAGGACCGTCTTCGATGGGTCCGCACCCACTTCGAACGGGGTTTCGTTGAATCTATGTTTGCATTCAGGTCCCAAATTGCATAGGGACATAATTGACATCATCTGGAACTTTAGAAGACATCAAGTGGTTTTTGGTGCGGACATCCGGATGATGTTCCGCCAGACAGTCATACATCCTGAGGACAGGCGATTCCAGTTGATATTCTGGCGTGAGCGCCCTGAGGATCCTGTGACGGTGTATGAACTCAACACAAACACCTATGGTTTGAAATCTAGTCCCTATATCGCCATCAGATCATTGCTTGAATTGGCAGAGCGGGAACGGATCCGCTTTCCCCGTGGGGCTTCCGTGCTGTCACGTGACTTGTATGTTGATGACGTGTGCACCGGAGCCCAAAGTATTGAGGAGGCCCTCCTACTGCGGGATGAATTGATTGAAATATTGAAGACAGGTGGCTACGAGCTACGTAAGTGGTTGTCTAATGAGCCTAAAGTTCTAGAAGGGATCCCGGAGGATCACCAACAGAACCCTCACCTGTTTGAGGATGTGGATGATCCCAACAGGATAGCGGTGCTGGGCATGCAGTACCAGCCGCTAACCGATATTTTCACATTCCAAGTGGACTTGGAAATACCAAAAGTCTGGACTAAGAGAACGGTGTTGTCCGTAATAGCTCGTATGTTTGATCCAAGCGGTTGGATCAGTCCAGTGATATTCTCTGCGAAGTGTCTTCTTCAGAGACTTTGGACTTTGGGCGTCTCGTGGGACGAGCCGCTGTTTGGCTCTCCATTGGATGATTGGCTCGAGTTGTTTTCATCGATTAAGGAAGTCAATCGGATTGCCTTGCCTCGTCGAATATTGCCACCCGGGAAATATCGAGCCAGCCTGCATGGCTTTTGTGACGCGTCGGAGCGAGGCTATGCCGCGTCAGTCTATATGCGGACAGTTGACGCCGATGGCCGGGTCAATGTCTCGCTTTTGTTAGGGAAGAGCAAGGTCGCCCCCATCAGGACTAGGCTGACTATCCCCAAGCTTGAGTTGAGTGGAGCTCACCTTCTCTCTAAATTGTTGCATCACGTTGCCAGTGAGCTGGCGGCCACGGTCGAGATACGAGACATCTTCGCCTGGTCGGATAGCCAGGTCGCGCTTGCATGGTTGCGCGCGGCCCCACATACCTTGGAGGTTTTTGTGGGAAATCGGGTTTCCCAAATCCAGAATATCGGAATTGATATAACATGGAGACATGTGCCGGGAGAGCTTAACCCAGCGGACTGTGCCTCCCGAGGTTGTACGGCACCAGAATTGGTGTCACACCCGCTCTGGTGGGGTCCAGAGTGGCTGATGGGATCAGAAACTTCTTGGCCTGTCTGTCAGACAGATGTTACTTCTTTGAGTTTGACTGGGCTCCGTGTACATGCTGTAGTCGCTGAGACGACGTCGGAGCCGGATTGGCTACTTGCTCGGTATAGCAGCTTGGATAAGCTTCTGGGTGTCACCAGTTGGATTAAGCGTTTCATACATAATTGTAGAAACCCACAGGCAAAGCGGTTGGAGCCGATTGCAGGTGCAGAAGAGCGCCGGAGCGCATTGTTGCATTGGGTCCGTGTCGTGCAGACCGGACGGTTTGAGTCAGAGCTTCGTATTTTGCGCGACGGACGCGCTAAGTTGAAGGGCGCGGTCGCTCGTTTGAACCCGTACATCGACTCGGATGGGCTTCTTCGGGTTGGAGGCAGGCTCCGGAAGGCGGATCTTCCATATGAGACTCGCCATCCTCTGTTGTTGCCCAAGGGCGGACCCTTGGTGCAGCTTTTGGTGTCTGATCGACACATTCGTAACGCCCATGCTGGGTGCAATGCTTTGTTGGCTATTTTGCAACGCGAGTTTTGGATTTTGTCTGCCCGAAGAGCAATCCGTAGTGTCCTGTTTCGATGTATTGCATGTTATAGGTTGAAGGCATCCACGATGCAACCACAGATGGGTGATTTGCCCGCTGATCGAATCCGACCTTCGAGACCGTTTGACGGCGTTGGAACCGATTTTGCCGGTCCCTTTTCGATCAAGGCTTCTCCCTTTCGTAATGCCCGTATTGTGAAGGGCTATTTGTGTGTATTTGTTTGTTTGGCCACCAAGGCTGTCCATTTGGAGGTGGTATCGGCTCTGACTACGGGGGCCTTCGTCGCCGCGTTGGATCGCTTTGTTTCGCGTCGAGGTCTACCTTCCCTTATTAGGTCTGATAATGGCACAAACTATAAGGGAACTGTAAATTATCTTAAGGATGTTTCTGTGTTTATTGATAAAAATTGTACTAGTTTAAGTCAAATTGCTGCCCAAAGGGGAATAACCTGGAAGTTTAGTCCCCAAGTTGCCCCCATTGGGGAGGGATTTTTGAAGCGGCTGTGAAATCCGCAAAGACCCACCTCCGCCGCATTATCGGAGAAACGGCTCTAACTTTTGAAGAGCTGGCCACGGTGTTTTGTAAAGTTGAGGCGGTCCTCAACTCTCGTCCTCTCTGTCCGCTATCTCCAGATCCAAATGACTTGGAAGCTCTCACCCCTGGTCATTTTTTGGTGGGAGGGCCGTTGAATGCCCTGCCCGAATACCCGTGGAAGGATGAACGCGTATATCGGTTGTCGCGTTTTCAAATGTTGCAGCAAATGAGCCAGGACTTTTGGCGTCGCTGGTCGCTTGAATATTTGCATTTGCTGCAGCAAAGAGTGAAGTGGACAGACAGGACTGAGCCTCCCAGGGAGGGTGATTTAGTATTGTTAAAAGAGGCAAATTTGCCCTCATTGCTTTGGCGACGAGCTCGCATATTACGTTTGATTCTTGGCGGAGATGGCACTCCGCGTGTGGCTGAGGTGTTGGTCGACGGTTCGATTTTAAGGAGAGGTGTGACCTCTCTCGCCCGCCTTCCCGTAGAGTAAGCTAGCGGTCTGCTTCTCAGACCGGGACGGGGGGATGTTTGTAATATATTGGGTAAAACTAAACGCAGGCGTTTCCTGTTGCTGCCGCCAGAGGGCGTTCGGGGTTTTCACACTGCTAGCGTGGATGGCGTCGCGTGTGTAGTCCGCCATTGCATTGTCCAGGGCGATATCGGTTTGATTTTTAATACGCGAGAGGTTCCGCGTTCTTTGATTGCTAATTAGCTTGAGTTGTGTTTGTGAATTTCCTGTTTGTTAAATAACTATTGAACTTTGTGTTTGTGTACCCGTCATGGTGACTTTTTCTTGTGAGAGGTGAAACGTGGCTGGCTGTTCACATCTGGCTGTTCCCGAGTGAAACTACGGGAAGAAATCTATTTATTTGTCCTGGGGAATTGAGATCTCAAGGGTTAGGTAGGGTAATTAGGAATTCCCCCTTCCCGAAGACACTCAAGTTTGGATCCGAAGAGAAAGAAGATTTAGTTTGGTAAGTGTTCAATTCTAGTTAATTTATAGGTTAGGTTATCATATAGGGCCCTGTAGCTCCCTTCATAAGCTACGGTGGTAGCAGACTGCGTATAGCTTAAGTTAGATTCTAGTCGGACAAGCGTGGTGTCGCGTGGAGATTTTTTCCCGGTACTTAATTTTACCGGTAGATTTTTTCCCGGTAAAGTTCCGGTACAGAATTCTTCCCGCCGCTTCGTTTGTCCGGATTCGCTCTGCGCACATTTTCTGGCAGCAGAGCGTAGTTGCTCTGCACACAATTATAATTATTTAAGCACTTTCCTGGGCAACGGAATCCCACACAACAAATTAGCTAGAGCCCACGTGTTCACGTTCATTTATTTTAACATTAAATGAAGACCATAAATCCACAAAATCGCAGAATAACGTCCCAACTTAAGCCGTAATTTACGGTATACAGGTGCTTCATTCTGAGAGCAAAAGTATGATAACAGGAGCGAGTTAGGCATGTAATGCTGTTGTATTAAGTACGTAGTACTTATATTAATTCTGTGCTATAGCTTAACTTAACTACAGCTGTTGTAGTGCTAAATGTTTCCTAATTATTTATTTACACGTAAGAAAACCACCAGGAAAGTACGAAAGCCACCAGCCCGCTGGTTAGATGACATTGTCTGCGTAACGGGAAAGCGATGGATGAGACTGGCACAGGACCGTAATAAATAGCGTCTAAAAAGTGAGGCCTATGTCCAGCAGTGGGCTAATATAGGCTGAAAATAGAGATAGAGACGTAAGAAAACAACACCCACCCAGTCAAATAATGTCAACTTGTTGACAAAGACCTTTTAAAAGGAGCAATTAGAGGAAAATTCACTTTGAACATGCACTACATTTATTATGAACTTTGACTAAATAAAAAAATAATAAACTATTTTGGTCTATACAATACATACACATTTTTTACTTGTAGTTTAATGGACTGTCGACAGCTCCACATAAATCACAATTTTTCATAACGTTTCACTTATTCCTTTTTTAATGACAACATCAGAAGTAAAAAACACCAGTAGCCATACAGCCAAGTACATAAAAAAGGGTTTTGATACAACTCCACTGGGCGCAGTTTTTCTAATTTATTTTAATAAAGGACCAGGCGATCATAACTTTGCAGGAAATGAGAGTTGTAATTAACGTCTCAAACAATGACGGAGGACAATAAAATGTAGAACAATGATGACACTGCGCCGCTGTGGAAAGTGAATTCCGGGTCTGTGCTTCGATGAATTTAAATTTCATTTCGTGCTACTAACAAAAGGAATAAAAAATAAAAATATGCCAAAGGAAAGAAATGTGAAGAAGGCTGCTCGCCAGTTATTTTTTTTTAAATCCGTCTATAGATTTTGCTTGATGAGTAATAAACATCATTATCGACACATCCTCACACACACACACACACATCAAAATTTTACATTTTAGGTGGGATTAGTTGTTGGATTACTAATAGGGGACCGGACAACTTTTTTTTGAAGCTTCTTTGAAATATCTCACAATAATAGAATCATCCGTAAAAGAATCACATCCATAACCAAAGTATTTTCCAAGATATAGCAAAAAACAATTCACATTTTTAAGCTATGTGAGGACGATACCAAAACGCCCCTAATTAAACGTAAGTACATTCATAAGACGTCACGCGTAGAAAATTGACTTTCCCTAAAAGTTTGAACTCTAATAAATTAGCTCTGGAGAATAAACTCGTGCTTAAAAGTCGCAAAATGTGTTTAATTATATGTTTTCCATCATAAAATTACATATTTTTAACAATTCCCATACCCTTATTGTATTATATCAGCTGTTTTAGCAGACAAACGACTTCATTAACTAACATTGTCAAGAAAGTCAGCAAAGAGCAATGTGATATTTCATTTTCTCGTTCAATTTGTACCTCATTGGTAAACATTTCAAGTTAAAATAAAGTTATTTGCAGTTGCTGCATGCAAAATACAACGGAACATTTCATTCGCTAACAGAAACAGCAATCTAAATTCAGTCTGGATGTTCGTTTGCAAAACAATAGATAAAAAACATTCAAACGTTTCTTCACAAAAAGCTAGCGGAATGTAGAACTTTAAAAAAACATGGCAGATGATAGAAATACTTTTTAACATTAGGTAGGTATTTATTCTTTACTATAAGTAGGTTTATTTTGTCCATGATTTTGCCGCAATCTTTAATGGCTGTTATAATGACAAGGTCCATTCTGCTATGGTTAGGTCATAACCATGTATGGTTCTTTGATAGTATAAACTTTTTTGAATAGCTTGCTTAAATTGTAGCAAATAAGTAACTTACCATATGGTAGTATTCACTTTTTGTCGCCATCTTAGTTACTTACCACATTATCCTAAAAGCTCTCATCTCTTTCAGATGGAGGGTCGGTCCAGGGTGCAGCAGAACGACCTGCTGCTTCACGAGGCCGTCATCAAGAACGAACCGGCGGCTGTCAGAGAAGCCCTACAAAGGCCTACCGATGTCAACTGTAGGAATAATGTGAGTTGACTGTAGCTTATTAGAAGCTACAGATGTTTTGCTACGCTTGGTCTACCTTAGAATCATTCCTTCCCCGTGTAACGACTACCTGCGTCACCCGGCGTCCTAGGTGAGTGACAGGTGCCCGGTGCAATGCGAAGCTGCGCTACAAGGCAATATTAGAAGGCTTACAATGGCCTAAAGATGTCAATGGTTACCACCATACACTATTCAACTATAAGTTAAGTTGCGTTGCATGGATGGACGTCATTTCGCCGAGGCGCACCTTTCTTTTGTTATCGATTTCGTTAGCTCTATTGAAAGGTGCGCTTCGAGGAATAGTTTTGGTGCGTTTCATATCGTGCCCTTGAAAATAAATGCGTTTCGAGGCAAACCACGTCTCGCCGCAGTGAGATATCCCGGCGCATTTGCAATGATTTTGGGTTGATGATGTGATGGTAACTGTACAACTTAAGTTTTAGTACTGTTTCTTCGTTCAAGAAAGAGCAAATGCCCGCCCTTGGCAAAGGTTCCACTGGAGTTTCCTGCAAGAAGTTTGTTTCTCTTTCCACTTAACTGGTATTTTCCGATTTTCGATAATTTAACTACCTTTCTACTTACGGTGAACGGAAAGGACAGTTTTTACTCAGCAATGAACCTTATATGCTTCACTTTTACTTCCAATAAGAGGTCGTTTGAGACTTAATAAAAAGGGCATAAGAATTCACTTACGTTTATTGTATTGTTGGCTTCCTTCTAGGAGTGTGGACTGTTTGCTGGACTCTTAAGAATAGTAACAAGGTTCTGTTACTTCAGAATTCATTTCATTTTTCTCTCAAAATATATATTTCCTATCAAATGTACCTTCTGTGTCAGGACACAGAAGGTACATTTGATAGGAATGTATTTCTAACCAACCACCCAGGTGGATGGATTGAGTGGTCTGTTAGTAATAAATGATTATTTTAGGGAATATTATTAATGGATAAAAATAAAATAAAATAAATATATAAATACTAGCTGTTGCCCGCGGCTTCGCCCGCGTGAGTTTCGCTTCGTAGTAACCTAAACTCCAGTACTTGAAATTTTAGCCGTTATCCCGTGTCCCGCGGGAAGATATTATTATGTTGATACACGGAAACAGATGTTCCAGATCTTCAATACTTATTCGTCAGTAGAAAATACTCAACAGGTTGAACGACTTTTGCTAAGGCGCCATTTCCATAAATGTAATAGTGTAGCTGGTCTCTTGGAGTTCTTCTTCAGATGATCCTGATCTTCGATTTTTATACGTGAACAGAAAATGCTCGTCAGATTGATAAACTTTTGCTCAGGTACCATTTCCATATCTCTTATAGTTTAGCCGTTCTGTTATGGTTCTTCATCAGGTGTTCCAGTTTTCAAAATCAATTATAGCCTATATGTTGCCCTGGCTTAATAGTTATACAACAAAAAAATCCGTCATCTTCCATCCGTCAAATCCGTTTCATTCGAATCCGTCCAGTAGTTTTTGCGTGAAACGCGTACATACATACAGACAGACAGAAAGACAGACAGACAGACAAGAAATTCCAAAAAAATATTTTTGCTTTCTATTATTCTTTTTAGGTGTCCCTCTATCCATTTCAGTCAAAAATACTTAATGTACAGACAAAATATTTTTACTGTTTTATTATATGTACCTATAGATATACGGACAAATCACACAGATTGAGTTAGCCCCAAAGAAAGTTCGGGACTTGTGTTATGGGATACTAACTCAACGATACTATATTTTATAACAAATACATATATAGATAAACATTATAAATGTATTTAATTATGATTATGGAATCATAATTGTAAACCAAACCAGTATTTAGGTAACATTTTTTTGGAATCATCTACTGATATTCGATTATATCTCAGACCTAGACATGTAGGTATTGATCAACAGGCTATTTTGAGATCGACGTAAAAATAACAATGAACTGAATGTAAAGCTTCGGCATGTTGGATTTAATTGGATATTCCAATTTGAATTAAATTGGGGCTGCAAAGTGATATACCTACCTAGCGCGTACTTTTTTTTATAAAATTAATGAAAACTCATTGATTAAAATTTTAGTGTAAGAAATATTTATTGATTTAACGCGTTAATCTCTGAATCATGGTGAAACTTACTTAAATAAGTAAAAGATTGGAGCATTGAGCTCATAAATTATAGTATCTCAGGATATAAGAATAAGACCTAAGCAAAATATAAAAATGATTAGAAAAGATAACATATATATACACTATAAATTTAAAATTACTTCCTAAAACAGTTAAAATTCACTTACCATGTCCTATTATTAATTATAATATATTAAAAATAGTTATTATTATTATCTTCACAATGATTAATTTATAGAAACTGGATCAAGAATGTCATCCAAAAGAAGTAAGAAGTATAATTCAAATTTATGACAGTTAAGAAATAATATGAATGTGCCAGCGCACGAGGATGAACGCGTCGCGTCGCCGTGTTACAAGATACAAACATGAACCCTGAAAACTCCTTTCTAGGCAGTTATGTAAAAATAATGGTCTTCCAACTTCTAAAAAAGGTTACTCGCTTTCAAATTATCCTGAGCATATATAATGTGTAAACACATGAAGATATTTTTGTTCGGAATCATCTAGCGCGTAGCAACGTTTCGTATTGTTGGACGTTCGTATTTGTTCCTGAAATAATAATCTTTGTTCGCTCCATCCCTCGGGAGATTCCTAATTTATTATTAACAAGTTTGTTCACTTCTTTTGCCTTCAACAAGATTCGTGAGGAATGCGTAATGGAAATTTTTGAGCATCAAATATATATGCTAATTTGAATAAAAGCTTATCTGAGCATCATATATATTTTCGCGTGAAAATAAAACATGAATATTTTGAACGGATATTAAGTGATAAAATCGAATACCTAGATGCTTTCAAATACCTGGAATTTTACTTAGAAGTTTGAACTTTGAAGTAATTTTTTTAAGTTAAAAAATATTATTTTTTCTGAGGGTTATAAATCGGTGGTTCTCCAATTGTCGGATGGAGAATTCTGCTGATAACTTGTGCAAATATGACAGTTTGGTCATTCCTTCTTATTTTGCAGCTCATTTCTACCAATGCAGGAGCAGTTTCTTCTATTATATGTCAAAGTTGATTCTGTGCAATTCTTCTCAAATAGCGGTCCTCCAATTTCGGCGACGATATCGCTCTAGCACGCAGCTGGTTTGCCTTTGTTTTCTATGTCCCAATCTTCTGTGACTTTCTGAAATGATTAATTAATAGGCCCTCCTTTTCCATACTTAAAGAAGGCCAGTTCCCCAGCAGTACCACGTTAATATTGCTGTATGTTGAAATGATTAATTGTTTGTTCCAGTACGGCAGAGCCCCAATCCACTGGGCGGCGAGCCGGGGCAATGTGGAGATCATCAAGCTGCTCATCGAAGCCAAGTGCGACATAGAGGCTGCTGATAAGGTAAGTTGAGTCGAAAGTATAATTTGGAACAGCTATAGCTGTTTTTCCCTATAAGGAATTTGCTTAAATAAATATCTATAGCTCAACACTTTAGCCAAGTTGGGAAACCCGTTCTGATGTTTGAATTCCACATGATTTATTTTGTTTTAATTACTAAAATACATTTATTTGTTTCAATAAGATAATAGGTTTTCCAGTTTGTTTTTTTTTTGCACATATTGGTTCCTACTTATGTCTTTGTTTGTTTGTAAACTCTTTATTGCACATACACATAAGAAAAATACAAATGATAGCGAAACAAAAAGAGAGGCGTAAAATGGCGGACTTATCCCAGAAACGGAGTTCTTCCAGTAAACCAAGTATTAAACTTTAGTAGATAGTTATGATTGAGACACCTTATGACGCAAAAAATAAATAGGTCCTTAAATAAAAACTTACCTCCAAAATTCCACACAAAGGTTAGCTGGAAGAAATTGCATTTGCGATAAGATCCCGCCTTTGCTGAATTTACTTTTGTCACTACTATGTATGTCCTTTTCTGTAAATGGTGCAATAAGGTGTTGATCTATCTAACTATACCTTTTCTTCCTACAACATAGGCAATATGACTACAAAATAAAAACATTTCAGTTCGGAATGCGGCCGTTGCTGATGGCAGCGTGGCATGGACATCTGGAGGCTGTGAAGACGCTGGTCGCAGCCGGGGCCTGTTTGGCAGCTACTAACAAGGTATGTACTCCTAGTACCGGTGAGGTTTATTCCATTACTAGCTTATGCACGCGGCTTCGCCCGCGGCGATTTTCCCTCAGGAACTGTGATTTTTCCCGGGATGAAAGGTACCCTATGTTCTTCTCAGTATTTCAAACTATGTGTATGCGAAATTTCAGGAAGATTGGTTTTGTGGATAAAGCACGAAGTACCTCTTCGTGCTTTATCCACAAACAAATAAACAAACTCACTTTCGATAATAAATAATAAGATTATTTAGCAAAACATTTCTGTTCCGACGACCCTTCTGTTGACGGTGTAGCATAGACATCTTGAGGCTGTGAAGATTAGATTTATCTCCGAGAAAATGAATACAGCCAAATTATAACTATCTAAATACAGAGCAGAAAACCCCATCTTTATTAAGCAATAATGTCATTCATTATAGACAGTAGGTAGACGTTGCACGGTCAGGTAATAAATAAAAGCCTGTTTCAAAGAGAATACGCCACCTACATTAGCCTGTGATGATACATTTCCACTACAAACACAGCTTTCATTCTGAATATTGAATATTAAGATTAAAAGAAATATTATAGTAAGTTCATTTTAGTTCATTTAAGTTCATTCAGAAACTTGCAGCTTTAGTTAGTAGCTGTGTGTGATACCTAAAACAAAAATGAGGGTAAAAATAGATTAACAAATAAAGGTATTTCGTTTGAAATGAAAAAATAAATAAACATCATGTTTTTCCAATATATGTTTTGATTGCTGTAAATATACTCGAGTCGATTGGTACCCATTATAATTGAAAGTAAATATTGCAGAAACACAACGACCTCCTCCAGTGTGCTTGTTCCCGGGGATCTCTGGACGTGGCTTCCTATGCCATAGACTTGGGAGCAAATGTGCAGAGTACTGATGCGGCTGGCGACGCTCCTCTGGCGCTAGCATCCCGCGCTGGTCATGCTTCCCTGGTAGATTTGCTGCTGGAAAAGGGAGGTTACATCGATGCTGTCAATAAGGTAAATTGCTACCACTACAGTAAAACTTGATATTTTGACAAGTTATTCCAGTTTCATTAATTAGACTTTGACAAAGAAAACGGAAAGCAAAAGTCAACAAATGGAAGCATTTAAGTAACTATTGACGCAAAGACATGGATTATATGCAACGAACTCAATAACAATAAGATTATCTTGTTATGACCCAGCTATTTTAACCAACGATAACGGGAGAACAGCGAATAATGGGGCTCAGGTTAGCGACTGCCATAAGAAAATAAAAAGGAATTATTAGGTATCTGATATAATAGCATTTCCAACGTAAACATCTCCTAGAAAAATATCAGTATTTCCCAACTGTCAGAGACACGGCGTGCCGCGTGCATAATAAAAAGCGAGAACAAACAAAAGAGCACCCGGGCAAAGTGGCTATTAACCGAACGCCGCCGGTAAATGTGCATTATTGCTTATTTATTAAACCATTAGCTCCGAGGAACTCTAGCAAATTACGTTAATTGACGTAATGTTACGTGGGATTCTTTTTAACAAGATTGTTCTTGGAGGAGTATATTTTTTCTAAAAGCTTACAAAGAGCCTAATTAAAAAGTTTTCATATTATAACCATAGTAAGACTCCGAAATTTCTAAGAACCTTCTAAATTTATGTTGTAAACATTACGCTTTTCAAACAAAATAAATAGAGAGTCCTTAGACAAGGGAAGTTGTATCCTTACAGTCTGGATATAATACATCCATTTTTCCTTATTTTGAGTGAGATTCCTTAAAAATGTAGATACAGTACTTAAATAAACCGGATCAATTTGACTAAGCTGCTTCATTTGAGTCAGAATATACATGTTCGTATATATTTTTGGGTTGATTAAAAAAAAACTCGTTTTCATACAAAAAATATAATTCAGAACCAAATTAATTCTCCTCGCGTTTGGGAGCAGTTGAAGTGTGATCCGAGTATGATTGATCACCGGCGTATGTTTTATTTTTATGCGTGCGACAGTATGTATGCGATGGATGGATATTTGATTTGCGAATATAATTTTTTTTCAACCCACTGTGGCAAAGAGGATGTTCAATAAATACCAAATTTTATTTTTGTTCTGTAGGTCATCATCATATTCCTCACCTTATCCCATCATCTGGGGTCGGCGCAATTTGTCTTATCCTTCCACATGTCTCTGTTTCCCGTCATACCAACATCCACTCCCAACCCCTTCATATCGTCCCTCACACAGTCCAACCATCTCTTCTTTGGTGTCCCTCTTCCCCTGTAGCCCTCCACCTTCTTATTTAATGTCTTCTTAACTAGATGTTCGTCTTCTCTCCTCATAACATGACCAAACCATGTCAATATTTTTGTTCTGTAGGACAAAAATGAAAAATCAGCGACTCTACATAGCGACAGTCTTATAGACTACAGTGCTCTCAGAAAAATACCAAAATGAGTAGTTAAGGCATTTAAAAATTATAAGCGAATAACAGGAAAACTATAACAATTCTTTAACATTTAAAGACTAAGTTAAAGTTTAACTTATCAATAGGTCTGCTTACAAGGTATTTCCGACTCCAGCTTGATTCGATTTTCCTGGTAATTTCCGCTTCCGGGTTGTGTTCCCCGATAACTACGTTTCCGTCCATCCGGTCGCCCCGGAATTGACTTAACTTTATTTGTCAGGCATCATAACTGACTTAGTATATGGGATCCCAAAAAGTTATTTATGCAACTCGTCAAACCAGGTAAGCAGCGCTGCAACTGAGTTTATGATGTCGCTTCTTTTCCACTTGCGCTTTGGCCGTGATAATATAACTATTAGTGACGTCAAGAAGAAATTCCTTGTATTATATTTTTATATTATATCTATATTAAGAAGCAAAAAAATAAATCAAGTACTTTTTTGAAACGTTAAATCAAAATTGCGATAAAATAAAAAATCCTGAATATTTATTTCCTCCTATTTTGGATCCTATCCTATTCTGGATATCCTGGTAAATAAATTTTGTTTCGTTACCAAAAATGGTAACGTAGGTTTCCAAATTTAATAAACGTAACAACAATGAAATGTCTATAGCTGTTTCTTTTGATCTGAGCACTTAAACTGTCAGGCTGAACAAACAGCTACACAATTAAACCCTCCTCTTCCAGTTGAGTGAGAGTTTGATTTCAAAGTTAATTGCTTTGTTTGACTTATTTAGCAGAAAATCGTAGAGTTAAGTAAAATACAAAGTGAAAATGAAACAATAGACTCACAATAACCTTTACAAGTTATATTACGTTTTATAGAAAAATCGAGGAAGAGGGGGAGGACTTTGCCCAGTCATGGGACACAACACTTACACACTAGTAAAAAAAAAATCGAACGTGAAGACACGTTACGTCATGACAGAACGAATCCAATGATACTAGGGTTCCAGAACATTGCAAGAGCTCTTCAACAAACTTCAATAAACATCGGATCTCGTCGCGCGCTCGATCCATTTAACACTCGAAGTTGTCAAGTCCAAACATGCGATCTAATTAGAGTTGTTACAAGTCATGTCAACCTGGTATCACAAAATACCCACAGTACAAATATGTCCCAGCTACAACGGTGTCGGGATAAATATTGCATTAACTTATTTTGTATCGGTAGATAAGCAGAAATTAAGATTTGCTAGCAGCAACACTTTGAGTAACTATCATCTCGTATTAGACATTCATGGAATAAAATATTACTATACTAGACCAGAAATGATTAAGTATTAAAACATTATCTAATTATAATAAAACAGTAAAAATATTTTGTCTGTACATTTAGTATTTTTAACTAAAATGGATAGAGAAACACTTAAAAAGAACAATAGAAAGCAAAAATTTTTTTTTGGAATTTCTTGTCTGTCTGTCTGTCTGTATGTATGTACGCGTTTCACGCAAAAACTACTGGACGGGTTTGAATGAAACTTTTTTTGTTGTATAGCTATTAAGTCTGGGCAACAGATAGGCTATAATTGATTTTGAAAACTGGAACACCTGATGAAGAACCTTAACAGAATAGCTAAACTATAAGAAATATGGAAATGGCGTCTTAGCAAGAGTCGTTCAACCTGATGAGCATTTTCTGCTGAAGTATAAAAATTTAAGATTTTGGAACGGCTGATGAAGAACTCCAAGAGACTAGCTACTCTATGAAATAAATGGTAATGGCGCCTTAGCAAAAGTCTTTCAACCTGATGAGCATTTTCTGTTGACGTATAAAAATCGAAGATCAGGATCATCTGATGAAGAACTCCAAGAGACCAGCTACACTATTACATATATGGAAATGGCGCCTTAGGAAAAGTCGTTCAACCTGTTGAGTATTTTCTATAATGACGTATAAATATTGAAGATTTGGAACATCTGTTCCCATTCATCAACATATATTCCCGCGGGACACGGGATAACCAACTGGCTGCAATGTTGAGTACTGGAGTTTAGGTTAGGTACCACAGTTTGGAACACATAAAGATTTTTCATCTAAGTTAAACTCACGCGGGCGAAGCCGCGGGCAACAGCTAGTTCAAAATAAGTGTATCCTGTTGGTAATTTAGTTTGGTTAAGTACCCTACATAATTTCCACGAAATATACGAAACACCCAAATTGAACTGAAATATTAATTAATTAGTCCATTAGTAACCGGATTCTCGATATTTCGTTATTGGATGAGTAGGTAAGTACCTACACTTAATTATTTACAACAAAATTCAGCCAGAATACAAATAAACTACTTAGTAAATTAATAGCTACCAAGTTTAACATATAGTTGTACATAGTAAATAAGTTCACAAGCTTTTAGGCACATAAAAGATCTTAAATATAAATGAATGTACGTTATCTACCTACCTAATTTGCTAGCTCATAATAATTTGAAGCCTCCATTTACGTAGTGACTGCTCTCTAAGGAATAACACTGTGATGGGGAGCATCCAAAATAAATTACTTAATTTATTAAATCTCTTCTTTAAATTAAAGCACAGAATTAATATAAACATACTACGTAATTAAAGTTTAGACGAGGTGGATAGGCAATATGTATATGTTTAATAGTCTTGAAGCTTAGGTAAAAAAATTATAAAAAAAATATCTAACAAAAAGTTTTATAGATAAAATATAAAATCTATGCTTTCGAGAGACCCTCAGAGAACCTTTAGGTTACAGACAGCTCTCGGCAAGATTGATTGTAACAACAGCGACACTGAAAAATGCGATGCAGCTATCCTTTTTTAGCATCCAATAACCTCTAGCTAGAATGTCTTTATAACTTTTCAGTGATGTCGGAAAAATGAGATTATTCTGTGAAGTATTTTATCATTGACTAGTCTTTCAAAGCATGACAATGAGGGTTATCGCTTTTCCGCTCACAAGGCGGGTCGCTACTGGCGAGTGAGGCCTGTCAGATAGTACAAAACTGTCATTAGTTGTCAAATTCAAATGACAGTATTGTGCCATTTGACAGGTCTCACTCGCTAGTAGCGCCAACTAGTGGGCGGAAAAACGATCCCTCATTGACATTGATTTGTGCATATAGCAACGGGTGTGGTTTGTTTACTTCATGTGCTGATGGCGCCATCTGCTTTGCGTAATTCCTTTTTCCTACTAATATTATAAATGCGAAAGTTTGGATGTGAGTCTGTAAATTTGTGAGTTTGTGGAGGATATTAGTTATTCAATCACGCAAAATCTACTGGACGGTTTTTGATCAAATTTGGTATACTGGTAAAAAATACCGGGAATAGCACATAGGGTACTTTTGATTCCAAAATTCCCAACTGAGCGAAGCTCCGGGTTGCCCAACGCGTAATGTTCAAATGTAATGTTCTCTATTTCCACCAGGTGGGCCGCACAGCACTCCACGTGGCGTGCGAAGGAGGCCACTGCTCGACCGCTTCTCTCCTGGTATCGAAGGGGGCTGCCAAGGAAGCCCGCGACAACTCGGGGCGGACACCATTGCACCTGGCTGCGGTCCATCGGCACACTGAGCTGGTCTCCCTGCTGCTGGCATGCCAGTGCCACGTCGATGCTGTGGATAATGTGAGTGACCTCTAAAACCATAGACAAAGAAAAATTTTTTTTTAATAAAATAAGGGTTGTTAACATTTGCTATGTTTATCGCGAATAATGTCTAGTCGATTAAATTAACTTCAAGTTAAATCCTGATAATCCCAATTAAGTCAAAATAATTACCAAACTAATTTCTAGTAATAAACTCCCGCCACGCCAGGTAAATTAATATCTGTGTAATTAAATACCGTTAGAAATAAATAATACAACAAATTACGTGAAAGATAATGAAATGAAATGAAAAATGTTTATTTGAATAAGCTTAGCACACACATTAGCCTATTAAAAATACAATAAAATATTATTTAAATTAAAAATTATTTAACATAAAATGTATATTAGACGCAGTATGCTCATAACTTGCTTGTTTAAAGGAAAATAAATACTAATCAGTAGGTATATGACATATTCATTCACCAGAAGTACTAACTTTTTTTCCTTTTTTCCTGAGGAAAGGACACCACTCTTACTCTTATCACTAAGGGAGGAGTCACCAAGGGGTGGAACCGACCCTCGTCGCCACTGAGAAATAAAAGATACCAACGTTTTATTAGGAGACAACTAACTTAGTTACTTGCTACTGCGGCGGCGGCGCAGCGATCCGAAGTGGATCTAAGCCTCCGACACGAGATGACGCCATTCTTTGCAGTCTTGCACCAGCTCTCGCCAGTTGTCAGCTCTGAGGCTTCGTGGGTCTTTCAGAACCTTATCGCTCCCGCCGTACCTTGGGCGCCCTACTGGACAAGATTGTGGTCAAGAGCAAACTTATTTTTTATATAATAAAAATACGAAGGTAACCATGGTAACCATCTGTTACATTTTCCAACAGAACGGAGTGACAGCCCTGCAGATGGCGTGTGCGCAGGGCTGTCGCGGCATCGTGGAACACCTGCTGGCTGCTGGAGCTAACGTTCATCTGCAAAATAATGTGAGTGAGATTTATTACAAGCTTTCAGGCATTTGAGCATTGGAGAATGATCAATCGGCAATATGACCGTATGTAACTAGGTACTGTACCATTATATCTATAAAGACTTGTACTTGTCCCTTATACTGAAACTGAATGTAATTTTTGGCAAAAACTTGTACCTTTACCCTGAATGTAATTTTTGACAATATATGTACTTATCAAGGTGGGATCATCAGCTCTGCACGCCGCGTGCGCTGCTGACGCTACGGATATCGTGGAGCTATTGCTGGCGAGAGGTGCTGACCCTGCCCTCACCGACCAGGTACCTGATTGTTATGTAAAGTTATCTTTCTTCTTTCGAGTATTTTTATACACCTTAGTATGCATACTATGCATGCATAAAATCATACGGCCCGCGAGTAATGGTAAGCGATTACAAACTCAAGAGGTGCTTGTCGGAGGGGACAAAGAGGGATTCGCACCCTTTCCACAACCTCTTCGATGAAAAGTCATATTTTGCAGAGACCGAAAATGTTATTCCACGGTTTAGGACCTACCCTAAACTTTGTGAGAACCTACCTATCTAGCTATTCTACCTAGAATTTTACGTAACTTAAAATGGCTACGAATTTTAAAGGTTTCATTGTTAGAACGGTGTTTGCGAAAATTAAACTTTTTTTACCAATGGTTATCGCGAAATATAAAGAAGTCAAAACTAACAAAAACAGCTTTGTTAAGCAGGGGACACCCGGGTTTGAACCGGGGACCTCTCGATCTGCAGTCGAATGCTCTACCACTGAGCTATATCCCCAATGAGCAACTTGGTGAAATATCTAACAAAGTTGCGCCAGCCGGTCTAGAGAGTGCATGACGTCATGCACATGTTTTAAAAGATAACACGTCACCCGCCCACTGATAAAACAGTTATTTCTCAAACAATATCAATTCATATGCAAATGTATACTTTCAATTTTTATATGCGTGGGAGATTATGACACGTTCGTTGATTTAATTTCATTCTAATTTGTATTCTGGATGAACTTTTGCCTGCTTAATTCTATACAACAACTGTTAACGAATCCTTTGGCGATGTTTATTTTCTATGTTTTTGTATATATTTACAAGAATCACAAGGTAAAATGTTATTGACAGCAGGAAAAAAGGTTTAAGGTAATAATTATATTCGACCAAAACATAATTCATGGTAGAGTACCTACACAAGTTATACTATTTACAAGACAATAAATGGATAATTATTTTATGACAATGACATAACACGATGCACCTAATACATGACTAAAACTAGGTACTTACTTAATATGGACCAAAATTACCTACATTATGTAAAATATTCGCAACGAACAGCCTTCGCACAGAGAGATTATCCCGGATCTTTCCTGGATAAATCAGGTCTCTAAATCGTTAGTAAGCCGATCAAAATGTCTGCCGCAATTGGTGACCAACAAAGTTTAAATGGGAGCCAAACTGTTGAATCTGTGACGTTAGTTGACAATAAATTAAAGTTTGTTGGTGTTTACTTATTGTACACAAATTGACTACAAATTCGCGTTAAAATCAGCAAGCTGTCGAACTTTGATTGGAATATATACTTGCCTAGTTCGGCTTCTGGACGAATAAATAGTTCTGGTAGTTATGATGTGACGTCATACTTGGTAACCATAATTAACTTTAGCAACTTCAAATACAGTGTAGAGCAATATTGTTTCCATGATAAACTATAGGTAGGTATAACATATATCTTAGGTATATTTATAGGCCCTTGGCCCTTATTTTATCCCAATTAATATTTGGGAACCGTGTTGTCATTGTATCAGAATTGGTTGCTTTCGGGATTTTTTATTCGTTTGTGTCCAGCGATGGAGGACATTGGATTTAAGTAGATACCCGATTAAAACAAATTAAAAACACACAACTACGACTACTATGTACACCTTACCTCCATAAGGTAGGCCCAGAATAGGACTTTTTTCAGTCAAAACAATAAAGGACAAGAAAGTGCCCTTCAGGATATTACCTAGCCACAATCTGCGGTAAACAAGGCCTGATGCAAACCTGCTGCTTAAAATTTCACAGCCAGCCTCCGCCGCTCTAATATTCAGAGGCTCCTTCCAACTAGTGTTGTTTTCAGTACCCTGCCTCTCACGCATTGCCGCGGAGTAGATTCATCCGATTGTGGCGATCCGTGGCATTCCCACGGGATCTAACGGCACCTTTACTTTGCGAAGGCATCGTAAAGCAATTAACAAAATGCACAATGCCTTCGCAACAAAGGACCGACAACTTATACAACCTATTTACAACCGGCAACTTACTTTATGATTATTGCCGAACGGAATTCCAAATAATTTGTACAACCATTTTTTATGATAATGTTCCGTTACAACTGTTAACGTTTAACTTAAAACATCCATTAAAGGACAGTCTGATTTTACTCACTAAACAGTGAACACGCGTTTCATTTACCAGCCCTTCTGGTATAAACCTACCGAGTACTCGTCCGAACATAGTAGGTACAGTACTTCGGTCAATCAGTTAATTTAATGGTGACCCTTATATAACTCACCACATGTGAGTCAGATTAGCCACATATCCATAAATAATACAAATAGTAAAATCTAAAATATAAAGTTACATAAAAATATAATATGGTAAAGTGGTGACATCCCGACGTGATACCGACGTGATATCGACGTGATCTACAAACCGACGTGATATATACGCGGTCCACAAATCGTCGTGATCAAGAAATCTGCGCAATCTACGACGTCGTGTTCTACAAACAACGTCAGACTCAACAACACGAGCGTCCTACCAACAATTATCAAGACCACGATGTCACACAACGACAGCGACTACGTAGCCCAGAGCCCATCACCTGCTGAAGTACAGGCGGCCACAGCTGCATTCGCCCTGATGTCAAGAATACCGGAGTTCTGGCGACAGCAGCCGCGACTCTGGTTTCATCAGTTCAACGCCATCGTGGACATACATAAGGTTAGTGACCTCCACAAAAGTCAAATATTAATATCTAAGTTGGGTAAAGACGAATTGAGCGATATTAGCGACATTCTCGAAAATATGCCAACTGTAAATATATTTAACACTATAAAAGATAGATTATTATATGTATATCAGGAATCCGAGTCTCGTCAACTAAACAAATTATTAAACGAATTAGAGCTCGGAGACCAAAAACCTACTCAATTACTTAGACGCATGCGGGAACTTAATAACAATCGCATCGCAGATGACACACTTAAAATTTTATTCATAAGTCATCTGCCAAACTCAATACAGACAATACTAACCGCTTGCGACACAGACAAAATTAGTTTAAATAACCTCGCGATAATGGCAGATAAAATATTAGAAAATACTAATTGCCCATTTACAATGGCCCCTATTAATGAAAAACATATATCTACAATAAACTCTTCTGATGTTTCCGCGAAATTAAATAGCTTACAATCAGAAGTTAAATACATTTTAGATAAGATAACTGACAAGGGCCATAAATCGCGAGACCATAGCCAACAAAGCCACCCTATTCAAAATAACTTTAAATCGCGCACCAAAAATAAAAGTAATTATAGGGATTTTGCCGATCAAACTTCAAAACCCGGCGATCCAAACTATATGTGCTATTATCATTACACGTACTTAAAAAATGCGCGCAAATGTGGCGATACCAAATATTGTAGTAGTTATAATAATTATAAAAATGAGCCTGCAAACACGACTTCGACACCGGCGGACATAAATGTTGCTGAGGTTGAAAAATCATATAGATTATGCATTAGTGATAAAATTACAGGTACTCAATTTTTAATAGACACAGGCGCTGATGTTTCCGTTCTAGCCGCGAAAAAGCGAACAGGAACGTCAGATTACACCCTGTATGCAGCTAACGGTACGCAAATTACTACATATGGTAAAAAAACCATTACCATTGATTTAGGTTTACGTCGCCCTTTTCAATGGACATTTATATTAGCCGACGTCTCTAAATCTATTATCGGTGCAGATTTTCTGGCCGCTAACAAATTAATGGTCGATTTACATGAAAGAAAACAAGTCGACAAAGTAACTTCATTTTCGCGTCAAATAAATGTTCTTCAAACTAGTGAACCGACTGTTCGTTCTATAAACGAGAACGACGAATATCACGCTATTTTAAAAAAGTTTCCGAACATCACTAAAATGGAAAATTTCTTATTAGAACCTAAGCATGACGTGAAACATCACATTTATACTACCGGACCTCCGGTACACGAGAAGGCACGCCCACTTAATCCACAGAAATACAAAGCAGCCAAAGCTGAATTCGAAAGAATGATGCAATTAGGTATTTGTAGGCCCTCGAATAGCCCTTGGGCTAGCCCTCTCGTTTGCGTAACTAAAAAAGGAGAACAAGAAATAAGACCCTGCGGTGATTATCGCAGGCTTAACGCACAAACAACTCCTGATCGCTACCCTTTACCTAGACTATTCGATTTCACTTATATGTTAAAGGGAAAAACTATATTTTCAAAAATAGATGTTAGAAAAGCCTATTTTAATATACCGATGGCCGAAGAAGATATTCCTAAAACTGCCGTCATAACACCGTTCGGTTTGTTCGAATTTACTCGGATGAACTTTGGTTTACGTAACGCAGCTCAGGATTTCCAAAGATTTGTAAATAACGCCCTCAAAGGCTTAGATTTCGCATTTTCATATTTGGATGATATAGTTATAGGTTCAGAATCAAAATCACAACACTTAGTGCACCTAGAACAAGTCCTAGAGAGACTTAATAATTATGGTCTCACAATTAATTTACAAAAATGCGAATTCGGTAAACCAGAACTAGATTTTCTAGGCTATCACATTACTCCTGAAGGTATTATACCCATCAATAATAAAGTTCAGGCTATAATTAATTATCCTCAACCAAATAATATCGAGGAATTACGACGTTTCTTAGGAATGATTAACTTTTATAGAAATAGCATTCCGAACGCCGCGCAAATACAGGCACCATTAAACGCGTACATACACAATTCTAAAAAACGCGATAAGACAAAAATTACATGGACTGAAGAAGCAATAAAAGCTTTCAGCCAGTGTAAAGAAAGTTTAAGTGCCGCTACATTATTATCACACCCTGATCCCTCCGCACCGCTAATTTTAATGACGAACGCATTCGCACTACAGCTTATAATCCAAAGGCAAACGGCATGGTCGAACGATTTCATCGTACACTTAAGGCAGCAATTATGGCCAAATGTACTGATGATAACACAAAATGGGCTCAACAATTACCATTAGTACTTTTAGGTTTACGTACAGCTATTAAGTTAGATTTAGATTATAGCCCAGCTCAATTACTGTACGGTACTAATCTTAGGTTACCAGGCGATCTATTCACAATAAACCCTAAGACATCTGTAAATACTAGAGAATATATAACAAATCTAGCTCAAACCCTTTCATCCATCCCATACACTGGACAGTCGAGCCATCACAATAACGGCGACAAAGTTTTTATTCATAGGGACCTAAACAATGCCACACATGTGTTCGTTAGAAATGAAACTCATAAATCGCTTGTTCCTGCCTATGAAGGCCCATATAAAGTCTTAAAAAGAAACCCCAAATACTATACCATAGAAATAAAAAATAAGCCTGTCACAATATCGCTCGACCGTCTCAAAACAGCTTATTTATTAATGGATGACAACGTGTTGGTCACAAAACCTACAAAAAACGCCAACACCAGTACCACCGGCACCAGATATCATATCAGCAAAGAACGACACTCCACAGACGCAACCAACAGTAACCCGTTCCGGGCGCACCGTAAAAAAGGTGGTAAAATTCAACTTATGATACACGTGTCCAGACTTCACCGTTTAGAAGATGCAACAGCCGCCTTCTAACGGCAACATGAAAGGACCACGTGCTGCATATACAGCAAGCAAGCGTCATCATTACTTCGTGTCTATTGTGCAGTGACTAGTGATAACAAAGTGAATTAAAGTGCCGGTATACAAAGACAATATTTTAGCAATTTATCAAAATTAATTAAGTAGTATATAAGTCTATATTGTAAACTTTTAATTTTTCATGTACTAACTACTAACCTAGATATAGACAACTACTTATTGTTACTAACAAGTTACTAATCATAAATGTTTAATTTTAAGCCACATGTAATATGCTCCTCCAATATTTTTGTATAAATTTAAAATTAATTATTTTGTCCGAAATTGCTATATTATGTAAATAATTATGTATAAAGGACGTTTACCTATAATTTTAAATTTCTAGCTTTTTCTAAGGGTGGAGGATTGTGGCGATCCGTGGCATTCCCACGGGATCTAACGGCACCTTTACTTTGCGAAGGCATCGTAAAGCAATTAACAAAATGCACAATGCCTTCGCAACAAAGGACCGACAACTTATACAACCTATTTACAACCGGCAACTTACTTTATGATTATTGCCGAACGGAATTCCAAATAATTTGTACAACCATTTTTTATGATAATGTTCCGTTACAACTGTTAACGTTTAACTTAAAACATCCATTAAAGGACAGTCTGATTTTACTCACTAAACAGTGAACACGCGTTTCATTTACCAGCCCTTCTGGTATAAACCTACCGAGTACTCGTCCGAACATAGTAGGTTCAGTACTTCGGTCAATCAGTTAATTTAATGGTGACCCTTATATAACTCACCACATGTGAGTCAGATTAGCCACATATCCATAAATAATACAAATAGTGTTTGTAATAAAAATTGTTGATGCTTATAAACTCTGTGCACTGTCGCATGGTAGCAGCGCCGTGTATAGCTGGCTTTACGTATAGCCATTGCGTTTGCCTCCTGGCAACATTGCGCAGACGGCTTCCGGCCGTCAACATTCAGTCGTCCTTTGAACGCGCGCGCACGAGGCCGTGTCGCATGATATATTGCGGTGCTATAGCCACCATCTTGTGTTGTTGCATTTTGAAGCCGCGCGGCGTGGCGTTAATTTTGGTTGTAATAACTGATTTGCGCTTGTGATTATATTTCCCTTTTGTTAAATAACTATTGAACGTTTGTGTTTGTGAAAAAACCTGTTATTGTGACTTTTTCTTGTGAGATGCGAAACGTGGCTGCCTGGGGACGCCGAATCCTGTTGCCGAGTGAACCCTCGTAAAGAAAGCAAGGTATTTATTCTGGGGATTGAGATCTCAAGGGGGTAGTTTGGGTGATTAGGGACCAACCCCCCCCCTCTTCCGAAGACACTCGAAGTTGGATCCGAAGATTAAGAAGATTCAGTTTGGTAAGTGGTTTGAATTGTAGTTATTAAGTTAGGTTAGTATATGGGGCCCCGTAGCTCCCTATATAAGCTACGGTGGTAGCAGTCTGCGTATAGCTTAAGTTAGGTTCTAGTCGGACAAGCGTGGTGCCGCGTGGAGATTTTTTCCCGGTACTTATTTTTACCGGTGGGTTTTTTCCCGGTAAAGTTCCGGTACAGAATTCTTCCCGCCACTTCGTTTGTCCGGATTCTCTGCGCACATTTTCTGGTAGCAGAGCGTAGTTTATCTACCCTCTATTTGTTCGTTTGTAAAAGATAATTATTTGTAAAAATTATTAGATTTTAATTAGTTTGTTTATATAAGAACTTATATAGATTGATTGTTTGATTTTAGATATTTGTAACCTTTTGCATTTGTTTCCGGGTTTGTGCCATTCTCATTCCTACCGCGGCTTTGCGTATTGTAGTTTGATTTTGTTTTTTATTTACCTTTTATCTTTTTTTATTTTTGTCTGTTGGTTTGTGACTTGACGCGATGGCGAAGGTCTCCAATGCTAAGGCGACACTCGCCAACGAACTGAGATGGTTTGTGACGGCCGGAGGACTCTTGTCCCGGAAGGACAGGGAGGGCGCCACACTGCTAAGAGCGGATCACCTCCACTCACGATTGATTAGCGCGGAAGCGGCCATGGTGGTGCTTACCGAAGCCGAACTTGCCCCGGAGGTCTACGCAGGTCACATGGCGGACATGGACCAGATCCTGAGTCTGCACGATGATATCGCGGAGGCGTCGACCGCAATAAGGGCGAGACAGGCTGGCGGACCAGCCCCTCGCACACCTGTTAGACAGGAAGGACCAGCGGTTACTGGTCGGCTCCCCACCCTTCAGCTGTCCCACTTTGGGGGTAGGATGGAGGAGTGGGTGGCATATAAAAATATGTTTGAGTCCCTGGTCGTAGCACGACAGGATTTGTCGAAGGCCCAGAAGATGGCCTACCTCCTCTCCACTCTTGAGGGTGAAGCGCGGTCGCTCATCCAGCACCTCCGGGTGGAGGACGACCAGTACGACACGGCTTGGGAGTTATTGAACTCCCGCTATCAAAACTTACGTTTGTTAGCGGATGCGCACGCCGCACAGTTGATGGCCCTGCCCAAGGTGGCCAACAAGGCACAGTTGCGCCTGCAGTTGCTCACGCCCGTTACAGTGGCCTGTAACGCGCTCCGCACACTGGGGCTGCCGGTGGACCAATGGTCCTTTTTGCTGGTGCACATTGTATTGGGCAAATTACCCAATGACATCCGCTCGCGGTTTGAGCGCGAGAATGCGGAGCGGGACAGCACCACCCTACCAACATTCACTGACTTGGTGAAGTTTTTGGAGTTTGAGGCACGGGCCGCTGAGAATACCATGACGGACTCAGCGCCATCCAGAGCGCCTGAACGTAGGCCCTTGGAACCCTCATGGAGAGGTAAGCCCCAACAGGGACGGCAACCGCCACCGCGTGGAGCTGGTGTGCGGGTTGCACACACGGCAGCAGTCGCGGGGGACGCGGACTGCCTGCAATGTGGCCGGATGGGCCACAGCCTGCTGCAATGCAGGGACTGGCAGAGACTGCCAGTACAAGATCGGCGCCGCATGGCAAGGCGGCATGAACTTTGCTTCTACTGTTTGGGCAGTCACTATGCACGTGACTGTCCCAGGGCCATACCATGCAGTGCATGCCGTGGGCTGCACCACGTGATGCTCTGCATGAACCGGAACGGGGATGGCCCCCGGTTGTTGAGGCAGGGGTCCCCTATGGGCGGGGGCGCTCCTGCGCGAAGCCCTCCACCATCTGACGGAGGACGCGGCTTCGCTCGTCGCACCCCCCCTCGGGAGGGGGGTCGCGTACCTGCGCGGGTCTTGGCGGACCGGGACCACGCGCCTCAAGGTCATGGCCAGTATGTGGCTGGCCAGGCCCCGGATAGGGCCCCCATGGGCGGGGGCCCTAGATCGGACGTGAGAGTGGGGACACCCCCCTCCACGCGGGTTACCAATACCCAACACATGCAGCCGCAGCGGTTTTCTCCGCCACTGCACGAGTACCCACGGCTGGAGTACCACCCGCCGTACCATATGTATGGCCGGGCCGCGGGTTATGCCCCCACTCAGATGGGGATGTGCACTCGCCCGCCATATTATCCGGGTCAGTGGCGCGCCCCTGGTTTGGAGAGAGTGGGGAGCCCGTAACTAGCTTGCTCCCTTGCTGGGACAGAGCCGCGGACGGTTCTGCTCCCTACCGCGGTGGTCCGCGTATGGGGTCGTGGGGGGGAAGCCATGAATTTGAGAGCTCTGTTGGACTCAGGGGCTCAAAGCAGTTTGGTTACCACTCGAGTGGCACACCAGTTAGGTTTAGTCGTGGAAGACTCGCCTGTGCCACTTCTTGGAGTTGGTGGCATACAAGTGAAGTGTCTGACGGGCCAGACACTTGTCACCTTTTCTTCGCTGAAGTCCTCCACAATGAGGATCACGACTTCGGCTATGGTAATGGATACCATTGCGGGTTGGCACCCCTCGACAGACATACCGCCGGGTGTGTTGTCTTTGGTTTCGGGTCTGGATTTGGCCGACCCCTTTGTCTTTCATCCCGGCCCAGTGGACTTGCTCCTGGGCTCGGACGTATTGGGTTGGATTTTGTTGGGTACCCAGAAAGCTCTGGGTTCGTCTTCACTGATGGCAGTGTCTACTATCTTTGGTTTCGCCCTGATGGGCCCTGTGTTTGATAATAGCACCGTGGAGGAGCCACCGGTCGTCGCATCAGCGTCCTTGGCCAAGACCATGCAAAGGTTTTGGGAGGTGGAGGAGCCACCTATGAGTTCCAGGATGGATCCGGAACACGCTGAGTGCGAAGCCCTCTTTCGATCAACCACGGAGAGGTTGCCCTCCGGTCGGTTTGTAACTAGATTACCATTTGTTGCTACACGTCCTAGCCTAGGGCAAAGTAGGGCGCTTGCGGAGAAACGACTGCTGTCCATGGAGCGACGTATGCAGCGTGACCACGTACTTCGCGATAAATATATTGAATTTATGCGCGAGTACGAGGATTTGGGTCACATGTCTCCGGCTCGAGTTGATTGGAGCTCAACTGAGCATTATTTTTTGCCCCACCACGCGGTGGTGAAGGCCTCAACGGGCAAGTTGCGGACTGTCTTTGATGGGTCCGCACCCACTTCGAACGGAGTTTCGTTGAATCTATGTTTGCATTCAGGTCCCAAATTGCATAGGGACATAATTGACATTATCTTGAACTTTAGAAGACATCAAGTGGTTTTTGGTGCGGACATCCGGATGATGTTCCGCCAGACAGTCATACATCCTGAGGACAGGCGATTCCAGTTGATACTCTGGCGTGAGCGCCCTGAGGATCCCGTGACGGTGTATGAACTCAACACAAACACGTATGGTTTGAAATCTAGTCCCTATATCGCCATCAGATCATTGCTTGAATTGGCAGAGCGGGAACGGATCCGCTTTCCCCGTGGGGCTTCCGTGCTGTCACGTGACTTGTATGTCGATGACGTGTGCACCGGAGCCCAAAGTATTGAGGAGGCCCTCCTACTGCGGGATGAATTGATTGAAATATTGAAAACGGGTGGCTACGAGCTACGTAAGTGGTTGTCCAATGAGCCTAGAGTTCTAGAAGGGATCCCGGAGGATCACCAACAGAACCCTCACCTGTTTGAGGATGTAGATGATCCCAACAGGATAGCGGTGCTGGGCATGCAGTACCAGCCGCTAACCGATATTTTCACATTCCAAGTGGACTTGGAAATACCAAAAGTCTGGACTAAGAGAACGGTGTTGTCCGTAATAGCTCGTATGTTTGATCCAAGCGGTTGGATCAGTCCAGTGATATTCTCTGCGAAGTGTCTTCTTCAGAGACTTTGGACTCTCGTGGGACGAGCCGCTGTTTGGTCCTCCATTGGATGATTGGCTCGAGTTGTTTTCATCGATTAAGGAAGTCAATCGGATTGCCTTGCCTCGTCGAATATTGCCCCCCGGGAAATATCGAGCCAGCCTGCATGGCTTTTGTGACGCGTCGGAGCGAGGCTACGCCGCGTCAGTCTATATGCGGACAGTTGACGCCGATGGCCGGGTCAATGTCTCGCTTTTGTTAGGGAAGAGCAAGGTCGCCCCCATCAGGACTAGGCTGACTATTCCCAAGCTTGAGTTGAGTGGAGCTCACCTTCTCTCTAAATTGTTGCATCACGTTTCATGTGAGCTGGCGGCCACGGTCGAGATACGAGACATCTTCGCCTGGTCGGATAGCCAGGTCGCGCTTGCATGGTTGCGCGCGGCCCCACATACCTTGGAGGTTTTTGTTGGAAACAGGGTTTCCCAAATTCAAAATATTGGAATTGATATAACATGGAGACATGTGCCGGGAGAGCTTAACCCAGCGGACTGTGCTTCCCGAGGTTGTACGGCACCAGAATTGGTGTCACACCCGCTCTGGTGGGGTCCAGAGTGGCTGATGGGATCAGAAACATCTTGGCCTGTCTGTCAGACAGATGTTACTTCTTTGAGTTTGACTGGGCTTCGTGTACATGCTGTAGTCGCTGAGACGACGTCGGAGCCGGATTGGCTACTTGCTCGGTATAGCAGTTTGGATAAGCTTCTGGGTGTTACCAGTTGGATTAAGCGTTTCATACATAATTGTAGAAACCCACAGGCAAAGCGGTTGGAGCCGATTGCAGGTGCAGAAGAGCGCCGGAGCGCATTGTTGCATTGGGTCCGTGTCGTGCAGACCGGACGGTTTTGAGTCAGAGCTTCGTATTTTGCGCGACGGACGCGCTAAGTTGAAGGGCGCGGTCGCTCGTTTGAACCCGTACATCGACTCGGATGGGCTTCTTCGGGTTGGAGGCAGGCTCCGGAAGGCGGATCTTCCATATGAGACTCGCCATCCTCTGTTGTTGCCCAAGGGCGGACCCTTGGTGCAGCTTTTGGTGTCTGATCGACACATTCGTAACGCCCATGCTGGGTGCAATGCTTTGTTGGCTATTTTGCAACGCGAGTTTTGGATTTTGTCTGCCCGAAGAGCAATCCGTAGTGTCCTGTTTCGATGTATTGCATGTTATAGGTTGAAGGCATCCACGATGCAACCACAGATGGGTGATTTGCCCGCTGATCGAATCCGACCTTCGAGACCGTTTGACGGCGTTGGAACCGATTTTGCCGGCCCCTTTTCGATCAAGGCTTCTCCCTTTCGTAATGCCCGTATTGTGAAGGGCTATTTGTGTGTATTTGTTTGTTTGGCCACCAAGGCTGTCCATTTGGAGGTGGTGTCGGCTCTGACTACGGAGGCCTTCGTCGCCGCGTTGGATCGCTTTGTTTCGCGTCGAGGTCTACCTTCCCTTATTAGGTCTGATAATGGCACAAACTATAAGGGAACTGTAAATTATCTTAAGGATGTTTCTGTGTTTATTGATAAAAATTGTACTAGTTTAAGTCAAATTGCTGCCCAAAGGGGAATAACCTGGAAGTTTAGTCCCCAAGTTGCCCCCATTGGGGAGGGATTTTTGAAGCGGCTGTGAAATCCGCAAAGACCCACCTCCGCCGCATTATCGGAGAAACGGCTCTAACTTTTGAAGAGCTGGCCACAGTGTTTTGTAAAGTTGAGGCGGTCCTCAACTCTCGTCCTCTCTGTCCGCTATCTCCAGATCCAAATGACTTGGAAGCTCTCACCCCTGGTCATTTTTTGGTGGGAGGGCCGTTGAATGCCCTGCCCGAATACCCGTGGAAGGATGAACGCGTATATCGGTTGTCGCGTTTTCAAATGTTGCAGCAAATGAGCCAGGACTTTTGGCGTCGCTGGTCGCTTGAATATTTGCATTTGCTGCAGCAAAGATTGAAGTGGACAGACAGGACTGAGCCTCCCAGGGAGGGTGATTTAGTATTGTTAAAAGAGGCAAATTTGCCCTCATTGCTTTGGCGACGAGCTCGCATATTACGTTTGATTCTTGGCGGAGATGGCACTCCGCGTGTGGCTGAGGTGTTGGTCGACGGTTCGATTTTAAGGAGAGCTGTGACCTCTCTCGCCCGCCTTCCCGTAGAGTAAGCTAGCGGTCTGCTTCTCAGACCGGGACGGGGGGATGTTTGTAATAAAAATTGTTGATGCTTATAAACTCTGTGCACTGTCGCATGGTAGCAGCGCCGTGTATAGCTGGCTTTACGTATAGCCATTGCGTTTGCCTCCTAGCAACATTGCGCAGACGGCTTCCGGCCGTCGACATTCAGTCGTCCTTTGAACGCGCGCGCACGAGGCCGTGTCGCATGATATATTGCGGTGCTATAGCCACCATCTTGTGTTGTTGCATTTTGAAGCCGCGCGGCGTGGCGTTAATTTTGGTTGTAATAACTGATTTGCGCTTGTGATTATATTTCCCTTTTGTTAAATAACTATTGAACGTTTGTGTTTGTGAAAAAACCTGTTATTGTGACTTTTTCTTGTGAGATGCGAAACGTGGCTGCCTGGGGACGCCGAATCCTGTTGCCGAGTGAACCCTCGTAAAGAAAGCAAGGTATTTATTCTGGGGATTGAGATCTCAAGGGGGTAGTTTGGGTGATTAGGGACCAACCCCCCCCTCTTCCGAAGACACTCGAAGTTGGATCCGAAGATTAAGAAGATTCAGTTTGGTAAGTGGTTTGAATTGTAGTTATTAAGTTAGGTTAGTATATGGGGCCCCGTAGCTCCCTATATAAGCTACGGTGGTAGCAGTCTGCGTATAGCTTAAGTTAGGTTCTAGTCGGACAAGCGTGGTGCCGCGTGGAGATTTTTTCCCGGTACTTATTTTTACCGGTGGGTTTTTTCCCGGTAAAGTTCCGGTACAGAATTCTTCCCGCCACTTCGTTTGTCCGGATTCTCTGCGCACAAATAGTAAAATCTAAAATATAAAGTTACATAAAAATATAATATGGTAAACGATCTTCAGTTCTAAAATATACACGTATAAAATTTACTCGGGATAACCTAGGGATTCTAACACAAGCAAAATAAAAACAATTTTGGAATCTATGAAAAGTATTTCGTTCGGTTTTAAAACAAAAAATTGGGCTTGTATTCAGACAAAGATTGATTGTTCTATTTCTACTTACTAGGTATCTGTTTAGGTAGATTAGATACTAACTAGGGGACGACTACGAAAGCATACATTAACAAGTAGGTATCGACACTGTATGCATCCGTGAACTGAACACTCTGAACAGCATACCTAAATGAAAATGCAATTTGCCTTTGAGAGCAATCGCAAATTGATCGGATTTGCAACGGACACTGCTAATACTCTCGGACTGTATGATATTCTGTTAGGAAATTTAACGTAGAAACTACGAGTTATAAAGTCTTCACAACTACCTAGGTACCTATCCAAGTGCTTTTGTTTATGATGGCTAGGATTTCATTAAATCGCGGTTTTCAAATTTGACACGTGGTTACTCTTTCACGCAAAAACTACTGGACGGATTTGGTACACGAGTAATATGAAAGTTGGAATAAAACAGTCACAGGATAAAAAAATAGGTATTCTATGACAAAGCGGAGCCCTTGTGCCTGGGCGCTAATTATTAATTAATATTTTAATGAAATATTTCCGTGGGTATGGTCATAAGATCTTAAACTACGGTTTGGCAAAAGGTGAACGGTATCTTATAGAGACTTCTCTCTTTTTCGGTAGAAGGTAAGACCAGTAAGTAAGAGCTTCGAAGGCAAAGTTACCATAAACCCTAAAATATCGCACCTCAATATTTTTATGACCTGATCCGGCCCTGGCAAACCCGTGACGCACACGTGACCTTTCTATTTGATATCGATACCGCCGGACATCGTGTGGGTAAACATTGACCGGCAAATACAGCCTGTTGTGGGTTGTGGGACTCGGGTGTCAGTGTTTCGAGGTTATATATAATTCGCCGTGACCCAAATCCACCTCTGGACCTGGATAGTACGTAGGTACTTGTAATTATAGGTGTACCACAGGTTATACAAAACTTTTGAATCTAAGTAATTTAAGCTAAAGTTCGTTTCCATATACCTACCATACTAGTGTAGTAGGTGTAAATGCGAATAAAAATCTAATATGTTATTTAGTAAAGTTCACAGATTTTTTGTTGATTTTAGTTTCGAGATCGATAGGTAACTACCATACCTACCATAATAAAAAAGGATAATCACGAAAGTGAGGCAACAAGATTGTCTAAATATTGATGCTATTATATGCTCTACTATATACTCGCTCTTGATACTCTACAAACACAACTTGGTTGCTTTTGACAGATGGTATTGTTCTGACTAGTTCGACGATCGTACTAGTGAGAACAATTTGATAGATGGGCTGATGGGCAACGGAAGTGGCGCGGCGTTCCAGGGTGCAGTCCTTGTTCGTTTCCATTACATAGACGCTCGGTATACTTAGTTTATCGTTGGCTCAAAGTGTTCAAAGAATTTTCTCGGTTCAACAAACTCAATTTTTCCATATCCGAGAGTCAGAAGTGCCTACTTGAGATATCGTGCAACCAGATCGCAACATCGATATTCGATTGGGAACAATTTGCCGGATGAAATTTACATCCGACAGCCCAGACGGCCTGTTTCTTGCATTATTGAAACTCATTCAACGAGGAGGACTATTCTGCTTGGAACTTATTATCTCCTAGTATTTCAGGAAAAATGTGAATAAGAAACTGTTAGAACAGAGGTAAAAATAGTTTTCAAGTTTTACAGTTTTTTTCGAAATACGCGCAAACTCAAAATGCCTTCCAGTTGTTAGTAAAGTTTATACTTACTTATTGCAAAACGTGGTAGACTTATCGATCGATACCGATCTGAATCTAACGCTGAAATAAGAAATTCAAGTAGGCAGATCCATTTCTCGACACTATTTTCCAATCCGTTTCCCACGTTGCGGAAAATTTATTCTGAATTTGCCTTTTGCATTGGTGTAAAAAATTGAAGTTCTTATAGGTATAAGGTTCTTATATGTAAGTATATTATTCTTACTTACCTAACTTAATATTCAAACCTACCTATCCTTGCTTACATTATAAAACAAACTCCCTCGACAAAGCTACTACTACTACTGAATTCCAGGCGGTTTTCACCAAAGGAAGGTCATGAGGAAGGTTATGGTGTATAATTTACGCGTGCGAAGCCACGGGTAAGAGTTAGTTTAGGATAAGTACTACAGTCCCTACTCCCTGGGTAAACAGGGTATTTTTTATCCAAAAATTCAGAATAAGGCTGGATGGGTCGGCTAGAATTATTTAATCATGCGACCTCCGCACTCCATTGCTCTCCTGTAGCTGTGTTGCTTATTACACGTTCAATACAAAAAAACTGTAGCAGGTAGGCGCTAAATTCATGAATTTCATCTCACTTCTTTTCTTTTTTTTTGTGCTTACAGAAATAGGACAAAAACTAAGTATCTTAGGATAGGAGATATCTGGACACTTCATAAGATAAATCTTACCTATATGATGACTAATTAACTATGTTGATATAATTTAACCATAACGTTATTATCTTTGCGAGTATAGGTATATTTAGGTTACCTATTTAAAGGAAAGGTCAGACAAATACTCCGTATAGAAGCTATAACTAACTCGATCTTAATAGTTCAGTTACCATTCAAGCGTAAAGAACTCTAGATGCCCTTGACCAAAAGGTTTGTCAAAAGTTTCAAACGTTTTTTTAAACCTATTTTTTTAAACATTTTTTCCCAGGAAACGCTTTGGTCATTTTTCAAAAAACGTCCATAACCTCATAAAGCGGAAGAAAAGGTTGCGTCAATTCTGGCTTATTGCTTCATAGAGAAGCTGATAGTTTCAGCTTTTCTATGAAGCAATAACTCTTGTATTGTTTCTCTTCCAGTGGTCTCAATCACCAATGAGCGTGGCAGGAGGAGCTGCTGAGGGTCCTCCCGAGGGATTCCGCCGCGCTGCCCGGGGCTCCTTCTCAGCAATACTGGACCTGTTGACTGCCACGACCAATCTGGATCCACGACAGGTAATGCCGCGTTCTCGCGTTTACGCAGCGACGAGCTACACGTCACATCGGACACAAAATTATATGACAACCGTTGAGAATGGTCTCTTGTAACGTCGATACCAGCGTAACGTTGAGGGGAAAGAGCGGCGAGTGGGGAGTGGCTTTGCGTCGTCTGGGATTCTCGACAGATTTTAGGTCAAACTGTTAACAAATTGGTTGCACACTTTCGTCTTAAAAGAGCTAAAAAGAGATAGACATATTGTCACAACAACTCCACAAAAAATAAATTCACAAAAAAGTTATTACGAGAGAAGCGGCTTTCTACAAAGGAACGCAGACTGTCGCAAACTTAAGGGGCCGCGTTTTGGATTATTTCTGATTTATTTTGAAGCCTTTTTTTAAATCATCGGGAATGCGTGCAAAGTTAAAAATATCGAAAGAAATTAGGTGATATTTGATTTAAACAATGATTACTGGTGGTAATTGCATCAGGCTAATAGTATTCTATTTTTTAATACTTATGGTAATGGCTGAAACGGTGGTGGCCGACTGTTGGGGCGCCCGCGAGTGCGTTCCCCTAGCAAAAAAGTACTGAATATTAAAACGTGATGTTACTAAATAATTAGAGTATGACGTCGTGTAAATGTTTATATAAGTTTCAAATTTGTGCATCAATTAGTTTTTGAGATTTTAATTACAAACAGATTCTGCCAGGATGACATTTAGAACATTCCCCCAGCAAAAAAAGTTCTCGGATCGAAATGAAAGTAAGTACAATAATTAGAGTGTCGTGAAAGGTAAATGTTTATGAATAAATAAAATTTGTGTATCAAAAAACTTGGGAGAAATTCAAAATTCTGCTGGGGGAACGTTTGGCCGGATGCTGGATCTCCTAAATGGCATGGGGTAGAGATATGACTTTTTTTACACAAGTTGTTATTCATTTGTGTATAATGTTTGTAAAAATAGAAATTTAAAAAATATTACCGTTCAGAAGCTAAAAATAAAAACGTGAATTTAGGTATTTTGGCGCTTGTACTATAAATATGGGCCCTAGAGACCAATTGGTGACGTGAGTTTGTACCTTGAAGTTGTTTTCAATGTCCATGTAAGTATCAACATAGTATTTATTTATTTATTTATTTAACCTTTATTGTACAAACACAATGTATGGCACAATAGGTGGACTTAATGCAGAAGCATTATCTAACAGTCGACCTTTGGGGTAAACAGAGAACTTAAGTGGGTCTAATAAAGGGAGTATCATGAGTATTTAATAAGTTATGAGAATAAATGCAATGATTCAGCCGCCATGAATTTCGACAGTCCATTAGACGAGTTGGTCTATTATTTACGAAATTCACATGTTTTGCATTAATTGCTAAATATAGTTAACTATCCATTCTCCAAAAATCAGATCAATATATGTAGTAGTTCAAGAAATATAATTATAAATCCAAGCCAAGGTGAAATACCATGATAAGCCGACCAAATTCGAGAGTCTACCAAAAAGCGACCGTGCAGTATATTGAAGTGGTTTACTGTACCGATTTTGATGCGGTTTTTAGAAAATCATTTTAAATAAATAAATAAAATAAAATAAAATATATTTATTTCAGACTGAGTCCATATTTTGGTTAGTAACAATGAAAACTTATAGCTATGTTAGTAAACAACACATTAAAATCAAAGGAAGAGAAAGAGGGTGTCGAATGCCAGCCCGACTGTTTACTTAACTGCGTGCAGTTTGAGCCAGCGGGCCAGCATCGGCGAGTCCCAGCGAGCAGCCAGCGCGCGCAGGATGCTGTTGGGGCTGTCGCGCGTGCGCCGCAGGAGAGACGCGCTGCGCTTGCGCATGATGGCAGCGAAACCATCTATGTGGGCAGTAGCGAACATGGCGGATGCACTACAATAACGCGGCAGCCCCATCAACGCCCGGAACGCGTTGTTATACTGTACGCGGAGGTCACTGTACGTCCCCTGCGTAAAATTGACCCACAGACTGCAGGTATAAAATGACTGACAGTAAGCTCGAAATAATGTTACTTTAACTTGTTCAGTACATTTAGCAAATCTGCGAGCCAACATGTTACAGCGGACAGACAGAGACCTCCGTTCACGTTCTATGTCTAGAGTGTCTTTCAAGTCTTCGCTGACCCAGTGGCCTAGGTACTTAAATCTGTCAACTTTTTCAGAGGAATTCCACAGAGAGTAAACTTGGGAATGCTAGTATATCTTTTCTTGTCTGGCGTAAATACCATGAATTCGCTCTTGCCTACATTATACCTAAGCCCTTGAGCCAACGCATAAGACTCACAAATATTGAGCAGTTTTTTCATGGCTCCGCTTGATGGGCTTAAAAGGACCATATCGTCAGCGTAGCTTAAATTATTTACGCACACTCCGTCTATGTGACATCCAATACCGGTCCTGTTAAGCTCAACAATCAGCCTATTCATGTAGAGATTGAATAAGGTAGGGGAGCTCATGCCGCCCTGTCTCACCCCACACTCTAACCCGTACTCTTCAGAGAGTGAGCCTGACCACCTAACATTGTTTTTCTGGTTATCGTACCAATGTTTAAACATTAATATAACTTCCTCGGGCAGATCTGTTTCTGATCTTAATTTATCCCACAGAACATCATAAGCTACCAGATCAAATGCTTTGGACAAATCTAAGTAACTAACATACACAGGTGTCTTCCTAGCCGTATAGTAGTGGACTGTCTGCTTTAAGCATAGAATAGCACTCTCCGTGGAAAGACCAGGTCTAAAGCCAAACTGGGCATCCTCAAGTATTACATGTTTTTGTAAAAGCCTGCTAAGCAGACTGTCCAGTACCTTCGCGATCACAGTTGCAAGTGAGATTGGCCTATAGTTACATACATCAGAAGAATCTCCAGTTTTGTTTTTAACTATAGGCACCACAATTGTACGCATCAAATTATAGGGTATATAAGAATGACCGACACACAAGTTAAAAAACAAAGACAAAACCCGCGGCAAGTGTACTCCAGCATGTTGCAGGTGCTCGATGCTGAGGCTATCGTGTCCTGGGGATTTTCCCCGAACCATGCCCTTTACCACATCCGCTACTTGTTTAGTTGTGAAAAATACTTTGCGGTTAGGACCGACCACCTCAGCACCGGGCACGCGCTGCGCCGACGACGCCGCCGGGCCTAGCGGAGACTCAACTTTAAAATGTTGTTTGAAAAGATTAGCAATATCTCGAGGCTCGTGCACGCCGCCCACGGAGGCTGGAGTGCTCGACTTATGGTTCATCCTATTTGTGGCTTTCCAAAACTGACTAAATTTGTTATTTTTATGGTGTTCAGCAATGATATTCATTTTGATTTGCTGCTGGTTATTTTGACACCACTTTAATTTGGATTTAAATATCCTTCTGTCTTCACACATTTTATTATACAATGGGCCAGAGCTAGGTTTACCGTGGAACAACCAAATTTGAAAACTAAGTCGAGCACTCTGGTGTGCGTCTCGGACATGCCTATTCCATCCTGGAATATATTTTCCATTACTCTTTTTCAATGAATGACTATGAACCGCTGCCTCCGAAAGAGTACATACAATATCGTTATACATTTTGTCTAATAAATGTTTATGATGTTCATTGGTACACATAGAATCGGCACATTCTCTGAATTCCACCGGAAAATCCAACAATCTTAATTTATCATGACATTCACTGTGATAATTAGATATCTGATCTTGGTCCCGCTCACCCCAAATAATTTTATTAGTACTGTTATCTGGACTAGGTAATTTTTGTCTCAGTACACTAAAGTTACATTCTACTAATAAAGGATAGTGGTCTGACCAATATGTACCATATAAGACAGAAACAGAAGTTACAGCCGGTCTCACAGCACTCGTGACAATACAGTGATCGAGCCAGCGCAGGCATCCGTGAGCATCACTAACAAAAGTATGACTATTTGACGGCAACAAGTCTCTGTCCACACACAACCATAATTGTTCAGAGCAAAAAGATAAAAGTTCTTTTTCGAAAGACTCACCAGGGTGCGCGTTATAGTCCCCCATCATAATCACTGAATCCACATTTTGACTTTCAATAATAGCCGCCATTTCGCTAAGACATTCCGTAAATTCCACTAGATTTTCTCTCATATCCGTAGGCATATACACTGAGAAAATCATAACACAACGATCACATAGCGAGATCTTAATAGCCGCTAAACGAACACTATTACACTTCACTACAGAAACCCCGGGAAAAACTGACTTTCTCCATAGCAGGGCTACCCCACCATAGGGCCTACCTCGCAGAACGCCCGATGATGTGTCGACCGCTGAGGTGCCCGTGAAAGCGAAGTCATCATCTATAGTGCCCAGAAAAGCAAGGTCTTCCGGGAGCAGCCAAGTCTCTTGCAGCGCCACCAAATCAGACGAGTGGCACAGCCTACGCACACATTCCACGGATCTAACGATGTTTTTACAATTGAAACTGAGTAGTTTGACGTTACTTATCATATAAAGCTTGATTGTTTTTCCCCTGCCTTCTGGGCATTACCACTTTCTCGATACTTGAAGGCAATGAATCTCCTATAGGCTACACCTTCCGGCCAGAAGTCTTCAGACATAAATAAACTTAATTTATGTTTAGGTACAAATATCTTATAAGATTCATAATCTCGTTTCGCCTTCATATTCATTTTTTGTATATCAACATCAGTATCACTCTTTTTCTTAATGTAACTGGTGATGTCACACACAGACACTCCCTTTGCCACGTTATAAATATACATGGGTACTTTACTCTCCGCTGCTTTAAAATTATTTCCCGGTTCAGAGATAGCTTTCCCTCTGTTTCCCACAAAGCGATTGCGTAATCTTTTTCTCTGCACCTCAATCCATTCTTCATTCGGCACCTGAGACTTCCATTCACCGCTTTGCTTTACAATTTCCGCAATAGTTCTGCGTTTAGTTACCGCCGGCGCGGCCGTGTGTCTCGCGCTCTTATCGCCGACAAGAGTAGCTTGCGGGGTTGTCGGAGCGCTCGGCTGATCGGGATGACTCATCGCGGCTGCCGTGGTAACAGCGGGTTCTCGTTGTGTTATTTCTTCACGCGGTGAATGTGAAACACGTCTACCCTGCGACTGTGATGAATATAAATTTTGACCAATATCTCGATATGTCGATTCGCTTAACAATACGTCTGTTTGTTTATTATCTTGCGATAAATTCAAAGGGGGCAGCCCCATAGGGCCGCTGTGGCACTCAAAACTATCATTAAAATGAGCTCCGCGTCTTGGATTTACAAAGCCACCGTAGTTGTTAATGACTGACGTATTTTTCAAAATTTCCACCTCTGACACTATTTGACTCAGTTGCTCAGAAGTTGCGTAGTCTTTTTTGATGCAGTTAATATCTTGCTGCATTTTGACAATATCTTTCAAAAGTCTCGTAACGTCTACATGGTCAAATAGCACTGGGGGCAACTTTTCCAGTTCCCTGGCGACAAAAATCGGGATATCCTCGGAGTCGGTGTCCCGTAGGAGGCAGATCATGTCATCGAGATCCCTCCGCGCTTTGGCTTCTTTATTACTAGAAACCTTCTTCCGAACTATCTTGCGTTTTGTAGCTGGCAAGGATTCAAATAGCAAATTTTTCGCCGTTACAATGTCACTTTCATTGAACGCACTAACGCAAATGTTAATTATGCTTTCGTCATCCATGACGTCTTTTTTATTATCCATAAAAGCAAGAACTTCATTTATTACTACGTTACAATTTGAACATTTCACAACTGTTGAGGCCATTTTTAATTCCTCCACGAAAACACGCACAAACACGCGACCGCAAAGCTACGCGCGCGCAGCGAGACTGATTTTAATGCAACGCAATAGAATTACATATTTATATATCGACTAGCTTATACTCACGGCTTTGCCCGAGATAATTGTACATCAAAGCTTTCCTTTATTATGACATGACCCACCCAGTCCATTAGTATAAATCGCATAAACATCTGTTCAGTAGTTTTTGAGTTTATCGCGAGCAGACAGACGGGTTGTCCCTAGTTTGTAAGTACCTGCCAAGAAAGACAAAATATCGATATATCGATGTTTTGTTTTTGTGTTTGCATGCATCCCTAAGCGGCGTCTATCAAGGTGCTGCAAGGTGCTGCAAGGTGCCGCCGGTCGCAGCGACCAGCTACACTCGACAGCACCCTGCAGCACTTTGATTAACGCCGCTATAAGTTGAACTGTTGACATATTGGATGTACTCTTTCTTCATATGCACTAAATGCTGTGCTAAAAAGAGACAGATATATCACACACATTATCACTACAACTCAGTGTAGTCGCGTGCTGCAGACTCTTGCGGCTTAAAGGCGGTCTCGTGATAATCGGTGTGCTGTTAACTCTACTACAGTCGACGTATTCGCCAGACCCCACTTTCACGCTGGTGGTGGTGGTTCGCAACGCAACATAACGCGGTTAAAGGCTGGGGTACACCTAGACACCTAGATAAGAAAGGGTGTCACTTTATTTTCAATATTCTTTTGATAAGTTTACAAATGAACTTTAATACCTACTTCACAAAAACAGGTAGAGAAGTGTTGTCTGAAATCTACCTTCATACTCTTCTAATCGTTTGATACCTAACCAAAGTTTTGCCAAAGTTCTCAAGCAAACTTAGTTTCACATAGGTACTTAAAGTATCGTCGAAATGTTGGAACATATACACGGCGGCGTTTCCAGCCAGCAGCGTCGGCTTAACGACAGGAACTTTTAATACCTCAATAAGTAGCTTATAATTTTTGTCCACTTACTTACTTTGATCTGTGGATTCGCCCGCGTACTGTACGTGAAACTTCCCTATGAATCTGCACGAAAATCCAGATCAGATTACCTACCTACCAAAACCTCGTAACCGATTACGATTACGATTACCTACCTACGTACGTAATCACACTATATTAATGCGAAAGTTTGGGCCTTTTGTGAATTTGTCGTTTGGATGTGAAGGTACTTAAATACTTACTAGTAGATAGTACTTAATAAGCTGGATCTGAGAAAAAAGGATTGAGCAATGATTTCAAAATAAACAACTCGATCATAACCTCTAACTATGATCGAAGACGTACCTCAACATGTTGAACGCTATCTAAAGAAATACCTACCTAACTTATCCAAGTATTTTAATAAACGTAAGCATAATATTCATTCAAGACAAGACGTAGGTATCTAGGGAGTTAGCAGGTATTTTTTTACTCATTGGTCCTTGGAAACAATAGGTACCATTAGACAGCGTTATTAAAAGAAAACTTTTGAATTTTTATTACGTATTTTTATACCAACCACAGGACGAAAAATAATAAAAAATCATCTTCAATATTTTGGTAGAAAACCCTACGGCTCCGACCGCTCTGTGTATTCTGTCAAAACATTTTCCTCAACTTCGCTTTTCGTTGTTGTTTTTAGGTTAGGTACATACTTCCATAAATGTGATACCTTGTGAATATACGCTTCCCCTTTACATCCACAAAACTGATTGCTGAAAATTAAGAATTATAAAGATCAGCGGGTTCACTGATCTTTATTTAAATGAAAAATGTCTAACAGTCTGTGACTGACATGAACAAACTTTTTATTCGTGCTGATTTTCCGTTTTCATCTGATTTCCATACATTGAAGCGCCAGCGTGGTGTGGTGTACCTATATAAACGAGATGTGTCTCTGGGGTGTGCCTCGGAAGCAGGAACGGCAGTGATGTGGAATTATTCAATTTCCGACGTAGCCAGGTCATCCGTTCCTGGCCTTTTGGGATTCAACAACCTATTTTCGCTGTGGTCAAAAGTACCTAACTAGGTACTAAACTTAAATACTTTTTTGTTGACCGAATATTCGGCCGGACCGAAGGTTTCGGCTAGTTTCAGCCTTAAAACAACAATTTTTATAAATAGTTTATAGGGCAAATAAATTTTTCTTAATTTTGCGAAACGTTTCGTTCATCCGGTAGACTTGTTATTGGAATTTTTCGGAGATGAACGTTTCGACCCGTACGCTAATGATTGCGTATAATTAAATTGCAATGAATGCTAAACATATTATTCCTGAATTTCCAGGAGCACTCGGACGGATCCACGAGCCCGCGCGCGGACAAGTCTGGAGGTCACTCTCCTGCTGCTAGCGAAGGTACCTACGCAGACATCCAGATTAGTATATAGGGAGAAAACTTGGTGTCGTGGGTTGAACTAAAGCTTGTCTGTACTTGTCTACTGTAAAGCTTGTCGCTAGTACATTTTCAATCTTAGAAATCATTTGTAGTCATATAGGTACTAGGTACTGGACAAAATCCGCGGGTAGACTCTTCGTCCCTAAAATTCCCAAAATGGGACGAGTTCGTTACTGGAATTTATCATTTTGCAATTCAACAAGTCCTGTAGATGTGTCTTGTCAACAACCAGCGGGACCAGTCTTCGATCACATAAGCCATAGATCTCTAAACTGTTAGACGGAAGATAGAAGACTGCCCATCCCTATAAACGCGGCGCGTCACTGGTGGTGCGCTGTGATTGGTGGAGCGATAGGACGAGCTGTCATGTAGTAGCCAGCTAATTTTCATGATCCGACTAGGGCATGCATACCGGAATTCCGGAATATCGTAATTCCGGTATCTCGGACAGATTTTTTCGATATTTCAGTACCGGAATTGAAGGGCCAAATACCGTAATACCGGTATTCTTTTTTTTTTTCTTTTTTAATAAAAATGGGCTTGCCCGAGGACACAGATGTGGTCTACGGTATAACGAGCTTACCCCGAAGCAGCCTATTCACTCTGGTTTTGAAGAGAGTCGGGTTGTACGTGCTCGGAAACACAGACGCAGGCAGGGAGTTCCAACGTGGTTCCAACGCTTCGCTGTGCGCATTAAGAATGATGATGAAAAGCGCTTGGTGCGTGCGGGGAGAATATAAACCAAGAAGGGATGATAGCCCGCAGTGCATCTTGTTCATTAAAAAAAATATGAATAAATTAAAATAATAAATTTGTAATTTTTATCAAGTTGTCAGCTTGTCATTCAAAACCATTCGAAACTAACTCCACTAAACTGACTTTATCTACGACGACGTGCAAAAAAAAATGAAGAAAATTAGAAATAGTAATAAATTTTTATAAATGTTTATTTATAGTATTTTATTATGCACTTCATTTAGTGCAAAATAAAATAAATATTACATAAATTGAAAGTTAAATGAAATGCAAATATAACTTTACTAAAAAAATTGATTCTTCAAATTTCGGTATGTTATTGCCACTAACCAATGCACGGAGTAATTTAGACATTTTTATATAAAAAAATAAGTACTTAGTTTTTCACTTGATTGGTTAGTTGCAACCCGGTCCCCGCGCTGTTTCCCCCGCACTGAGCTCGTACTCTATAATTTTGCATACTTTGCAGTCGTCAATATCTTATAGCGAGTGTGCACGTATGCGGTGTAGTGATTAGACGATTGTTCTTTTATTTAAATACACTATGTATGTTATCTAATAAGTATAGATTCATAGAGATTAAACAAATTGTGCCAATTCCGGAACCAGTACCGGAATTCCGGTATTAGGTCTCTAGTACCGAAAATCAGTTCCGGTATTGATAACTTTCCGGTATTGCATGCCCTAGATCCGACATGTTTTGTTTTAGACAATATCTTATGTATCTTTTATTTTGTGTTAATGTTTAAAGTAGAATATTAAATGATAAATGCACACAAGTGTCATCCTAGGCTTTTAATTTCAGCGTATCTAATAAAACGAAGCTTGGTCAGAGTTGATCCCTTACTTTGAATTGAAGTCCCTGGGATAAGTTTTCACTGAGGGCAGTAAAAATAAAGAACGGTCCCTAACTCTAACACTTCTATGTTGCAGGCATGGACCATGACAGTGAGCGGTGATGGTCGGCCACCACCCTGCTAGACCGGCTGGCACAGCGAGGCTTCGCCGCAGACACGCGGTTGGCACTACCTCCTACAGGTAAGGCCAGTGCCATTTTATCAGGAGCGGAACCAACGGTATTCACAAATCCTTAAGGAACCCCTCATACTTTTTGAGAAAGTACAATGTCTACGTGGGACGTCATTTAGTAAGGGGCGTTTTGGTATCGTCCAAACATTCCTCAAAAATATGAATTGTTTTTGTATATCTTAGGAAATACTTTACTGATGTGATTATTTTACTGATTATTCTAGGTGTTAATGTAAGATTATGATTCTATTATTGTGAGATTTTTAAAGAGGCATGTTGTCCAGCGCCCTATTATGTCCAGTTGTTTCCTAATACTTGTGTTCCTTCAGTCTTCAGTTGAAAATGAAATATTGTATTTCAGGCTGCGCCCGCTACCGCGAACTGTGCTACCGCGCAGCGCACGCGCACCTTCCAGAAGACGCGGCTCCCCGTCCCTGCGACTGCGCCAACTGCGTCGCGCGCAGGAACTCCTCTACTGATCCCTGAAACTCGCTCCAAGTCCGCCCAACTACGTCACTGACGAGGCCCATTCCAGCCTTACCTAGTGAATGGACGCGGAGAAAAACACAGGACTGAAACCTAACTAACAACAGAATGGGATGTTGCTATAAACCAAAACAAGGAATTTCTCGTTATGTTTTTCTCGGACGGCCTCTCAACCGCATGGTTCCAAGTTCGATCTCCGGTCAGGTCAAGGTGCAAAATGATCTTTTTGATCAATGTTCTCTTATGATTTGTCCCCTTATATTTATTGTCCTTGTTTTACTGCATCCCAGACTGTTGTAAAACAAGTCACTCATAAAATCAGACATTTGACTAACATTTGAGGCGTATTGATCAACTACCACGCTGTTCCGTCACCTTAAATGATAATGTTTCTCACCCCTAGGATTTCAATTCGCAACAATGCATCTCATCTGTCCAAAAAATATGAGATGCGGGAACGGACAGCTTGCTTGATAAGGGTAGACTTGGCTTAGGAATTTTGAAAGTGTATAATCTTTTGACTTCTATTTGTGAATTTACGATGTTTCTATAAGTATTTCAAGCTCAACCACATATTTTTGTAAGTAGTACTATTGATCATGTCTGTCGTCCTATAATATTTGCTAGTCTTCCCCTTCCTAAACACTCTTTTTTTATCTTATGCCTGTGGCCTTTTTCTACTAATCGAGGAACAATTTGGTCAATTTGTATTATATATAAATGTTTACCTTCCTATTTACATCCCTATCCCAGTGCCTTACCATATAATTTTGTAACCAGCTTGAAAATGTAGAATTTTATCAAATTTCTCATTGTAATGCACTTTATGAATATTAATTAACGATGTAATATGCACATCCGAATCGCTTTTGTAATTAAGGAACGAATACGCAATGCGAAAATATTTCTGTCCATTGATTAGATACTAGTAATAGATATAATAGCTAAAATAAATAATGTTAAAAAATATCTTTACACAATTTATTTTGAAGATTATTTACTACATAAGAATTTTCCGTAAACACTAATTTATCATAAGAACACGACTTTATTTTTAATAACATAAAATCTAAGCCAAAATATATTACTTAGAAATAATGTGTAGGCAGTAGGTAAAAATTATTTCTACGTTCCAGAGATATTGCTATGCTAAGATATTATAATTCAAAATTCCGTGTTTAAAATAGTAAACGTCTTAATTTTAGAGCCTAATGTTAAAAATAAGATTATGTCTAAGGTATTTTCTATATTAAAATTGTCTGACCTAAAGCGAGCACCTGTCATCTGTGTATCAATTTTATATCATTAAGAACAATATTATAATGACTGTACATTAAATTCTATTTTATATTACATCTTTAAAGTATAAATATTAATTTTAATATACAATAATTACATAACACTGATCTATTTTTGATTGTGCTTACGCCAAGTCATTAAATTTTAATCGTAAATTATTTAAATATTAACAAGGCCTACGCTATTCGTGTTATAAAATGTAATTTAAAATTATTCAAAAATAAAATCGTTTATTATAAAAATATAGTGTTTTGGACTTTAATATCAAGAAGCCTAGCTAGGTGTGTGGGTACCGACAGAAGCATCGCCAAAGGATAGGATTGTACAAACTAACCAGTCTTTCAGTAAATTTAAATAAAACTTAAAATTAGTAGTACTTTTATTCAAGTAAACAAAAATACAGGTGTCAAAGAGCGAACAATGTGAAAAAAATCTTTGAAAACGCAAGATTTAAAGGAATGAGATTGAGCATAAGAGAAGAATCATACACCAAATCACGCAATGTAAATGAAAAAAACTTAGGTCACCCGTTTTTACACTGTAATTTTTCTCGTAAATGCAACTCAAAGGCGCGACGATCATACATGATTTAATTGTAAGCTTAACATAGTGAGCATACATTCTTACAACCATTACAACTACAAAATTCAGTATCTGTAGATATTACGTTTATTTGTTCGAAAAACACAACCGTAAGAAAAGGACAATGCGCCTGGACGAATTACGCGACATATTTTTATGAGGTGATTCGCGCAGTTTACGCCAGTTTTATTTGAAACGGTTCTATGTCTATTTAATATTAATTTTGTTGAAAGTTTTATATATTTATCGTATTCAAATACGATATCTGTTCTTATCACTAGATAGGTACGAGTATGAATGAACTGCTTTCTAAAGAAATTCATCTAGTCTTGTTACATTTTCCAACCTCAAGTCTGCTTGTAGACATGCAAGAAGTTATAGTTGGCTTGCCAAAGTACATTTTATACACTGCATAGCATTATGCTATAGTATTAATTAACAAACTTAGTGAAAGAGGTCGTTACAGATGTTGAATGCAGCGGAAAATGTACAGCATTGACAAAAAATAACAAAAAAATCGATAAATGTGTAAATTCTATACATTTTCTCATCTGATGATCGTTAGCAGTAAATTACTGCAAAAAAAAAACACTTCATCGTTAAGATGGCTGAAGCCGATTAGCACAATTTGGTATTTGCATGGATGGTTACAACTTACAATTTTGTTATCTCAGCTTGTATCATCCCACACTACACAAATATGTCCAAAAGAAAAATAAATCTATTTACTAACTAATAAGATATCGGAAAGAAGTTTATAAGAAAACGTTCTGAGGTCCGCGTGTTTTTAGTAAAAGATTGGTCAATTTTTGCCATTTAATGGCAATAATTACGAAAGTCAAAGAGCTGCCAAATACAACTTTGTCAGTAAAAAAATATATCAAAAATACATTGGGATAGATAGAATCGCTTCTTACAGACTTATTTCCGCCATAAACCATTTACAAACTCAATGATTGCATTCGTTAAAAGTTACAATAATATACAATTACGTACAGGTCGACGAGAGTGGACAAACGGCGGGTTCTTGATAAAAAATTATTGGCAACAGTAAGAAAACTTACTCTACCCGAATAATATGTAAGATGTTTAATAACGTCAAATACATTGTTCGTTTCATTAGTCATGCTTGGACTTTTTAAATATTAAAACAGTCGAAATTATGAAATAGACAATGATATTTGGCGGTCGAAATACCAGGCTCGCATAAGTCGATAGGAGGTACCTATTCAATTACTAACGCCTATAGGGATGGTAGGACGATGCCGATGCTGTGCCGCTGGAGGAGTTGCCGTGGTAGCTCCGTTTCGATGACCGTTGGTAGCCATCACCCGAGCCCCCGGTGTATTCATAATCATCACCTGTAGCCCAAATGATAACTTATAAATCTCTGTTTGCATTCAATGTATCAAGCAACAATTAAAAGCATTTGATTTTAAATTGATTTTAAATGTTAATGTGATTTACGAAATAAAAATAAAATGGAAACTTACCGCACCACGCACCACTTCCACTCACCCGAGCTACCTAAATATTGATAGACCATGCTTACTTCTCTTGGAAGAGGCTCTAACCTAATCAACTCAACTTTATAGACATAGTTTTTCTTGGTACTCATCTGGACTTTGAATTGAATGCGGGGTTCCAGGAGTAACAGCATGATCTATCAATACAATGTATATTTTGTTTCGACAGCATAAATCTAATCTACCATTGAATCTACTTTCCACAGCCAATCTAAATTTCATAGTATCATATGTTCTAAGCGCACATTACACAATATCTATCTTCTGTTGCACACATAAACTTGTAGCACTATCTCGCTCACACAGTTTATTTTTTCATTATGTGAGCAGAGCAACACTAAAAAATATGCGTGCTAAAGAGGGATAGATATAGCGAATATACGATACTGACTCAAATCGATGGTTAATCAATGAATTCTATTCCTAATGATGTAAAATAAGTATTTATTAGACCTGACACAGATGCGGATATATCTGATACGTTACAAAACGATGGTTGAGGGGACACCATTCCGCCACAGTATATCATCGGTACCTGATATCGAAATATTATGCTTATTTTTTATCTATCGATTTCTATGTTTTTGATAGGACTCCAGATCAACTTAAAAATTAAGTATCTCATTTACTGTATAATAATTTTATCATTAATGTGGAATAGGGGTATTAAATGGTAATAATTCCACAATTAGATTTAGCTTCACTGAGCCTTTTAAAGTATTGAACTATGTAAAGAACTGATATTATTATTGAGCTTTAGACCTGTGGCGGCGATCCAATGGCATCGCTCATCTGTGGTACGTTCAAGAACTTGGGACTTCCCGTAGCGCTGCCCACACCATCGCCCTCTGCCGTACAACGAGTGTTAGAACATGCGACAAGAATTAGTTGTATCACATCCCCCAGTTTCTTGATTCGGCATCAAGGAGTATAGTCTATTTCTAGGTTAAGGGGAAAATCGGACAATGACTTTAGTATATTTTATCAACGTCGTTTTTACGCAATATGTATTGCCATCCCGCTCGCGCACGTTCTTTGGCGACCATAGGAAAATGTTGAAGGAAATATATTTTTCGAAAAATAATTACGGATGTTTTTTTTATCAGCCTAAAAAACTGTCTTCAGGAAAAATAATAAATAAACCGATCATTGACATATTGTTTTAACTATAGTTGCCATAAACTCGAAAGTAATTAGAAACTGGATCTGAAGCAAGGAACTTGATAACTTGGTAACCTTAGCTTTAAGTAATTTTATGACGTCAACTTACTAAAAATCAAAAATCAATTTTTAAGCCTATTTAAATAAAAACGATTGACTTTGACATTGATTGCGCCTTCGTATAAAAAAAAAATAGATTCCATGTGTACTTGAATAGTTTTAAAACGTCTTTGCAAAAATAAAGTCGTCAATCATTATAATTACCCCAGGATACCGTCAAGTAACAAGGAGGTAGAATACAACAGAAAGAAGTAACTACGAAGTTAATAGAGGTAAGTTAATAAACCTGAGGACATTCTCTGTAATCATTTCCATCAAGCATTTAAGTACATTTAGAAGTACAAAACTGAATTCGTTGATAAATGAATTCGAAAGTTCTGGAATTCAAAAACAACTATTTAATTGACAACGTTTAATTTCAGTCTGGAAGATTTTTTATCTTGCAACAATACAGGGGAATATAATCCATTTCCCATTTCCTAAATATTTATAAATGAATCTTATAACATCACATGTAAGGTTCATTTTTAAGTATCTCGGAAATGAATAATGAATCATATTCCGACTTTAGACTCCCTAAGTATTTTACCAGGCCCGCTAATCCTCAAGTTTATAATTCCAGCTGAAATTTGCAATGATCTAGACTACTTGAAATAATGTTAGTATATAGTAATATAAAAAATACATACGAGTACTTTAAAATTGGTTGTGTATTAATAAGTGTAAGAAATGTATTAGAGTGATGAAAGATGACAGCGCGGTTTGTTTGTATTTAGTTTTATATGTATATGATTTTTGTCAAATTAACAAAGTGTAAGACTATTATTGGGATATTTGGGGTAGCTACACACACACTATGGACTTCATGTCACGATATAAAAACAAAAATTATGATAACTGTATTAGGGAAACTTGTCTGGGAGTGGGGAGTAATATTAAAAATGCCAGTATTATTTTGAAATTTTTTGATTTCTTTTAATTATCTACGTTTTATAATGTCCTTAAAGTAGATATATATTTCATCATAAGATATTTCAAATATTTGCAGTGGTAATATTAATATTTTAATTAATCAACCAGAAGTATTACTTAATCCATTAAGATAGAAGAAGCTTAATTATAGGAAACTACGACAAAACTGTTTATCTTTCCATTACATTACAACTACATATACTTATGTTACCAGTTAAATCTAACACTAATATATACCCAAAATACCTAATATGAATAATGCATAATTTCTAACTCGAAAGACCTCAGAGTGTAATGTATCGATAGTACTTTATTACATCAATATTATTCAACGCGTACAAGCATTTCTTACTTATAGTGTTTCGGTTAAAATTAATAATTAAAACCGTAATTAACTAATTATCATTAGATAATGTAAAAAAAGGACGATCGGTTAAGTCTATCATAATTTTCCTTTTTATATAACGAACATAAAGTAAGTGTAGCGCGCAGCGGCCGCGTCGCAGCCGCGCACGCCGCCGCCGCGCGCTTGCGCACGCAACATGTACGCTTTCTTTAGGGCTAAGTATAGTAGATTACACATTATAAGATTATAACAAATCTAGATAATAGTCTTACAATTGTAACATGCTTAGTTGATTTCGGTCGCGGACGCCGCTTCCAATTAATTACATTTTAGGAAATTAATACATGTCTGTATAAATATACCCGCCCTCTAAAAGGGCGGCGTAAAGTAAACTTATATACTGCGTAAGTAAATTACTTTAAATATTGTACATCAGTCAATAGTTCACCTAACATTTTTGTATTCTATTCGATCGAGAATTATGTACTTTAATCCACTATAAAGAAAAATATAGTTTAAAAAATAATCAACATCAATTTTTCATTTTAACAGAAATAAATAACAACTTGCCCTAGGTTTTTATAATAATTAATGTTATAATTAAATGTAAAGCCTGTGCAATTTATTTTACGATAAAATGGGTTCAATAATTACATTTATATTAAATTCTAGATATAAATATGAGGTGTTATATTAATAATACCTGCATTGTTTTAAAGTAAGTCTCGAGAGGACTGACAGTACCATCGACAGTTGGAGGCCGATCCATTTAAATGCAAATTATTTAATTTTATTAAGACGACTTCCAGGTGAACTTAAAAAGAGTTGTTGCTAATCTAACTTTAACACTAAGGGTCTTGCATAATTAGTCAATTACGATAATAAATTTATTAATGTATAATAAGCACGGCGCCGAGCGTCCGCTGGCTGTGTGCAGCTAGTTAGTTATAATAATACCAAAATACACTTTTACACAAACATGTTACCATTATATACCTACTGAATAAACATACACATATAAAAACCGCGTACACTATATAAAGTATTACAAACAAGAGTCGAAAGGTTAACTACACAACAGTACTACAGTTAAGCCATGATTAAAATATTATTTCATAAACATTATTATTAAGATACAGTGTATATTTTATGTCGATATTATCGAGTGTAATATTAAATTCCAAAGATGCTTGTGTCACTCACGGTTTGTACAAAATATTTCCTAATTAATTACTTTCAGCATTGCTATGTGTACGAGTGAAGTAGTGTGGTGGGGAGAGCCGTGAGCGTGTAGTACCGAGCTGAGATCGCCGCAGTAGGGACGGCGGCGGCCGCGCAAGCGCCCGTGGGAAGGCGACATTTGACAGACGAGCCTCTAACGAGTCTTACCGTATTTGTAATTTGCTAACTATTTTAATTAATAAATTCATCCAATATTTTATGTCTCCTCCTATATATAATAATAATTAAAAACCCATATAAATAGTCTCAATTGATTTTCACAATAATTTGCACTAAGTTTAATGTTGAGTAAATCTAAAATTTCTAATACATATTATAATTTTATTTAAATAAATTATACTCTTTATGTTAATTAGAACATTGCCACGATGCTTCATTACAAACTAAGTTCTTAAATTGTTCCGAAGGTTTGCGAGCGCGGGCTCGAGCCCGAATCTTACACCTTAGTGCTAATCAATATCACTGAAATTAACATAATATAAAACGTCTATATATTCACTTAACTTTTTGTAAGGCATCGTTTCCTAATATTAAAACAGGTGTGAACAATTTCATGTTATCGGTGGTTGTACATTAAACCTACAGTAAGTTATAATTAACCGAAATGATTCTGATATGCGTTCCGAGAGCGCGGATTGAGCGGTGAGCGGGTTAATGTGAACAAATGCATATTAAAAGCGACATGAACGTACGACCGAAACGAAACGAACCTACAGACGGCTACCAACCGAGGAATGAATAGACAAATTAACCTAACATAGGAACGAAAGCGAGTAAACGAAGCGGTACAACAAGCGTAACCTAGTGGGCAGTCGGCACCGACGACGTAACATTACTTCATTATTTACTGTTATAAGGTACGAGTCTCAATACTACATACTGATTGTTTCAGTCGAGTCTGTATATATAGAACTATAGTAAATGTCCCAATTTTCGCGTATCTATGAACATCACAATGTAAAGGCGTGTCTCTATGTTTTACCGTTAATTTGGAACCTCGCACCCCTCGCCTAGGACCGCGTCGCTTATAAATTTGCTTATACACCTCACAATATTCCTCATAGATAAATTATACTTATGGATCGATCTTAAATAACCCTATTCTAAAACGTTCAAATTATGCATCAATGTAATCATCAACAATTTGTCTATTAAAACATTTATTAACAAATCTTATCGCGCGGCGGCGGTACTATTATCCATTAAAATTAAAGGAACAGGCCCGTCCAGGCGGCGGTCCGGGCAGTCTATCGTATAGTAAACTCTAAGATAATTATAACAAATAATGTATGGCGCCGCCGCCGAGCGCTCGCCGCTGGCCCCTCCGCGATTCATTACTTAGCTTATCACTAAAATTTTAATCAGTCGATCGGTCAAATGATTGAGCGATATAGTACAGTAAAAGACTAACATTAAATTTAATCTAACAATGTTATTTTAAATTATAACTCACTTTGTAACGGAGGCGGGCGAGCGCTCCGCATCGCGTCGTCGTATATGATAAGACTAACATAGCGGCCGGCCGGCCGACAAAGCTCTATACAGTTTTAAAATTATTTGGCAATCACATAAATTAAAACTTTAAAACTATGTGACGAGAGATTTGATTAAAATTATGCTTTACACACAAGTAAGTATATATACAGTGGTCAGGCGAAGGGTGCGACGATGCCGCAGCGCGGCCTCCGATACCGAACTCTATATCCTAAGTGCTTGAGCTTCATTTACTTAACACATACAACATTAACGTTTGCTCCAGTTAACAATTTGGCAGGTAAATTTAATTCATTAAAGTATAAATCCCATATTATCAACTTAAAATTGCGATAAAAAACTAAAATGCATATTAGAAAACAAATTAAAATTACGAATATATTTATACAGAATTGATCCCTTTTTTTAAAATGGGAAAATTAAAAAATATAATCACGTTCAGTCATACTATGTTTTGTTAAATATTAACACATAATTATTTCATTATATGCCTACCATTTTCCTAAGTCTAGTGGGTGGTAAATAACCAAAACTCTAATATTAAACATACATACCGATATATATACCAAATATTTATACAAGTTATTAGCTTAAGTTTAGTTTCTTTTAGGTCATTTTCCCTAAGTTGGCTTTGTTTAACAGTGTCTGTCAAATGTCGGTCCCGCGGACCCGAGTGCGTCGCACCTGTACGTACAGACCGCCGCGCGCGCCTACTCGGCCGCGTCCTTACGCTACACTACAAGCGATACACCACTACGCGAAATAGCGAGATCCCATCGAACAACAATAGGTACACGATATCATTAAAAGAAATCATTTAAAAAATCCGAAAAAGAAACAATGAAAATTGAAAAATTGGAGTAAAATAAAACTTTTATATAAAAAGCCCACATCCAATGAAAATAAGCAAAGAAAAAAATAAGTGTACATATTTTGTACACGTCCATCATCCTTCTGTTAAGAGGAGGGGTCGCGAAATCTTTCGGGCGAGTAATATCAAGAACCCACTTTGTGATCTATACCGAACACAATATAGCGACGTAATATCATTGGTTCGTAGCGTTCAGAGATAGCGTGGTGCCTAGTCGCAAGTTCTGCTTATCAAATGGTAGACAAGCTCTACAGTCAACCTAACCTGATTGTCATTGTTAATCTACATTTTATATTTTAGTATTAAAATTAACATCCTTACTTACGCGTGTGGGTTTGTGTTAATGTAGTCAAAGGTGACTTAAATAACGCCCGTGAGGGCTCAAAAATTTTATACTCTTTATACTAACAGTCAATTATTTTAGTTTGATATTAAATTATGTTGCATTGTTATAAAATTACTCCGTAACTTTGAGTACTTCTACTAAGTGTATCTCGTTCGTTTTGTGTCGTAACAAATTGACTTTTATATAAAAAACGTTTGTATATCTAAGTGCGTGGAAATACTATAATTTTAACATCATTAAAAAGTCAGGGGCCTAAATGATACAAAGTGGAAGTTTAACGTTATAGATAGTCGTGATCCGACTATTAAGTTTCGATAGCTGTCCAATTATTCGATAAAGCTGCGGACCGACCGTACGCGCTGTGTACAAAAATACACCCTTATATGTATCACTCGGATCGCGTAGTCAAAACAGGCGATACGATCACAACAACTTAACTATGGCAGCAATAATGCATGACGACAGTGTTGTTGTAGTAAAAGTACCGCCGTTGTTGAACACCGACAGCAACATGTCTGGTAACGCGATACGCAACAGCCGGTCCGCAGCGCGTGCGTGTGTGGGTGTTCGTGTTGGGGTTGCATTACGCGGCGGGCCACTCCTTGTTAAAGTCGCTGTTGAAGTGTTTGGGCGCGTGATGCGGGTGGTGCGCACCTGGCGGCTGCGCGGCGGGCGCGGCGTGGTACTCGCCGGCGCCGTAGCGGCCGCCCGCGCCGCCGTACGACGACCCCTAACATTCCCGCACACGTTACACGTTTACCCACGCCCGGTTCACCGGTGGCGGCGCGCGCACACAACATTACTTTTGTCATGTTTTGAGATTATGTTAATTGACAACCGAAATTATTGAGATTATCAAAAACTAAGTGATTTTAGTTTGGAATACTGTAATTTAGTTATATTCGAGTGCGCGCGCCAGCCGTCATGGAGGATCGAAATGAGGCCGAGATGTTATCGTAAAGATATTCATTTTATTAGCATTACATAATTATAAAAATTGTTCAACGCGTTACCTACAACTAGGCCGCATTCGGTGATGCCCCCATGATGTTTTACACATTTCGATAAATATGTTCAGCAGGTTACATTTAACAGAATAGTAGATTTATCTCTGAACACTTAAAGTACAGCTCTTAATATTATTTTTAACGATAAAATTAAACTATTAATGAACCTGTAACAATATGAGAAAATCCAAATTTTACTAATTTGTACTTTAAATGCCAATTTACAAGTGTAAGAGATGAAACAAACCGATTGAATCATCTCGCACGGCTACAAAATGCAATATGAATATCGAATGGAACTAAGGTAAAGCTTATCATATATCTAGCTATGCGATGACTTTTTGATGAGCGCGCGCGATCGTCGCAATAACCGAACCGTCCATAGTGAGAAAATCCCAGTGTTTCGCGACATTCCCTCATCCGTAACCCACCCTTATCTCTAATTGTCTTTCTGGAGGAGCCACTCTTGTGGGCCCTGATCGACCAACTGGAAAAGAAGAATTACACGACATAAAGTCCCACTCGCCACAACGTCGGATCTTTAGCAGATTTATGTAAGTAGCGCAGCGCGTGAAGATGGACCAAAGCGTGTGAATATCCCCAAGGGCAAGATGAAGAGTGGGAGGCGAGAGGAGGAGGGGGCAGGGAGGGGGCGGGGGACGGGGGACGGGGCAGAGGAGCGGCGGGCGGTGATGAGAGACCTTCAGCGAAACTTGATAACAACACTAATCTTCTTGATTTTTCACTATGGATAGCGGTGCGACTGTACTGACTCCCGAAGGGCGGCTAGAGTATGGAGCGCCGCGTCATTATGAACCGCAGCATAGCTCTCAAAATCAAAAAGACATCGCACATAGAATCTCGCCACTGAAAACATGCACAGAAGTGGTCGTCATCCTTACAGTGGTATAGCAAGCAATCGGAACACGGCACACAGATGCAGGGAGGCAAACTAATGGCTCTAAGTTATAATTCATGCTGCATTTCAGCCGCGATGTGTCGCGCTCGGTAGATTTCGCTGAATATCGCTCGCTCACCGATGTGGTACCAGGCACCGGCCCATTCACACGGGGGTCGCAAACAGCCCGAGCAAGTACAACCAAATTGATAAGAACCGAACCAGAGAACATTCAGTAAACCTGTCATTCACACTTGCAAAATGATTGAGGGGGATCACAAACTCATTCATGCGGCCATACACATCGAAAACAGGGCATACGGGAAAGATGCGGGATAAAATCAAAGAAAAAGCGATCACACGAGGGGAAATGGGAAAGGTAGGATGCAAGCCCCGAGGGTAGAACAAATAATTATCTAAAAACATTGTCAGTCAAATTGGCTGTACTTTGAGTTGACGCACCGGTAGCAATGGAAATAATAACATACGATATCTTGGATCACAATGATAAAACAAGATAAGATTTCGGAACAAATAGTCAATGTTAATGAATGATAACATACTTTAAATCCAAGATATAGTATTTGTATATTTTGGGTTGTTTGCGATTAAAGATGTCAAATAGAAAGCAATAAAACTATTTGAAAAAATTTAAAACATAAACCAGTTTAAATTCATGTCAAAAGGTATTTTAAGTGAAAAATAATTGCTTTCGATCGGACATTTTCCCAACACACAGCACCTGGGGGCCGATTCCACTAATTACAAACGTAGATATCGTGTCTGAATCGTGTATCAACAGCCAAAGAGATTGTACTAACTCGACAAGATTTCTATAAAATCTGTGCTTTAGTACAATATCTTCGGCTTTTGAGACACAACAAGTACAATGGCACAATATAGTACATTTGTAGTTAGTAGAATCATAGCCCTGAACAGATGTTAACGCATTAACATATGTCCGTTAGGCGCCGACATAGCGGTAACACTTCACACAGGGTCCCATTGACACAGACCGTGTTTCAAACATGTTGAAGGTATTTCCTATTGTTCTAGCAAGCATTCTTTCGCACAGAACGGTTATAACTACTGTTCATTGTAAAAAAAAATATATAAAATGCATTTCTATTGATAGCATTAAAAATAAAGTCACGACTGCGCGAAATTATACGCTTTACAAATGTAATGTCTTTTAGAAAGTGTTACGAGCGAACTTGTGAGAATTTGAAAGGGAATGGAAGATTATATTTACTCAATACTACGCTAACTATATGCGGACTTAAAATGCGAGTCATTTTGTTTAAATGGCTTGTCTATAAGGCCGTAACTGTTAATTTGCTATTCAGCATCGGCACCATCAAATAATCATCAAGATAAAAGCATCTAAGATACTATGCTCATTCTAAAATACTACCATACAATTTAATTTACGTATTGTATTGAAACACGATACTGCAACATTCGGGGTTCAACATTCAGTTGGAAAAGCATGATAACTCACAAAACACATCTTTTGCTACGCCGTCGGTCAACGACGGATGGTCGGCACAAAAAACATGTTCGGCATTCCGCAAGTTTGATTAGCAAAAATTTTGACTATTTTCGATACCTAGCAAAAACCATACCGACACCGAATTTGGATTTCCTGATTTTTATGACAGTATGGACCATTTACAGTAACATTCCAAGTTATATTTAATTCAAATTATATGCACAACTTTCGTATTTCAGCACTAGAATAGCTAACTCAAAGCAAATATTCCTTTTTGTCTAAATATGTATGGTACGATGTTAGTGTAAATGGCCCTTACTAAGCTATTGAACTAATGGTTCATGCTAGGTCGTCCATACAGTATGGATGCGAAAATATATCACTGCGACTTCCTCCACAGTTATTTAATTATTTATTTTTATGTTGCAATTAAGTAAAATTTTACTGATTCTGCCATGAGTCACAGTTCAATACAATCACATGCATACATTCAAAACTGAAATTGAAGATCTGTTTAAAAACATACTATTCAATGTGATTTCAGTAGCGAATCCTCATCCACATATTTTGTTAAGATTAAGTACTAAAAATTTCATGGTGAACGAAAAAGAAGTGCGCAAAACTTTTAGAAATAAATTATAAGGAATAAAAACAGCTACTTCTTTAACGTTCATTTCAGAACAAGTATATCAGGTTTTGTTTTCTAAAGTATGCATAGATATTAGATTCATGGCTGCAAATGACATGATTCTTTACTTAGATGATAAATATAATATAAAATTTTGATTTTCTAACAGGCTCTTTAAATATAGCCCTCAATCAATGGTAAATAACGAAGAATCATCAAAGAAGAGTCGTGTCATTTGTCAAGAATAGTAAATAGTGTGTAACTCGGCGAAGTAAAATTAGCATTTCAGCAAATCTCAATTAAATCACCACGTGAATGTCATAAATGTATTTGGTATCATCCAAACACCACCCAAAAACGCACATTGTTGTTTGTTAGATCTCTGAAAGTACTTTGAATAATTATGTGATTCTTTCACTGAACATTCTTTTATTGTGAGATTGTCCAAAGAGACACATGAAAAATGTTGTCCGGATGCTACTAAGCCAATTTTACTTGTCCGAGTAGCGGTCTGCTTATACTCACCGGTTGCAAATAAGCAGACCGTGTGTACTAGTGTCAATTTGTGTAAAGTTTATTCTTAGCATTATGGCTGCTCTGAAATCTATTTTACAATAGTTATATGGTTTTTATTAACCTTTTTGTTATATTTCAATAGGTTCAATAGTATTACTAATTATTATAGGGCGAGGACGAAGGCTCAGCTCTAATTGGATGATATTTTCATTGGCTTTCAAACTCTCAAGCACCAGCCAAGAGGTAGAGGCTGAGCCAAGAGTGAAGCAATGATTCTTTTCCGGGTTTTTACCAAATCACAACCGAAGACTCGGCTATTTAGATAATTTGATTTTTATTTTAATAACTTCTGTGATCCAATTCGGAATCGACTAAAATACCTGATCCTGCACTCGAGGTGCTTGCACCTCTGGTTTATTTATAAGCAAAGAATTTTTCTCTTTCTCATCTAGATACAGGCATCAGCCTAAATTGGAGATAAGGGCTTACAACAATAATTTGTGACATTTATAACATGTACAAATCTGTTAAAATTATACTTAACTTCGTAGTAAATAAAGAATTTATTATTATTGACATTTCAGCTTGGCCAAAAATGCTTTGGTACATGTGTTTACCTCTAGAGGTCACATTTCTCAACCGATTCCCGTGAAATTTTGGGAGCAGGTTCGATAAACATATGAAAATCGATAGTCGAGCCATTTTTTTGGAAATTTTTGAAAATAACGGAATTATAAAGATTTTAATATTTCATGAAAAAAATATGGTGTGAAAAGTTCCTTCGATCTATAAGTTCGCGAGGTCTACACTTCTAAAGTTTACAGAGTCACTAGTTCGAACCAACCAAGCTGGTTCCCATCCCACAACATTTCTTTGTAGATGACTTTTTCATAATTTCCCTAAAATTTTTCGTGCAATCGCAACTGCACGGTTTTAATGCCCCTACACTGCACAGCCACGCAAAACTAGTTAACTTATAGAACTTCAGAGCAGCCAACGCCTCACTACCCTGTGTGTGTGTGTGTGTCAGTGTATCAGTAACGCACCTGGTCCTGCTGGTAGGCGGGCGGGTACTGCTGGTAGCTGGAGTAGTCCGCGGAGGAGGACTTGCTGAGCGCGGCCGACGACAGCGCGCCGGAGAGGGCCGGCGCGCTGGCGCCGCCCGCGCCGCCGCCGCGACCGTACATCTCGCCGCCTTCCGACAGCGGCACGTATGAACCTGTGCGGGGTGCAATAAAATATAATGTTTATACAATGAGCGAAAAAAAAAATCAGTATAAAAAAGTCTCAACAGATGGCGTTTTATTGAAAGCCGAGTCGTAATCAGGGCTTGAAACCGGTTAATAAAAAACCTAAAAAATAAATGTTTTGACCTAGTTACGCATTAACGCTCGGGCCATTACGATCGGAGTGAAAACCCTTTTGAATCGGTCTCGCGAGCGGAAATTACCTGGTTAATCCCGCGCGGGCGAGTGACAAGGACGGGTATATCGCTCAGCGTTTTATCTCACTTACGCATTTGCAAGTCTCAACGTGTAGATTGGTTAGATTTATATCGAGCGAGAGTGAGAAATAATCATAGTTAGAGCGAGATAGAACACGATCGTCGAAAAGAGTGAAATGTTTTGGGTCTTTCCGGTATTTTGAACCGGAACTGAAATGATATCGCGCTTTGAACCATAACCAGAAATAATATATGGTTTTGTTCAACCGTAACTGATTTAAAACGCTCTTTTTTTAAATGTATGGCGCATCGAGTGAGCTGGTTTAGAATTTTAACCAGGTTAGCAAGCCCTGGTCGTAATAATGGCTGTACCTATATAATACGCTTTTTATTGTCAGCCAGAGGCAGAAAAAAAATCACATAACAGTTTGACAGTTGCACAAATCACAATATTGATACTTTTTAGATGTTTTTTTATTAGGTTTTTTTTTATGCCTATACCGTGCATTTTTGCTTTTTGAATGGTCTCGCCTTTTACTAAGCGCCACCTATGAATTCATCTGGAACTATTTTTTTTTTATTCGGATCTTGGAAAATCCCTCATTGTGGTGATGCAGAGGACTGCATCACCACAATGAGGGATTTTCCGATGCCTTACTCACCCGAATCGAGAACTCTGAAGAAGAACTTCAGAGTTCCCGATTCGGGTGAGTAAGGCATTGGAGTAAGTACAAAAAAACCCAAGGTTTAAAGTGCTTCCGGACCTCAGACCCCCTCGTGTTAATAAGATAAGATTGTGGTGATATGTACAATTTTTTTATTTATTTATTTACATCCTTATAATGCTCGTGCGTAAAATGTCCCCTAGTCGCAAAATGTCTCTTTTCATACGATTTCTAAATCATTGGCAATCTCAATCATTGGAAAGTACTCGTCAATATGAGGAACTTTTGAGACCAACTCTCTAGGAAAAAACTTTTCCATACATTTTGGACGAGTAGGTATTATAAAATAGTATGATTTTTAAAGCTGTGCCCCAGGGCTCCGCTCTAATGAGTATTTTTCTACCCGTGTACCAAATTACATGGAAATCAATCCAGTAGATATTGCGTGATTGAGTCACAAACGACAGACATACGAAGATAATTTATTCCGGATAATTTATACCTACATACATGTGGGATGGCAACATTGAGTGAGAGAGATAGAAAGCTAGTGTATTATTGTATATGAAAGAGACGGAAGTGACAGTAAGAAAGGGATGCGTTAGTAAGTTAGAGAGAGAGAGAAGAGAGTATTAGAAGATGGAGGATTGTGTTAAGACGAAAGAAAGACGTGTAATAATTTTAAAGACGATAGAATAGATTTGCTGAGTTGTAACGAAGATAGAAAATAAAAGAAGTTTTGGAACCACGAGCATTTCATTTAGAAAATATCACCACATACATATAAAAATATCCGTTACGTTATGTTATCCGTACAAATATACGTACGAAACAGGGGCGGGGCGCTAGTATTATGTACGACAACCCGAAAATAAGGTTACAGCCATGGACGCGCATTTAATCGTAAAGAAATAAAGCAAAGATGATTCCCGTGAAACCGTAAATCGATGATAATGTTAAATATGATAAATAGTCAATAAAACTTATTAAAATATATGATAGAATAAAATGGTATGTTCAATATCTGTTTCGTATTATTTACATGTAAATGAACTTATACTGTTTGTACTAATAAACCGCTACACCACTATGACTACAGCTAACATAATTTTCTAGACAACTCGTTTATACTCTACATTTTACTTCTACTACAACACATTCTTTGAGGTAAGTACATTTAATTCACATTAAGTCGGGCCGATACTTTTGAGAATTGTGCCACGAAACCGTAATACAAATCGATTCAACTCATTCAGTTAAATCAGCTCAGTAGTTTGAACAATAGCGGAACATCCGTAAATACTATATACCCAGTGTAAATTGTGTAGTATGTATTCTACACATTTTACACTGGGTACAAAACCGGGTATTCGGTCAACAGCACATCAACCCAAGATTCATTGCAAATTCGCCACTACTACCGCTAAATAGAGGTCCAAACGGGATGACTTGTCATTGACTGTCAAGTCAACCTTTATAATCAATCAGGATAATTTCTAAATATAGGGTGATAGAGAACGTCTCAAATTATTGACACTTTTCAAGTATTTAGATCGCAATTTTAGTCGACTAAAGATGCGTTCCAAACACTGTATATTGTATTAGCATCAATAAGTTCAGAGCACTTCCTAGAGATGGCTTACGTAGTGGGTAACAACCCGGGTTAAAACCCACGAATTACCTATTTCAATGTATGAACTGAAATGGCCGATAACTGAGTTTTAACCCGGTTGGTTACCCATCTCTACTTACACCACGGTTTATGCCAGGATGTAAACCCATCTCTTGGTGTTCCCAATCACCCGAGTTTCAAATTACCCTGACTGACATGTAGTATATTAATTTAGGGATGTTCCACTATATAACCGGGGCGAGGTAATGTGAACCGTAGTGGGTGTGTGCTTACCGGAACCGGTGGAGTTCGAGTTCTGCGGCATGTTCCAGTTGGTCCAGCTGCCGCCGGCCGACGCGCCCGCCGGCGCTGAGCTGTAGTTCGCTGTTAACGCGACAAAAACCCACATTAACATCTTGCCGCCATTTTCTTTCTTTAGCCTCGGGACTACGATTCCTGATTACATGGCCCAATGGAAAACTCGGGACTACATTCCCCAATTATGACCCAATGGAAAACCTAGTATATGGCTACGTTGTTAAAGGACGATTGTCACTTGTCAAATGCCTTATGAGACTTGGAAATCTGACGTTAGCGATAACACCAAGAAAGAAGTTTTCCAATATCTTGGATGGCCCAATGGAAAAGCTAGTAGCTATATGGCTAACTAGATGGCGGATGTCAAATGTTGTATCCAAGTTATACTTGTATTTGTTCAATCAAAATCTGTTCAGCAGCTTTAGCGTGATACGGGAGCAATTCCATAAATAAATTTTATATAAATGCATAAATAAATGTTGTCACTCTTCATACATGTCAATCAAGGTTACAACACCCGAATGCCTTTCTGCTTATCATTCGATATCTTATACTGATCACTTTTGGACAGTTTGTAATAAAACTCTCTTTTTCATCTCGATTCCTGGAGCATTTTGTGCTGGTAGATTTGGTTTACGTAATGCCTAATTTTAACACATTACTGTGTAATTTCATCCTACAAATTCAAATGCTGTTTCGTGACAGAAATATTAGCAAAGCTAATTGACGCTTGGCGACGTAACAAAATAATCATATTTTTATTATTACATTTGTGAACGATTTTCCGATGCTTTCAAAGAATGGCGAGAAATTTGGAAATATTCGTATCTAATTTTATATTAGTCACGTTTATAAATTAGTCAAGTGGTGTAGAGGTTACTTAGTACACGTTAAGAATTAACGATTTTTGTGTATGATAAAATCTCGAATGGTTTAAATATTTTTGCGTTTTTCCCAGCATGTTAATTAAACCGCTGATATAAAACATCTGCTACAAAATACTAAATTCAATGCGTAATCCCTACAAATGTAACTATGGATCGTATATTTCCACATACACTTTAAGAGTTATGTTGCAAACCCGTAGACTTTCAGATCACAGGATCTGCAAGTATATGCTTGGCTGCTTTGCTGTCCCACAAACATCTGAACGTACCAGCGACTGAATCATCGTAGGCACTGCCTGGATGTGGATAATATCTACTGACAGACTGCGAGTTTGGCTCTGGACAAACTGACGCGAATTCCGAGCGGATCTGCGCGTCCCGCTCACTCCTTAGAGCAGCTCATAAGTCTTTCTCACTCGATTCTGGTCGCTAGCGCAGAATTTGCCTCGGTTTGCCCAGAGTTTTAAGATGTAATAACTGGACGACCAAATCTTGTCTTGTTTAGTAGCGTAGATAATCGACGATTCATACCTAAATGGAAGGTATTTAAGCAAAAGAGTTCTCTAAAAACATGCACACAAAGCAATCATTCGTGAATATACAAGTTCATTTCTCTGGTCGGCCTATTTTCTTATATCTTTGGGCGAAGAGGAAAGGCAGGACATCCAATATATTGATAACGTGGCCCAATATTCCCGTTGCATCAACAAACATTACCAACCGAGTTCGTAGACTTGTACCCTACGTCATCAAGACCTTTGCTCAGCAGTAGAACGAAATAGGTTAAATAATATTGGCATAGTTGATATCGGAGGCACTGAGTGGGCCGAAATGTACATACCTAATGAGTTTAACTACACCTGCGGATTATTAAAAAAAAGGCTACCAAATGCGGGTTTCGCGCAAAAGTCCATGGGTACTATGAACTCATATGAGTTGTCAAGCTATGTCTTTTATGATCTTTTTTCACGGCAAAGCGTAGAGTTATTAACTGGAAATTCTCGGCCGTTGAGTGTAGTTGTTTGTGGTGTACCTATATAGTATCACGTCTTTATCCCTTGCGAGATAGAGATAGAAAGAGTCATGAAACCCGAACAGTAGCGGATTTAGGGGGGGGGGCACGGGGGTACGTGCCCCCCACTGCTTTTTTGTGTACCTACTGTGGAGGGAGATTCCATGACAGTGCATATCAAATTAGGAAATAACAGATACGTGCCCCCCAGACTATTTTTGTGTACCTACTGTGAGAAAATTCCATAACAGTGTACCTATATCAAATAAAGTAATAACAGATTTTTGTCTGTTTAGTCCGCCAAGGAGCTTGTGCCCCCCCAAAAAATCCTGGATCCGCTGTTGGACCCGAAGGCCACGCTTAGCTGAAAGGCTAGCCACTTTTACAGAAAATTACATTCATGCAAAATTTAAAGTTTGTAGTGTATTGAAAATTATTTCCGTACGAAGTTGAAATTAGTCTGCTAGACCGATAAATGTCTAATGAATGTTCTCGTTACATACAATACAATATACTTTATTTGCATTCAAGTATAGTTGATTGAAAAGTTGATTATCTTTGGGAACACAGAGTAAAAAAGACCCCATCAACTAGATGGTCTGACCAAATAAAGAATCCACGCAGCCGACAGGAGCCTATAGAGAAAGTTCGTCCATTCCAGACCATTTCATCCCACCATGACCATGATCTTCAGTCATGAAAGACCGACCAGAGAGAGTATAGTTAAGGCCCATTTAGACGGTGCACATATAGAGACACTGTATCTTATAACATGTATACTAGTGTTGCAGCAATAGTGTTGACTATCGATAGTATTGTCAATAGTATTGTGACCTTAAAAATAGTCATACTATCGATAGGCTTATAGTTTGCTATACTATTGATGATACCCAAAACTATCGATAGTATCGACAATATCGATAGTATTGACACTTACATTTCAACAAACAATCGATGCTATTGCACTATCGATAGCATGTAAAAATTCAATAGTAATTTAATAGTTTCGATACTATCAAAATACAGATACAAATACACAAACTAAAAATAACTAATAATACTACTTAACTATCGATAGTATTGATTAGAAAACATCAATAGTATCGATAGTTTTGGGTATCATCAATAGTATTGCAAACTATTGGCAATCGATACTATCTATACTATCGATAGGCCTATCGATAGTATGACTATTTTTCAAGTTCAACAATCGATAGTCCTGCAACGCTAATGTATACCTATTAACCTGTTTTACAAATAAAGTAATTGATTGATAGCAAGTGACTGACCGTAGCTACCGTAGCCCTGCGCCGGTGGCTGCTGCGTGTAGTTGTTGGCCAGTTCGAAGGACCGACCAGAGAGAGAGTAAGGACCGACCAGAGAGAGAGTAAGGACCGACCAGAGAGAGAGTAAGGACCGACCAGAGAGAGAGTATAGTAAGTGCACGCTTACCACGATTTCTATTACATATATATGTCATGCACCTATCTAAAGGATCCGCACTGCACCTACCTACTGTGGCTATAGCTGAAAATCAACGGGCGCTCATTGAGCACCATTATCGTTGAGCTGTGACAATTTTGTATTGCTGCAGCACACATACACACAGCACAGCATGTGTGTAACATATTATTATTTTCTTGTACGTTTATTGGTGTTCTATGTGTGTTATTGTGTGTGTACTGTAGGGTATTTGACAGTATTAAAAATATGAGTACTTCTATAAATATCCTTAAAGACAATATTTTTCTTTAATTTTTGAATATTTTAAAATGTCAAAAGAAGCACTGATTGTGTTAATCAGCTAAAGTACAAGTAATTTATTTCAAGCCCTTGACCACGTGATATGAAACGCCATTTTCAATGACTTAATTTAGGTGGTCAAATCAGTCAAGTGTCAATTCTATGTTTCGTTTCGCACTGTAAAAGTCGCACCGTTATTTTAGAAAAATTGTAAGACTATCTAGACCCTTTACGCCATTGCTATTAGTAATTTACATTGTTAATTAGTTTTGTCGCTCACATAAATATTTCAATTACATCGTATCATTTGCGATAAGCCCGCCTTTGCGCTCATTTTTTGTATTTTGTTTTGTCTCTTTTTGTATGTTCTTTTTGTAAATGGTGCAATAAAGTGTTGATCTATCTATCTATCTATCTATTTTATTGAAAATCTTGTTATGAAATCAAGGAAGTGATAATAGTGTACATAAAACAGAATGGCTTTTAGTGACGAGTGCCCATAATACGTCACGGAGTTCTCATTGTAACGTAAAGCGGTAATATGATTATTTTGAACTTTTTCATCTATTTTAAATGTAAATACTGAAAATTAATCAAAAATATATATATCGTTAGTTTTCTAATAACGTAATGAATAATTTTAGATAGGTTTTCAAAAACAGTCAAATACCCTATTACAAGATTGTATCTATCTATCTATCTTATCTAAGTGCGTGTAGCAGTGACTGACCGTAGCTGCCGTAGCCCTGCGCCGGCGGCTGCTGCGTGTAGTTGTTGGTGGCGGGCCAGTTCGAAGGACCGACCAGAGAGAGAGAGTAAGGACCGACCAGAGAGAGAGAGAGAGAGAGTAAGGACCGACCAGAGAGAGAGAGTATAGTAAGTGCGTGTAGCAGTGACTGACCGTAGCTGCCGTATCCCTGCGCCGGCGGCTGCTGCGTGTAGTTGTTGGTGTAGCGGGCCAGTTCGAAGGACCGACCAGAGAGAGAGAGTAAGGACCGACCAGAGAGAGAGAGTATAGTAAGTGCGTGTAGCAGTGACTGACCGTAGCTGCCGTATCCCTGCGCCGGCGGCTGCTGCGTGTAGTTGTTGGTGTAGCGGGCCAGTTCGAAGGACCGACCAGAGAGTGAGAGTAAGGACCGACCAGAGAGTGAGAGTAAGGACCGACCAGAGAGAGAGTATAGTAAGTGCGTGTAGCAGTGACTGACCGTAGCTGCCGTAGCCCTGCGCCGGCGGCTGCTGCGTGTAGTTGTTGGTGTAGCGGGCCAGTTCGAAGGACCGACCAGAGAGAGAGAGTAAGGACCGACCAGAGAGTGAGAGTAAGGACCGACCAGAGAGAGAGTATAGTAAGTGCGTGTAGCAGTGACTGACCGTAGCTGCCGTAGCCCTGCGCCGGCGGCTGCTGCGTGTAGTTGTTGGTGTAGCGGGCCAGTTCGAAGGACCGACCAGAGAGAGAGAGTAAGGACCGACCAGAGAGAGAGTATAGTAAGTGCGTGTAGCAGTGACTGACCGTAGCTGCCGTAGCCCTGCGCCGGCGGCTGCTGCGTGTAGTTGTTGGTGGCGGGCCAGTTCGAAGGACCGACCAGAGAGAGAGTATAGTAAGTGCGTGTAGCAGTGACTGACCGTAGCTGCCGTAGCCCTGCGCCGGCGGCTGCTGCGTGTAGTTGTTGGTGGCGGGCCAGTTCGAAGGACCGACCAGAGAGAGAGTATAGTAAGTGCGTGTAGCAGTGACTGACCGTAGCTGCCGTAGCCCTGCGCCGGCGGCTGCTGCGTGTAGTTGTTGGTGGCGGGCCAGTTCGAAGGACCGACCAGAGAGAGAGTATAGTAAGTGCGTGTAGCAGTGACTGACCGTAGCTGCCGTAGCCCTGCGCCGGCGGCTGCTGCGTGTAGTTGTTGGTGTAGCGGGCCAGTTCGAAGGACCGACCAGAGAGTGAGAGTAAGGACCGACCAGAGAGTGAGAGTAAGGACCGACCAGAGAGAGAGTATAGTAAGTGCGTGTAGCAGTGACTGACCGTAGCTGCCGTAGCCCTGCGCCGGCGGCTGCTGCGTGTAGTTGTTGGTGTAGCGGGCCAGTTCGAAGGACCGACCAGAGAGAGAGTATAGTAAGTGCGTGTAGCAGTGACTGACCGTAGCTGCCGTAGCCCTGCGCCGGCGGCTGCTGCGTGTAGTTGTTGGTGGCGGGCCAGTTCGAAGGACCGACCAGAGAGAGAGAGTATAGTAAGTGCGTGTAGCAGTGACTGACCGTAGCTGCCGTAGCCCTGCGCCGGCGGCTGCTGCGTGTAGTTGTTGGTGTAGCGGGCCAGTTCGAAGGACCGACCAGAGAGAGAGAGTAAGGACCGACCAGAGAGTGAGAGTAAGGACCGACCAGAGAGAGAGTATAGTAAGTGCGTGTAGCAGTGACTGACCGTAGCTGCCGTAGCCCTGCGCCGGCGGCTGCTGCGTGTAGTTGTTGGTGTAGCGGGCCAGTTCGAAGGACCGACCAGAGAGAGAGAGAGTAAGGACCGACCAGAGAGAGAGAGTATAGTAAGTGCGTGTAGCAGTGACTGACCGTAGCTGCCGTATCCCTGCGCCGGCGGCTGCTGCGTGTAGTTGTTGGTGTAGCGGGCCAGTTCGAAGGACCGACCAGAGAGAGAGAGTAAGGACCGACCAGAGAGAGAGTAAGGACCGACCAGAGAGTGAGAGTAAGGACCGACCAGAGAGAGAGTATAGTAAGTGCGTGTAGCAGTGACTGACCGTAGCTGCCGTATCCCTGCGCCGGCGGCTGCTGCGTGTAGTTGTTGGTGTAGCGGGCCAGTTCGAAGGACCGACCAGAGAGAGAGTATAGTAAGTGCGTGTAGCAGTGACTGACCGTAGCTGCCGTAGCCCTGCGCCGGCGGCTGCTGCGTGTAGTTGTTGGTGGCGGGCCAGTTCGAAGGACCGACCAGAGAGAGAGTATAGTAAGTGCGTGTAGCAGTGACTGACCGTAGCTGCCGTATCCCTGCGCCGGCGGCTGCTGCGTGTAGTTGTTGGTGGCGGGCCAGTTCGAAGGACCGACCAGAGAGAGTATAGTAAGTGCGTGTAGCAGTGACTGACCGTAGCTGCCGTAGCCCTGCGCCGGCGGCTGCTGCGTGTAGTTGTTGGTGGCGGGCCAGTTCGAAGGACCGACCAGAGAGAGAGTATAGTAAGTGCGTGTAGCAGTGACTGACCGTAGCTGCCGTATCCCTGCGCCGGCGGCTGCTGCGTGTAGTTGTTGGTGTAGCGGGCCAGTTCGAAGGACCGACCAGAGAGAGAGAGTAAGGACCGACCAGAGAGAGAGAGAGAGAGAGTAAGGACCGACCAGAGAGAGAGAGAGAGAGAGAGTAAGGACCGACCAGAGAGAGAGTATAGTAAGTGCGTGTAGCAGTGACTGACCGTAGCTGCCGTATCCCTGCGCCGGCGGCTGCTGCGTGTAGTTGTTGGTGTAGCGGGCCAGTTCGAAGGACCGACCAGAGAGAGAGAGTAAGGACCGACCAGAGAGAGAGAGAGAGAGAGTAAGGACCGACCAGAGAGAGAGAGAGAGAGAGAGTAAGGACCGACCAGAGAGAGAGAGTATAGTAAGTGCGTGTAGCAGTGACTGACCGTAGCTGCCGTATCCCTGCGCCGGCGGCTGCTGCGTGTAGTTGTTGGTGTAGCGGGCCAGTTCGAAGGACCGACCAGAGAGAGTATAGTAAGTGCGTGTAGCAGTGACTGACCGTAGCTGCCGTAGCCCTGCGCCGGCGGCTGCTGCGTGTAGTTGTTGGTGGCGGGCCAGTTCGAAGGACCGACCAGAGAGAGAGTATAGTAAGTGCGTGTAGCAGTGACTGACCGTAGCTGCCGTAGCCCTGCGCCGGCGGCTGCTGCGTGTAGTTGTTGGTGGCGGGCCAGTTCGAAGGACCGACCAGAGAGAGAGTATAGTAAGTGAGAGTAGAGAGAGAGACCGTAAGGACCGACTAGAGAGAGAGAGAGAGAGAGTAAGTTGACCGACCAGAGAGAGAGCCAGTTCGAAGGACCGACCAGAGAGAGAGTATAGTAAGTGCGTGTAGCAGTGACTGACCGTAGCTGCCGTAGCCCTGCGCCGGCGGCTGCTGCGTGTAGTTGTTGGTGTAGCGGGCCAGTTCGAAGGACCGACCAGAGAGAAAGAGAGTAAGGACCGACCAGAGAGAGAGAGTAAGGACCGACTAGAGAGAGAGAGAGAGAGAGTAAGGACCGACCAGAGAGAGAGAGTAAGGACCGACCAGAGAGAGAGTATAGTAAGTGCGTGTAGCAGTGACTGACCGTAGCTGCCGTATCCCTGCGCCGGCGGCTGCTGCGTGTAGTTGTTGGTGTAGCGGGCCAGTTCGAAGGACCGACCAGAGAGAAAGAGAGTAAGGACCGACCAGAGAGAGAGTATAGTAAGTGCGTGTAGCAGTGACTGACCGTAGCTGCCGTATCCCTGCGCCGGCGGCTGCTGCGTGTAGTTGTTGGTGTAGCGGGCCAGTTCGAAGGACCGACCCGAGAGAGAGAGAGTAAGGACCGACCAGAGAGTGAGAGTAAGGACCGACCAGAGAGAGAGTATAGTAAGTGCGTGTAGCAGTGACTGACCGTAGCTGCCGTATCCCTGCGCCGGCGGCTGCTGCGTGTAGTTGTTGGTGTAGCGGGCCAGTTCGAAGGACCGACCAGAGAGAGAGAGAGAGTAAGGACCGACCAGAGAGAGAGTAAGGACCGACCAGAGAGAGAGTATAGTAAGTGCGTGTAGCAGTGACTGACCGTAGCTGCCGTATCCCTGCGCCGGCGGCTGCTGCGTGTAGTTGTTGGTGTAGCGGGCCAGTTCGAAGGACCGACCCGAGAGAGAGAGAGAGTAAGGACCGACCAGAGAGTGAGAGTAAGGACCGACCAGAGAGAGAGTATAGTAAGTGCGTGTAGCAGTGACTGACCGTAGCTGCCGTATCCCTGCGCCGGCGGCTGCTGCGTGTAGTTGTTGGTGTAGCGGGCCAGTTCGAAGGACCGACCCGAGAGAGAGAGAGAGTAAGGACCGACCAGAGAGTGAGAGTAAGGACCGACCAGAGAGAGAGTATAGTAAGTGCGTGTAGCAGTGACTGACCGTAGCTGCCGTATCCCTGCGCCGGCGGCTGCTGCGTGTAGTTGTTGGTGTAGCGGGCCAGTTCGAAGGACCGACCCGAGAGAGAGAGAGAGTAAGGACCGACCAGAGAGTGAGAGTAAGGACCGACCAGAGAGAGAGTATAGTAAGTGCGTGTAGCAGTGACTGACCGTAGCTGCCGTATCCCTGCGCCGGCGGCTGCTGCGTGTAGTTGTTGGTGTAGCGGGCCAGTTCGAAGGACCGACCAGAGAGAGAGTAAGGACCGACCAGAGAGTGAGAGTAAGGACCGACCAGAGAGAGAGTATAGTAAGTGCGTGTAGCAGTGACTGACCGTAGCTGCCGTAGCCCTGCGCCGGCGGCTGCTGCGTGTAGTTGTTGGTGGCGGGCCAGTTCGAAGGACCGACCCGAGAGAGAGAGAGAGAGTAAGGACCGACCAGAGAGTGAGAGTAAGGACCGACCAGAGAGAGAGTATAGTAAGTGCGTGTAGCAGTGACTGACCGTAGCTGCCGTAGCCCTGCGCCGGCGGCTGCTGCGTGTAGTTGTTGGTGGCGGGCCAGTTCGAAGGACCGACCAGAGAGAGAGAGTAAGGACCGACCAGAGAGAGAGTATAGTAAGTGCGTGTAGCAGTGACTGACCGTAGCTGCCGTAGCCCTGCGCCGGCGGCTGCTGCGTGTAGTTGTTGGTGGCGGGCCAGTTCGAAGGACCGACCCGAGAGAGAGAGAGAGTAAGGACCGACCAGAGAGTGAGAGTAAGGACCGACCAGAGAGAGTATAGTAAGTGCGTGTAGCAGTGACTGACCGTAGCTGCCGTAGCCCTGCGCCGGCGGCTGCTGCGTGTAGTTGTTGGTGGCGGGCCAGTTCGAAGGACCGACCCGAGAGAGAGAGAGAGTAAGGACCGACCAGAGAGTGAGAGTAAGGACCGACCAGAGAGAGAGTATAGTAAGTGCGTGTAGCAGTGACTGACCGTAGCTGCCGTAGCCCTGCGCCGGCGGCTGCTGCGTGTAGTTGTTGGTGGCGGGCCAGTTCGAAGGACCGACCCGAGAGAGAGAGAGAGTAAGGACCGACCAGAGAGTGAGAGTAAGGACCGACCAGAGAGAGAGTATAGTAAGTGCGTGTAGCAGTGACTGACCGTAGCTGCCGTAGCCCTGCGCCGGCGGCTGCTGCGTGTAGTTGTTGGTGGCGGGCCAGTTCGAAGGACCGACCCGAGAGAGAGAGAGAGTAAGGACCGACCAGAGAGTGAGAGTAAGGACCGACCAGAGAGAGAGTATAGTAAGTGCGTGTAGCAGTGACTGACCGTAGCTGCCGTAGCCCTGCGCCGGCGGCTGCTGCGTGTAGTTGTTGGTGGCGGGCCAGGCGGGCGCGTGCGGCGGGGCCTGCGGCGCGGGCGGCGCGCCCCAGCCCTGGTAGTTGCCGGGACCCGCGCCCGCGCCCGCCGCGCCGTAGCCCGCGTACGACGTCTGCCCGGGGGACGTGCCCCAGCCTTGGTACCTACCAGACATAACATTCATTGTTATCATAAATCAGTTACTACGTTACTTACGGGAACAGTGCTTTTTCCCGGGATGAAAGGTACCCTATGTCCTTAACAACATTCATTGTTATCATAAATCATTTACTAGCTTTCGCCCGCGTGAATTTCTCACGGGAACAGTGCTTTTTCCCGGGATGAAAGGTACTATGTCCTTCTCCGTACTTCCAGACCTACCAGACATAACATTCATTGTAATCATAAATCGTTTATGACTAGCTTTCGCCCGCGTGAATTTCTCACGGGAACAGTGCTTTTTCCCGGGATGAAAGGTACCCTATGTCCTTCTCCGTACTTCTAGACCTACCAGACAAACAACATTCATTGTAATCATAAATCATTTATGACTAGCTTTCGCCCGCGTGAATTTCTCACGGGAACAGTGCTTTTTCCCGGGATGAAAGGTAAAGTCCTTCTCCGTACTTCCAGCTATGTGAATGCGAAATTTCAGGAAGATTGGTTCAGTAGATAAAGCGTGAAGAGGTAACAAACAAACTCACTTTCGCATTTATAATATTAGTTAGGATAGGATTAGGATAGTACATTGTTACCCTAGGGGTGAAAGTAACTTATTTAGTCCCGTGATCAATAGTTCGAGGGACTAGAGAAGTTTTTAACCCGAGGTAAACACTGTGCTTTTCATTACAAATACTAGGAATGTAGATCTGAAATTACTTGAGGAGTGGGTTGAAAATAATACTTTTCAGCCCTAGGGAGAATCGTTTTCTACTTACAGCTGTCAAATTGTGAAAAAAAATAGTCATAAAAATGTCAAAATACTCGTTTGGCTAAAAATGAAACCATAAAATTAGCAAATGAATCTCCTTATTGAAGTGGTATTTTTAATCTAGAAATAATTTCTAGACATTCGCAGCGGTTGATAGCCGTAACGAGAGCATGTCTAAAAGCCATAATAATAATATGGCGTCACAAACGCTACACTCTACCATCAAATGTATAAAAAAACTGTCACTAACTTGTAGGAATAACAGAAAAACATTATTACGTAATAAACATCTGATTTTATAATCGCTCCAGTGGGAATTTCTTGATAAAAAAGTACCCTATGTGCTGTTCCCTATAGTTTTTACCCGTGTACCAAATTTCATCGAAATTCGTCCAGTAGACTTTGCGTGATTGAGTACCATTCTCCCAAACTCACATCCAAACTTTCGCATTTATAATATTACTAGCCGCGCCCCGGGTCTTCGCTCCCGTGGGAAATTTCGGGATAAAAAAATCCTATGTGTTATTCCCGGTACTATTCTACACGTGTACCAAATTTCATTGAAATCCGTCAAGTAGATTTTGCGTGATTTAGTTAACAAAATATCCTCAGAAATTCACAAACTCACATCCAAACTTTCGCACTTATAATTAGTAGGACTACTAGGAACTACTGCAGCGCAGCGACCTGAAGTGAATCTTGGCCTCCGACACGAGATGACGCCATTTTTCGCGATCTTTGGAACCATAATTAGTTTTTTTTGAAGCATAATGAATTTATTACATGTCAAAATACATACATATAGGTCAATACAAATCTGACAAATAACATTAAAATAACTAATACTAGTAAGACAAAAATGTAAATAATCACCCCTGCATGATGTTAGGTCCAGCCATGGGCATGTTGATCGGGGGGCCGCCCATCTGTCCGTTGTGGCCCTGGATCATGTTGATGGGGGCGGCGGGGGGCCCCCACTGGCCGGCCTGCGGCGCGTCGCCCGGGGCACTCATGCCGCCGCCGCCCATGCCTCCACCCCCAGAGCCCAACTTGCCTGAGCCATCACGGGGTTCCGCGCGCTTGATCTCCACCTACAGTTACATATTCTCTTTTAGTCGTATTTCCTCATGACTGAGGGTCGTGGCCATTATATGGAATGAAACACACACAACGACTCTCTTGGCAATTGGAGTGGTTTGCCATTGCCTTCTCCATTTCACACACTAGCTGATAATCATCAACCAGAGTGCAGGTTTCCTCACGATGTTTTCCACATTCATATATTAGCCATGTATAATTCCTGACAATGTATTAAATTATTTCTTAATTCTATGATTGACTAATTTTTGATGATAATTTTTTGAGTGTATTAAAGACATCATAGAAGGAAAGATAAAAGGAAGAACTCCAGGAAGACTAAAGTTATATGAGGCAAATAAAGGAGAAAGTGAACGTGTCGTGTCGTATAAAGAAGTGAAAGAGTTAGCAATGGAAAGAAAAAGATGGAAGGAACTCCACCGACAAGAGCCTCGCTCTGTTTCTTATTCCTATGAATATGATTGACTAATTTTTAATATATTTTTTTGAGTGTATTATGATATTTTGAAGTGTATCTGACTAAATTTGCACACCGTTTCAACAGTTGAACATTACTGCTCTGTAACATTTATGCATATCTATTTATCACAATGTTTTTTGGGAAATAAATATAATATCTTTATCTTTATATATGAATGAAGCAGCGGTGGCTGAATGGTATGGCGCCCGCCTGAGACTGCAAAGGTCAGAGGTTCAAATCCTGCCTGTGCTATATGAGTTTGTTTATCACGTATGGTAGTTTTCATCGACCACCACTTGCTTCCGGTGAAATAAAACATCGTGAGGAAACTTGCATTCTTGGTTGGTTATCAGCTAGTGTGTGAATGGCAAACCACTCCAACATTGCCAAGATAATCGTTGTTTCATTCCATACAATGATCACGACACGTAAGTGTAATAGTACATCGTGCTTCTCATTTATGTTAGTCAGACTGAGCGACTGTAAGTAAGCCTATATTCTTCGATTGTCTCAAATGAAATAGCATTTCGTAGTTCTCACTCTAGTAAATCGTATGGAGCGAGAAAGATTAATGTTTATAAGTTATAGGCTTTAGGCAGACCTAGATAATAGTCTCAAGAACATAAGAGAATATTCAGTAGTTTACAATATCATAAATCTATGACGTTTGATAAATTTTTGCATGTATTATACAAGTATAAAAGCTCTTAAACAATTGAAAGAGCAAAGTGAAGTCATTTTCATAAACAACACAGAATATTACTTGAAAATCTTTACTTTCATGAATGAACTCTCATGTGGTTTTGTTGCAAACTCTGTAGACTCTCAGACCACAAGATCTGTAAGTATATGCTTGGTTTCTTTGCTGTCCCACAAACATCTGAACGTACCAGCGACTGAATCGTCGTAGGCACTGCCTGGATGTGGATAAAATTAACAGGAAGTTTTTTTGAAGATGCGATTTCGATGAAATGGTAACCTAATTAAAATAATACACCCTTTAATCGTTACGTCACGTGTCACAAAATTTCCTTTTCGCAGAATGTCTTTCGCAAAATGTCCCCCTGTTCAAATTAATTCAATAAATTACCTGTTTCCCATTGAGGTTGATGAAATGCTCCTGCGTCACTCTTTCGACGGAGAGCTCGTCTTCAAATGACAGGAAGCCAAAACCTGGCGGCATAGAAAATTATGTATAGAATCATAATGTTTCACCAAGATACTCTTTAGGTCGTCGAGACGTCAAGGTAAGTATAATTTCACGAAATAGTCCTCACTATCTTATCTATATATACCTATATCTTCAAAACCCTCGTTGAAAAGGTGGCCTATTTATAACAATTCTTTTTTTTTGTTGCACAAGAATAAGACGGAAAACTACCGTATTGGAACTTTTCATTTGCTTTTATCATAAATACGTGATTGATTAGTTATCAAACTTGTAATGTGCATCTGCATTTGAATTTATTTGTGGGTCAATGTCCACAAGAACAAATAGTATATGCTACTTTGCTTTTATAATTAATTTTCGTAATGATTGTTGCATACCCTGTGACTTCCAAGACAACTGGGATTAGAAAGTTATACAAGCAAGCATTTTTGTCCTACAAACATCTGAACCTACCGATATCAAGTCAGGCTAAGGGCACTGCCTGGATTTGGATGTATGTTTGATAGACTTAATACTTTTTATTTATCTTGTACAATGTTCCTCTATGTATAACAAAAATAATCACTGGAAAAGCCTTGGAACGCTTAATAATAGATATTATACCAATGATAGAAAAATTATTAAAAAACCATTAAGCATTAGTGGCACCGACAAACTAACAAAGTTTGAATAGATTCCACAATGTCCTCAAATTTTAATATACCTAATATAGATTTGAAAATCAGACTCACAAAAATATTGTCAAAATGAAGAAATTATGGAACAACGACGTCATTGGAAGTTCATCGACCGACATGTCATTGACACTGTATCTACGTATATATTGACTTGCGACTTAACGCCCAATCGGACTTTAGCCTGATATGCAAAAATATTTGCTGTTTATGCATACTCTAGGTAACATTCATGTCAATTTTTTTCAAGCACTATTTATCTTCTAGCGCTAACCTAACAGTCAAGACTCAAGAACAGTATCATCTCACCAATTGCTATAAAACTCTCCATTATTTAGCAAAAAAAACGTGAAAAATGTTGTATGGTAAACATATCAAGACAGATCCCCCAAACAAACCTAAACTTGTCGGAGTCACGTAGTTTTCATACAATTTACATATCTATACATACAAGACTGCTCATTCTACATGGATTTGGGTCTTTGATATTTAAACACATCATCATTTCAACCGCAGGAAGTTCACTGCTGGCTTTAGTCCTCGCCCATGGAATTCCAAAATGACTGGTTGGCGACCTACATCCATAGCTTCCCTGCGACCTTCATCAGTCAATCAATCAATATATTTATTTTGTCAAACATAGGTATAAGTAGAATAGTTTTTAAAAAAAGATCAAGTCAGGTCATCCAACCACATAGTCGGTGAGCGTCCGTCTATCGCTGCGCTTGCCGGTGAGTGGTTGACATTCGAGAACCTTTCTCGGCCATCGGCTATGTGCCCGCCCGCCCACTGCCCCTTTAAAGAGCTAATCCATTGAGCTATTTGAGAACAAGCGAAACTAAACTTTGCCCTGCAGTCGGACAACCTAGGATAATTAAAACAAGAAATATATACCTCGCGACTTCTTCTTCTCCTGGTCATACATGATGACAACCTCCATGACCTTGCCGTAGCGTCCGAAGAAGACCCTCAGGTCGGTCTCGGTGATGTTGGAAGGCAGCCCTCCGAGGAACACCTTGGGGTAGCCTCCCCCACGCTTGGGCTTCTGCAGCGTGCGAGGGTTGCATGGCTTCGGGTCGATGGTCCTGTGGACGAAAGATTGATTACGAAACGTGCTTTGACATTTGTAACTTTTGTTGACGACTATGTTTTGTCTGCATGAAATTTTCAAATGGTTGCCTGGAAGACCTGATAACAGCGATAAGGTATATCGTCTTTAGCACATCATATTCATTTATTTAAAACTTGATTGCACAAAAATTACAAAATTTATGTACAAATGGTGAACTTATTTTTATTTAGTTTTAAGTTTACTTTATGTGTACCTACTATGTATATAACCAGTTTACAATAAAGTATTATCATATTTTGTATTGTATTAACTCTGCTTTTAAAAGTGCGGCTATTAACTCTCACAAATTGTATTTTCTACAGTGAGTAAGCAGTTTTAGAGAATTTTATTACAAATGCAATGTAAAGAATTTTGCGTGGATCTTTGCGTGGTTGTGGTTACCAATATCCGTTAGATTACTCACACAAATGTAGAATTAGCTGCTTCTGACTAAACGAATTATTTCTAATTTAAATTTTCTAACAAGGAGAGCATATTTTTCTTTTATGTAAGGAAGATACAATACACAACTTTTATGATTAATTGCATTATATTTATTTCAACTGTACCTACCCCCACCGCGTTTAGTCTAGTTATGTAAATCGTTCAGGATATTAATAAATTTATGATATAAACTTAATGATTGTATTACTAGCAAAAAGTTGTTATTAATCTGTGATTACGATTGCTGCCTATCTTTCTAGGACACTCTTTAATTTGGCATTTTTGAAAACCGTAACAAAAAGTAAACAAAAACTCTTTGCAACAAACATTATGTACAGAAACTTTGCGACTTATAGTTTAATAGGTAATTGTTTTACAACATTATTACTTGCTAATCTATACATATTATAAGTTATAAACCTCGTAGTTACGGTCTATCTGGCTAGAAAGTTAATCTAATAATTAAAGAAACATTGTTGCAAACCGGTAGACTTTCAGATCACAGGATCTGCAAGTATATGCTTGGCTGCTTTGCTGTCCCACAAACATCTGAACGTACCAGCGACTGAATCGTCGTAGGCACTGCCTGGATGTGGATAATATATTTTGAACATGTGAACAATAACTTGTCAATAACTAATATTATACTTTGCTACCACAACCAACATCAAAGTGGAAGACATTGAAATCGAAAGGGTGCAAAAATACGTATATCTTGGTCAAGAAATGGTGATGGGGAAAGAAAACCAGACCAATGAAATCAATAGGCGAATAAGATTAGCTTGGGCAGCCTATTCCAGAATCGACTATGTATTCAAGATGAACTTGACACCCGAACAAAAAGCTCGCATACATGACCAATGCATTCTGCCGGTTCTCACTTATGGTGCCGAAACCTGGGTTTTTACGAAGGAGATCCTACACAAACTCAGAGTCGCTCAAAGGGCAATTGAGAGAAAACTGGTTGGTGTTACGCTTAAAGATCGCAAGACAAATGAGTGGCTCAGAAGTCACAGTAAAGTCACGGATGTCATCAAACGTATTGCGAAGCTTAAGTGGCAATGGGCTGGCCATGTCGCCAGGAAAGAAAGTTCATGGTGCAAAGCTCTGGTGGAGTGGAGACCGTGGGGCGAAACACGCCCACAGGGAAGACCGCAAATGCGCTGGGCGGATGATGTTAAAAGAACAGCAGGCGTGAAATGGATTGAGATTGCCCAAGACCGAGAGAAGTGGCATACGATGAAGGAGGCCTACACCCATAGGGTTGAAAATGGCTGAAGAGAGAGAGAGAGAGAGATACTTTGCTAGCATGGACTCTGGACTTTGTTCCTGTGGAAATTGTGAGAAATCCTGTCTTAGTACTCCCCTAGTCTCTAAGGAACCTACATGCTAAAATTCAGCTTCCGTCGCCCAATAGATTTAGCTGTGCGTTGTCTGTCAGTCACTCAAGTCAGTAACGGAAGATTTTTTTATATATTGATGATTACATTGAAAAGAATTGGTTTAGGCTAAAACATTTTTTTAATAACTAGCAAATCATAAAAAATGTGTCCAATACAAGACAGTTACATATTTAGTACAAATATATTGTACACTCGAAATGTCAACTCTTTTAACCTACTAAACTAAAGTAAATTCTGTTAAAATGTCTCTAACATCTACATAAACATGCGGGAGCTCTATGCGTTTACGACTACAGACTACATTAACATAAACGTGTGTTCATATCGCTCCTGATGTCAGTTTTGGGTTATTAAAGCTACTCTGCCAACAGAACTGGTACATTTAACCTACATATTTAACCACGAACACGTAACAAACGTAAGTAATAAATAATCCAATTTTCTTTCAGAATTGGTTCAGTGTATGAATCAATGCATAAAATAAATGGATATCAACAATATCGTAATTTTTGTGCATTCAATATGGTCATTTAATTTTTATTTTTGTGCATATTCTGTATGAATAGTTAATTTCATTTCAGTAATTATTTTATTTTGATAGAAACGATTAAGAAGACTGTTGTCTTGACTAACTGAGAATCAGATCCTTTCGGACCACAATGTTGAATTTGCAAAATTCATTTGATGTTAGATCCATCACTGTGAAATCTTTTTAAAAAGTATTTATTAGTCATAAATTCGATGATTTAATAACTCGTGTTATTATCATGTTTTATCTATACTTAAAAATGAATGGCTTTGATGTTACTAAGATAACTCGAACCACTCAGACACACCAATGGATCAATAGCACAAATGGATAAAATAGCTGTTTTTTTCTAATGTTCGTACAAGTAAGGTTATTATAAAGACAGAAGTTTTAAATTCCCACGAGTAACCAATACAAACATTAACTATTATCGAGTCAATGAATGTTAAGCTGTATTCCAGTGTCCTCGAATTCGTAATTACTAAACAATGCCGTGTCAAATGCGGATTTTAGTGATATTGGCATTCCGATGTACCGTCAATCGCATGCATGAACCTTTATTCGGTGATAATAATAGAGAATTTACAATTAATTTGGGTAGGTTCATGTCCTATGATGATATATAATTAACTAGCTGATGCTCGCGGCTTCGCCCGCGTGAATTTCCCACGGGAACAGTGCTTTTTCCCGGGATAAAAAGTAGCCTATGTGCTATTCCAGGTCATTATCTACCTCTGTACCAAATTTCATCGAAATCCGTCCAGTAGATTTTGCGTGATTGAGTAACAAACATCCTCACAAACTCACATCCAAACTTTCGCATTTATAATATTAGTATATATTAAAAAAACTGTTACAGGATGAATCACAACTAGTCCTATCCCTACTACCATACTTACTTATTATATTATAAATGCGAAAGTGAGCTTGTATATGTGTTTGTTCCGTCTTCACGCTTTATCTACTGAACCAATCTTCCTGAAATTTCCCATATACATAGGAGTACTGAGAATGACATAACACATACTTTTTATCCCAACATACCAACGGAAGCGAAAAATATACGTGAAAAATATACCACTCATTTCATATATTTAGCATAACACGCCTATTAGAAAGGTACAGTTATTACCGGAATAGACTACATACATCCTATACATACATGTACATATTCATTCATTTCATTTATTTGCAATAAATAGGGTAATAAAGGTGTTACAGATAGATTGTCCTTATACCTATAATTATAATTATTATTATTAATTATATATAATTGTTTCCATCCCCTTTATGCGAAAACCTGTTTTACTAACGCTTAGTTCAAATCCCAGTGAAGCGTGATAGAATTGTGGAAAACACTCCACTAGGTGTCTTCGTTTGACATTTGGAATTAAGTTTACGAAACGTTAAAAACTCGTTTTATTTAATGAATGAATACATAGACATAGGTATAACACACGGAGCTTAACGAATAAGGTTTTAAATTTTACTCTGTGTTAATACAAGACATTTTAATTTGTGGTGAGTCTCGAAAAAACTACATCAGCGCAATTTATTTTCCCTCTTATATATGCAAGAGACGAAATTCTTAAAACATTTCTACACGATCCCGCGCCCTATGAAAGGGACCCAAATTCCACACCTTCATAAATTGTACGCGGTGAAAAATCCTAAATAAGAGTAACACCATCCATTCAACTCTGGAAGAATATTCCAAGAATATTGTAATTTCCAAGAGTACGACCCATTCAACTCTTGGAATTAGAATATTCTTGGAATAATTCTTTATATTTTTGGAGTTACTCGAAATATACGTTTATTTAAAAGTATTCAAGTCCGGATTCTGTGGAAAAATGGCAATTCTCATATTCTTTATCTAGTAAAATATTTTCGGCTATTGAAAGATGAATTCGAGGTTCAGAATTATTCAGAAATCCATTATTTACTTTCTATTGAGTAAAATTTACACACGCAAAGCGAACTTCTGAGAAACGACACCAAGAAAATTTATTTTGGCGTGCATTATAAAAATCAGGTCACATTTTACGTTCTTGACACTGTGACATTAAAATACGTTTACGTAACGTTACTTTTTTATTAATTTAACCTCACAAAAATAAAACCGACTGCTTTTCGTATTTCAATTAGTATGAATTAATGTTAATGGGATAATATTTCGTATGACGTACTTCACAAATCAAGTAATTAGAAACTTGATTCCTAAACGAAGTTTACGTTTTACTTCTAAATAAATATAGGTGCATATTTAGAAAAAAATTACGATAGAAATATCCTTGAATCGATCAAAATGTACAAATGATTAAAGTTAAAATAAGGTAAAAATAGGTCAATTCAATACTTAGGGCGAACTTGCCGAATATTTCAACTGTATCAGATAAATTACCTTATTTGTTATGCGTATATTAAAACAAGGCCTGCGAAAAATTGATGCCTTTCTTTGGCTGCATGAATACAGGTCTAAATAAGTACAAGTTATTAATCGTATTTAATCGTATCAAAGCGCGGGCAGAGAATAAGGAAGTTCAAATTAACGGTCTCATCAAGGTCATGCGTTTGTGAGTTAGAATGAAAATCAATAAAGTATGACAATGACAATGGATGATAATTATACCGAGAACAAAAATTTAAAAACTTGAGACATTTTGATTAAATTGAAGGCACAGAGCGAAGGTAAAACGTAGAATGTGCCAGCTGCTTTCTATTCCCGCGCAGATTATGAAATTCAATCAAGGGAAAGGGCTATAAAGTCGGCATTCTTCTTATAGGTGACTAACGATGGGGATGGGTTAGCAATAGCAACCAACCTGTTACTATTTCTTAATGCAATAAGCTAACTATTCGAGTCTCGCGACTCATGGCTCTGTTGGTCTACTCCTTAACTGTATTGCACTAATATAATCAAAAGATGTATTTTCACTTCCTGCTTTCGGATATTCCGAAGCCTATGGACCGACCTGACTATCCATCATCGCAATACTTAACTACAGCAAGACATATCTTCCATCAAGTTGATGCGGTCCATTCTGCAACACCATGTTGACCAGCGTGGGGTCCGCGAAGGTCACGAAACCGAAGCCCCTGGACCGGTCAGACTGTCCATCATCACACAATACTAAGCTACAGCAAGACGTACGTTCCATCAAGTTGATGCGGTCCGTTCTGCAACACCATGTTGACCAGCGTAGGGTCCGCGAAGGTCACGAAACCAAATCCCCTGGACCAGTCAGACTGTCCATTACCACGCAATACTGATCTAAAGCAAGACGTACCTTCCATCAAGTTGATGCGGTCCATTCTGCAACACCATGTTGACGAGCGTGGGGTCCGCGAAGGTCACGAAGCCGAAGCCCCTGGACCGACCAGACTCGCTGTTCTTCATCACCACGCAGTCGATCACGTCGCCGTAGCGAGAGAAGTAACGCTGCAAGTTCTCCTGAGACGTCTCCCATGATAGCCCGCCGACGAATAATTTTCTGTGAGGGATATCGTACAGTTAGAAAAAATGTGTAGATTAAGACTAGTCTGAAATCTGGTAAAATCAATTTGAAAAGAACAGGAAAAGGGAACTGGTCAATTACCTGAAGGAAAATTTCAGGGTGTTATTTACTACCAGCCTCTATAATATATATTGCGCCCCAATTAAATAAAATTTGGCAAACTAATATTTTTTGGTAAATTATAAAATATTTTATTTATTCATATAGAGGTAATGGCTCAGTAGTTACGTAAACTGGCCACTGTTATCAGTTTCTTAAATTTATTTAACACGTCACATTGATAAGAACTGGGTCAATAGTGAACTCCTTAGCATCAATACATTCATTATACGAATTATAACAAAATAAATGTATGTTATGCGTAATACATAGATTACAAAGTCAAAGACTTAAGTATATTTGAATCAGCTGATGTACTAACAAGTGCTTGCATTTAAATTTTTGATCATCTGATGCTAAAATAGTGCATCACTACCATTAATATTTCAACCTTTATCAGCCTACTGTTGGGAAAAAAAAAATTACACTACCGAAAGTTCCAAACTTGTTCTAAATTGGGTTAAAGAGAAGGTGAACTTTTGAGTATGTACCTATATCAACATTTAAAAAGGTGATCCTCAGGGACATAATCATCTGTTCTGTTATAATGTAAAATATTTAACATATTTCTAACTACACAATACACCAAAGAGTTAATTGTAACTGTGGCAACTATAATAGCAATTAATATTGTATTATTACAAATTAATGACATTAAAAAAACATTTGTTATTTGCATAGATTTACTTGAGATTACTGAGTGACTGTTTACATTGGAATTTTTTAAGATTAGTCACACTTCAAATGAAAGATATGGGTAGGTAGAAAATGTGCTTTTTTTGTAACTTTCCATTTTCAATATAATAAATGGCTGACATAACATTAACAAAAAAGGTTTATTGCATATATGCATCATACATACTGCTTCCAAATAAATTGACTGATGTGACAGACGATTAATAGTTTGTAGTTTTATTAGCAGTGATTTATTGCTTTACGTTAGTTATTAATAGCTTTTACCCACAACTTCATTCTTGTGGAGTTTATTATTGCTAATATTATGTTCTAAGCAGTGTATGTAGATACCTATAGAACAATATGGCAATAGAACTGTAAAACCCACAACAAATTTCAATTAGTATTTTTTAATTGAAATTTATAATAATTTTGCTTTTATTCCCTGCAAAGACCCTTTACATTTTGACAGGTGTCGAAGCTGAAATTGAATCAATGATCCCATGTCTGTCCTGACATAGGCATAATTTATTTTAATTTCCCATAGGAGCAAGACTTTTAAGGCCACAAAATCTACTCAAATTAAGTAATGTATGTTCAGAATCAGTAAATAGAGATAAGTGCATAATTACATTAGCAAGTAATCTTGCAAATGGCCTCATTAAAATATTTGTAACATTAATCTTGTCTTGTCCTTTTATTTGGAAATACAATGAATTGCTGCACTTTTTATACCTTGAATGCTAAGTTATAAAGGTCAACATTTTTAACACATGCAACAGAAAATACCATGTGTAGCAATTGAGTTGCTGGCAAGCAGACTTGACTGGTGAAAGTGACATTCACTTTGGGCGCAAATAATGCTTTACTTTTGCGAATATTTGAACTGTATATAATTACATTTATCATATTAGTTACAATTCATGTGTTTTTATGAAGTGGCTATGTCAACATAGCAAAAAATGTACAAGTTTAAGTAATTATGCAAAGTAATCAATGATGTATTGACTGAAATAAATAACACGGCTGATAATATCAGCTACGCGGCTAGGCGTCGGCATGAAAACGAACGTGTTTACATAAAAATAACATGCTTTGCAAAACTTTCCATGTGTTATTATGGATTTATACATTTCCAAAACGTGCTGGCGGAGCACCTAGGCAACCATATGCAAATGATTCAGCACGTTCGTACGAGTCTCCGAGATCGCGCTACGCGGCACTTCCAACATCGCTCCAATAACCTCATTATAGTATAGATACTCGCTCAATTTTAAATGGTTCCAGCAAATATACGCTTACTAATGCCCTAACGCGAAATCACCGATAAGAGAAAGCTGCGATTAGTTACAGAAAGGTTAATTTTGTATAGTGCTGCAACGTTTACACATCAGATTTTAGTTTACAGAGACAGTTACATAAACTTGTTTACGCAAATATTTGCTCGCCGATTCTGTAGAAAATTACTAAAATTCAGAGTTGTAAGTTGACCATGGGAAAGCAATAGCTGCCATGATCGCTACGCAAGTCGCACGGCGAGGCTTGGGGTCGGTGGCCGCTAGCCGGTAAGGTAAAAGGCTAACAGAACGTAAGAATACTTGCCAAATTCATGGCTTGGCATTTAACATAAAAATCGACGTAAAAATCATGTCCGCAGAAAGGATCATCCAGTGATTACTGATATCTCACGAGCTTGGCTAGCTAGCCGTGAAATGCGACACACCAAGCGAACATGCAGTTTGACCTATTATAGTTGCCACATCAAGGAAAACACAAGCCTTCAGGAAATATATGTTTATACAAAGAATACACTTACCCCTTCTCGTCATCGTCCATGTCTGGATTCATACGCATAACTTACTACTAATTAAAAATAATTATTGGCACCGGTAAGAAACCTTAACCACACAAGCACAGACCCACACGAACGATTATGGCGGACCAACCACTTGAACCACTTCCGCTTTCTCAAAAAAAGTAATGGAAAAGGGAAGTTGTCACTTTCAAAATCATTAGTTAATTTTGAGATAAATAGCACAAATATGTTAATTTTTACATCAAGAAAATTTAATTATTATTTATTTCATTTATTTTTCCACGTTCATGTACCAAAATAGCGATAATTTAAACAAAATATATAAAGAGATGTGAAATGGTTTCAACAGGACTCAAGATGGCGACAGCTTGTACTTTAGTGTTGCCAGGATTATTTAATGTTTTCAATTTTTTGTTTTAATTTTTTGGTAATGATAGCAAACTCTTTTTGCTAGGCATAGACCATAGACTTACATTATACAACTAGGTTGTCAATACTTCTGTGCTCTTCTGTGGGAGTCTGTAGCCATAGATAAGAATGTCTGTAGCACTAGCAGTGGCAGAAGTTCTGTTTATTTCACAGACATATGTATAATATTAAAAAAATATATATTTCTGAGGCTTCGAGCAACAAGGACTTCCGCGCGCGGCAAGGAGTCCGTGTTGCTCTATGTTCCGAGGTTTATTCTGATTTTGGATTTTGGATATTTTTTATTTATTTGTGCCAAAATATGCTTCGTAAATATTTAATGTCTCTCAGACCAAGTTTCTTCTTCTTAATAATTCTTTTATGGTTGATATTGACAAGTTTGTCTTTAAAGTACCTACTCTCATAGAGAAATTAGATATAGTTGGTATGAGTTGGAAGAGCAAGGTCGTATAAAGACTGGTCGCATGGAAATTTTTCACCATATCTAATTTCTATATGAGAGTATGTACTTTAGGTGCTCAAAAATCCAAAAATAAAGTTAGTCTTTTCTTTATTTCGCTTACGCCCTCAGATATATAATAATTGCCAACTTATATTTAAAAATAATTATTTCTGTGGCTTGGGCCACACATGCTTTAAGGTGAACACAGACTTGTGCCGGCCGCACCGCAGTCCCAGCATTCGATTTCTTTATAAATGAAGTTTTAAGTAACCTCGCATACGGCCGAGTTCCCCAAGCCGGCCTATCAACATCAACAGCGGACGCTGCGGCACGGGTGACGTCATTCGCATCCAGAGGCCGACCAAACTTTCATAACTCTTGTTGTGTTGGCATTTGATTTTCTTCTTCCTCTATTAATAAACAACTGATAACAAATCGTTCGTCAAGAGCCATTCTGCAATTTACGCCTATGCGTATAATCTTGATTAAATTAGAAGCGAATGAAAAAAAACCGACTGCGGTGCGTGCGGCGACAGGAACGACTACGCGGGGACTGCGGCGGCGAGGCGCGGGCAGATGTGCGAGGTCATCAACAAAAACGATGAATGCGGCGACTGCGGGGACTGCGGTGCGGCCCTACTCTGCGTTCACCTAAGTGTCGCTTCTTTTCACATGTATTTTTTCTTTGCTAGGGCAGAGAGAGAGGTGTATAATCAGCCCTTATGCTTGACGTTTGTGGACTACGGGAAAGCCTTCGATTCGATCGAGACCTGGCTGGCTACAGTCTCTCCAACGGTGCCAAATTGACTATCGATATATCGAAGCGCTGAAGTGTTTGTACGAAAACGCCACCATGTCGGTCCGTCTTCAGGATCAAGGCTCGAAACCTATCCAGTGGAAGCGAGGGGTGAGACAAGGAGACGTTATATCTCCGAAACTGTTCACCGCTGCCCTGGAAGATGTTTTCAAGATTCTGGACTGGAGCGGACTCGGCATCAATATCAACGGCGAGTACCTCACTCACCTTCGATTCGCTGACGATATCGTAGTCATGGCTGAGACCTTGGAAGACCTAGGCACAATGCTCGATGGCCTCTGTAGAGCCTCTCAATAAGTGGGTCTAAAAATGAACATGGACAAGACGAAAATCATGTCTACCTAATATCCGTGTCGCACCCACTCCTCTAAAGGTTGGAGACTCTACACTCGAAGTTGTTGACCAGTTCAGTTAGGTAAGTCCAACTTCGAGAAAGAGGTCAACCGTCGAATCCAACTCGGCTGGGCAGCGTTCGGGAAGCTTCGCGATATCTTCTCGTCCAAAATACCGCAGTGTCTCAAGACTAAGGTCTTTGACCAGTGTGTGTTGCCAGTAATGACATACGGAACAGAGACGTGGTCGCTTACTATGGGCCTCATAAGAAGGCTCAAGGTCACCCAAAGGGCGATGGAGCGCGCTATGCTCGGAGTTTCCCTGCGTGATCGAATCAGAAATGAGGAGATCCGTAGGAGAACTAAAGTAACCGACATAGCCCGCAGAATCGCCAAACTTAAGTGGCAGTGGGCGGGGCACATAGCTCGCAGAACAGGTAGCCGTTGGGGCAGAAAAGTTCTCGAGTGGCGACCACGAACCGGAAAACGTAGTGTTGGCAGGCCTCCCACTCGGTGGACCGACGACCTGGTGAAGGTCGCGGGTTGCGCATGGATGCGGGCAGCGCAGGACCGGTCGTTGTGGAAATCCTTGGGGGAGGCCTTTGTCCAGCAGTGGACGTCTTTCGGCTGAGAGAGAGAGAGGGCAGAGACTAGTGGGCGGTCACCGCCTGCAGACGTAACTGACTGGCTCTATACGGGTTGTAGTTTTACTAGTAGTTCGTCGGGAACGCGCTAATTTTGACTTATTTGTAGGTACCTGATACCTGAGCATTAACACATTATTTGTCTTTCCATGTAAGTAGGTAAGTACATTGTTTAGGTAAGATGTTTTGCTCGTGACTGTATCACCTCCAAAAAAGGGGATATCCGCCCCGGTAGATACTCGTAAGCATTGGATACGTATACGCTCGTATAAGATGCGTATACGAAAGATATTTGAATGTAAATTAAAAGCAGAGTGTGTGTCCATAAATTTATTAATCATCAAATTCGTTGTGAATAACAGGTACTGTCGCGATTGTTACCGGTATATCTTCGTAAAGAGTAAAATGAAAGAGGAAAATGATCTCAACCTGCAAAAGGGTCATAATTTTATTAAATAAGAAAGAAGAGCATTTCTTCTATAGACGACGGTTGATCTTTGAACAAAGAATAATATACTACATTGAATCCATGAAAAAATTAAAAACTTCTATAGTGAACATGTAGGTATTTGAGCTCAGTAGTGCCCTTATTAAAAATTACAAAAGAAATAACACTAGCTGTACGGTCATTTTCCATTATAAGTATAAAAGTATATTGGAAAATGACCAGAAATCCGTTTATAATAAGTAAGTAAGTACTCTCAACGTACCCTCAAAACATATGATATTACAATCATTGCATCCCTTGTGTACACTGAAGACGGAGTAATACTTGGTATGTCTAGGGTAAAATTGCAAGTTTCAGAAACCGTGTTCGATAATTTATTGTATTCTACGTGGTACATGCTCCTTTCTTCTTCGGCATGCCCGTCAAATATGCTGTATTTGATCTTCTGAAATATTTACAAGTAAAATGGATTTTTTTAAATATTTCGTTCTAGGTACCACCTATAATAATATATTCATGGTAATATTATATTTTCAAATAAACAGCCGGAAATTACAACGGCATCAAAAGTTGAGTGGCAAAACTACATAAGTCCTATTTCTGACGATAGATGGCGATGTACAGAATCTTCGACTTACTTGAATTAAGTGCACCCTTATTTTACTCATTCTGGCTTTCTTATCATTATCAATTTGCAGTTGTAAAGGTATTTTTTGTTTAGAAGCAAAGCCATTGTACGTTTTGAGCCTAAAGGAAATGTTTTTTGAATTCCAACATGTTTTTTCAAATATGAGCGTTGAAGGTACCTAGAACAAAAACAATATCATACACCAACAACTTTGTTGCAAAATTACCAACTGAAACAACACTGAACAACACAGATTCTGCATCTTCCATTCGAGAAAAAATATAAATATTTTTACGTAATACGTTACAACCACTTAAGTACATCCATGGGGGATGGGACTCAAAATAGGAAAGTAATTGTGTATTTACCAAGAATTCTTCTACACTATTGAGATTAACATTTCCTGATACTACAAATGGCACTGTCATTTTGTGTTTACGCATCCCTTTTTTCGTCTCAATTTTCATGCAATAGCGAACTTTTGCGATAGGGCTCTCGAAACTCGACAGCAAGTCATCTGGCAGCGCAAAATGAAATGGGAAGTTGTATGTTCCCGGGTTAACTATTCTCCCTGAAATGTACAAGAATATGTAACATTGTTTATATTCATACCATTCAAGTATTCTTAAATAAGGTGGGTAGAGCGATCTCATTAAAATCTTGTTTATGTACCATGGGACCAACACAACACAACGTTATACTCCTCTTTTTAGCAGGGTCGCCATGTAAAGGTGTTACTAGGAGAGACGAGTGAAACCAATGAATGTTGAATAAACACTGATATATTTTATGATATGCACGGATTAAATATAGATAACATAGATGTATAGATGTAGTGGTGATACATACATCTCAACAACATCCCTAATTTTATCATTGTACGAGGTACTGTTGGATGTTTAACGCTGGCCTATAAATCTTTTTGGTTGTTCTTTTGAAAAAGAAAAAAAGATGTCACATGACAAATAAATTCTAATAAAAATTCCCTTCATATTTCCATTGCTCTGGTTATTAAAATAAATAAAATTCTAATAGGTTATGGACTACACTACATATGAAGTGTAATTTACTCGAAACATGGATGAGTATACTAATTCGAAAGTTACAATGGAAAAGCTAAAAGGTACCATTAACTATCGCGATTGGGCATTCCAAATGCAAAATATACTCGTGTTCGAGGATTTGTGGCAATGTATTACTGGAAAATCCGAAACCTCAGGTGAGAGCGCTGACAAATTAGCTCGTAAAGAGGAGAAGGCTCGAGCGAGACTATGTTTGAGTGTTGAAAAATCGTGCTATTCTCACATTGTGCAGGCAAAAACTGCGAAGGATGTATGGGATGCCTTGCGAAAGGCGTACGATGACACCGGGTTGCACAGGAGATTGTCATGTCTGCGAACTTTATGCTCGATTAAGCTAGAACAGTTCGATAGCATGGAGATTTATGTCAACGAGATCTTGTCACTTGCTGAACAACTGAGCAGCATGAAGAAACCTCTTGATGATGAATTTCTGGCTGCTATTATGCTTCAAGGGTTGCCTCAAGAGTATGAACCCATGATAATAGCTTTGGAACACTCGAGCATGGACATAACTACAGATATGGTAAAAACCAAACTTCTGCAAGACAAGCGATGGAAAGGGAACGCTGGTGGTAGCGATGGCTGCTTATTTACACGGAATCGTGGTAATGAAAAGGCCAGTTCCCGAGGCGAGAAGAAAAATGCCTCAAATACATCAAAACACACTAGTACCTCGTCAAGTACGAACAAGTTGTGGTGTTGGAAGTGTCGTTCTAAAGGACATGTCAAGAAGGATTGTCCTCAATTGGACCGTAATGGAGCGACGTCGACTTCTATGGTGCTGTCTGCACTTAACACTGACAGTGATAGTTCGTGGATAATTGATTCTGGAGCGACAGATAATATGTCAGGATGCCAAGAATGGTTTCAAACTCTTAATGAGTCGCCGACTAAGGAGGTGTGTGTTGCTAATGGCAAGAAGCTAGAGGTGAATGGGAAAGGAGATGTACATTTCACAGTTAACTCTCGTGGACATACGATAGATACAACTCTGAAAGATGTAATGCTTGTACCTGACCTTACTGTTAATTTAATATCTGTGTCTACTGTTGCTGAAAAGGGATTTAAGTTATTTTTTGATAATAATGGATGTAATATACTTAAGGCTGGTAAAGTAGTTCTACATGCTAGGAAAGTTGGGAGAGTTTACAGGCTTAATTCTGTCGGTAAAGTCAATCTGATAACGTCATCTACGTCTAAGGACATGATGTTATGGCATCAAAGATTAGCTCATCTTAATTTTGACAGCTTGGCATCACTTAGAAAGATTGCTAATGACATTGATTTTCAGGTTACTACTCAGAAGAAAGTTTGTGATGTTTGTCTAAAGGGTAAGCAATCCCGCGTTCCCTTTGTGACCAATCATAACAAACAGGTAGCCGAGGCGCGGCTGGCGCTCATTCACAGCGACGTCATGGGGCCGATGCCGACTACTTCTCTCGGAGGCAAGCGCTACGTCCTCACGTTCCTAGATGACTACTCCAGGAAGGTGTTCGTTTATCCCATTTCAAAGAAGAGTGAAGTGTGTAAGTACACTAAAGATTTTATTAGACTGGTAGAGAATCAGTGTAGTGTTAAAGTCAAGGTACTGAGAACAGATAATGGCTCTGAGTACGTTAATGCTGAGTTGACGGACTTCTTTAAAGAGAAAGGCATTGTACATCAACTGACGGTACCCTATACTAGTCAGCAGAATGGATCAGCGGAGCGCCTTAATCGTTCTTTACTTGACAAGGTCAGATGTCTACTGTATAACGGAAATCTTGATGACAAAATGTGGGCAGAGGCTGTAAACACGGCGGCGTTTCTGATCAATAGATCGCCAAGCTCGAGACTTTCTGGTAGAATACCAGAAGAGGTGTGGAGTGGTAAAAAAGTAAGCCTTAAAAATCTGCGTGTATTTGGTTGCGAAGCATTTGCTCATGTAGATGACTGTAAACGCAAAAAGTTAGACCCCAAAAGTAGGAGGCTAATCTTTTTAGGTTACTGTGATAACGTCAAAGGATATCGTTTGTTCAATCCTGGTGATAATAAGATCGTTATATCGCGTGATGTGGTGTTTAACGAATCTGTTTTTCCAGGGAGATATTCCAAAATAGGGCCAAAACGAGTGTTTGAACCTATTTATCTTACAGGAGGTGATGATGAGGAAATGCTGGAGACTACGTCGGTTGAGGCGGAGCCAGAGTATCTGTTGGCTGAGTCGTCAGATCATCCACTTGAGGCGGAGCCTGATACAGTTCTTGCAGAACCATCAAATCGTCCTGTTGAGTTGGAGTGTGAACGCGAGGCTAGTGAAGATTCGGTAAAGTTAGCTGAATTGACTCCAGAGTCTACTGGTCAACGATATAACCTACGTCCACGTATGCCTAAGACAACATGTAACATAACTAACGTGTGTAATGTGAAAGAGCCCATAGAGCCACGTACTGTCAAAGAAGCTTTGAGTTGTGAAGATAAAGAGTTATGGCAGAAGGCCATGAAAGAGGAAATCGATTCTTTTGTCTTACACGGGGCTTGGGAGCTTACTGATAAACCTGTTGACAAGAACGTCGTTAAAAATAAGTGGATTTTTACCCTTAAGCGAGACTCGGATGGGAACATTACGCGTTATAAGGCAAGGTTGGTAGCTAAAGGCTTTACTCAAAGATATGGTGAAGATTTTCACGAAACTTTTTCACCGGTCGTTCGTCACTGTTCTATAAGATTATTGCTATCTCTGGCTGTGGAAATGAACCTTAAGATTGATCATTTAGACGTGCAGACAGCATTCCTGAATGGAGATTTGCAGGAAGAAATCTTTATGCAACAACCGGAAGGTTTCATATACCCTGGGAGTGAGAACAAAGTCTATAGATTACGAAAGGCTGTTTATGGGTTGAAGCAAGCATCGCGATCTTGGTACCAAAAGGTAAAAGATGTTTTATTTTCTTTGGGATACAGACAGTGTAAACAAGAGGACTGCATCTTTACTAAGAGATCAGGTGAGTCAATTGTTTTTATCGCTCTGTATGTTGATGATTTTTTCGTGTTTTATAATGATAGATGTCTTGCTGAGACGTTAAAAAGTTCTCTGTTAAAGGTTTTTAAACTTAAAGACTTAGGCCCGGTACGAAACATGTTAGGTATTAAAGTAGAACGTGATGCAACTACAATTAAACTTAGTCAGGAAAAGCGGATTGACAATATGTTAGAACGTTTTGGCATGACAGACTGTAAGCCTGTAAAGTCTCCCATGATAACTAATATTAGTTCAGTCATCGAGAGTACAAATAATGCTACAAATAACATTGTAACGAAGTTTCCGTATCAAGAGTTGATTGGTAGTCTTATGTATTTATGTGTAACTACGCGACCTGACATTTCGTTTGCCGTGTCATTTTTAAGTAAATTTAACAGTTGTTATACGGAATTCCATTGGAATCAAGCAAAGCGTTTACTGCGATATCTTAAAGGTACTAAGCAAAAGGCTTTGGTATTTAAGAAGTCGAATGTAGATCCCGTTCTTGAGGGTTATTCTGACGCAGATTGGGCGGCAGATCCTGATCGAAAGTCGTACACGGGGTATGTGTTTAAATACGGCGGTAATTCGGTATCTTGGGGTAGCTACAAACAGTCGTGCATATCGCTTTCGTCCACCGAGGCGGAGTATTGCAGCCTGAGCGAAGCGAGTAGAGAAGCGGTGTTCCTACAAGCTTTAATTAAGGAATTGTTAGTGACGACTAGTTGTAAAATAGTAATGTATTGTGACAATCAATCTGCTATACAGCTTGCTACCAATCACACTCATCATAGACGGAGCAAGCATATAGAAATAAGATATCATTATGTTAGAGATATGATAGATAGGTTTAATGTTAAACTTATGTATATCCCAACAGATGAAATGTTGGCTGATGTTTTCACGAAGCCCCTGGGCTGTGTCAAACACGAAGTGTTGACTTGTCAGCTTGGTGTGTCATGATGATGCCCACGTTATGGGGGGGTGTTGGATGTTTAACGCTGGCCTATAAATCTTTTTGGTTGTTCTTTTGAAAAAGAAAAAAAGATGTCACATGACAAATAAATTCTAATAAAAATTCCCTTCATATTTCCATTGCTCTGGTTATTAAAATAAATAAAATTCTAATAGGTACTGCAGTGCCATCTTGCGGTCGTAAAAATAAACTACCATGCCTTTTATCCTTTCATTCAAGGGAAACAGTAAAAGGTAGTGATTACATGCTCTTTGGGAAACAGCGTTCACGTATGCGGGGCGGGGGTCACATGTTCGCGTGTCGCGTGCGTAATGGCTACTCTCAAAATAAGCCCGGGAACACTCGCGGGCTTATTTTGACTATACAAAAATTATTAGAAAATCCCGTTTCATGCACCCTACGACCCTTCCCCCTAAATCCACCCTACTTTTATTTTGACCTACTATATTAGTACCTACGTACTTATTCGATTGGAACTTACCAAAAGTGTTGCCGAAGACATCCATGTTTATGTGTAATAACTTTCTCCTTTCCGAGTATATTTTTATGTACGGCGTGGTGGGTCGTGGTCTGGTCCAGTGAGCTTTAGCAATCCCTAATATTTTGAAATTGATATCTGAAAAGATTTTCATAAAATCGGTGTCATTATGCCTTTAGGCAAAACTTCATTTTTTTTTTAAATTTATGAAGATTACTGTTTTAAACTCCGTTTTTTCCTTTCCTATTATGTAATAAACAATCTTACCATGTCTTTTTATGATTTTACAACAATATACCTAAATTAAAATAGACTTTAGGAAATTACTTTCGTTATTAATAAATGTTTAACTTTAGAATGTTTAGGTTTAAACTAATATTTGATTTATTTTTAACAAAAAGTACTGTGAAGATTGTTTACATAATGGGACAAGAAAAAACGGAGTTTAAGCTTTACAGCGATATCGATATTTACTTTCAATATACATTTTCTTAATAAACTCCATAGTAATATTGCCTGTGACGATGTCCCCAGCGTACACACTTCCTGTAGAATCACTGTGATGCGTCACTGTACAATTTTCCCATACCATTTTGATTTTTCTCACTAACTAGTCAGATAAAAAAATAAACATGAACGTGATGTGAACGAAAACAATTCGTTTTAGTTGTCTCGTAACTCTACCAGCTGGTAATTATGTAGTTATAAGTTATCAATAACCAGATAAAGACTGATAAACTGCGATGGCGGTGATAAACAGAATGGATAATATATCTGGATAAAACAGAAAAATCATTAGATGTTTTATTTTTAATTCTCTGGCCACCTATTAAATAGTAGCACTTCATTTATTGATTTAGATTTTCCCCTCCCAACCCGTGGTTCACCCCTCGTCCACGGTGTACCAACGGCATTTTTTTCTGCCCGTGTAGTTCACCTCAAAGATTACTGGGTATACCAGACATTTCGAAGTTATCTGTGAAATAATAAAATTAATATACATCTGCGTGTAGCCTGATAACAGTAGTCCATTTTCTGGGTGTTATTTTTTATCATAGTAAAATTCGAAACTATAAAATCGCTTTATAGTATTTGCGAAAATCTTGGCTCGATTTATATGACAGAAGAATAAATAAAACATTTTAATAGAAATAATAAATATAATTAAAGAAATACAATCCAATTTTGCAGGAAAATAACAATAATTTTTATTTCATGTCAATAATGCATATAAAGGAATTCACAGATCACAGGAACAGATCATCATATCTCAAATATAAATAAAATTGGTCCAGTTGAAGCTGCACTTCATATACACCGTAATAATTATAATATTTCTCTTTTATAAATTACAATATTTCTTTTGTTTATGGTATCATGTATATGGAATGTATCACTAGTTCCCACATGCCTACCCTGCCAGCATTCTCTTATATTTACTTATTAGCATAATGTAAAATATCCTGGTAAACTCGATTCTCCGTCTTCACTGTTAATTTTGCACGAATCAAATGGTTTTACTAAATTCGATCAATTTTCTGTGCACCTTTCAAAAGTTTGAAACTTATTAAATTAAATATAAATTGTTTTGATGCTTTCAATCATATAAGGAAAAAAATACTGATTCACTGTACAATAACGTCATCAGTTGGAGCACGGGACCTTATAAGTCCCCGTGCTTCACCCAGGTGGAGAACCAAGGTGAAGCTCGGGTCCGGACTCATTTTTATACAAATCACAAAGAAGAATGTGTCCAAATGAATCCCTTTATACACAGTACTATATTCCATATACTTTGACAACGCAAAATTGATCTCGACGAACTTTATTTGCATTAAAATAAGGAACTTATCGGTCTTGTACTTCTACAAGTTGTTAGAAAATTATCAAAACCTAACCATCACAGATTTATTCATAGTCAGATATTACTAAATTTCGTCGGAAAACTAAAATGTAACGCACCGTACAGGTGACAAATAAAAGCGTTTTATCTAAAATAATAAATGATAATTCATTACAATTACATTATAACAGATGCCGCCGGTAAATAATATCCATCGGGTTAGTGAAAAAGATACTTCGCTGGCTACTTTTTATAAATCTTTCACTCATGCATGTGACGTTTTGACGATAGTTTACCCTTCTAGATAGGCTCCTACCGCCACGAAACTAATTATGTTTTTCACATGGACTTAGACTTTAGTTACTTTATAAAAGTTGTAAGTTCCTCTGCATATGTAAGAACATAACACAGGTAAGAACGATTAACAGTTATAGTATGAAGTTATGATACATGTCTCGACCATAGAATGATAATAATATAACGGAAGGCGTCGTGTGCTTTTCGTCTATCAAGCCCCATATTATTTACCGCCGGGCACTACCTATAAAAGCAATAAGAGTGGATTGCTAATCACAACATTCGAGTCTTTTACATAAATCGAAATTATATTAAAATTATACATAAGACACAACAATACTCTATCGTAATGGTTGGTAAGTTTGGAAAATATAAGATTCATAATTCATACAATTTTCAGTCGTATAGAAAGTCGCGTACAAATAAAACGATTATATCTATAAAAAATAGGACAAAATAACCTAGTAATAGCAGCTCAATAAATTTGCCAGATCACAAAAAAATCTCTATAAATCTTCAGTCTGCTTACAAATCTGTTTGACTTGAAACGATAAGCACTAAAATGGACCGATTCTAAACTCAACTTAGGAAATAATAAAAATTAATTTCTTATTTTATTATAAAAATATACAATAACACTAAAATATCCACGTTTAACGGTGCAACATTGATCTATTCCTTATAGCTAAAATTACACGTATTGCCGAAAATGTCGGGCGTCCGATGAAAATCGTATTTATTTTGCTTGTTTCAAATCTCATGTAAATTCACAATAATTTATCGAATTTACATTTTTTCAAAACACATTTGAACACATCTATTGTTTTAAATTATTCATAAAAAGATAACAAACACTTGAACCTATTTAAGTTAAAATGTCTATTTCCTTGCTTCCAAGCTGGTCTGGGAGCAAAGAAAAAGTATAGAATGTGTCAGCTGCTTCTCTTCCCGCGCAATTTTTAAAAGTCAATCGAAGTAGAATGGGTTTCAAACTGGGGACTTGCCATAGGCGATAGGCTAGGAACCTGTCACTATATTTGAATCTCAATTTCACCAATAAGCCCACCATTCAGCTTAGCGTAGCCTTGCTATTGGCTCTGTCTATCTCGTAAGGGAAAAGGACGTGATACTGTATCTTTCGAATATTACATATATTTTGACTATGTTTTATTTTTGAATATTTTGACATTGGTAGAACATGACATAACATATTTTAAATTGGTTTAACAGACAACTAAAAGATGGCTTTAAACTGGGGATTCCTCCACTCATAGGCGATGGGCTAGCAACCTGTCACTATACCTGAATCTCCATTCCATCAGAGCCCACTATTCAGCTAAGCGTGGCCTTCGGGTCTCACGATTCTTGGCTCTGTCTACCGATTCTATGTATGTATGTATGTAAAAGAGGGAGAAAACAAACTCAATTTCCACTTGACGCCCGCCGGCACCTCACTCAGTAGACTGGACCAAAAGTGATGAGATTGCGTTCAGTACACGACTTCGTAGACGGTCGCCTTCTTATCGCCGGAGCCGGTCACGATGTACTTGTCGTCCGACGATATGTCGCAGCTCAGCACCGACGACGACTCTTTAGACTGGAAATTAAAATTACTGAATGAATTACTGGAATGTGTGATTTTCCGAGACCCAAATAAAAAAAATATATATAGTACAGATGATTTTATAAATGGCGCTTAGTAAAAGGCGTGTCCATAGAGAAAGCATTAAGGCATAGATTGGCATTTCATTGAAAAACAAACATCTTAAAAATATAAATAATGTGATTTTTGTGAAACCGTCAAACTGTTAGGTGATTTTTTCTGCCCCTGGTTTATTATGGCTCGGCTTTCATAAAACGCCATCTATTAAAAAAAAATTATATCGATTTTTTATTCTTAATTTCAGCTGTCAGAAATCGCCCAAGAGAATAAGAATGAGAAAGATTTAAAGAGAAACCCCGAGAACACCCGATGGGGGCAATCATGGGGCAATTTATGTCTGCACAGAGATGGGTTATGCCCGGGAATAAATGGCAAGAAAAGGTTTTCGTCCGACGTAAATCCATCTTTAGGTGGAGTACGCCCGGGAACAAACGGACAGAAACCGTTTCTTCCCGGCGTAAACCCATCTAAACCGCAGCGTAATTCAACGTGAGAGTTCTCCATGGCCACCGCTAGCCACGACCCTGACACAGACCTGGAATATGCTAGCTCCATATGGAGTCCGCCAGGCGTTGAGCAGGTTGTCCTTGCCGGTGGACGCGAACCACTTGCCGCTGGCCGCGAACCGCAGCGTACTTCAACGTGAGAGTTCTCCATGGCCACCGCTAGCCACGACCCTGACACAGACCTGGAATATGCTAGCTCCATATGGAGTCCGCCAGGCGTTGAGCAGGTTGTCCTTGCCGGTGGACGCGAACCACTTGCCGCTGGCCGCGAACCGCAGCGTACTTCAACGTGAGAGTTCTCCATGGCCACCGCTAGCCACGACCCTGACACAGACCTGGAATATGCTAGCTCCATATGGAGTCCGCCAGGCGTTGAGCAGGTTGTCCTTGCCGGTGGACGCGAACCACTTGCCGCTGGCCGCGAACCGCAGCGTACTTCAACGTGAGAGTTCTCCATGGCCACCGCTAGCCACGACCCTGACACAGACCTGGAATATGCTAGCTCCATATGGAGTCCGCCAGGCGTTGAGCAGGTTGTCCTTGCCGGTGGACGCGAACCACTTGCCGCTGGCCGCGAACCGCAGCGTACTTCAACGTGAGAGTTCTCCATGGCCACCGCTAGCCACGACCCTGACACAGACCTGGAATATGCTAGCTCCATATGGAGTCCGCCAGGCGTTGAGCAGGTTGTCCTTGCCGGTGGACGCGAACCACTTGCCGCTGGCCGCGAACCGCAGCGTACTTCAACGTGAGAGTTCTCCATGGCCACCGCTAGCCACGACCCTGACACAGACCTGGAATATGCTAGCTCCATATGGAGTCCGCCAGGCGTTGAGCAGGTTGTCCTTGCCGGTGGACGCGAACCACTTGCCGCTGGCCGCGAACCGCAGCGTACTTCAACGTGAGAGTTCTCCATGGCCACCGCTAGCCACGACCCTGACACAGACCTGGAATATGCTAGCTCCATATGGAGTCCGCCAGGCGTTGAGCAGGTTGTCCTTGCCGGTGGACGCGAACCACTTGCCGCTGGCCGCGAACCGCAGCGTACTTCAACGTGAGAGTTCTCCATGGCCACCGCTAGCCACGACCCTGACACAGACCTGGAATATGCTAGCTCCATATGGAGTCCGCCAGGCGTTGAGCAGGTTGTCCTTGCCGGTGGACGCGAACCACTTGCCGCTGGCCGCGAACCGCAGCGTACTTCAACGTGAGAGTTCTCCATGGCCACCGCTAGCCACGACCCTGACACAGACCTGGAATATGCTAGCTCCATATGGAGTCCGCCAGGCGTTGAGCAGGTTGTCCTTGCCGGTGGACGCGAACCACTTGCCGCTGGCCGCGAACCGCAGCGTACTTCAACGTGAGAGTTCTCCATGGCCACCGCTTGCCACGACCCTGACACAGACCTGGAATATGCTAGCTCCATATGGAGTCCGCCAGGCGTTGAGCAGGTTGTCCTTGCCGGTGGACGCGAACCACTTGCCGCTGGCCGCGAACCGCAGCGTACTTCAACGTGAGAGTTCTCCATGGCCACCGCTAGCCACGACCCTGACACAGACCTGGAATATGCTAGCTCCATATGGAGTCCGCCAGGCGTTGAGCAGGTTGTCCTTGCCGGTGGACGCGAACCACTTGCCGCTGGCCGCGAACCGCAGCGTACTTCAACGTGAGAGTTCTCCATGGCCACCGCTAGCCACGACCCTGACACAGACCTGGAATATGCTAGCTCCATATGGAGTCCGCCAGGCGTTGAGCAGGTTGTCCTTGCCGGTGGACGCGAACCACTTGCCGCTGGCCGCGAACCGCAGCGTACTTCAACGTGAGAGTTCTCCATGGCCACCGCTAGCCACGACCCTGACACAGACCTGGAATATGCTAGCTCCATATGGAGTCCGCCAGGCGTTGAGCAGGTTGTCCTTGCCGGTGGACGCGAACCACTTGCCGCTGGCCGCGAACCGCAGCGTACTTCAACGTGAGAGTTCTCCATGGCCACCGCTAGCCACGACCCTGACACAGACCTGGAATATGCTAGCTCCATATGGAGTCCGCCAGGCGTTGAGCAGGTTGTCCTTGCCGGTGGACGCGAACCACTTGCCGCTGGCCGCGAACCGCAGCGTACTTCAACGTGAGAGTTCTCCATGGCCACCGCTAGCCACGACCCTGACACAGACCTGGAATATGCTAGCTCCATATGGAGTCCGCCAGGCGTTGAGCAGGTTGTCCTTGCCGGTGGACGCGAACCACTTGCCGCTGGCCGCGAACCGCAGCGTACTTCAACGTGAGAGTTCTCCATGGCCACCGCTAGCCACGACCCTGACACAGACCTGGAATATGCTAGCTCCATATGGAGTCCGCCAGGCGTTGAGCAGGTTGTCCTTGCCGGTGGACGCGAACCACTTGCCGCTGGCCGCGAACCGCAGCGTACTTCAACGTGAGAGTTCTCCATGGCCACCGCTAGCCACGACCCTGACACAGACCTGGAATATGCTAGCTCCATATGGAGTCCGCCAGGCGTTGAGCAGGTTGTCCTTGCCGGTGGACGCGAACCACTTGCCGCTGGCCGCGAACCGCAGCGTACTTCAACGTGAGAGTTCTCCATGGCCACCGCTAGCCACGACCCTGACACAGACCTGGAATATGCTAGCTCCATATGGAGTCCGCCAGGCGTTGAGCAGGTTGTCCTTGCCGGTGGACGCGAACCACTTGCCGCTGGCCGCGAACCGCAGCGTACTTCAACGTGAGAGTTCTCCATGGCCACCGCTAGCCACGACCCTGACACAGACCTGGAATATGCTAGCTCCATATGGAGTCCGCCAGGCGTTGAGCAGGTTGTCCTTGCCGGTGGACGCGAACCACTTGCCGCTGGCCGCGAACCGCAGCGTACTTCAACGTGAGAGTTCTCCATGGCCACCGCTAGCCACGACCCTGACACAGACCTGGAATATGCTAGCTCCATATGGAGTCCGCCAGGCGTTGAGCAGGTTGTCCTTGCCGGTGGACGCGAACCACTTGCCGCTGGCCGCGAACCGCAGCGTACTTCAACGTGAGAGTTCTCCATGGCCACCGCTAGCCACGACCCTGACACAGACCTGGAATATGCTAGCTCCATATGGAGTCCGCCAGGCGTTGAGCAGGTTGTCCTTGCCGGTGGACGCGAACCACTTGCCGCTGGCCGCGAACCGCAGCGCCAGCACGCAGGACTCGTGCAGCAGCAGCTGGTAGCGCTCCGCCTTGCCCGCGTGCAGCACTTCCACGTGGGAGTTCTCCATGCCTACTGCTAGCCACGACCCTGGGAAAAAAAAACATTTTTTTTTAACTTATTTATTCATTTACATCTCACAACTGCTAGGACAGGTAAACCTTATTATGCGATAGTTATAGTAGCTACTTGTGTGAATTCACTCAGCGGATATACAGGGTGTTTGGGTAAACACCAGCAACCTCTAAGGGTGAAAGTACTCATGAATGTGAGCAAATTTTTGTATGGGATCGACAATCGATCGATGGGTGTTCGGGCCGGGCGACGGAGGGGCTATCAGGTCGCGAGGGAGGCGGGGCGGCGGATGGATGGACTGGTCTTGACACTTGCCTCTGGACACCGACGCCGCGCTTTTTTGTGTCTCAGTCTCATTTCATACTAGCAGTATATTGAGTTGTTTTTTTATACAGTCCTAGTTTAAATTTCACATACTATCGAAGGATCCCCAAGGGTCTGAATCTTTAAAAAAATCAGCTGTTCCATACATTTTGGACGAGTGGGTATTACAAAATTTATGGAACAGCTGATTTTTTATTCAAGATTTCAAAGTCAGTCCCGTATATAAAGTTGCTCATATTCATGAGTACTTTCACCCCTAAAGAGGTTGCTGGTGTTTAACAAAATACCCTGTATATACATAATGGAGGGCTTACGTTATGTAACTGAGCCATGTAGTCTGTTTTTAGGGTTAGTTACTTTTTTTTACTTTAGTTTTTAACAGTAGTGTCAATAAAACAGCTTATATCGTAAAGCGGTGCGTCGGCAAAGTAGCACCTAGTACCGTTGTATTACCCCCAAATACCCCACCGTTTATAATTTAGTCCCGGGACTTATGTCCCACACTCACCAGTGGGACAGTACCCGAGCGAGAAGATCTGGCTGTTAAAATCGTGTTGGTGCAGCTGCCTTCCTTCGCGTAAGTCCCACGACCGCACAGTATTGTCTAGTCCACCCGTCCATAGTCTAGTCCCGTCCGGACTTATGTCTATGCAGGACGCGCCGTCCGTGTGCCCTGGAAAAATAATCATGATTTTATCCCTTACGGAGTAGACCTAAGTGTGGTGAGACTCGAAATCATAAGCTGGACAGTGGTACAGAATAAGTAATAGTACTAACTTACAGAACGGCCACTCACCGCCTCCCACTCATTTCAAATATCGCACCCCACCCCGCACTTCGTTGTAGACATCACTGACACTTATACGAGGGCTGGCGCGTAATCGGTGCACTTTTCGTGCCATTTTGATTAATAACTACGACACGCAAACAGCCCTACTAAATTTTCATTTGCGCGTGTACATTTGTGTACATTTCACATTTGTGTGTGAAATCTATGCAAATAAATGATTCTATTCTATTTTATAAACGTCATTTGCTCATGTAGTGGTAAATTTCCGAGTGTTGTATCTCCATACAACACTCGGAAATTGTCCGGGGTGTGACAGTGGGTTAAGTAGTAAATTGTTAGATATAGTGAAGGATGCCAGCCCAAAAATAAATAGTCATAAATTACAAGCAATAATAAAGTTATAAATAACCTAGTACTTATGTAGAATTAAAAATAGAGTTTGAGATAAGTTCGAAAGATTTAAACAAATCACTCACCTTGGAATTGTCTAACTAAAGTTTGATTTTGCAGATCCCACACAGCGATGTGGCCGTCCGAACAGCAACTGAAGCATACCTAAAAAAAATATTTTTTTTACAAATTTGATATATGGGTAGAATGAATGCTTGGATTGGATAGGAGGTCTAGAGAGACTTATCCTCTGGATCTGGACGCAGCTTAATTTAATTCCTAAAATTGACGAGAGAAATAATATTTGTGAAGGAATGAATGACTGAAAATATTCAGTCGAAGATTTGTGATTTGCCAAAAAAGAGTAAGAGAGTGGTGCACTAAGGTTTAACCGTCAGACAATGCTTTTAGCATTAAGTCCTTTTGTACTGTACTTTTGTATGTGTGTACATTGTACAATCCTAACTAATATTATAAATGAGAAAGCGAATGTGTTTGTTACCTCTTCACGCTTTATCTACTGAACCAATCTTCCTGAAATTTTGCATACACATAGTATGAAGAACAAAGAGAGACATAGGGTGTTACCTTTCATCCCGGGAAAAAGCACTTTTCTCGTGGGAAATTTAAGCGGGCGAAGCCGTAGGACGGACGGTTAAGGACGTATGGTCAAGGACGTACGGTTGGACGTGCCTCAAGGGCGATTTTCAGAGGCTACTAAGGCCGCAGTGGTGGTAAACAAATAAGCTCTGAAAATAATGAGACAACCTTAGAGTCCGGGCTGATAGCTAGTGCACGATCAGTGTTCTACCGTCTGGCAGCAGCTTCACTGAGCGGATGTAGTTGTGGCGTTGCTACAGTAACACACCTTAGAGTCCGGACTGATAGCTAGCGCATAGCAGGCTGGTGCGGCGGAAGTTAGCTCGGCTCGCATCCGCGGAGTGGGGGACGCCAGGTCCCAGATGGACAGGTTGGAGGCCTCGCCGCCCACGATCAGTGTTCTACCGTCTGGCAGCAGCTTCACTGAGCGGATGTAGTTGTGGCGTTGCTACAGTAACACACCTTAGAGTCCGGACTGATAGCTAGCGCATAGCAGGCTGGTGCGGCGGAAGTTAGCTCGGCTCGCATCCGCGGAGTGGGGGACGCCAGGTCCCAGATGGACAGGTTGGAGGCCTCGCCGCCCACGATCAGTGTTCTACCGTCTGGCAGCAGCTTCACTGAGCGGATGTAGTTGTGGCGTTGCTACAGTAACACACCTTAGAGTCCGGACTGATAGCTAGCGCATAGCAGGCTGGTGCGGCGGAAGTTAGCTCGGCTCGCATCCGCGGAGTGGGGGACGCCAGGTCCCAGATGGACAGGTTGGAGGCCTCGCCGCCCACGATCAGTGTTCTACCGTCTGGCAGCAGCTTCACTGAGCGGATGTAGTTGTGGCGTTGCTACAGTAACACACCTTAGAGTCCGGACTGATAGCTAGCGCATAGCAGGCTGGTGCGGCGGAAGTTAGCTCGGCTCGCATCCGCGGAGTGGGGGACGCCAGGTCCCAGATGGACAGGTTGGAGGCCTCGCCGCCCACGATCAGTGTTCTACCGTCTGGCAGCAGCTTCACTGAGCGGATGTAGTTGTGGCGTTGCTACAGTAACACACCTTAGAGTCCGGACTGATAGCTAGCGCATAGCAGGCTGGTGCGGCGGAAGTTAGCTCGGCTCGCATCCGCGGAGAGGGGACGCCAGGTCCCAGATGGACAGGTTGGAGGCCTCGCCGCCCACGATCAGTGTTCTACCGTCTGGCAGCAGCTTCACTGAGCGGATGTAGTTGTGGCGTTGCTACAGTAACACACCTTAGAGTCCGGACTGATAGCTAGCGCATAGCAGGCTGGTGCGGCGGAAGTTAGCTCGGCTCGCATCCGCGGAGTGGGGGACGCCAGGTCCCAGATGGACAGGTTGGAGGCCTCGCCGCCCACGATCAGTGTTCTACCGTCTGGCAGCAGCTTCACTGAGCGGATGTAGTTGTGGCGTTGCTACAGTAACACACCTTAGAGTCCGGACTGATAGCTAGCGCATAGCAGGCTGGTGCGGCGGAAGTTAGCTCGGCTCGCATCCGCGGAGTGGGGGACGCCAGGTCCCAGATGGACAGGTTGGAGGCCTCGCCGCCCACGATCAGTGTTCTACCGTCTGGCAGCAGCTTCACTGAGCGGATGTAGTTGTGGCGTTGCTACAGTAACACACCTTAGAGTCCGGACTGATAGCTAGCGCATAGCAGGCTGGTGCGGCGGAAGTTAGCTCGGCTCGCATCCGCGGAGTGGGGGACGCCAGGTCCCAGATGGACAGGTTGGAGGCCTCGCCGCCCACGATCAGTGTTCTACCGTCTGGCAGCAGCTTCACTGAGCGGATGTAGTTGTGGCGTTGCTACAGTAACACACCTTAGAGTCCGGACTGATAGCTAGCGCATAGCAGGCTGGTGCGGCGGAAGTTAGCTCGGCTCGCATCCGCGGAGTGGGGGACGCCAGGTCCCAGATGGACAGGTTGGAGGCCTCGCCGCCCACGATCAGTGTTCTACCGTCTGGCAGCAGCTTCACTGAGCGGATGTAGTTGTGGCGTTGCTACAGTAACACACCTTAGAGTCCGGACTGATAGCTAGCGCATAGCAGGCTGGTGCGGCGGAAGTTAGCTCGGCTCGCATCCGCGGAGTGGGGGACGCCAGGTCCCAGATGGACAGGTTGGAGGCCTCGCCGCCCACGATCAGTGTTCTACCGTCTGGCAGCAGCTTCACTGAGCGGATGTAGTTGTGGCGTTGCTACAGTAACACACCTTAGAGTCCGGACTGATAGCTAGCGCATAGCAGGCTGGTGCGGCGGAAGTTAGCTCGGCTCGCATCCGCGGAGTGGGGGACGCCAGGTCCCAGATGGACAGGTTGGAGGCCTCGCCGCCCACGATCAGTGTTCTACCGTCTGGCAGCAGCTTCACTGAGCGGATGTAGTTGTCGCGTTGCTAGACCAACACAAATAATAAACATTACTATAATAAAAGCTTCCATGCTGGTCTGAGAGCGAAGAAAAAACATAGAATCTGCCAGCTGCTTCTCTTCCCGCGCAGATTGTAAAAGTCAATTGAGGAAAAACTGGCGATTCCTCCACTCATATCATGGTCACTATATCTGAATGTCCATTCCATCAGAAAACCCACTATTCAACTAAGCGTGGCCTTCGAGTCTCACGACTCTTGGCTCTGTCTACCCCGTAAGGGATAAAGACGTGATTCTATGTATGTACTATAATAAAATATAATGAAGCGGTAGCAGAATTAGGGGTGGGGCACGGGGGCACGTGACCCAGACTGCTACTTTGTGTACCTACTGTAGAGTGAGATTCCATAACAGTACTTATCAAATTAACCACCTCCGTTTGTAGGATTCGTCTCAAGGCGTGCAACCCCCCACCCCTAGCTTACATACTCCGCCACTGCCTTGTGTTAACCCCCCCCCCCCCCCAAATCCTGTATCCGCCCTTGTAATGAAGAAGGATGGTGGCGTCAGATCAGCCTAAACCCCAGAAGACTACGGCGGCGCTCTCTCGTTTCGAACATTCATACAATTTTACCCATTCATCACATACTAATTGGAGAGCAAATTAATGTCTTTAGATGTAGGACCTAGTAGGCTATTAAAACACATATAAAAATATGCCACTCACCAAACAGTCCAGCTGAGACAACGGCTCCAACGCAGCAGGCGATCCCGGATTGGTAATGTCCCAGAGTTTCACGCATCCCTTTCCCCCGGTATACGCTCGTCTCGCTCCCCCGTTCAGAGATAAGGCCACAGCACAGACCACTTCGCCGTGGGGTAAAGAAGCAGCTTGTCTCGCGGCCCTAGGGACCCCGGGGGCCAATAATGCGTCGGCTGGGAACCCTACGGGCTGTAGGGGGCCGCCGCATGAGTGGTACGAGTACGCACTAAAAATAAATGTAAAAATATTATTTATTTTTCTTCAAGTACTAAGTTACAACATAATATATACTAAAAGATCTTTATTGCGATCGCAGCATGTTGGAGACTGGTGCTTGATGTAGGCAGCGTCTGCAGGGCTCTCACATCTGGATAATTTCTTTGGTTTCCGTACAAAATTTGAAAGATCAAAGCTTTAATTTGCCTTTGACGTTTGCATATTAAGCCCCGAATGTAACATTACTTCCAATTCCAACATCTTGGCGTAAATTACGATAGAAATTAATTATAGTTAAAAGAAAAGTTCAGTGTTTTTAAAAAGATTAATTAAACCGACTTATTGTCCTCTCTCTCTCTTTGCCTAGCCTTCTCCCGTTTCATTTGGGGTCGACTTATTGTTCAATATTTCAATAAATGAAATATACAGTCGACCGCACCTCAAGTTACCCTGCATGATCTCTTATGCCGCGGCCGCAGAGTCGAATTTGCAATGAATTTGATTGGTTGATGTGCTGTTGACTGTACATAAAAACAAACCCACGAAACTTTTAAATTTCCATAACCTTCAAACATAAAGTCAAAAAGACTCACGACTTAGCAGGTCCAATGCCATTGGGCCTTAAGTGCGGCGCGTGAAACATACGAGTATAACATCAAAGAGACTCACGACTTAGCAGGCCCGATGCCGTTCGGCCTCAGATGCGGCGCGTGCGTCGCGTGCTCGTAAGGCGCGGCGGGGCGGTACGCGTACGGCCCGTACCGCGCCGGCCCTGTTGGTGTGGAAGCACGGCCTGACTTTGCAACTGGCGTGCTAAGTATTTTTGAGAAAAAACATATAACATCAAAAAGACTCACGACTTAGCAGGTCCGATGCCGTTCGGCCTCAGATGCGGCGCGTGTGTCGCGTGCTCGTAAGGCGCGGCGGGGCGGTACGCGTACGGCCCGTACCGCGCCGGCCCTGTTGGTGTGGAAGCACGGCCTGACTTTGCAACTGGCGTGCTAAGTATTTTTGAGAAAAAACATATAACATCAAAGAGACTCACGACTTAGCAGGTCCGATGCCGTTCGGCCTCAGATGCGGCGCGTGTGTCGCGTGCTCGTAAGGCGCGGCGGGGCGGTACGCGTACGGCCCGTACCGCGCCGGCCCTGTTGGTGTGGAAGCACGGCCTGACTTTGCAACTGGCGTGCTAAGTATTTTTGAGAAAAAACATATAACATCAAAAAGACTCACGACTTAGCAGGTCCGATGCCGTTCGGCCTCAGATGCGGCGCGTGTGTCGCGTGCTCGTAAGGCGCGGCGGGGCGGTACGCGTACGGCCCGTACCGCGCCGGCCCTGTTGGTGTGGAAGCACGGCCTGACTTTGCAACTGGCGTGCTAAGTATTTTTGAGAAAAAACATATAACATCAAAAAGACTCACGACTTAGCAGGTCCGATGCCGTTCGGCCTCAGATGCGGCGCGTGTGTCGCGTGCTCGTAAGGCGCGGCGGGGCGGTACGCGTACGGCCCGTACCGCGCCGGCCCTGTTGGTGTGGAAGCACGGCCTGACTTTGCAACTGGCGTGCTAAGTATTTTTGAGAAAAAACATATAACATCAAAAAGACTCACGACTTAGCAGGTCCGATGCCGTTCGGCCTCAGATGCGGCGCGTGTGTCGCGTGCTCGTAAGGCGCGGCGGGGCGGTACGCGTACGGCCCGTACCGCGCCGGCCCTGTTGGTGTGGAAGCACGGCCTGACTTTGCAACTGGCGTGCTAAGTATTTTTGAGAAAAAACATATAACATCAAAGAGACTCACGACTTAGCAGGTCCGATGCCGTTCGGCCTCAGATGCGGCGCGTGTGTCGCGTGCTCGTAAGGCGCGGCGGGGCGGTACGCGTACGGCCCGTACCGCGCCGGCCCTGTTGGTGTGGAAGCACGGCCTGACTTTGCAACTGGCGTGCTAAGTATTTTTGAGAAAAAACATATAACATCAAAGAGACTCACGACTTAGCAGGCCCGATGCCGTTCGGCCTCAGATGCGGCGCGTGTGTCGCGTGCTCGTAAGGCGCGGCGGGGCGGTACGCGTACGGCCCGTACCGCGCCGGCCCTGTTGGTGTGGAAGCACGGCCTGACTTTGCAACTGGCGTGCTAAGTATTTTTGAGAAAAAACATATAACATCAAAGAGACTCACGACTTAGCAGGCCCGATGCCGTTCGGCCTCAGATGCGGCGCGTGTGTCGCGTGCTCGTAAGGCGCGGCGGGGCGGTACGCGTACGGCCCGTACCGCGCCGGCCCTGTTGGTGTGGAAGCACGGCCTGACTTTGCAACTGGCGTGCTAAGTATTTTTGAGAAAAAACATATAACATCAAAAAGACTCACGACTTAGCAGGCCCGATGCCGTTCGGCCTCAGATGCGGCGCGTGTGTCGCGTGCTCGTAAGGCGCGGCGGGGCGGTACGCGTACGGCCCGTACCGCGCCGGCCCTGTTGGTGTGGGAGCGCGGCCTGACTTTGCAACTGGCGTGCCGGGTATTTTTGAGAAAAAACATATAACATCAAAGAGACTCACGACTTAGCAGGCCCGATGCCGTTCGGCCTCAGATGCGGCGCGTGTGTCGCGTGCTCGTAAGGCGCGGCGGGGCGGTACGCGTACGGCCCGTACCGCGCCGGCCCTGTTGGTGTGGAAGCACGGCCTGACTTTGCAACTGGCGTGCCGGGTATTTTAGAGAAACAACATATAACATCAAAAAGACTCACGACTTAGCAGGCCCGATGCCGTTCGGCCTCAGATGCGGTGCGTGTGTCGCGTGCTCGTAAGGCGCGGCGGGGCGGTACGCGTACGGCCCGTACCGCGCCGGCCCTGTTGGTGTGGGAGCGCGGCCTGACTTTGCAACTGGCGTGCCGGGTATTTTTGAGAAAAAACATATAACATCAAAGAGACTCACGACTTAGCAGGCCCGATGCCGTTCGGCCTCAGATGCGGCGCGTGTGTCGCGTGCTCGTAAGGCGCGGCGGGGCGGTACGCGTACGGCCCGTACCGCGCCGGCCCTGTTGGTGTGGAAGCACGGCCTGACTTTGCAACTGGCGTGCCGGGTATTTTAGAGAAACAACATATAACATCAAAAAGACTCACGACTTAGCAGGCCCGATGCCGTTCGGCCTCAGATGCGGTGCGTGTGTCGCGTGCTCGTAAGGCGCGGCGGGGCGGTACGCGTACGGCCCGTACCGCGCCGGCCCTGTTGGTGTGGAAGCACGGCCTGACTTTGCAACTGGCGTGCCGGGTATTTTTGAGAAAAAACATATAACATCAAAGAGACTCACGACTTAGCAGGCCCGATGCCGTTCGGCCTCAGATGCGGCGCGTGTGTCGCGTGCTCGTAAGGCGCGGCGGGGCGGTACGCGTACGGCCCGTACCGCGCCGGCCCTGTCGGCGTGGGAGCGCGGCCTGACTTCGCGCCTGGCGTGCCGGGCTTTTCCTGCCACAGATTCAAATTCAAAGTCAATAGGCGATTTTCTGACTACTAAATTAAAAAAAAAATCAGTACAAATAATAATAATAGTAATAAGTCTTAAATAAAAACAGAGTCGTAATAATGGCTGTACCCATATTGTGCGCTTTTCCTTGTCAACCAGAGACAGGAAAAAAATCACCTTGCACAAATCAAAATATTGATACTTTTTGGATGTTTTTTATTAGGTTTTATTTTTAAAAAATGCCAATTCCGTGCATTTTTTGCCTTTTGTATGGACTCGCCCTTTACTAAGCGCCATCTATGAAGTCGTCTGGTGCTATTTTTTTTATTTGGGTCTCGGAAAATGGCTCATTGTTTTTAATTAAAATTGGCTTGAAAATAGCACTTTTAAATCGTCGTATACTAATATCTCCTTAAAATATAGCTTGATCAGTATGACAGATCCCAAATAGTATTAAAATAATACATCTGTGTCTGTCGCTCTCATTACGAATGTATCAGGTCATCCTGCTGTCATAAGACTCATCCTATATTATGCAAAGTGTAGTAGTTGACGTCAGAAAATTACTTAAAGCTAAGTTTACTATCGCCTCCAAAACGCAAGTGGAGAAGAGGCGGCGCAACAAACTCCACGGCTGCATTTTCTCCAAAGACATCACTTTGAAAAAATATGTGTCTTATAATTAGATAACTATCTATGTGGACGAATATACATTAAATTGTTATAAGAAATATCAAAATTCAATAGAATAAAAAATATTAAAATGTCACTGAAATTGACTGATTTACGTCTTACTTAGATCAACTTAGATGCCATGGCATTACTGGCATACTAAGGGCTAATTTTTCAATCATCGAGTAAATGTTATCAACTACAATAGTTAAATATACAATGACTTAAATAAGTTGACAGCACTGCGTCAGTTGCACTGTAGGCATGACATGACCCTACATTTTCTTTCGATTTTCTGACAGCTTTTTTTTTTTTTTTATAACATAGGGCGGCAAACGAGCAAGCGGGTCACCTGATGGTAAGCGATCACCGCTGCCCATGGACTACTGCAACACCAGGGGTATCACAAGAGTGTTGCCGGCCTTTCAAGAAGATGTAGACTCGTTTTTTGAAGGTTCCAATGTCGTATCGGTTCGGGAATACCGCCGCAGGAAGTTGGTTCCACAGTTTGGTCGTACGTGGCACGAAGTGTCTTTTAAAACGTAAGGTGGTTGACAGCCAGTCATCCAGATGGTATAGATGAAACTTCAACCTGTGACGGATGGTACGGTGGTGAAATTCTGAGGCAGGTATTACGTCGAACAATTCATCAGAGCACTCCCCATGATACATTCGGTAAAGAATGCACAAGGATGCGACATCCCTACGCAGAGCCAGAGGATCGAGACGGCTGACGAGATTCTCGTCATCGACGATGCGAATCGCACGATGTTGAACGCGGTCTAAAGGAAGAAGTTGGTATTGAGGTGCCCCAGCCCACAGATGGGAACAGTATTCCATATGCGGCCTAACTTGTGCCTTGTATAGCTGAAGGCGATGCGCCGATGTGAAATACCGCCTTGCTCTGCCTTGGACACCCAGTTTTTTGGAGGCCAACTTAGCCTTTTCTTTAAGATGACCGCGAAATTGAACGTCGCACGAAATCTCAACGCCTAGAATTTCGATCTTCGGCCGCGTATCTAGTGAAGCGCCCTGGAACGAAGGAGATACGACGAAGGGGCTTTTTTTCGCGGTGAACGCACAAACTTGTGTTTTTTTGGGGTTAAATTGGACCAAGTTGCAGTGACCCCAATTTGAAACCTGGTGTAATGAAGTTTCAACCTCAGACACAAGTTTTGTTCGACACTCGGAGACGCGCGCCCGAGAAATGTTAGCTTGACCGGTATAAGAGGTGTCCACCGTGCTATCATCCGCATAACAATGAATGCTGCTGGATTGAAGCATATCATTGATATTTTATTTTATACATTCGGAAGACCAACAGCTAGATTAATATAATGCAAAAGAAAGAGCATCGGGGACAGAACACAGCCTTGAGGGATACCAGCATTCACGGGCTTGTATTCGGAGCATGAACCGTCAACAACGACTTTAATGCTGCGCCCTGTGAGGAAACTGGTAACCCATTGGCATAATTTCTCGGTCAACCCGTAGGAAGGAACCTTCGATAGAAGGGCTTTGTGCCAGACCCGATCGAAGGCTTCCGCCATGTCCAAACTGGCCGTTCCCCCTTGCTCTCAACCGCTTTCGCCCATTTATGGGTCAAGAATACCAAAAGATCGCCAGCAGACCGTCCATGACGAAATCCGTACTGGTGATCGCTTATAAGCTGGTGCTCTTCGAGGTACAACAGGAGCTGGCGGTTTATAATGGACTCCATTATTTTGGAGAGCAAGGAGGTAATGGCAATGGGCCTGTAATTGCCAGGGTCAGAGCGATCACCTCTTTTGGGTATTGGGTGGACTAAAGCAATCTTCCATGCAGACGGGACGACGCCTAAAGAGTAGGAGTGTCGAAAAAGACGCGTCAAGACCGGAGCCAATTCAGGAGCGCAAGTTTTGAGCACAACGGCAGGGATTCCATCGGGTCCATTAGACTTGTGGACTTCGAGGGAGAGAAGTGATTTGCGAACAGTTTTTTGAGTAAACCGGATGTCCGGCATAGTGCAACGTGGGATAATCGGAGGAGGCTTCCCACCGTCGTCCAAAGTAGAGTTAGATGCAAAAAAGGTGCCCAGGAGATCGGCTTTCTCTCATGCATCATGGACCAACGTGTCATTTGCCGTGCGCAATGGTGGAAAGGATGGCTGACAAAAATTGCCCTGGACAGCTTTGGCAAGAGACCAAAATGAGCGTGTACCCGAGGGTAGTTTGGCCAGCTTCTCACCAATTCGTCCGATGTGTTTCGCCTTTGCCGCAGCCACAGTTTTTTTTAAAGATCTAGAGGCAAAGTTATACTCCCTTTTAAGGACATTCACATCAGGATCCTTAGCTGCCATCGCGTTGGACCAGGACTGAAAACTTGCTTGCTTTTGGCAAAACGCTTCTTTGCAAGAGCGGTTAAACCAAGGCTAAGACTTGCCACCAATGGGCACAACAGAACTTGGGACGAAAAGTTCCAAGTTCCATGCCCTGCGATATCACATCAGCAACAGAGTCGGCAACGGCAGAAGCATCCCGAAGCGAGAAGCAAACTTCGCCCCAGGGGTAGGATGAAAAGAAGGTCCGCATCCCATCCCAATCCGCTGACTTGAAGTGCCAGACACGGCGACAGCCGGCAGAACGAGGCCGTGATTTGCATGTGGATGGCACCATGCTCCGGATTAGGCAATGGTCTGATGAGCCAATAGGTGCCCCTATTGGCTGGTACTTCCCCGGACGAGCCGGCCCATTCATGCTACTAGCAAAAATTTGGCCAGTAGCGTGGCTCTACCACACCAGAAAAATTAAGACAAAAAAAACCAGTATAAAAAAGTCTCAACAGATAGCTTTTTATGAAAGCCGAGTCGTAATAATGCCTGAACCTATATGTTGAGCTTTTTCTTGTCAACCGGAGGAAGAAAAAAAAATCACCTAACAGTTTGACCGTTGCACAAATCACAATATTGATACTTTTTAGTTGTTTACTAAGTTTTTTTTTTTTTTAATGCCAATCCCGTGAATTTTTATGGAACTTTTTCTCTATGAAGCGCCATCTATGAAGTAATCTGTATTTTTTTTTATTTGGGTCTCGGAAAATCCCTCATTTAGTCGCTTTACACATTATCCGTCAGATAACATTTATTTGATAATTGAAAAATTAGCCCTTAGACTATTCATTTTTTTCAGCATGAGTTTCCATTAAAATTAAATAAGTTTAGTAAGGGGCGTTTTGGTATCGTCTAAACATCGCCTAAAAATGTGAATTCTTTTTGTTATATCTTGGGAAATAATTTGGTTACTGATGTGAATCTTTCACTGAAGATTATATTATTGTGAAATCTTTCGAGGCATCTAGAGGCATAAAATTTTGTCCGGTCGTTTTACAAATTTCGACTATTCTTCTTACCGAGTGTGTTATTACTAACACTGGTGTCACAAATTTTGACTGAAACAGTGCCGACCTGATTAGTGGTAAAATGGTAAAGAAGACTCACGTCTTTAGAGCTCTTGGGCGTAGACCTGCTGGAAGAGGAACCCGACCGCGAGGGAGGTCGCGGGCCGTTCTCCGCCCTCTCCCCGCCCTCCGCGCGCGCACTGGGCGACCCTCTTTCCTCCTGGTAACATATGAGTTTGCTAAAGCATGCTAATTATAGTTAAATAGGTATAAAGACATTATATCTGTTATTATGTCGTTATGTCACTTCTATTTATATCTTTACTGTCTTTCACTTATACTTGATCTTTTTATTTTTTCTTATTCCCAAATTACAGTTTTACTAGTTTGGGAAATAAGCGCTCCTTTGTTTAGTCATAGCTAGAAGTTACTTACTTATTTACTGTATACGACATAGACGCAAAGCGGTGTGGTTCCTCTCTGACAGTGAATCTCAAGATACAGGTTTACCTAGTTTGATAACGATCTGTCAGGAGGTTCTACCCTAATTGCCGTCAACGTTTAATTTTAAGAAGCATTATTTATCTAGAAGTATAAGTAGGTATACTGGTGAAATAAATGATTTTTGTTTTTTTTTTGTTATATCTGTAACAGCTTTTGTAACCCTATTTATTGCAAATAAATGATTTGATTTGATATGTTAGCCGAGACGAAACGCTTGCTAACGCTTTGTAGATGTTTGTATACATTATTTATCTATTTATTAATGTAACTTTAGCTCACTGCACGCCTTGGGCAACTGTTAGTGCAGTGAGTTCCTAATTGTAAAGAAACAGGATCGTAGAAAGTGGAAATACCTAGTATAAATTAAATAGGCGTATATTATGTATGAACTCTTCTAATTTTGATTCCTAGAGCCAAGATAAATGTTTAAATTTCTTAGTTGAAATTTTTCCGCAAATAAACCATGGAAATAAAAAACTCAATCAAATCAGAAATACATTACTTTGTACGTTAGTCAAATGTTAATTCTTGGCAATAGTTTTAGCCACAGAAATAAATCGAGATAGAACGGTGACACGAGTTCATTGCAAAGAAATCGGTCGTGTCAACTTTTGCACAAGCCACGCCCCAAATGTTCCGCCATTACTAATAAATTAGTGATGTGACCCGCACCGAAATAAATCGAAATGCACAGTAACACGAATCGGTATTTTACCCAGTCAGTTGATGTTAGGACACTTTCAGTTTGTTGGTGCATATGTACCAACACACAAAAAGTGACCACACTTAGTGGTGACCCCGCAAAGTATACGAAATTTCGGATGATATCTTTCATACATGTTTACCAACACGTGATGACTAATTAACTAAGTCTTTTATTACATACATTCACACGGGAGCAAACTAAAAAGTCGCACTAAAATAACTGGTACTGAAATAATAATGTTAATTTAAATTTCCTCATTTGAACTGAGATTATCGGTAAATACCGATAATCTTTGTTCGAGTGCAACGTTGCAGCACTAGTGAAGCGTTCCTAATTAACATTTTATTCACATTGCGCGTTCTCTTTGAAATGACGTTTACAACATGTTTTGAAACGCGTAATGGATATGATTATGTCGTATTGTCGTTTTACATTGAAAATCAAGTTACTTTTTTTATTTTCATTATTTTTGTCATTTAATCACGATTTTAGTTAAAACAAAATACTTACACATGGAAAGAAATACCTCCTTTTGCACGATTCACATTTGCACTGCTGTTTTTACAATTGGAAATAGCACAATAAGGCATTTTTGCTCCTGTGTATCGACGCCGACTCCTGCGCGCTGACTGAATGACCGATGAACGAATCTTGTGGCATACGACAAGATTGAGGCACGCGTGTACCGCCCACTTTTCCGTTCTATCTCGATTTATTTCTGTGGTTTTAGCATTTTCAGTAATTTTGAATATATGTATGTATATTTCAACCCTACAGGCAAAGGGGATTGCTTTTTATTATCTTACCTCGTTAGCAACATCAACGACAAGATCTTGGTCACTTTTCTCCGCGTCGCTGTCCTAAAATACAATACAATATGTAAATTAGAATTATTGAAACAAAATAATAATGGTTATTGGCCAGCAATAGAATCATAATTTAAAAGATTTTTGACTTTAAAAGCATGAAAACGGAATGTAAAGGAAAGACTGAAGGTGTAGTATGAAAACTGGTATTTATTAAAATCTCTAACTTCAGGCTCGAATTTCAGGTATAGGGCACTACATACAGAAAAATCTTTAACAAAAATGTTTTACGAGTAATGCTGTGTACACACCAAGCCAAGGAACGCCAAAGAAGGATATTCAGTGGGTTAGATACTTGTCTCTTTTCATTGCGGGATTTCACAGTATGCTAAAAAGAGAGAGAAACCCATTTGTTGGCTCGGTGTGTACGCAGCATAATACAAACCTGATAAGGTAACGTAACAAAAAAAAAGTTCAAATATATTTTTCTGATTTCATAAAGAATAAAAAAAAAACAATGTTTAAAAAAAAATAAAAAAAATCGTCAAAAAAAACTTTTTTTTCTCATATGTAGCGCCTCACACCGTCGCGCAAGTACTAGGCTGACATAAAAGCGAGAAGCAACACTGAAGCGACACATACACTACACAGACTCACATGACTGAGTACCTTCTCCTCCTTCCGCCGCTTGGCGTCCAGTGCCTCGGGCTCGGCCGGCGAGCGCGGACGGTACTTCTGTTCCCGCTCGTGGGGAGACACCGAGCGGCGCTGTAACATTAGCTGGGTTTAAAAGAATAATTATTTTTAATTTATATTAAACTTCGGTTTTGCAAGACGCGTGTATAGAGGAACAATATTGCATTTCTTATTAAAATAAAAAATAATATTCAATATATCTATACTTAAAAGTGATTTGAAAAGTCTGGTCTTTTGCTCGTAATCACAGTTTCGTTAGTTACTTCTAAATAAAATGAATAGTCATGGCCCGAGTTAAATCAGTCTTTTCTTATCTTTCATTCTATAGACACTACTAATAACTTTACACGTGTATACATATTTCAATAAAAATTACTGATGGTCGAGCTGAAACTGAGTAACATAGATACCGATACATTGTCACGTCTTTATCTCTTACGGGGTAGACGGAGCAAAAAATATAAAACTCGAAGGCCAAGCTTAGCTATATGGGTAACATACATAAAAATTACTTAACGTTAATACTAGCCGAGCCTAGGAAATTTCGGGATGAAAATATTAAACAAGCTAATTATTTAAAAATAAAAAAACACAACTGACAACTTACAGCCTATGTCAGTCGGAGGTATGCAAGGTATCTAACAATACCACGTTAAAATCTGTAAAGCCGTTCAGAACTTATGGTGGAATAAAGAAACTTACATACATACATGAACCCTGAAAACATAACACTCCTTTTTGGTCAGTCGTGTAATAACACTCCTTTTTTTATTCAGTTGTGTAAAAAAAACAGGTACCTGTTGCAATCTCGCGTCATCCCGAGGCGGGTGTGGATGCGGCGGTACCGGGGGCGCAGCGCCCAGCAGAGGTGGCTTGATATCCGCCGGCGGGGGCAACTCCACCTGTTAATAAGTTATTTACGGTGGGTTATATGGAAAAATATACCACCTTTTATAGCGGAGTGTATTTCAGGTGGTATAGTTTTCTATGGTCATTCTACAGGGGAGTCACGACCCTCAGTAATGAGGAATACGACGTCGCGAGAAGGAGGACTTTTCTATGTGGCCCATTGTACCTAAGATTTGGTTTTGTATCTAAAAACAAATGGAAAGAGAAAGGGGAGGCCTTTGCCCAGCAGTGGAACAACAATCAATAAGGTAAAAAAAAATGCACTACCTTTGAATTTTTTCTTTTTTTTCGAGTGGTAATAACTTAATCTGTTGCCAGGTTTTTTTCAAGTCGCCAAAAGAAACATGACAATAACGACCTCTATTTACCGATATCAGCCGGATCGCCCACTAGTGAACTGTGTGATAGATTCTAATGATACCTCACCTCAAAAGGCGTCAATCGGTTGGCAGCCCTTAGTACCACCTGATTGATCCTGTACTAAGGGACCTACCGGGGAGACATTGCGTTTGGACCACGGGAGTGCGTTTACACTTACGCGGAGCGAGGCAGAGGTGCTCGTAATCTCCGCACGGTGTGATTAGTAAATTAAGCCCTTCTCCGCTCTGCACCGCGTCATTGGAAACACAGCCTAAAGTCTCGTATCCACTAGGCAACAATTGACGCGCAACATGTCGTTCTTTCTCGCTCCGTATAATTTACAAGAGTGAGAAACACGATGTGCTATTTCACTTTAGTCAGTAGAAGTGAGTGAGACAGTATAATATGTTGCGCGTCAATTATTGCCTAGTGTACTTATAAGATGCTTTAAGTTGCGACGCTGTGTGTGACGCGTCTCCATAGGCAAAAAGAGAAATCTTGCCCTAAATCGGAAGAAATACATCTGCAAAAGAAGTATATATATACCTTGTGAGCGGGGGGCGGTAGATGTGGCGGGGGCGGGGGCCCGGCGCCCGGGAACAGCACGCCCGCCCCGAGCAGCCCCGCCCCCACCCCGTGCGCGCCCAGCCCCGCCTGCGCGTGGATCTGTTGCTGTAACATAACAATATTTGACAATTCAATGTTTGGTTATGTGCGCCAACCCATCACCCAGTTGGTTGACTGGTAGAAAAAGCCCCAGGCTTTAAGTCCGCCTTTTACTTTTTTGTAATAAAGTTAAATAAATAAATAAATAAAAAATCCAACCCCATATAAAATGTATGTGTTCTCTGCATGACCCTAAGGTAGACTGGTAGGTAATGCTTTTGCGTTAAGTCTTTTCCGTTGTACTTTTACATATGTATCGTGTGCAATAAAGTTTAAATAACTAAATAAACAAAATGGTAAGGCAGAAGAAAAACCTTTGTGAGGCAGTACGGTAGCTATTTTTCAATTACCTTTTCATTTTCAATTTCCATCAGATATTGAACCTAGTGTGTGTGAAAGGCAGATTTTTAAAGAGGTAGGTATCCTAACTAATATTATAAATGCGAAAGTAAGTTTGTTTATTTGTTTGTTACCTCTTCACACTTTATCTACTGAATCAATCTTTCTGAAATTTCGCATTAGAAGTACTGAGAAGGACATAGGGTACCTTTCATCTCGAGAAAAAACACTGTTCCCGTGGGAAAATCATGGAAAAACTTGTATTCAATTTAAAAATAAATGTCTTTTTATACATTTCTTATTATTAAAGTACTCTCATGTAGAAATTACTACTATACATATATTATTAAGTACTTTAGTACTAATTGCATCTGAGATGCTCAAAAATCCAAAAATAAATATTTCTTATTATTAATTAAACATTGTATAAAACGACAAAATAGGATAAGGTTACACGACTATTACAAAACTGACCCATTATTATTGTCACTTAATTTATAACATACAATAAATAAGAGTGTACAAGATAGAAATACCTAACAAAGAGCTACCTAAAAACCTACTATCCCTGTTATTCATAAAAATACTATGATTAAATAAAATGTGCCAGTTAAAACTTGAAATCCTTGCCAAACGTTTCGACTAACATATTGGCGGGCGTGTCATAGTGGATGGCACTATGTTTATACATTTTATTAGTATTGAACGTGACCGAAAAACAAATTTTACTTTCTTTCTACCTATATTCACTTACTCCCTAATTGACGGCTATTAGTAAAGTCATATTAGTATGTCAAACCAAAATCAAACAGACAGTTAACATTCTAGAAACGGTGAAACCTAATTCATATGCAAATATGTAAAAAGTCACAAGTACACACGCGTAGTGTGCACAGCAAATTAACAAATTACTCATTGATAAAAACATTTACTTGGGGATTCATGTTAGCCTTGTATTGTAATCACAATTATACAAATATTTTTATAAAATATGACGAACATAAAAACGCAGAATCTGTAGTTTTGCATATTTAGTGATTTTTAGGAAGGAATATAAAAATGTTAAGCAATTGCTGGAATCTTTACTTTAGGTAAAGTTACTTATTTTTATACATATACCTTATACTTACCGGATTAGTTTTGAAAAAAATATTGAAATAAAAGTTATAGTTATAGTTCTTTATTTATATATAAATTTGTATTTATATATATATATATATAAATAAAGAACTTATACTATATTTATACTTTATAATTCATTTTATATTTATATATAAATAAAGAACTGAAATGATAAATTTATAATGAATTTTAATTTAATAGACATAACTTTTTCCGATGAAGGAAAACATCGTGAGGAAACCCGCGCTCTAGTTGATTTATTAACTGGAGAAAGAATTTGAGAAGACAAATGGCAAAATACTCCATTAACACTGCCAAGAGTCCTTTCCTTCACGTGTGTTTCATTCCAACGCCGAGGAGCGCTTAATAGGAAGTCTCTCTGTAGGTCATAGGTTAATTTTCAGATATTTGTTTGCGGTTTTAGGCGATTTGTATTGTATCCTTCGGACAAGTGGTTTAAACATATAACCATAGATAGACATGGAAAAAAAATCTAACATTATGTTCTAGACAATATTAAAATTTAAAGACAAGATAATAACCCTAGGTGTTTTGTGTCACATTTAAACACAAATTTAAATAAAAAAGGCCCATGAAGATAATTGTATGTTAATTTAATAATTATCGCCAACAAATAGAAAATAATTGTATAGGCACTTTGCATAGGTATGCATATTGTTATTCTCGTTAGACGTCATGTTAAAATTAATTCAATAAGTTGAAAATAAAAAATCTACATGCGACAAAGCCGTGTTACTGAAAGTTTTGAAAATACACGATTAATAAGGTTCGCCCTTTTGAAAAAAGCCCCGGATATAAGCTGGTTAAAACATATAAGCATTGTATAATCATAATCAAAATAGTACTCAAATACAGAATGAATAATTAATACCTAATTTATAAAAATCAAAAACACGACTTATGCCCTTTTAAATTTCCATCAAATCGCAGGCGGCAAAATCCTAACTTTCACCATCTTGGTTTTTTTTACAAAAGGTAACCTATATTTATGACCTTGGGTCCTATCTATACGCCAGATTTTATTAAAATCTTTTCCGCGGTTTAACCGTGACAGCGTAACAGAATATATTTATACATTTAAGTATAGATTAGTATGAATATATATTTTTTTAATATTATCCTATGATTCGTTGTATGTGAGTTTGTGATTTGTGAGGATGTTTGTTACTCATTCACGCAAAATCTACTGGACGGATTTCGATGAAATTTGGTATACGGGTAGAAAAATACCGGGAACGGAAGGAACTCCACCGACAAGAGCCTCGCTCTTAAATTTTATGATGATGATTATCCTATGATAGTTCTTATCATAAAGAAATCATATAGTAGCCAAAGACGAAATATGTAACTAATTTATAAAAATCGAAAACACGATTTATGTAATGAAGTATATGTATATTCCATCTATGTAAAGATTCATACAATTTACCACACATCCAAATAGGAGTGATTGTGAAAAAAAAACCATATATTTAAATACAAACTTGAACCCTCTAAAAAAAACTGTGATGTGACCGTTAAACCATAAGAGTGGATTCTAACAACACTTGTAGGCAGGTGGGTGCACTTATAAAAAAGATTAGTTTATGATTAGACTACTAAAACATTCATTACAAAACATTTTAAAACCCCATTTTTGTTGTATTCGTTTGCGCCAATTTAATTCAATGTTTGACAGTAATCAAAGCAGGTCTTTCCAAATTTCCTAATTCACATGCAAAGAAACGTAATCTATGATACTAACCCATTATGGTGCTCCCACACATCGGTTATAAAATGTTATAACATTTCGGCTGCTCAAAGTTGAAAACAAGTACTGGTTATCTATCCTATTATTGATATTATAAATGCGAAAGTTTGTATGTGAGTTTGTGAATTTGTGAGGATGTTTGTTACTCATTCACGCAAAATCTACTGGGCGGATTTCGATGAAATTTGGTATACGGGTAGAAAAATACCGGGAATAGCACATAGGGTACTTTTTACCCCGAAATTCCCACGGGAGCGAAGCCCCAGGGCGCAGCAAGTTATAATTATAAGATCGTTATAATATACTGAAAAAATTTCATCCGTTCTTTTCATAACTTTCAGCAGCCAAGCGGCTGTCTTTTTTTAACAAATTGTAACAAAAGTGTTACAAGACAACACACGTTAATAGATAACATTTTGTAACTGCTGTGTTGGCCCAACAATGTTGGAAGCACCTTTAGAATGGTTTGTGATATGTGCGTTATAATTTGTCACAAAATAAGTTAATGATTGCGTTACAAACCAATTTATTACCCTGTGGCCATTTAACTCTCGAGAAAGTTTCGGAAAAATCATGTCCCAAATACAGGTTAATATTTTACACAAAAATCGGCAATGGTTGTGGTATTATATATCCATTCAATAGTTTTTGAGTAAAAGAGTAACACACCACTACATCCCATAAACTAAGAATATGAGTATAATTTGTTGCGGTTATGTTAGAAAACGTAACGTTCTTCTACGTTTACGTAACGTAAACCTAGATGGACGTTTAATTCCAGATTAGACAACATGACTTGCTAATTTTTATCATACTCACTTTATACTACAAATAAACATGAAATGTTTAATAAAACCAAAAAGTGGAGATATGGATTAAATTGAGACCAGCAACAAAAATGAATGAAAATAAAAAAAAAATGTTAATCACAACAGACATGTATCAAGCACAATATCTGAACTTACAAGGAGTTGTTGTAGACCTTGTTGTTGTTGTTGCTGTAGACAACAATGAAAAAGTTACTCTTTTTTTCTTTCAATAACAAAAAGTAATTTATTTTGTTATGAAATTCGCTCAAATTTTGTTTTTGTTAATAACAACTGAAAGAGATTTCTATTAAAGATAATTATATAATTTTGTTTAATTTATTGTAAACATCCAACTTTCATGAATTGTAATAAAAAATATGTAAAAAGCCAATCTTAAAAATAATAAAAGGTAAGAAAAAAACTAATGATTTGAAAAAAAATAAGTCAATCAGTATTTGAATACTTGTATAGATATTTATCAGGATTTACAGCTGAATGGGAAAATATCAGTTATTTATTCTATCCTACCTATACTCCATTTATATAGGTCGGTATTTAAACAAATGTAAAAAACAAAAAAATCTTTGCACATTACAAATTAAATAACGTTTTTTTTTATTTATTAATGCATTTCTAATGTTTACATTTATTTAAGTACTTTAAACATGGGATGTAAATAGAATAAATCCTGGGTCTTATATATTGAACACTCACCCCGATTATAGCGTTGAGTTCCGACATGGTGACCTGCTTTGCTCTCTCCACAGCCGAGGCCACTTGCTGCTGGTGCTCTTGGGCCAGGAACGGAAGTACTTGCCCGATTATAGCACTAAGCCGTTTTGCTATTTCCGTCTGTCATAAAAAAGATATTTCTTTAACTTTCTGAAGATCTTGTCCCAACAATAATACATGAAACTATACTAACTCAAAGGTAGATCATACTTAGCCTAGGATGGCCATGTTGTAAGGTTAGATTAGAATTATTGTATCAAAGTCTTTAATATTATTCCAAAATTATTACCTGCTTATGCATTTCCACATTCAATCCATAGGACATTTCATAATACTGAAAATGAAGAAAAATATATCAGCAAGCAATTTTATACTATGGATATTATCTATACTCATACTAACTAATATAATAAAGCTAAAGAGTTTGTTTGCTTGAATATGCTTATCTCTGAAACTACCTACCAATCAGATTTGAAATTATTATAATTAGGTATTTAAAAAAATCTGTGTTCAAAAAGCCAAAACAGCGAAAGTGGACATGGTTGCATCCTAATGGCGTTACAAAAAATAAGATTGACTTCATCTTGTCGACGAAGAGGCACATATTCAATGATGTCTCTGTGATCAATGCCGTAAAAACAGGAAGCGATCACCGATTGGTAAGAGGCATATTGAATCTTAGAATAAAACTCGAAAGGTGTCGACTGATGAAGTCTACGCTCCGACCAGCGCCTATCCAGCTCCAAAACCCCGAGAGCTTTCAGCTCGAGTTGCAGAATCGCTTCGAATGCCTGGGAGACTGCGAAAATCTGGACGATTATAATGACAGGTTTGTGCAAATTGTCCAAACAGCTGGGTCTAAGGCCTTCAAAACCCGCTGTTCAAAAGGAACCAAAAAGATCTCGGACCTCACCAACAAACTCATGGAAGAAAGACGAAACTTGGTTCTGCAGTCATCTGACGATGCTGCTCAGTATCGACGTCTAAACAGACAGATCTCCAAGTCCCTAACGCGCGATTTACGCCAATTCAATACTGACCGTATTGAAGAGGCGATTAAGCGAAATAAGGGCTCAAAAGTGTTTGCAAGGGATCTGTCTGTTGGTCAAAGCCAACTGACCAAGCTGAAGACTGAGGATGGCAGAATCATTTCGTCGAAGCCAGAGCTGTTGGAAGAGGTTGAGAAGTTCTACGGACAATTATACACCAGCGTACGCGCACCTGTCAGTAATCTGGCCAAAGATCCAAGAGCCAGATTGACCCGACACTACACCGAAGATATCCCGGACGTCAGCCTATACGAGATTAGAATGGCTCTCAAACAGTTAAAAAACAATAAGGCACCGGGTGATGATGGAATCACGGCTGAGCTTCTGAAAGCAGGTGGAACACCGGTATTAAAAGCTCTTCAGAAGCTATTCGATTCCGTCATACTCGAGGGACAAACGCCTACGGCATGGCACAGAAGTGTGGTGGTACTTTTCTTCAAAAAAGGCGACAAAACCTTATTGAAGAATTATAGGCCTATCTCACTTCTGAGCCATGTCTACAAACTGTTTTCGAGAGTCATTACGAATCGTCTCGCTCGCAGGTTCGACGACTTCCAGCCTCCCGAACAAGCCGGTTTCCGAAAAGGCTTTAGTACCGTAGACCACTTACATACGCTGCGGCAGATTATACAGAAGACTGAGGAGTATAATCAGCCCTTATGCTTGGCGTTTGTGGACTACGAGAAAGCCTTCGATTCGATCGAGACCTGGGCTGTGCTACAGTCTCTCCAACGGTGCCAAATTGACTATCGATATATCGAAGCGCTGAAGTGTTTGTACGAAAACGCCACCATGTCGGTCCGTCTCCAGGATCAAGGCTCGAAACCTATCCAGTTGAAGCGAGGGGTGAGACAGGGAGACGTTATATCTCCGAAACTGTTCACCGCCGCCCTGGAAGATGTCTTCAAGCTTCTGGACTGGAGCGGACTCGGTATCAATATCAACGGCGAGTACCTCACTCACCTTCGATTCGCTGACGATATCGTAGTCATGGCTGAGACCTTGGAAGACCTAGGCACAATGCTCGATGGCCTCTGTAGAGCCTCTCAACAAGTGGGTCTAAAAAATGAACATGGATAAGACGAAAATCATGTCTAATATCCGTGTCGCACCCACTCCTCTAAAGGTTGGAGACTCTACACTCGAAGTTGTTGACAATTACGTATACCTGGGACAAACAGTTCAGTTAGGTAAGTCCAACTTCGAGAAAGAGGTCAACCGTCGAATCCAACTCGGCTGGGCAGCGTTCGGGAAGCTTCGCGATATCTTCTCGTCCAAAATACCGCAGTGTCTCAAGACTAAGGTCTTTGACCAGTGTGTGTTGCCAGTGATGACATACGGAACACAGACGTGGTCGCTTACTATGGGCCTCATAAGAAGGCTCAAGGTCACCCAAAGGGCGATGGAGCGCGCTATGCTCGGAGTTTCCCTGCGTGATCGAATCAGAAATGAGGAGATCCGTAGGAGAACTAAAGTAACCGATAGAGCCCGCAGAATCGCCAAACTTAAGTGGCAGTGGGCGGGGCACATAGCTCGCAGAACAGATAGCCGTTGGGGCAGAAAAGTTCTCGAGTGGCGACCACGAACCGGAAAACGTAGTGTTGGCAGGCCTCCCACTCGGTGGACCGACGACCTGGTGAAGGTCGCGGGACGCGCATGGATGCGGGCAGCGCAGGACCGGTCGTTGTGGAAATCCTTGGGGGAGGCCTTTGTCCAGCAGTGGACGTCTTTCGGCTGAGAGAGAGAGAGAGATTAAAAAATCTGTGTATGATAGCCACATTCATGCATGAGGAAAGCTATATAGCAGGGCTTTTTTTAATTAAAATTCGAGTGCCTTGACCTTAATCTTGCCTGATGGGAAGCAAAGATGAGGTCTAGGATGGTACACACAAACTCGAAATATGCCTATTCACTCTTGCTTTGAAAACCCCTCAATTATAATTGTCGTGGAACAGCGACGCGGGGAGAGAATTCCATACCATAGCGGTACCAAATTCTCATATATAGTAGCGATAAGTACCAGTACTTTTCGGAAAAATTTTGTACCCGTAACAAGCCCAGTTATACAAGCTATAAAAACTTGTTTCTCATAAAATTACACTTATTTGTGTATATCTCTATGGTCCGTTTATTCATAATTATCCTATTATGTAAACAATCTTCACAGTACTTTTTGTTGAAAATAAATCAAATATTAGTAAGAAACCTAACCTAAGACTTACAAACCTAAACATTCTAAAGTAAAACATTTATTAACCACAAAAGTAATTTCCTAAAAAGTCTATTTTAATTTATATTGTTGTAAAATCATAAAAAGATATGGTAAGATTGTTTACATAATAGGACAATTATGAATAAATGGACTTTATGGAATAGTATGATGCAAATAAAGAATGAATGTTGAAATAATTACCATCACATAATGCCTTTGCATTTCTGTTTTTTCACTGGCCAGCTTTTCACATTCTATTTTTAAACTGAAAGGAGAAAGAATTAACTTTGATTTAGGAATTAATAAACAATCATGACTTTGCAGTTTGCAAGCTTGAATCATCCGATAGTTCCATAAGATAAGGCAACTCTGTGCTCGGCAGTGCTCTAATAAACAACAGATTGCATGTGGTATTGCTCTAATAATATGTAATTAAACAGTTGTTATTTAAAAAGCTCAATAATCAGCTCAATAGTTGATTGACAAAAACTCAATAAGATTTACGCAATGCTGAGAAAAAGGTTCTCCACAGACAGACAACAAAGTGACCCATAAGGATTCCATGTTTACCTTTTGAGGCACGGAACACTAAAACTAAGTTTAAATCCGAATATTTTACCTGTGATACTGAGCTTGTAAAAAGTTGAATTCCTCTTTTATCCTTTCCAATGTGTCTGCAATAGTAAATTTAATAGAACCTGCTGTTGGTTGTGGCCCCTAAAATAAGAAAGAAAAGACCCAATAAGGTAGCCTAAAGAAATTAAGCAACAAATAGCTAATCTTGTGACACATTTTGTCAGTCATAAGATGCTCCTACATGACAGTCAATGGTATGCATTAGGGTATTCACATTTTTTTATAATAACATTACTAATACAATAAGTGTTACTCAAGTTGATAGAGCCTGAGGCTTGTTAAAACAAAATTTTATTTATTTACAAATAAAACAAGCATTAACATCGTGACCAGGTGGCAAGATATTGCAATTTAGTATCACTCTCAAAATTAAAACAACTGTTGATGGAAACAAGTGATGCCATTCTATATATCGTTTTTTAAAGATACAACCTATGGCACAAACAAATGCCAGTCATGTAAAAGCACTCATAATGATAACTTAGCAAGTGTAAGGTGAGAAAAATAACACAAACCCTTACCGCGGCGGCTGGGTGCCGCGACGCCGTTGGATACATTTCGCTGCCCTCCTGCTCAGTATAAATGAATAATCAAAAACAAATGATATGCTCTTTAGATCTGTTAGCGAAAACCATCGGCACCATTTCATAAATTACTGTCTGCCGCTGCTATAATACACCAAACACCGGGGACGGGGAGCTCGACTTACGCGCTACGCTGAATGATACGCACAAACTTTGTCTTAAAACTTTTAAAATATCGGTCATTATAGTAACATAAACAACTTTTAGATACAATTACCAGTAAAGGCAACGTAATTCGCTTAGAACTATCAAAATTAACTAGAAATTCATTAAACAAGCAACAAACAGTTCAGCAAAATCTTTAACCATAAATCCACGCCGTAATTTTTGTTCAGCTGTCATGTCATGTCATCCATCAACATCAGTCATCTTCTAAAAACAAATATTTTTAGGATGGTATTCTCGTTGAACAAATTGATGGTTGGTTGATTCAAAGAGTAGCGTTATTTAATATTTTATTGGCACGTGGGCGTGGATAACCACCTTAATGTTTTTTTCAAATGGCAGCACTAACCTTACTGTCATTTCTATAGTCTATGCTTGATATCAAAGTTGCCATATAAGCAAGATCCTCTAAAATAAGGTAAAAAACAAACTTGCACAGAACGAGTTGGACTCATACACCGGGGTGTGCGTGCGTGCGTAGTGTGTACCCTTTTAACTACTCATGTGGTGTGAGTTTTAGTCTATATCTATTTATTTATTGCATTCACTTTTTTTAATAAAGAGAACTACACATATAATTTTTTTATTAGTTTAATGGTGGACTGGTTGCTTAGTTTTGTTTCGTCTCGTGTCAATTAATAGCTCATTAAAAACTAAGCAACGTACCTACGTCAATTTACCGTGAATAGAATACCGAATAGCGATGTGATGTGCCACCAGCCATCATGAACCTGCTAGATAGAGACGAAAATTACTTTAATTTGATTGACAGTCAAAAATCGGTCAAAAGTGGTCATTTACATCTCAAGTATTTTACCGACTGCAAAGGAAAGGTTATGTTTTCCGCGCGTATCTTGTATATATATTAGCAGCTTCGCCAGCGTAAATTATACACCAAAATAGTCCTCAGGAACTCAGGACCTACCCTGGATAGATTTCTATAATTTAGGTTAGATAATGAGTGATTTTCCGAGACTCAAATAAAAAAAAATAGTTCCAGATGACTTTATAGATGGCGCTTAAGCAAAGGCGAGAGAAAAAGTTCCGTACAAAAAGCAAAAATTCACAGGATTGGCATTAAAAAAAATAAAACTTAGTCAAAAAAACATCTAAAAAGTATCAATATTGTGATTTGTGCAACTGTCAAACTGTTAGGTGATTTTTTTCTGTCTCTGGGTGCTAATAAAAAGCGCACAATATAGGTACAGCCATTATTACAACTCGGCTTTCAATAAAACTCCATCTGTTGATATTTTTTTTACTGATTTCTTTTTCTTAATTTGCTGTCAGAAAAATCGCTCATTGTAATGTAAATGGTTGGTCTATGTCTGTACATATAAATTATTAAAGAAAAAGTATGTATAGGTCCAATAGAAGCAAAACATTTTTTTTTTAATTTTTCTGTATGTATGTTTGTAAGAGCATCAAGCAAAAACTACTCGATGAAATCTGATGCGGTTTTCACATTTCTATTGTTGAAGGTCTAACTTAAAATCTAACATAGGTTTCATTTTGACATTAACGATAATAAATTACGCGCGGACGAAGTCACGGGAGAAAGCTAATATTTCGAGTGTATTTCATAGTTTCTTCTTCTTCTTCTTCTTCCGTGCCTTATCCCATTATTTGGGGTCGGCCCTCCTCGTACGTCGGCGCCAGGACGATCTGTCCTGGGTTGTCAGAGTGTCCACTTGAGCCCGTCCCAAATCTTTGGTGACGGTTGTCATCCACGTTGCTGGCGGTCGTCCTCTGCCCCTTCTTGTTTCAGGTATGGCCATAGCTCTCCTAACCGCATGCTCTTCCCCTCTTCTCATCACATGGCCAAACCATCTCAGACGACCCTCGGCCATCTTGTCTGCTATTGGAGCGACTTTGAAGGAGCCTCTGATATATTCGTTCCGAATCCTGTCAAGCCTCGTCACACCAGCTGACCATCGCAACATTTTCATTTCAGTTGTGTGCAACTTTTGCTCATGTTTTTTCGTAGAAGCCCAACACTCGGAACCGTACATCATAGCAGGCCTTACTGCAGTCTTGTAGACTTTACCCTTAAGTTTTATTGGCATTCGATTATCACAGAGCACTCCTGTTAGGGATCTCCACTTCAACCAGGCTGCATTTACTCTGTGGGTAACATCTACGTCTATATCTGCATCTGCAGTTAACATTGACCCTAGATATTTAAATTGGTCAACTTTAGGCAGTGGTTCTCCTTGAATGCAGATGTCAGTGCATTGGGATGGTTGGTCGCCAAAGCCGCACATCAGGTACTCTGTCTTGGTTCGGCTAATGCGGAGTCCATTGTTCTCGAGCGCTTCTTTCCATTTCTGAAGGTTGGCATTCAATCTATCTGCACATTTGTCTATAAGCACAATATCGTCCGCATATAGCATGTTCCACGGTAGAGGGGACTGGATGTCTTTCGTTAGATAGTCCATAGCCAGATTAAAAAGAAAAGGACTAAGCGCAGACCCCTGGTGCACTCCGCCTTATTTTTATGACAATTAAATTGTCATTAGCACAGGGCGGGCGCTTCATAGAAACGGCGCGTCAAATATGCCTACTACTACTACAAATGAAACTGTATATCCGTGAACACGTCAGTAACACGTCAATGTGTGCGTTTTCATAGTCGAACGTCCCACAGTTACACAAGAACGGGGGAGAAGTGCGGAAGGAGCGGGGGGGTGCCATATTGCGGGAGGGGCAGGGAGTTTCCTTTCTGTACGTAGTACTAATATTAATTCTGTGCCACTGTTACAGCTTGTCTATAAAGTCCTGACATTAAAGTTCGAGGAACTAACATTGATGATGTGTCTGGCAACACCAAACGTATGTACATCAGCTGTCAATGCTGTCAACAATATTGAACTGTTTTTCGTTTGTATTTTTATTGTTAAACTACGCAGAAAAGTTTAAAAAATGAGTAAAGTAAATCGGAGTCGCACGCGGGAATTGATTTTTAAAGTTTTCCAGCAATGTTTTGCGGAGTGCAAGGATGGACGAATTTTGTGAGATTTCGATGATATTTATGGGAGAACAATATATAAGGTGGACACAAATTAACTGTGACGTCCTACGGCAAGGTTACGTGCCCCGTCCACCGCACGTAACTGTACATCGCAACCAGGTATCCTGATGTTCCACCGTAATCACCAGGACAAAGAGTGTGTCCGGACACACGTCCGTCCACCACAACGTATCGTATCAGAATGCGCAGTGCGCACTGACACATCCCCACACCACCGGCCAGTGGTGGGGGCGACGTATACAACACTATACGTCACACCTCTCCTTTTTTTATAATTTTGATAAATACAAAGAGGTAGTATGACTGCGAGTGAATCTGATAGATATCAACAAAGAATCTATATGCTTATCTCGATAATTTACTTTTCGCTACTTTCCATTCCGAAATATAAATGTAGGTCCAAGAGGTAAGTAGTTTCCAATTTAGATATTTTCCAAATTAACCGAAAACTCCAATTTCATAAACTTTACTATGAAGATGTATCATGTACATAATCTTACAATAATTTGAATTAAAGTAGCAGATGCCCCACAATCCCCTCTTTTGTTAATATTTGATTTGAAAAACAAATGTTTTTTTTTTTTTTTTTTACCAATTCAGTATCCAGTTTGACAACTACATGTATTGTATGCAGCATTATTGCAAATAAAATAATATGAATGAATCACATTAAATTGGGGTTAAATAAGAATTCTATTCTGTAATACTAAAATTTTTAGCAGATGTAATCATTTAGATTACAAAACGCATTTAGTTTTTTTTTTCCTACTGACTTTAAATCTGGACTAATTCGAATTATTTTCAAATTCGACTCGATTTCAAATTGTTTGATATTTTGCATGGTGACTGGTGGCTTAAATAAACATGTATTTATTTAAATTTGTATGCCAGATCGTGCAAAATGAACGACTTTATTTTGTTTGTAATAGCTTTATGTTCTTGACTTATCAGGATGTCTGACAAAATATATGAACTATTTGTATAAACCGAGAAAGAACTAAAGCATATTGTTCTTAATATAAAATGAGCTAATAGAATCTGTTTATGTGTAATCTTTTTTCTGCTGGCTCCATAGAATTTTATTATTTAATATTATATTTCCCAGTTTATACTGGGAAATATAATATTTGTACTTGCCATTGTGTATTGTTCTTGAGTAAAACTTAGCATCCAACGCTTCTGACTGCACTACAGAGTTGCAGAAGAAAATATATTGATAGATTTTTTCTGCACGCGTTAACTCAGGTGGCACAAAGATCTTTATTGAGGGATTATTGATACTAGTTTAGAGTTCATTATTTGTATTATATTAAGAATTTCAATAACTATTTTAATATCATAATAGTTATTATGCAAATGAAATCTATTTTTTTTTTCATCTTAACCTTGTAATAGAACAAGGCTATTTATGTATTCTATTCACCAAAGGTTAGCTTATTTCTAAAATATATCTTTGATCTTAGATTATACAGAAAATGTTATATAATGACAAAACGTCATATTTCTGACTATCTACTTTATTTTTATTCTGTATTGTTAACTTTTGTTGACTTCCTCGCTAGTAAGGAAGACATAGATGTTAAGTGATGTAGATATTCAAATTTTGCAAAGTATGTTACAAATGTTACAAACATTTACCTGTTTAGTTGTACTTAATTGTGTATATTGCGGTACAATAAATTATTTTTCATTTTGTTTTTCATTTCAAAACTGCTAGAATATATACAACCTCCGACATGACATTGTCGGAGCTCCGGCTCCCCATCTAGAGCTATACTCGGTCACGCGATTTATCTTTTGTTAGATTGTGCTTATGAAAAGTACAACTCATTATCCAGTACCTGGATATCGTGAGAGCAACAGCCAAGTCCGAGAAGACTGATCCGTAATCTCGAGTCATGAATGAATAAGTAAATCTTAATCATCTATTATGACAGTACAAGTGTATTCTTCAAGAATACGAAGGTGTAGGGGCACATATTGTTAAATTGTTATAATACTTGTTTTATATTCTCCGTGGTGACTCAATTCAGTCGTCACCTCGCAGCGATCCATATCGCTTGTACCTATGTAAATAAATCTTTAGCCATGCTGCCATGAATTAGTAGTATTTGTGTTAACTGCATTGTGCCTTCTATTTTGGTGTAAATTCCATAAACTTTGTTGGTACTCAATTGACAGTTAAAAATAAACTTTTACCAGTGAACTTGTGTCGGTGTATCCATTTTGCTCTTTCAATTAATTTAGGCTCTCACACCTAACAAACATATACACAGAGTCAAGTTTTGTAGAAACGTGGACATATTGATTTATTTTATTAAATTTTCTTATTTGACACAGTTTTTTTTCTTTTTAGGAGTAGTTTTATTATTATTACAAATCTTTCTTTTCTTTTTTTCCGGTTATGATTCTTGTACAGTAAGCAACAGTTATTCGTATTGCCCATTCGCGTTCATTATTTAATCTTTTAGACGGTTTAGACCGTTTAATTTCTGTAAGATCGGCGCGGTATTTACGCCTAAGCCGGTTGTATTCGGTGATCGCTGAAGCTTGAGCTTTTATACTCTTGAAGTCAACATTTATGAGATGAACCCATCGAGATATTATACGTAGTAGTTGTATTTCGATGGATGAACCATACCATACCCATGACGATTGGTTACTAGAATTTTAGACAATAGAGCTAGCAAAAAAATGTTTAATTGATTTTTTTTCTTATGTCTATGTTCTAGAAATTTATTCCACAGAATATTGCATGGAAGTAGTTAGTACTTTATTGTACAAAGTACTTATTACTTCCATGGAATATTGTGATGAATAACTGAAAATTAGCTCGATTCCAAGGAAAAATAAGACTTCATCGAAGTTTTATTTTTCCCATGCAATAATACAGCCAGTGTTCTAAAAACCAGAGACCAAATAAATTTAAAAAAAAATGGTTATTGTCTGTCATTATTGGCCTATCACGAGCAGGGTTTCCAACTTGTGGCTTACCCCAAACAAAAGTAAATAATATTTCGTTTGTTAATTTGATATGTAGGAATTTTTTTATTTGACACTTGATCAGTGTTATCAAATTGAGGGTTTTAGCCCTAAATTAAGGGTCAAAATATACTTGATGAGTATTTTTTATTCATTCCTCAGCACTTTGACAATTTAAATGTAACAATATCATTTAAACCACCATAATCATTACCAATTTTCGACATAATTGGGGCCTCATGCAAGTTGATAACCTTATTTTCGTCATCAAGCATTAGGTAGGAGGCATAATATTTTCAATTTTTCATACTGAACTTAGGGTAATTTTTGAAGAAGCGGGCAACTCTTAAAAGCAGAATAAAACAGACAACAACAAAAAATTTGTCTTTTAAGTACAATCGAAATACAACTTGGTACAATATCCCGATGAATATGTACGGTTATAACGTATTATAGAGGTAACGAGTATGGCAAATACTTGACATTTTCTGGCCAGGGATCATCTCCAAGCGTGAGCTCTGTGGGAAATGTGCAACGCTATAGATCGGCCACACGCTTCGAAGAGACCTATATACTAGGAAAGCTCTCGAGTGGATACCACAGGACAAGAGAAAAGTTGGTCGACCCAAGCAAACCTGGCGGCGGCGTACCGTTGCAGCGGAAAGGCAGTCGTTCTCTCCTGGTCGGAAGCAAAGTGCATTGCCCAGGACAGAATCCGATGGAGAAGCACTAAAACTAATACTTAGATGAAGAAGCACTAAAAATAAAAATGTAATTATTATGGTAGTAATAAACCTAATAAAAATGTAATTACTCTTTTATTATGATTAAGCAGAAGGGGAGACATTCGCTCAAAAGTGGGACGCTATAGGCTAGATTAAATAAGAAGATGTGTCCCTCTACGCTGGACTTTTGCAATGACAGTCGATTTTTTTATGTAGCAATAGAAGGGGCGTTGCCATAGAGATATGGTAATCTCTAATACAGCTGAGACCAGCTGAGGGTTCTTCATGAGATACTTCAGACCTTCGATTTTTGACATCAAATGAAGCGGCCCACCAAGTTTAATATTTTTTGTAAAGGCGGTATGTCGATTTCTAATAGTTTGATCGGGCTCTTGTGTTTTCTAATTAGGGTCACCAGGTACTCCAGATCTTCGATTATCCTAGTTTTTATAGTTTTCCCTTTATGTGACCATTAAAACCTAACTCTGTACCAAATTTCAGCTCTCTGAGTTTATGGGAAGTACTAGTTCTATTTTGATGATCATGAGTGAGTGAGTGAGTGTCGAAAATGCGAAACTTTGCTTTCGCTTAACTTCGGAACTAAATGACCTACAGACTTGAAATTTTGGATTTTAAGTATGTGATTATAGCTTACTGGATGACGAAAATTTCTTCGTTCTGGTCTTATCCAGAGGTTCTCAAATAGGGGCCTGAAAATGCGGCGAAATGGTTCCTGTAAAGGATGGTACGGCAGTGTTTGCTTCGCGCTCGACTTGGCGGGGGCACTGCTGTGCCCCTGATTCTGTAGGAAATAACATTCAGTACCTACATAGTGTTTACACCGTGGCCTACAAAGGTAAACGTAACTTTATGATCCCAATATAATACGTACACATTTAGCGTACTCATGTTCTGCAAGGTATTATACTTAAGTTAAATATTTAGATATTACTTAGTGAAGTAAGTAAGTCAAAATTAAAGAATTTATTTATTTGTTTTTCATTTGAACATCAAAGGCACACCTCTAATTCATAATGATACTTAACTTTATAAATACCACGAAATTAAACCCAAAGAACTAGTAATGTGGTCGGTCACTGGTAATTTAGTACGCAACGGCGTCATTTATAAAACACTGAATTTCCCCTCTTCGTTCTAGCCAGCTGATCCTGACTTAGAGACTATATTCTTGGAGGCGAAAATTCCTTTTCAAAAATGAGCGGGCTAATCAAGTCCTGTTTATTTTTTCTTTTCTTTCGGGTACTTAGGTATAGCTAAAAAACTATGGCACAGATTCTATCAGGCATTGTGAAAACTGTGTTATTGTTCATTCAACACCGCTTACCATATATTTAGTAACTTAGTATACCACATATTAAGTAATGATGCTTAATTGTCATTTATGTCGGCCTTTACTTTGCCAAGACTAGATAGATTAAAAGTATGTATTAGCTGTATCAGTATTAAATTGCAAGTTGTCGATTGTCAACAAATGATACTATAATATGTACGGTGTCACCGTACAATATCGCTGCGGTCAGCAGTTTACGCAACAATTGTTTTTGAATCGGATTAGTACGCCATTATCATTACTTGTGTATACTCGTTTTATTGTTATCAATTTGTCAATAAACGTCATGAATTCGTACTCGGTTGTACATCAATCTTTCAATTTCAAAAATGTGTGATTAACAAATGACCATAAATTTATATTTCGCGAAATCATTTTTGCAGCCCAACAATTCAAAAGTGGTATTTGATACATTTGGGGCCATTTATACAATAGAAACTTGTTAGTACTTGTATCTTTAACAGTTGTTTATTTTTATTACCGGTAATTACCGGTTGACCAAACTAAGTCACCCTACTACTTAATCTTAATCAATTATTGCTTATTAGTACCAGCTGATCACCAAATCAGCCTACTACTTAATTAATCGTGTCTTGTTAATATCAGCTGACCAACACAAGTCTGCCTCATACTTAGATAATTGTTTCTTGTTAGTACCGGCTAACCAAACCAAGTCAGCTTACTACTTATTTGAATCAAATGTTTCTTGTTAGTACCAGCTGATCTAACCAAGTCAGCTTACTACTTATTTTAATCTATTGTTTCTTGTTATCACCAGCTGACCCAACCAAGTCAACTTACCACTTATTTGAATCAATTGTTTCTTGTTAGTACCAGCTGATCTAACCAAGTCAGCTTACTACTTATTTGAATCTATTGTTTCTTATCACCAGCTGACCTAATAAAGTCAACTTATACTACTTATTTTAGTCAGTTGTTTCTTATTAGTACCAGCTGATCTAACCAAGTCAGCTTACTACTTATTTTAATCTATTGTTTCTTGTTATCACCAGCTGACCTAACCAAGTCAACTGAATACTTATTTGAATCAATTGTTTCTTGTTAATACCAGCTGACCTAACCAAGTCAGCTTATTATTCATTTTATTCAATTGTTTCTTGTTAGTACCAACTGGAATTTCCAGTTTACTACTTAATTTGTAAAAGCATGTACCTATTTGAATTAGTACTGACTGGCATTCCAGGTACTACTCAATTTGTAACGAAATTGATTATACTTGCATTTCCAGTTTAATACTCATTATGCAACAACATGTATTATTTTTAGTACCAAAAGGCATTTATTACTTAATTTGTAACATGTATTTATTATCCGTAAGAACTGATATTTCCAGTTTACTACTAAATTTGTACACCATTTATTTTTATTTGTACCAACTGACATTTTCAGTTTACTACTGAATTTGTACACCATTTTTTTATTAGTACCAACTGACATTTCAGTTTACTACTAAATTTGTACACCATTTTTTTTTTATTAGTACCAACTGACATTTTCAGTTTACTACTAAATTTGTACACCATTTTTTTTATTAGTACCAACTGACATTTCAGTTTACTACTAAATTTGTACACCATTTATTTTTATTAGTACCAACTGACATTTTCAGTTTACTACTAAATTTGTACACCATTTATTTTTATTAGTACCAACTGACATTTCAGTTTACTACTAAATTTGTACACCATTTATTTTTATTAGTACCAACTGACATTTTCAGTTTACTACTGAATTTGTATACCGTTTTCTTTATTAGTACCAACTCACATTTTCAGTTCACTATTCAATCTGTAAAACTTTTATTTCAAATAGTACTAACTTACGTACCAGTTAACTACTCAATATTTACGTACTGATAACATCGTAACAACATATTTATCTATTTTTTTTTAGTATATCGTCAACTCCGAGTTACCATCATCATTTTCTTTTGTTTAAGTCACAACGATAAAACCCAGGCGATAGTTAAATAAAACTATCATTTGATCATCATTATTTCTGTTACATAAATATTTTATTGGGTTACAATCTGTTGATTTGTCAACATTGATCATTTCCAAAAATTGTTATTTCACCTTTTGGTCTAATAGCAGACAATAGTCTCTACTTCTCATTTTCTTCTCATTTTGACGATACCCTGGACGTTACACAGCACCGCCAAATTGTGCTACACACAAGAACTCTGTTTCTTACAACGTCAAACTGTACACAAACTAAACACAAGAACTTTTGGCTCATTCATTCCTTACAGCATTATTTAAAAACGTATATAACTTGATCGGGAATCGAACCCGTGATTCAGAGGAAATTCCCATTGTTGTGCCCAGAGGCCGTCAATTTGTAATGATGTTGGTTTGTAAAATCTATGGTTATGAGTCATGAGTCATCCACAACATAAAACGGATATCCAAAATCTACTGACCCGATTTAGCACTTTTATTCATTAAAGTCATGTCAACAACATGTGCTACCTATACATTGGTTGGTGTTTCTCCGCAGTTAACGGAAATTATTTGTCAGACATAATTAGTTTCTGTTGCGCAGCTTAGTGGTGATCTAATTGCATTTAGAATTTACATGTGTCGTTCTTACAATGAACTTTATTTGGGTAAGCAATATTTTGTATAAAACTAATCTTTTCAAACAGAATTAATCGTTTCACTGACCGTCTCATCCACTGATTTACATTTTCTTCTACTTTGATACAATATTTTTTTATCCAACACACAAACACTATGCATATGAAACCATTCATTTTTTGTATTGTAGCACTTTGTTTTGTTAGCACTGTTGTTTACTAATGCTTATTATGTTTTTTGGGACATAATTTGACTCAAAACCTTTGTTTGTTATCTGTATTGTGTAAATATTAATTTTAAACGAATAATTGATTAGCTGTGACATTTAGCCATGTATTTCATACCAGGGAAGGCTCACTACACTGGTAGATAAGTAGTAGTAGTAGTCATAATGCATTTACTTTGATTTATAGATACAAATTAGTGTGAATGAATTGCATTCTTGTTGATGTTACTTTTTATTTATCGAAATTAATAATAATACAAATGAATTTTATATCGTTTGGTTCCACACATAACCTTGTTAAGGTAGGTTTAAACAAAGTCATTCACAATAAATTTTACTTGTCAACTTTTATTTCAATTGTAGGTATTCTTTTTCAAAGAATATACCTTGTTTATAAATTTCACCGATTTACATAATTTGGTAAATATGCTTTTTGTCTGTCAAATTAACATGACTTTTCAGAGGTAGACGAAATTAAATTGAAAGTTTCTAATCAAAATAATTTAGATTTGAATATATATTTACTCTGAGCAAAATATCAATCAGTACTATGCATTTGTTTCTGTCTTTGTCGCCGGTCCGGCCCGAACTCGACATTAGTTACATACTTTTTGACATTGGAAAAATAACTCGACTCCAATTTTAATATTATTCGGCAAGTATGTATTCATATTGCAAATTGTGAACTACCTACATTGAAAAATAATTGAATCGGGTAAAACTTTGCATATATTTCTATAAAATATCGAATTGGCATCTGTGTAATATTCATTTACCTCCCTTTTCCTTTCCAGTTGTTTTTTTTTTTCATGATGTTGAAAATAACGAACGATTTCAAACGATTAGTAATTATAATTTACTCACGGTTTTTTCCTCGTTGCCATTTGTGACGTCCTACGGCAAGGTTACGTGCCCCGTCCACCGCACGTAACTGTACATCGCAACCAGGTATCCTGATGTTCCACCGTAATCACCAGGACAATGAGTGTGTCCGGACACACGTCCGTCCACCACAACGTATCGTATCAGAATGCGCAGTGCGCACTGACACATCCCCACACCACCGGCCAGTGGTGGGGGCGACGTATACAATACAACACTATACGTCACAGTAACCGTGTTATTGTTTGTTTTTTATCAACCTGAAGTTACAAATTTTTTAAAAGAAAAAAGGTATTGTTTACATCGTATGTACAGTCAACAGCACATCAACCTACTCAAATTCAGTGCAAATTCGACTCTGCGGCCGCGGCATAAGAGATCATGCAGGGTAACTTGAGGTGCGGTCGACTTAGACTAAAATTGTAAATAGGTCATATTATAGTATGATCATAAATTTTTGATACATTATGATGGTACATCTCAGTCTATTCGGGTTTTCTATCAATTTTGAATTTGAATTATTTGTTTCTTGTGAATAAGTTATTGTTTCTATTCTGTTACAATTTTTCTTCCTTTTTTTTAGGAAAACCAAAGAGTACAGTTAGGCCCATAGTCGACGAAGCAACTTGTTGAAGAGGCCTTCTACAGCATCACATCTGAATATGGAAAAACTGCTGCCATTACGTTGAGACGCTCAAAAAAGAGTACTATGAGCGAGGACGTTACCTGTATCTAGATATAGACGAATTGATTGTTCGCTTAGGCGATGATAGCAGCAGTGGTGACAGCAGCTATAGTGATGACAGTGCCGCTGATGAAAGCGGCAACGAAACGTTTATTGTTGTTGAATATTTGGACTCCGATGATGAGTGAAAGTGATCAACCTTAGTATTTCAACTATAAAACATTCATCATCATCGTCAGCCTTCCATGACCCACTGCTGGGTAAAGCCTCCTTTTGTATACGCCAACATTTCCTATCCTGAGCCATTGCAACAAACATTATTAAAAACATTATTCTGGTTAAATTAAAAATGTTTAGTAAAGCTTTTCATAAGCAAGGTACCTACTGTAAATAAAACGGAAACAATATGACTGAATAATGTGTTTTATTTATTAGCTCGCTTTACCTGAACGAACTGCTAGTATCAAAATTATTTTGGTCACACTATATAGGGTTGCTACATGCACATCAGTGGCGCCATCATTTAATTTCAGGACTTAATAGACAGACTGTACATTCGTCCCTTTAGTAGTAAGCGACCGGTCATCTATAGTTGACCGAGCGAGCGAAGCGAGCGAAGGTCTCTAAATCGAGTTGGGGGCGAAACACATTGTTTGTATGTATGTATGTATGTATGTATGTATGTATGTATGTATGTATGTATGTATGTATGTATGTTTGTACCGCGATAACTGCCGAACCGATGGTCCAATTTTGATAAAATTTGGTAGGCATGTAGGAAATATCAATAGAATTTTCAAGTTCGTTGGGCATCAAAATCGGTTCAGTAGTTTTTGAAATATTAATAAAAATGTCCGCGATTATGTAGCAAACGAAACCATAGCGTGTTCTAACTTTGGATAACGCCATCTAGATTTTATTTAGGGAACTAAATTATGTTAGAAAAGTCGAAATTAGAGTATATCAATAAAAACGCGAGTAATAATCGCGAGGTCTAAGTTCGCGGCGAACTACTAGTTATACTAAATTTTACAATAGTTGACCGGTCATTTATCTTTTTTGACAATTGTGTCGTGACCGGACAGATTTAGTCATTTTGCATCTCGCAACTACACCATAAAGTGAGTGAGTGAGAATGATAATTTTGGAAGAAATAATTTTATATACTGGTAACACTTTTATTATTGTAGATTGGCAGCAGGCAGGTAGCGCAGCAAACAAAAAATAATGGGCAGATTTGGTTTTTAGACGTCGTCGTGTTGACTGCAGCTGTTCGCAAAGCGTGAAAAGGTGTCGTGACGGAGTGTTTTGAAATAAACTAATTGGTTGCTTTAATTATTCGTGAACCGGTGCATTTTCAATGATTATACACAGAAGAAAGTGCTGTTCCTGAAGTGGCATTGTTTATAGTGTAATTTGCGTCGCAAAGAGAACCATTATGGATTTCAAAATAGCCGTTTTCAACGCTGCACGAGATGGAAATCTAACACGACTGAAAGTAAGTATTTAGAAAATAAAATCAGTCCGTCTGCAAGTTCGCTCAGATACTATTATAAGCATCAACGGACTTAGCATAACTACTAAATTTCATCTAAAATACGTTACATCTCTTGAATGGGTGCAGGCGAAAATATAAATTCTAATCACAAGTACTCCTTATTCATTGGAATTTTAAATTATTCATTATTTTCCGTTACCTAATAACTGTTGAAGTTACAGTTAAGTTGCATCTTTGTGAGAATTCACCTTTTGAATGCTAGTAAATAATTATAAGCATTTTGATACCTACCTACTTGTACCACTGTTTGATAGAAGCTCCTGCTGCTCTGGCAAACTCCCAGCCGTCCAAAATTTCAGTACCAGCGGGTCCACGCCAATTATTTAAATTCCATATAAGTGATTTCAGTGGGTCCACGAAATTATAATTAGTACAGTGGTCAGCAGATTACACAGAAACACCATTTCTTTTTATTATTAGTAACATAATAGTAAGTTATGAGGCTGTTACTTAGATTCGAAATTTTGAAACACCATTTCTTTTTATTATTAGTAACATAATAGTAAGTTATGAGGCTGTTACTTAGATTCGAAATTTTTCTCAACTTCATTTTAATAAAAAGTATAATTTGAAATGGATTTATTGTATTTTATTTAGTAATTACTAGCTTTTTTCCTCGATTTCGCCCACGTGAGTTCCACCCCCTTACACAAAATTTTGGAATTTCCACCCTAAATTCCAAAATTCCTTTTTTACTTAGACTATACAAACGAACCTCTGTGCGCAATTTCAAGTTTCCACATTCAGCGGTTTCGTCTCTGTGTTGATATACCAATCAGTCAGCAAGCAATTTTATATATACAGATAATCTTTTGGAATTAATAAAAATACAAACAACTATAGGCGACTGTACTTTAAAACTCGTGGACCCGTTTGAAACAAATTTTTTATAACCGTGGACCCGCCTGGGAGTAGTTGTATGGGCTTTGAGATCAAAGGATTTTTGGACCGCTGGGAGTTTGCTGGAGTAGGTCATCAATCAATCAATTTAAGAGTGGAGTGTTTTCCATTTCTGTCTGTCTCCTGCCATCAATTTTGATGACATGACCTCGGCCTTTTTTAAATTTCATTTATAAAAGGAGGGTGGTATCTACTCTGTGTATCTACTATACTATTACAATTAAAAGGAATCAGATTTTCGTTATTGTTGTGATTGACCAGATGTCGAAGATATTGATATTTTCAACAACTGCTTCAAAACTGAGTTGCAAGATTGCACCTGAATAAACAAGTTAAATATAAGCTTGTAAAAATTGCATCTGTAATAGCTAAAAGAGAAGGCGAGGGTTGTGTCGTATAGGGAGGTTAAATCGACAGCGGAAGATAGATGAACCCTATTTGAGGTATATTTTTACCCATGTACCAAATTTAATCAACATCTATGCAGTAGATTTTGCATGATTGAGTAACAATGTATGTACATTGAAACTTTCATATTTTTACTTTTCATAGAATTTAAAGAAAACCTTTGGAAAGGTCATGTATTTACAGGGCTTAGACATGTTGGCTTATACATATTTATCCAATGATATTTCATTTGTTATTGTCAGTGCTTCAGTGACAAAAGTTAGCCAAAAACAGTGAATGTTTTGACACAATGTTAAAACTAAAATTATGAAACATGAGTTAAGTAAGTGTATGCAACAACTTGAACAACTTTTAAGTAAAAGTGAATCATACATTTGGATTGCTCTGAAATATTTATACTCTTTCAAACTCTGACTGATGTGACTCTTCAGTCTCTCTTCAGGTTGCACCGTGATGAATATTTTTTATGCTTATGTATGTACAGTCAGCTCCAGAGTTACGTGGCCTCCCTATCTCACCGAATCCTGTCTCAGGGGGCCAAGTTTCTCCGCAGCTGACTGTACCAAAGCTTTGTCCACTATCATTTACTGTAGATACACAGGACTTAATAAAAATAGATGAAATGATGTGTGGAGTATATTTTTTGCTTGTTATTTCCAATGAATTACGGATCATCTCTGCTAATTCAACTGCTTTCAGTTAAATTTTTATTCTCAAAAAGACATTTAATGAAACTAATGAATTACTATGGTAGACTGCTTTTCTAGAATCTAGAAGTACTGGGTTTTACTCCTAATGCAAATATTTGTGAACACAATAAACAAAAAAAAGTTTTTTCTTGACAGGAAAAACTACTCCGTTGACAGGAAAAAATCCCTTTCTGGAATATGTCTGCCATTGTGCATATACTTATTTTTCTAAATATATTATTATGTATATATATACATTTTTGTAACCATGTAGAATAAAGATATTACAAACTACAGAAATAGGTATTCTTGAAGCAAACAAAGCTGGTTGCTAAAGCTAGTTTATATTGCGTAATTAATTACAAATGGGCTAGTAGGTAACACAATTTTTGTAATATGTGTAAGTCATTCTAAATCAAGAAATACAGTTGATATTTGTCTCTAACAATGAACTTTTTTTTGTTTTAAGTTATTTACGTCAAACAGACTTTTTCAAGATTTTAGTTGTAAACAAAACTAATAATATTGTTTAAGTTGACACTTGAACTGTTTATGTTAAATCAACTTAGATTTGTATAGTAATCTTTACATTTCAAAAATGTAAGTACATAATCGTAATTTAAATAAATTAAGTGCTGTCAAATCCTGTCTAATAGTTTTCGAATTTGGCAAAAAGGAGGTAGGTAATAAAAGCGTTATTTGAGTTCAAAATGTCCACCATTGAATGTCATTACACCTTGCATACAGTCTAGAGAAGTTGAATTATTATCGAAGTCGTGAAACTTGGTTCTTACTTTCTTCATACTGTGCTTTGGTACTGGCATATAGATTGGCTACTTTCATCCCAAACAACAGTATTTATTATTATATTTAAAAAGAAATTGCCTGTCGAATTGGTCGATTCTGATAATGTTTATCATAATAGTGTTTTAATGTTTTTTCAATAGAAAGTACTTAGTGTTAGTAACACAAGAAAATTACTGTTTAAAATGCACTATTGAAATATTATTGAGACACGTTTATGACTTATCCATGGTATACCCAGGTCTGCCAGTGAATTAGATTAACAAAACAAACTCTAGGCAAGTTTCCCAAGCCGGTATAATTACACTGCGTTACACGGTTTTGGTACCCCCAAAGCTACTACTAGGTTTTTTTGATAGATCTATATGTGTGGAATATAGGTTACATAATGAACTTCCTCTATCACGTAATATTTCAGAGAAAAATTGTGTTAAAAATTCAAAACTATTTTTTTCGCTAATATTTTGAGACGTCATAAAAATTAGTAGTTCTATAATTTTTAACATGCTTTAGTGCTGTAAATATTATAATACTGTTCATTATTACAGAGCAAGATCAATTTTAATTAATTTTAGTATGTATATCCCGAAAATAAATTTTGAAAGTAGTGTTAATTTCTCCATATATTTTACGGTTATAGTCCTTGTATGGAGAAATAAACACAACTTTCAAATTTTTTTTTTGCGTGGTATACAAACTAAAATAAATTAAAATTAAATTGCTCTGTAATAATGAACAGTATTATAATATTTATAGCTATAAGGCATGTTAGAAATTATAAAGCTACTAATTATGTCTCAAAATAATAGCGAAAAAAATAGTTTTGAATTTTTGACACATCTTTTCTCTGAAATCTTACGTGATAGGGGGGGAAGTTCATTATGGAACCTATATTCTACACATAGATCTATTAAAAAAACCCGGTAGCTTTGAGGGTACTAAAAATTTAATTTTTTTTGTAACGCAGTGTTATTATTATGCGTTCCGTTCGTTACTTGAGCTGACTTTCTGCTGTGGAGTCCATTTATATTCATATGAGGACATTTGATGTGCGATGCGATGTAGGTACAAGCAAGCGCATATATTGTCCCACATGGATGGACCTCTTTGTCTTTGTCACGGCAATATTCAGAAGCTTTCAGTATTTCGGGTAGGAACTGGCAATGTTTGGTTATTTTATTTAAGACATGGAATTCTTATAGGATTCTTTGGACCTTTTGTTTTTTGTACCACTATAATATAAGCTCAATTTCGCGATATAATGGAGGTTATGGTAGTTTGAGAACCGAAAGAGAGAAGAATCGACCAGGTGTCGACCAATCGACATTAGAATCATCATAGGAATCCTTACAGGACACTGTCAGCTGAATAGACTAAGCAAAGGGATGATCCTTTGTCCCAGCTGCCTGGAATAAGAGGAAACTAGAAAGTGATCTGGGCAGTTATTAAAATTCTGTAAAGTAACAGGTAGATATAGTGGGTCGCCAATGTAAGTTAACAGTTAACTCAAAACCCTATACGGGTCTCGGGGAAATGGAGGTTGGAATGGTCCCAATATGAGATTATTGATCACCTGTATGGTGCTTGCGCTGGCGTCCCCAAAAAGTATATAATAATAAATAATACGGTGGTTTGTTCTAATAAGGGTTAGTGAGATATTAGTATCGGGCATTTACTTGTATTTTAAGGGCTCATGTTCTGTCTTATGTTCGCTTCAAAACTCCAAGTTAAATAAAGTTACACTTCGTTTGTGAGGAAGTGCGTTTCATTTAAGAGTCAAAACATGCATGTAATGAGTTAATCCTTTGTGTCAATAGGAAACAACGACACGTAAAATAATTCAAGGATTTAACATTTTGTATCAAGTGGGGTCAAGTCCCTAGAACAAAGGCAGGAGACGAGACCCTGGAGGCGGCACGTGTCGCGCACTGTTTCGCCGACGACAAATGTTCTGGAGGGAAAGTAGGTAGTGCGTTGCCCTCATTCGCATTCTGTTTACACCGCACGGGCACAACCGAGTGGGCGATTCATGATTGGACTAAGAAAATTTAAAATCGTCTGCATATCTATAGACATCATTACCTCCTTGCTCTATTTTCGTTAAGATATTTAGACCGATTTAAAATGCTCGCGAGATTTGTGGTTACTCATCCCAGATGCGCGAATGCAGCGTTGTTGGTTTACTCACAAAGCGGCGCGATATAATTAAACTGCAGTTCTGTTGGCTCAAGCGTTTTGCTGAAGCGGATGCCGAATTGCCGATTTACAGCTGAATCGCTTCAATGCACCACATAAATCTGCCGTATAGCCGTCGCGCGTCGCTGCCTCAAATTCTTTTGACATGAATTTTATCTGTGTTTTTGTGTTAGGAAACATTGCGGACATGCATTTTGGCACAAAATTTACAATTCACTTAGTTATTCGTTTACAGTCACAATCATCTTATGTTCTATGATTTTCACTTGATTGTCAAAGGGCTTCGGCCGTTTTATTATCATTCTGTAGCTGGTGTCTTCCGGGTTATTGTCCTACTTGCGAGTCGTAATATGTATGACTAAACAACCCAGATACTTAGTTGCTTTTTATGCGTTTTCTCGAGGTCGGACAAAGCACTTGCCTACAGAGTGGAGAGACGATTCTCGCGGAATTAGACCATGGCTCACCGCTTTTCCTCTATTTCGTTTTGTCGCCGGTCATCGCCGGGTCTTTGTCTTCATCTTCATGAGTCACCGGTCATTCGCCGTGCTCTTCTTCTCCAAACGTCGGAAGATGGAATCAGGAAGAACCTGTTTTTGTTCCTGTATGTTTTCCTAGTGACCTTTGTTAGGCATAATGTCCATGTTTTTGTCAGTTTCATACTTGGATGATTGCCAAAAGAACGCATACATAATTAACTAGCTAGACAACAAGGATATGGCTGTAAAACTATTTCGGTACAATTGGTTTATTAGGTTGTATATGTTAACATTGGTTTCGATGTTTCCGAACTGAATACACGGAGTTCGCTTAGTCATGCTTTTACTAAAACAATAGTTAAAAGCGACTTAGAGGTGATAACAAAGCCAATACACTTTTTTGAATTTCAGCCTAGATCTGAATTGAAATCTGTTTTGATTTGAGTGTTCGTAATTTGGATCTAAATTGCGTGACTGCAGGCAAATGAACTTTTATTATTATTTTTTATTTATTTATTTATTCACAAGCTTATATCTATCATAACAGCTTACACCAATGCGATAGAGAAGCAATTACATTTAATTGTGGCAAATTACATACAAGGATGTACTTATGAACTCGCTCAGAGAACATGAAAACAGATCTATTCTCTCAGCAATCTGGTTGAGGTAACGAAGCGCGCGCGTCAGCGGGGCCTTGCTCATCAGCGCGGTGCGAGCGCAGGGCACGTACAGCAACGGTGGCCGGCGGCGGCGCCCCACGTACCCCGAGGGGACACATAATCTCAGCGAACCTAGCAATTCAGGGTTATGAATTTTTCCTCGAAATAGCTTGAAAATATATAAAGCCATCGATAGGTCTCTCCGTACCCGCAGTTCAGTGTATCCCACCATACCCAGAACAAATAAGGTAGGATACATTAAAGGATAGTACGGATAGACACCATATAATCTCAGATATAGATATCTGGCAAATTTATTTTGAATGCGCTCTAGAATTTGAGTATATTTAGCTTCATGTGGAGCCCAAATCACTGCGTTACTTTCGAGATGGCTCCTGACTAAGGCATTATACAAAGACATAATCGCTTTAGTGTTGGTAAAGCCATGTACTCTACGCAGTATAAATCCTAAATTTCTAAACGCTTTTTTAGCTACCATATTAATATGATTTGTGAAAGACAGTTGGGTTGTGAAGGTAACCCCTAGGTCTTTCACCTCCGAGACTTTTTCATATTAACATTGTCTACACTATACTCATACTCAATAGGTTTGCGTTTTTTTGTGAATGAACTTACTTTAGTCTATTGCCAAATGATTTCCATGGATACCGGCCAGCTCCTCTCATCCGAAAGATTGCCAATAGTAACCAGGTTAAAGAAATATCGGCTTTTAAAAATTGCACAAGCGAGTTGATCTTGCTATTTTTATTTTGGCATACGTATTCCTATTTTTTATGTCATAAGCATTTTAATCTATACATATAATAAAACAGTAAAAATATTTTGTCTGTACATTTAATATTTTTGACTGAAATGGATAGAGGGAGACCTAAAAAGAACAATAGAAAGCAAAAAAAATTTTTTGGAATTTCTTGTCTGTCTGTCTGTCTGTCTGTCTGTCTGTCTGTATGTATGTACGCGTTTCACGCAAAAACTACTGGACGGATTTGAATGAAACTTTTTTTGTTGTATAGCTATTAAGCCTGGGCAACATATAGGCTATAATTCATTTTAAAAACTGGAACACCTGAAGAAGAACCATAACGGAACAGCTAAACTATAAGTAATATGGAAATGGTGCCTTAACAAAAATCGTTCAACCTGATGAGCATTTTCTGCCGACGTATAAAAATTGAAGATCTGGAACATCTGATGAAAAGCTCCAAGAGACCAGCTACACTATAACATATATGGAAATGGCGCCTTAGCAAAAATCGTTCAACCTGATGAGCATTTCCTGCTGACGTATAAAAATTGAAGATCTGGAACATCTGATGAAAAGCTCCAAGAGAGATTTTTCATCTAAGCGAAACTCACGCGGGCGAAGCCGCGGGCGACAGCTAGTAGTCTATATAATAAGTATAATAAACCTTTTTTATAAGTTTTAGCTAATTGCTAGGTAATCCCTGACGTTGTTTTGAATTAGGTACCTACACTTTAAAAATAATAACAATGAATTATGCATGAGAATGTTAGTAATTATAAATAGGCTTCTTATTTTTATTGCAAGTTATTATGATGATATCATTTATCATGTAAGTACGTACTAGACATGTGCGCCGATCCGCGCCGATGACCGCCGCCGCCGGTCAGGATGCGACGCCGCTGACCATTTCAAAAAATCGGCGTAATCGGCGTGAACGGCGCGAATGGTATTTTAGACGGTTCACTAATGTTTCACCAAACAACCTTTGACAAACCATCACTTTATAAACTATCACTTAAAAAACTATACCTTTTAAAAATGTTTCATTTTACAAACTCGTTATTTTAAAAACGTTTCATTTTACAAACTTTTTTTTATATAAATGTTTTACTCTACAAATGTATCGAGTATAAAACTTTTATTTTATAAAGTTTTATTTCATCAAATAACTCTCTTGACAAAAACATCATTTTACAAACCTACTATAGGTAAATTATTAATCAAGGGCTGGCAGCTTCTTTGGCCGAAAGATTTAGGTTTAGGTTAAGCTTTAGAAACCTATCTAAACCTAACCTATCCAAGCCTTTTTTGACTTAGTTCGAACGCTCCGCTCGCTTCGCTCGCTCCGCTTGTGTGGTTTACACCAGCCTAACCTAACCTAACCGAACCGAGTTGGGTTTGTGACCAGTTTTTTTTTTATTGCGGGGGGCTGCCGCCCCGACCCCCGTGCGGGGGGCTACCGCCCCCTGCACCCCCCGCTGTTCGTTTTCTAACTAGATAGATTTTAAGATTTTCAAAAGTTCATATAAAAAAAAGGGGGGTTCCGGCAAAAAAAAAACTTGTAGGGGGTCATACAAACCCTCCCCCACCCCCCCCACCCACTCCCAACCCCGCCGGTGGTGGCACGTTTCTAAAGTTAAGCCTTTTTTTTATTAAAAAACTAAAAATTGTTTATTTACTCCACAAAAAATGGCCTTGGACTACATAATATAGGTATGTGATAAACATTAATTAAATTTAATACCATAAAGGACAGTATCGTTGTGGAGATCTGGTGCCCGCGCTAGGTATCAAAGATCCTGTGTTGCAGGTTACCAGGTGGGGACCCGGTATGACACAATAAAAGGTAGATGCATGTTGAAATCATGTCACAATATGATTTGTGAGTTAATTTACAAATAAAAGACGAGTAATGACTTCTGTTCCTAACCCTACGATGAAAATCTTGGGATCAGTGAGTTTAAACTTGAAACTTCATATCTTCTAGTTTTGGTAAATAATATTTATCAAACGATGTATTTGCCATAAGATATTTTGTCTAACGTTGTTTTACCAATTGAAAATTTAGTAAAATAATTTATTTGTAAAATGATAATTTGGAGAAACACAATATTTGTCTAGTAATTAGTTTGTAAAATGATCCATTTTTAAAAGAATGAGTTTGACAAAGCATATGTTTTTCAAATGTATAGTTTTACAAGCGTTGTTTATAAAATGATTGTTTTTTAAATAATAATTTGTAATATGAGGGTGTACCATTTTAGACACTCGGTCACTTTGTTGCTAGGTAAGGTAACGCGGTGCGCGCGGGCAACATGGTCCCGCCGCACGGAACGCGCTCATTTCAAACATTTTGGTCGGAGGTCATTTTTCGAATTCGAGCAAAATGTCGTCAAATGATACATATGTAACTAATAAAACCAAATTAAAATATACTTCTATTAATGCGTTACATTCGTCATCGAAAAGCAGTTTTTGCTGGAAAAAATTTGGTTACTTGGTATTAGAGTCCGATGGAAAAAAAAGAACCGTAGCACCCAACCAAGTTTTCTGTATGCAATGTTTAGAAAATGCTAAAAATGAAAATGAAGAAGAATTATTTGGAAGGTAAGATCTAGCAACTTTTTGTAGATAGATAAGTAGGTAATTCGATGTATAGGCAGCTAGGCTATTACACGGTTACACATTCAGGTGACTGAATGTGTTTAATTAATGTAATAACTAAATTTGAAGTGGTGTGGTGGCTCAGTTACAGACTTGCGTCTCAAAGGCGCAGGTTCAAATCTCACGCGGCCTGCAGGTCAATTGCGCTAATATTTTACAACCTTCGTCGGTATTGTCGTAAAATAAAACTGCGCGTCAACGTTGCGTACACTGCACGTCTAAAATACTTCACCTGCGCGTGAAACAAGTGTGTGTAATTATTTTCACGAATAATGTTGGTATTAACGGGCTACATCATTTATCATTACGTATTATATTAACTATGTTTATACATAATTAAAACAATAGCGCAATCGGGGTGGGCCCTATGACCTCTCTAAGTTTGTAGATCAATCGTACTCAATCTATCTACGGTAATTTTCATCGGCCGCCAACTTTTTCCGGTAAAGGAAAACATCGCGAGGAAACCAAAAGAACATGTGTGTGTCCCACATTCTGAAACAACGGCAACGAATGAGTCTTCTGCTACGTCTTCACGACTCTTCCAACTCTCCTTAAAATATGGAGGTAGCACGGCTGATCAAAGTGATAATTCAATAGAAACTGAGTGTTGGAAATACTTTGCTGGCTGTGACCCACGAGATTACTTTAATATCGACATTTTAAATTATTGGAAAGACCGGGAATCATCTTTCCCGTATTGTTATTTATCCGCTTTAGCCAAGGGGATTTTATGTGTTCCAGCGACAAGCACACCCAGCGAACGTGTATTTTCGGTGGCTGGCCTAACCATTACAGCAAAACGATCTTCTGAGGTCTTTCTGGAACCATTGTCAATAAAATAATTTTTATTCATGACAATTACGAGAAGTGTGAAAAATTGGTTCAAGACAAGATTAATGCAACATACATCTACTGCTACAATTAACTTCAACATACTCGTCATTTTACATATTCCTGTTACCTGTCTGTAATACACTGGTTTTAAACATTTAAGTGTTTTTTATTATTCACCAACACCTACTTAATTATTTTTTGTACTGTACGTAATGCCATATCATTCCGTTTATTATATTTTGATGAAAAAGGGGCATTTTGACAATTTACTTTTTGACGCCGTTTACGCCGCTGTTTACGCCGCCGCCGACCATTTTTGACGACTACGCCGCCGCCGACGAATTTGGCATCGGCGCACATGTCTAGTACGTACGTACATGCTGGCTTTTGGTCGTGGTACTGTATCAATTTTGAGTAACCCAGACTTTTTTTCTTTGATTTTATAGATAAACATAAGTAATTACAACATTCTGCTAGTGTATTGTCGATATCAAAAATTAACTTAAACTCTGTATGTAATACTTTCACACAAAATTGCTCACGTTTAGTACGGCGAACTCTAAATAACAGTAGTAAGAGAATGACTATGCTAATAATAAATTGGTTGGTAATTAAAGCAATAAATTGGTTCTAATATGGGGCCGTTGTCCGTACACCGCGCACCGTTTCGAGCTTTGCGTTGATGAGTCTGACTGGATTGATACAAGCAGGGTGCCGAAACTCCAAAGGATCTCACTGATCTATGAAACGGGGTAGCATTTTGATGGCAGACTGTTTTCATTTTATTCATGGGTATGAATGAGTCGGAAATAGTCGGTCTGCGGGTGCAGTTCTTTGCAAAATTGCATCTCTATCGGAATCCCCGTTTTGACATTTGTTTCGGACACTTTTTGTATGGAGTCCAGTCTCTTAAAACGTAGTAATTACTTTCTCTCGTAAGATACCTTAAAGATGAGTACTTACAGTAAACTATTGATTGATAGTGTTTCATGCCATAATAAAGCAATGATTCTATTATAACAGTAAATCCCTTGACACCAACCACGCCGCCATTACAGTTACGTTGTCAGAAAGTGTTACAGGAGGTTACAAAACGCAGTTGCAAGTGTTGCGACGCTGTTGCAAGCAAGCGGGTTAATGTTTCGGCTGTTGCAACAAATGTTAGCTTAGCCCGTGATTTTCAATGCCGACTCATTTTGTTTAGTTGTATTTTGAATCCTGGGTTATTCTTCAACATTTTGTAATCATTATACCTTTTTATAATTTGTAAGGATACATTGACAGTTTTGTGACAACTTACCAGTTTTACAATTGATATCTACTTAACATAATGTTTTGACCAACACTTCTTGTTAAAGGTGAATACCTACTTTAACAATATGGAGATTTACCTACAATCGAGAATAATGTTCGATTTTTTTATGAATTTAGTTAGCTAAGTATTACAATGTTATTGTGGAATTGTTATTCTCTTTATCAGCGTGCAAACTCGTTCATGTGGCTTGATAAAACCGTGGCGGAGATAACCTATCATTCGATATCACAGCACTTTTATTGATAAAGCCCGTAAATAAATTATAATTAACGGTTTATGCAGCCATTGTTATCTTGTTTTGATTGTTCTACGACACTACGTCATTGTTGTTGCAAGCTGGTTAACAAATTGAGCTTCTGTTTGTTTACATCACGAACTTCTTTGCTGTCACTTACCAAGTTCTTCCTCTCTTACCAAGTATGTTATAGATAACACTGGTGTCAATTTTTTCTTAAATTGCCTAATGGTATCTGACATAACTTGACACCTACAGCCATCTAGCAGTAGTTGTCGTATTGTACAGTCAAGCGTCATAAGTGCAGTCATACCTCGAAGACCTTATTGCCTAGCCTTAATGATCATAATGCCTTGTAGATTCTGACTGCACTTTTGACCCTTGACTGTACAAACAGTAGTAAACTACACAGTCAGTTTACCCTCTGCTCTGTAAAAAGGGAGATATGTATTAGTAACCCATAACCGGCGAACATTTATGAAGAGAGTGCTGGTGTAGAAGAAGCGAGAGGGATATATAGTAACCCATAACCGGCGAGCATTTATGAAGAGTGCTTGTGTAGAAGAAGCGAGAGGGATATTAGTAACCCATAACCGACGAGCATTTATGAAGAGAATGATGGTGTAGAAGAAGTGAGGGAGATCAGTAAGCAAGTGGAAATCGCTATTCCAAAATAGCGTGACAATAAGTATGTATAAAGAAAGACAATTGACTACCTAACGGATATGCATATTTTCTGTCCTCAGGAAACATTGCACATGCACAATAATGCACATGTCTCCTTCTTACCATTAGGTAACCTGGCGAACTGTGACAAAGTTTGCCGACATGGCTCGCCTGGCATAACGTCATGCTCCTTACATCACGGCTCCTATTACGAGACACTGGTAATGACTACATAATGCTCTGTTTGACTGGCTGTTGTTGATACTTTCACATACAGACAACCCAGCTAAATTGTAAGGCGTACAGTACAGGTACACTACTGGATAGGTAGGAGTCACCCTTATTTACAGTGGACGTTCAGTTAGCTTGTCAAGGTATCCTGCAAGACACAATATTTAACGTTATGTCGTGAATTTAGTATGGTTGTTCTTATGTTGACTGTATGTACTTAATATAGGTCTGCTAGGTATAGAAATATTTATTTTAAGTAGTCTTCTTCTTATCGAGTGTGTTATTATTTTACTAACACTGGTATCACAGGTATTTTAAGTAGTGACGAAAAATATTAATCGATTATCTAATAAAATACCTTAGGAGCTATTGAAATCTGAGCTATTCCGATCGTTCCTCTGAGATTTCTTCTTTTCTACCTACACGTAGTATTCTCAATACTATCAGAGATCCGATCTCAAGAATAGATAATGATTTTAATAAAGAAACGTCTCCCAACCCGTCAGTAAACGCTTGTACCTACTTACCGAAAATATATTTCTTGAAAACGTGTTATTGAATTCAAATCATTTAATACATCATCATCGTCAGCCTTCCATGACCCACTGCTGGGATAAGCCTCCTTTTGTCTACGCCAACCTTCTCTTTCCTGGGCCATCGCAATCCATTTCTTGCCATCAACATTCTTTACATCGTCGACCCATCTTGCTGCTGGGTGTCCTACGCTTCTTTTCCTGTTTCTAGGGTACTACTCGGTTACAACCTTACTCCACTTACCATTTTATGCATGTCCTGGTCCAAAAGTATCGGACATAAGGTTTAATTTCTGACGAGGAAGAAATAATATGTTTTTTTTAAACTAAAAGTATTTATGGTACTTAATAACTACTTGAATTGTTGTAAAAATATGCAAATTTACGAATTACAATTTGTTTGCAAATGTTGGCCTCGTAGGTACTTCGTTTTGCGTGTTTATAACTCTATATGTACGATTTTTTTTCCGGATATACAAGTTTTTTTATTAGGATATGTATGTATATTGTTTTCCTTATTTTTTTATAAACTATCTATGCTGCAAGTCGTTTTCGCAAAAAAATAAAATTCCATCCTTTGGGATTTTTTGATAAATTTATGGGAGGATTTATATATTAAGGGGGAAAATAGTAAATTAAGTTAAGCAGTTAAAAAAACTCTTTATTGCACATACACACAAGAAAAATACAAAACAGTGAAACACAAAAAGAGAGGCGAAATACGAAAGGAACTTCTTGTTATGTGGGTTCTTAGCTGTCGTACAGTCAGCTGCAGATAAATCTGACCCCCTGAGATAGTATTCGGTGAGACATGGAGGGTCGATTTATAAGTGCTATTTTTAAGCCTACAAGTGGAAAAAGCGTGTTAAATCGTTTTATTTTACAGATTATCACTTAATTAAAATCAAATTAGAAATAAAATAATTATTAGGTAGAAAAAAATTCAAAGCGGACGGACGGATCCTGCAGACCACTTTTCAGAAATTAAATCTTCACAGCACTTTTCCACGTTAAACTTAAAAGTTTATAAAGTTTTAAAGTTATAAATTAGTAGCATTTCGGAACTACATTTGAGAAGAAACGACGAAAGAATTGTGCTTTCGGTTTATTTTATTATTAGCAATAAAAGCTACCACTCTATCCTCATTGTTATAATTAAAATTGCTAGGTACCTTGGGTTTAGCCGTTTAGTCCCAACACCCGTTTTCCTCGATCGTAATCAGCTTCTAGACTACAAAAGCACATTTCCACGTGACGACACGCGAGACACGAGTTCAGTCTATGTGATTATATGCGTTAAAACATTTAATTATATCGCACAGATCTTTCTGCGATGTTGTAAAAATGTGACTGCTTCGTGAATTAAAAAGAATGGTAAAAATTTATTACTTTCCGCATTAGCGTTGCAAAATTTTAACAAAACAGCTATTTTTTCTATATGGCTCTTGCTCTAAATATATTTACATAGAGTGTATTTTTGTATATTTATGTAAAAATTGATGCACATAATTGGCTAGTATTTGACTGGTTCCAATGCAAGCCAATTGGTATGATGATGAATTGGAAAGAACTATGTGAGAACAGTCTCTTTTTTAGGGTTCCGAAGTAAACAAGGAACCCTTATAGTTTTGTCATGTCTGTCCGTCTGTCCTAGGCTTTGCTCATAGTACCTAGTGTCAGTACCTTTTACCTACTACCAAACTCTAGACTACCGCTAGTACCAAAAACCCTAAAAATTTTTTTAGGGTTTTCCCCTACACCTAATGTGGGGATGATTTTTTTCTCTCTCAATTATACCATCGTGCGGATCATTTGTTTATTTTTATTTAAGGGTATCATGTTTCAATGACTTGGCAATGTTAATGGAGTGGATTGCCGTTGTCTTCTCCGTGAAGTAATAAAGATTTAAATTGCTACAAATCAAGAAAAAATAAACATGTTTCCGAACATTGCAGAACAATTGCGAAGTTTGCACGCCCTGATGATGAACTGGATTGGGAATAACAACTTTGCGTGTGCACATAACGTGCCCGTCTCAATTCGAATGCAAATAATAAATTGATAATCTGACGTAACCCGTAATCGTATTGCAATTCTGAGATAATTTGTACCAATCGATTCAATTAATGCAAAGTTGCTGAAAATGTCTGACTGTCCTCGTTAATTTTTCTCGATAACGCTTATTCTTCGGTTTAAGGAACGAAATTTGATACTGATCTTACTGTCAATTAGTAATCTGGAACTACAATTTAAAAAAAATATTTGATTTATATAAAATGCATTTGACAACTCAATTTCGTACTTACTTACTTCGATGGCTCGACGACCCAAAGAGGATCTTGGCCTCCGATACTAGAAGCTTCCATTCCTTCCTGTTCTGCGCTACTTCCTGCCAGTCGGCTCTTTGGAGGGCCATCAGATCTTAGACCTCATCCCTCCAGCGGTATCTGGGCCGGCCGACAGGTCGACAACTCAATTTAGTAAGAGTTTTTAATAGGTATCTACAAACATTTTTAGACCTTGATTACGCAAATGATCTTGTTTTGCAATTGTTGCTCCTCTCCCCAAACAATGAAGCACAGAGATGGGTTATGCCCGGGAATAAACGGAAAGAAAAGGTTTTTGCTCGACATAAACCCATCAATCAAGCTGATTATCGTTGGGAACACCACAAAAGACCCAGAGGCCGCTCACCAACTAGATGGTCTGACCAAATAAAGAATAGAGACACACCTAAATTCTACGCTGTCGCTAGCATCGCAGCCGACAGGAGCCGTTGGAGACAGTTGGTCCGTTCCAGAATTTCATCCCACCATGACCACGATCTTCAGTCATGAAGGACCGACCGGAGAGAGAGAGAAACCCATCAAAAGATGGGCTGTCGCCTGTCGCCCGGGAATAAACGGGCGGAGAACGTTTCCCGGCGTAAACCTACCTTGTCTCCTGTTCTTGGGCCCACTCTATTTATCTACGTTGGCCACCATCGGAGCTGTGGTCGTGTGTCAGCACAATAAGGTCATCATCATCAGCCATTTTAATGTTCCTACTGCTGGGGCATGGGTGAAGGAGGTTGTGAAATTTTTTAAATCGTTGGTTGGATGAGAATGTAAAAAGAGGCATGACAGATCAAATCAAATCAAATCAAATAATCTTTATTGTGTCTTTATACAGGCCACCAAGTTAATTAATTTTATATCGGCATTTCTTCTCGTCGTTCGTTCGTTCGTCTCGGTCGTTCCGTAATGCTATTAGTTTGTAGTTTGTAGCTTTGAGATTTATAATACAATACAATTCTGTATTTAGTATTTGACGTGAAAAAGTGCCTGTAAAGGTCAATTGTCAATAAAGTATTTTTTAAATTTTGGTTAGGAAATAACGTATCGACACGTAAAGATGCATGTATACAGTTAACCTTTGCTAGATTATTAGGATAAACGAGTGGGCGGCCTCAAAGAAAGCGTCCAGTAACTAGGCTAACGACTTATACTATGTGTTGACTATGTGTTATAGCAAAAAAAAATGTGCTATTTATTTAATAGCTTTGTTTACGGTGTTGGCGTCAAGAATTCCGGTTCTATGACTTTAGAATGTAGGAGTCATTTCGTCGCCGCGTGTACGGTCCTTATAATGTGCTAATCATCTTATTTATTATTCCTATTGAAGGTCAATAGGTGTAAAACTTGTGTTTAAAAAATAAATATTTTAAAATAGTCAAGAGTCAAAAGTTCAGTCAGAATCTACAAGGCATTATGATCATTAAGGCTAGGCAATAAGGTCTTCGAGGTATGACTGCACTTATGACGCTTGACTGTATCTATGTCCCGATTCCCGACTTACTAAGCGGGCTTCACTCGATAGACAATTGTGGAGAGAAAAAGGGGAGGCCTTTGCCCAGCAGTGGGTCACCTCAATAGGCCAGGAAAAAAATCCAGACTTACTGTTTATTAGTTGTTGCCAGCGGCTCCGCCCGCAGTTAGAAGTATGCCTGTGTCACTCGTCAGCCCTTCCACTGTCTCTACACAGAAAATCGCATTAATCCATTGAAGTTCTGTTTTGAAAGTCCCTCCGGACCATCTGACTACCAAACCTCACCACCGGTGGTGGTCAGTTGGCACTCCAATTTACTAAATAGCACAATGGTCCTCCCTTATCACCCACCACCCACCAGTGGTTTAAATTGTCTTATTTCACGAAAACTGCGAACTTGACTACCTATGTAGTTTGGATGATTGAAGTTTAATTTTTTTATTATATTTGTTGCAGGTAAGTTTTAGCAGACACATGTTTATCTTTGATATTAATTCAAGTACGCCGACGACGGATAAAGGTATTGTCTTTTTATTTCCTTTAAATGTTTGGTTAAAACCAGTTAAAACCCTGTTTTGTAAGGTTGGGGACCTTACAACGAATTTAGTTTTAGTAAGCTCATCTTTCGGAAAGCACTCCCGCTGAGCGCTCTTTTTTACCTCATACCAGAGCATAAATATAGTATAGTGTGCTCATACTGTGCGGAGCAATTGCTATATAATTAGTACTAATTACTGAATTAATTAGTACGTTGACTCCTCTCTCGCTCTGACTTTGGCTGTGTACTTTCTGTGTAACGGTCCCCTACGTACAGTCACGATCAATTGACATGTAAACAAAATAACATGGAACGATATTGTATATATGGTTATTGTTCGTGACTGTACACATATGTACAGTGGGCGAGGATTACGGCGACTCGGACCGAGGCTCACTCGACCAGCGGTTCGAGTCGCCGATTTTTTTAATTTTATTCACATGGAAAAATATACCACTTTTTATAGTGGATCGTATTTCAGGTGGTATACTTTTTTGCGTGGCCCATTGTACATTCAAAAGCACATCAACCTTCCCAGTCACGACGTCCGACAGACTACGGATAAGTATGTAATAGCGTCTTCCCAATACCATCCTTCAGGATACAAAAGGAAGGGTCGCTTTACCGTAATGAGCAATTGCTCACCCAATAGGGCAGGCAAACTATATGTTTGGCAGGTATTACCGCCATGCTCTACGCAAGCGCATGCACGACATTAGGTGAGTACCTCAAGGATTTCTCCTTTACCATTCTTAACAGGTGGGTGCCGGAGTTGTAATGTCCTCACTTTTCGCTAACGGAACCCCCAAAGCTAGCAGATATTTCTGCTGGAACGCTGGTTAGTCCAGCTGGCTAGCAGCCATCTAGCAGTAGTTAGGTACAATACAAACAACTTTCCTTTTCACTAAGGTATTACATACCATGTAGTACATAGTTTATGGCGTCGTCGTCTTCCCAACCAATACCATCCTCTAGGATACAAAAGGGAGGGCCGCTACACCCCATTGAGCACTGAGCAATTGCTCACCCAATAGGGATACTAGGTACAAGAAGGGTTACTTGACGTGCAGTCAAAGTACATGTACAAATAGCTTGATTGGTGGTTTTTTGTTGCAAAACTGTTTTAACTTGGTCATGCATTACCGAGGGTCAGCACAACGTTTTTACATTTTAAGGAAGTCCTGAATGCTGAATTTCATCGTATTGTCGAAATTTCATGATGACGTAGAGAACTTTCGTGGATTTTCGATCAAGGAGATGTTTATTTATACGTAAAATTTTATAACTTTATTTATACAACAGACAGTAAAATTACGACGATCTGGTAGGTCGTTTTCTTATTAATGATTAATGAGACTTGGACAAAAAATGCATGAGTCATTTTGAAAAACATGACACAGAGGTCAGGAGTTCGATTTTTGTATTTCATAAGTTTCATATATTTATAATTCGTACACGAAAATGCAAAATACATTTTTAAACACGATTGGACATGAATTCGGCCGCTATAATGATACCAGTTGAAACTGAAAAACCAATTCAAATATAATATTACCAGTTGTATTTGAATTCCATCTGAAAAATGTTAGACACTTTGATTGAACACATGAGAAATTTATATTTACAGGAATTTAAAAAAAAAATGTTAAATAGACACTATGTGGGTTACTTTCCTTTATAAGTCACTTTACTAACTTGATTTTGAGTTTGGGTAAAAAAAAATTTACTCAGTTCATACTGAGTAAAAATTTTTTTTCATTTTTCGGGCAACCCTGAATTTGATCATTATATGGAAAGACTTTAAGAAACGTAAAAACATGCTAATTTTTCACGTTTCCGTATTTTACGGCGACTTAAATTAAATTTGACACCGTGTGAGTTACCATAACGGACTCGATAAGAAGAAGAACCGTTCGAATCGTATTCTTCATTTATGAATTCATCAGTGAAACTAAAAATCGAGCCCCAGTCTACAATTAGCCACGGAAGCACCTGCACGTGTCGCTACCTTATTTGGCCGTCAGCTGATCAGCTCGATAAGGACCGAAGTATGTTACTGGCATACGTATAAAGCTGGCTTCTCACAGCATATTGGTACGGCTTATCGCGGAAACCAAGGTTCGTACAGAGCGACAAAGATCATTTGGCGCCACGTTTTACTTACTCCGATGGCTCGACGACCCAATGAGGATTCTGGTCTCCGATACAAGAAGCTTCCACTCCTGTTTTGCGCCACTTCCTGCCAGCCGGCTCTTTAAAGTTCCTTCCAGATTTCTTAGGACCTCATCCCTCTAGCGGTATCTGAGCCGAGATTAGTTAAAGTGAGATTAGTTATTTCTTACCACGTGCCAAATGACTCTTGTCACATTGTCTGTACGTACAGTCTACTATACCAAAATACCGCGCATGGATCTCTAAGCGGCGGAAATAGCAGCTAATTTTGGTTACTGGTACAGTCTGAACGTGAACCTTATGCTGTTTGACCCCAAACTAACTACGCACGATAGTTGCTGCAATTTCCCAGTAAACCCCGAACACACGAATAAATATCTAACCAAAAACCTGGCTACATATGGCTCACCTTTATTTGTGTGGCCCCAACTTGCTGCGACGCCTGCGACCGTTAGATGCATCTGCTAGAGTGAGTAGCCTTCTTCATCTAGTGACCCTTATGTTGTATGGGGAAATAAAACCGTTGGAAGCCACCTTTATGTACAAGTTGCCATTGCCATTGCTACCATTTTAGTTCAGACGCTAATTACTAATCGACTCGTGGATAATATTCATGTATGTATGTGTAAATCGATGATTCAATTATTTTGAAGGTTAATCGGGGCAGAACTGATTTGCTTTTTTAAAACACGAAAAACAATTCGGTTTATAGGGCAAGAGAGTTACTTCAAATCTGCGCGGGATTGTCATTTGCAGAATTTCTGCTTCACCATTTTCTCCACTGTGTGGAGTTGGCACTGTATGTCAATTCCTTTCATTTTGCAGAACATTATTAATCGCAATGCATGATACGTGTCTGTGTCTAATGAATAGGATTCAGTATGTGTACAAGATCGTATGAATTGTTTCCTCGTGTCTCGCTTACATTAAATCGCGTCATAAAAGGAGAAAAGACATTTAGATCCCTCCGTATACGGAGCATCAAGATTTTCTACACTTCATGTTCTATCCTTTTCACTCTCGCGTTTTTTTTTATTAGTGTGAATGAGATAAGGAGGGACGGAAGAGTTGCTAATCGATTAGGCCTTGACAACTGATATGATTAATTGTCAATCTTAATGATCATTGATTATTTTATGGGGCTTTATAGCATTTCCTGGACTGGATATCTTATGAGTCGAATAGGCAGATTGTTCCTTGTTTTGGCTTTTAATTTTGATGAACGAGCTAAATTAGACAACTAGCTTCCTCCGGCTTCACTTGGACCAGTGCAATCATCGAGTTCAGTATTTTGTCCTTTTCTGGCTGTTGATTCTACTAATGTTAAATCATAATTGTATGTCAATGATTTTTCAATAGTAATGATTTTTACATAGTGCTTGTAACTAGTATTTAAAAAACACAATCGACGCGACGTGCTGGCAAAATCTCATATCATGACAATCATTACATGGCTAATGGAGAGCGGTATTATAATTTTAATGTAATGTGGAAGTGGTACACATATTTTTGCTGAATGCGGGTAAATAAGAAACAGGCGTATTTTTTATTTAATTTCTTGTTTATTTTGTTGTTTGATAGACAAAGGATTAGTTCTTGTTTCTAATGAGTTTCAAATTCTTGGTGCTCAACGTTGTCTGAAGAATTTGTACTTCTTGTGCGTATAATAGTAGTTATTTTTGTAAATAATTGTTTCCGTCTCTCCTTAGTACTACTGCTGTACTGTTAGGTTACTATTGCTTTAATGCTAGACTGAGAGCGAAGAAAGGACAGAATGCGCTTGCTGCTTCTATCCTCGCGCAGATAGTAAAAGTTATTTAAGAAAACATTCTTCTAATAAGTAATGGGGTAGCAACCTGTAACTATTTCTCATTCTCGTTTCCATCAATAAGCCCATTATCTAGCTAAACTTGACGTTGAGTCTCGTGATCATAAAACGAATTAATTAATATGAACTTAATTTTATTGACATGTTTCTTGCAACTAAACTAATTTATACAATTAGTATATGGCTTGACAAATCCGCTCACCAACGAGCTAAGAACCATTGACTCTGTCTGCCCTGTTAAAACGTGATACTGTATCCGTATCTCCGAGACTAATTAAGGCATTACTTCAAATCTAATCAAATTGTTAGTCGTCATGTCAAGTTTATCAGAATTTGACGTCAAACATGGTCTTGGGCCAATTGACATCTAAATGAGTATAATCAATGCAGGCAAGTCATTTGAGATCGTGTACGCGTAATTGTGGAAAATTGTTGTTACCTACCCAACACTAGTTAGTGACACGAATTGAACTCAATTTTACTATTAACTGTTATATTATAATACTTCCGACGTTAGATTTAAATGGTTTTCAATGGATAAAACTTACAAAATTGTTAGCCATGCTATGTAGTTTTCAAATGTAATGATTTTTGATTCAAAGATCCTCTTTGGGTCCTCGAGCCATCGTTATGAATATCAGTTGACTATTGATCTTATTAAATTGATCTTTTTTATAGATTTGTGATCTAAAATCTCAAATCTGAATCTAAAATCCTTTTTCTCTACCATTTTCCCACTTTTAATGGAGGTCGTTACGATATGTCAGTTCTCTCCATAAACACTGTAAAGTAATATGTGTCCATCCACGGGAAAAGGTATCTAAAGGTGATTGGCGCTTAAGTCGTTCCGAAAAACAAATCATACGAGTGTACTTAGCTTATAATAAGCACAATGTCGTAAGTGCCAACGACCATAAGGTAACTTTTCCCGTGGATTGACACATATGATATGTAGCGTATCAACAGCAACAGTGATCTCTGATGCGATAATTTCTGGTATCATAATTATAGTATGTAATAGCTTCTGTTAAATCTTCTCCAATGTACTGTTGAAACAATTGTTTTGTATAAAGTTGATCACTACAGCCATCAGTTGAAAAATAATCCCTCTCCATTATCCGAATGGATCCATCGAGTCGTGAAATAAATTATGCGGTGGTCTCGAATCGATTCAACTCGCATCGCCCGCTTCCGTTCCCCCGGTGAAAGCAATATCTCCGAAATTAATTATTTTTGATTAATCCTAAATACAAAGATTAGTCACGGCGACGGAATCTGGTTTGGAAACGAGATTTTGGTTGGTTTTTTCTGCTTTCATCCTCTAATTTTCTTTCTGATTTCTTTCTGAGCTCAGATTACGATTCTATACAAGTAAATGTTTGCTTGTAATAAAGGTTTCATTTCGAGGTTTTGAATGTATGTAAAGATGACATATGTTAAAAGTTTTCTAGAACCTATTTACTTTAATGATAACTTAAAATAGTGTCTACCTCAGTCTAAAGAGACAGTTACTGGACCGGTTTTACTTGCAGTGGTCTCTGGTCATGGAGCTAAAGATACAACAGTAGATATCACTATCAGTAACATCAATGATGCTCTGTTCAAAACCTACTACCGAGGAGTGTGATGTAGCATACATGCGATGCGATCTGATGCATGATTAGAAAAAGGTGCAGTCATTCATACAAAAGAAAGAAAACATTTCTATGTTTACTGTTCCCTGTTGTAAATTCATCCCTTTGGTTACATAGGCATTCTACCAAATCAAAATATGTATACATATTTTTTTGCACGTATTACTCCATACCGAATAAAAAATGCTACTTTAACCCTATTCACTAATTAAGTACGAGATATCTTAACCGCAACATGATATTGATCGGTATCATTATCTGATTGTATTTATCTCAGCAATGTGCGCCATTGTAAACAAACTGATTTAAATTGCAAATAAACAACTAACCGTTAAAAGCGAAATCGCTGTACAGGAAAATATGGCCATTATAGTAAATTATTAGCTCACTTGACTCGTGTTGGTCAGAGATGCTGGATCGTGCTAGATTGTAGTCAACCGAAAGATTTGAAAAATTTATTTTTTTATTTGATTTGAAATCAATCAATTAATTAAGAACTTCGTTCTTGTTGGTGGATTATTTTCCAATTCTGTTTGTCTTCTGCCATCGATTTTACCTCCCTATACGACACGACCTCTGCGAATTCTTTAATTTCATCTATAAATGCCCTTCTATGTTTGGCAATATCCTGATTATATCTGTTATTTTGAAAATGTAAATAAGTCGCAGTAACACTTTTTTATTGTTTTGATTTTAACTAATCGTGAATAACAACTAACGTTTTTCTTATTCGTGTTTGTTTATACGGTCAATTTAAACCCATAAAAACTATTTGACACATGACGCAACGAAACACAGCAACGAAACGTGCGTATGCGCACTTGTTTTCTCAGACACACCTTCGCGATTGCACAGACAAAGGTAATTCTGCTTGGTTTATTGCAACAACAAAATATGTTATGTTAGACACTTCGTAATTTATTGTTTCTATTAATTTAAATATTATTGTAAACGTTTATTAGCGAAAGTGTACTGATGCTTGAATAGTCATGTTAGCTGGACACGTTAAATTATAAAACTAACTACTGCTTAAATATTTTGCCTCCTATTGAAATTATTAAAAGAACAAATGAGTGTTTGATTGAATGTGCAAATTCAACACGAAACATAAATCTCATCAGAGGCCGTACGTTTCTTCCGTCTTCATCTGCCTTACAAGGCGAAGGCACGTTGCAAATGCCGACCAATGCGTGACCCTAGCTTATCCGGGTTCCGATGAGACAGATTTGTGGAGGTAATCCATCGGGGAGACCAGTCAATGACATAATCTTCTAACTTTATAATACGTATACGTGTATTGACGATTTGTGTATTGACTCTTTTTGCTCTTTAATTCCGATGAGATTTCTGGAGGTGATCAGTCGCGGAGGTAACAGGCAATGTTTGCTAAGTATAATCATAATAACATAAGTCTCGCTTTGGGCGGGATTGTCCTGCTTTCAGGGTGTCTAGTCTGCCCCGCTGTGGCCACAGTGAAACAAAGCGTATTACATATTTGCACATTCTGAGCTCGCTTGAAATTAATTTTTTTTTTGGGCGTGCGGCAAATCCTCCCGGACTTGATCTGAACAAAAAATTAATTACTATACTCATGTCACGATAAAATGATAAGTAAAACTAGCGATTTAAATCCATTTCTGTTTTAGAAAACACGAGACAAACACAAGTCAGTCACTGTTACATTATTGCTATTGTATTAGTATGTGTCAAATGATATTGTATATAATAAATAACATTCATATTCAATTATAAAAACAATCAGTACACTCATGAGTAATATTAATATTTATGCTACCGTGTCTCTATGTGACGCAACATTCAAGAGATATTGAACGTTCTTCCAGTGTGTCAATTCTGCTAGTCAATCGTGTCTTAATGTTTTACAATTTTTTCAACATCATCATCGTCAGCCTTCCAAGACCCATTGCTGGGTATAAGCCTCCTTTTGTCTACGCCAACCTTCTCTATCCTGGGCCATCGCAATTCAGTTCTTGCCAGCAACATGCTTCACATCGTCGACCCATCTTGTCGATGAAAATTTTTTCAACAGTTCTTGTTTATCATCATTAAATTTAAGAGCGAGGCTCTTGTTGTCAGTGAAGTTCCATTTTTCTCTCTCCATTGCTTACTGTTTCACTTCTTGATACGACCCGGTGCTCACCCGGTCCTCACTTTTCTTTTATTTGCCACATGTAACTTTGTCTTGGTCTTCCTGAGCCTCTTCTTCCTTTTATGATCTTTCTTAAAAATACATCGGGTCGTATCAATTGATCTAACATTTTCCTTCTTCTACTTTCAATAGTTTTGAGTTCTTCTTATTAGTATGTAAATAAAGATTACTATTATTGACAAATATTGAGACACGATAATGATTTAACGTTAGATTAATCAACTCCCTGTTTACATACCACGTGATATTAATATTGAACACAAGGTAAACAAATATCTCAAAGTTTATTACAAAGAACCATTATTAATATTCCAGCAATTGTTTCATATATATGAGTTGGAAATCAATGTAATGTGAGGTCAAGTAATACTCGATACTTCTTAATTAATTATTGCGATGCTTGTTAGCTAATAATCTCGCAAACATTATTTATGTTTGGTTTCATGATTGTTTGATATAGTACAGTCAACAGCATATAATTCTTCTCAATTATCCGTAAATTCCCTCGGGACGGTCCTAGTTTGTAGTTGCTTATAAAATAAAGCTGTTTTTAACAAATCCTAAATATAAAAGCGCAAGGATCAATATTATCACGCCCACTGTGGCGCCTTACCGAGATTTATCTTATTAAAATAATTTATTATTCACAACTAGGGCTACCACATTTCAAATAGTATCAATGGCACAATATTGTGATTGAGAAATTAATTCATGTACTTTTAATTTTATTTTTAAATGTGGTTGTAATTTATCACCCGATAACCTAGTTTTATACTACACTAGTTTACTAACTTCCTTGGTAACCTTAGTTTGATTAATTTCAGTTAACTCAATAATGCTTGGAAACAAATAACTTTGGTTCTGATCCAATTTTTTTCTTTTGTTACAAATTTTATTGTTTCACTCCCTTTTTATCAAGATTGTGATCATGACCTAGATCGATGTTCATGGCCCTGTCCTGTCACGTCATAAAGTTCACCCACCGTAATTACTATTGTCAACTGAACACTTTACCGACCGAATTTATTGCTCCAATATAGTCATAATTCACCATAGCCATAAATTAATGGTACCTATGTTTATCTTGTATTTAATTCTGAGTTTAGATGACAAGTGTTAATAAATAACCATTATTATTTACATCATCTGTCTCTATCGCTAGGTCTACCATAATCTAGTCTATTCCAGTTTCTCATTGTCGCAAGGGCAAAGAAAACCGTCGCATGCGTTTTGTTTTATCTATTCTATCTATAGATGTCTTCCTAATTTCGTTTTTTTATCTATTCTATCTATAGATGTCTTCCTAGAGTGAAGAATGAAGAATCTAGTCTCTGATGCGTGAGATTAGAGCCAGCAGCGGCGATAGTAGGTAATTCATTAATTGAACAAGTAACATGGTTGCTAAGCATGTTTTATGCGATTTTGAAAATGTTCTTACAAATAGCAAGTCCAAACTCGTTTTGCTTTAACAGTTTTCTCATATTTTCACATTGATTTAATTCTAGTTTCTTGATATCAAATTACTCTTTCATTGTAAAGTAATTCAATGATAATACAGTTTTTTGCTGCAATATTATTGAATACACATCTCGTTAATGGTTCAGTCACGTGCTGTAGGTTCCGTGCTAAAAAAGGTACACCCACTGATTTTTTTTCGCACTCATTATTACAGATAATATCTAAGGAAACCATTGGTCGATGGTTATAAATATTTATGTTCTGGACTTCTGGTATTGCAATACCAGAAGTACTGATACTGGAAATACTTTATGAGTAGCTACGAGTACTATAGTTTGACATAACCATTAGTACATTATATCTCGATGGACATAACTAAACTTATTGCTGTTGCTAAGCGCTTGGATTACTAATGTATGAATTTTCGATGTCAGATGTCTTGGGTAATTTGTAATGTATTCGCGAGTCTGGGCAAACTACATAGAATTAAAATAAAATACTTAAGCATTTTAAAACAAATTGAAGCCACAAATGTTCACTGCAATTTGGAAAGTTTTCTTTTCTCTATCTCTTTTCCGCAGCGTCCACTATGTACCAAGTGTATAATTCCTTTGTATAATCCCTTTTTTGTTTTTTTAAAGGAAACGCGGATTCATCTCCAAAGCGAACCTACTATTCTAATTTGTATAGACGTGAAAAGTATAATAAGGTCAACGATCTATCATATCTATCAATGAAAAGTCACTGAAATTGTAAAAGGGTCATAGCACAGTTTTATGTTTCTATCAACTTCCTGTTATTATTTATGTTGTGGAAAATTATTCAATAGGCCTTTCAGATTTGTGTCAACCGTTAACATATTCTTCATATTCCCGTTTTTATTTCTGGAACCAATGACGTCACTCGCATTTTGATTCTGACTCTGTTCTGACCTAATCAGATCTGTGAGGTCACGGTACAGTTGGTAGCGGTATTCCGACTTTTTGTTGCCATTCGCTGCTTTGAGTAAACAGTAAATACGGTCTTTGTTCGTGTCAACACAGCGTAATGTATACTTAATTTCTGTAGAAGCTATCGGAAGTAAAACTTAGTTTATCATTTTGATAGTTGCTCTTGCATTTACTTGTAAACTCCATTTATTCTTACCAGTCCTATCATGTAAACAATCTTCACAGTACTTTTTGTTAAATTTTGTTGAAAATAAATCAAATATTAGTTCAAACCTAAACATTCTAAAGTAAAACATTTATTAACCACGAAAGTAATTTCCTAAAAAGTCTATTTTAATTTATATTGTTGTAAAATCATAAAAAGACATGGTAAGATTGCTTACATGATAGGACTGGTAAGAATAAATGGAGTTTAGATTTAATTAGATTCGATAATTTTATCTTTATTACTTAGATTTTATTCATTCGGTCATTCAGTACAATGTGCGATATGTAAAGTTGTAAACATCACGTGAACGCATTATGGTTATGTTACTGATTGGGGAATAAAGGTTTTTTTTAATCAAAAACACTGCGTATGTGCCGCGGTAACCGCTTTATCACTTTAATATAAATGCGAAAGTTACATGTGTGAGTCAAATACTAGTAACATTGATAGGAATGCAATTTTATATCTCGTGTAAACAATAAACATAATTACTTTGTTTCAAGTCATCTTTGATGCAGAATTGTGTAATTTACAACAACGACTTGTATGACATAACGCTTTCTCTATTTGTAAACATCTTGGAGATATTTTGTTAAACACAGTAAACTGCGTATTTCACGTACATACATTATATGTACTTACATGTGTTTTATAACGATGATTCTCAGAAATAAAAGTATGTATCGAGCTAGTATAGCTATTAGCTGGTAGATAAAGCCTACGTAAGGCTTTAAGTTCACCATTTACACCGTTTTGTATTAAAGAAAATAAATAAATGCCATTTATGTAGAAACAAAAAAAAAGATATTATTAGGTATCTGGTTTCCTGTAATATCTTTCTGATTTTACAGTCTGCGTGTAGCAGAAGTAATAATTTCATTTCTTATTTATTTTTCTGCAAATTCTGAATGATGCCACATTTACATTTAAGTGCATAGCAAGCAATGAGCTTGGGCAATTAATAATTAAGTGATTAACTTTGATTTTAAATAAATACTCGTAAAGGTGCGTCACGCAATCCGTGCCTTTGCTAACTGAGGTACGGTCTATATACCCAAATTAATTTCAAATTCGCCACTTAACTGTCGGGTTGAGGTCATTTACTTAAGCAGAACGTCCACAGCGAACTAAGCTTATCTTAGTTTAACTTAGCTGAGCAAGGTTTTCATAAACTTGCGACCTTGCCGAACTATGCATTTCTTCTTAGCAGTGGTCGTTCCGAAACGCTAGTAATTTGTAGCTTTGAGACATAATATATTATGATAAATAATTAGTTTTCGACGTGAAAAAGAGCCTTCTTTGAAGGCAAAGTTTCAATGAAAAAATTTGACTTTCACTTTGACAAGCAGAGAAGAAAGAAGAAATAAGTGTTTTAACAACCAATGAAACTTCAAACTTCGAATTTCGTTAATTCGAGACCCTATTGGTAGTTAAACCACATCTCTTGCAGTGAAACTTGGGTTTCAAAATAAAAGAATCACTGCTTAAAACACGAGTATAATTTTTGAACTAAAAAAAATTTGACCAATGTCCTTTAACAAAAAATTATCCGGACACACTAAAGAAATAAAAATAAAAGTAAGGAAAGTTAACAACAGGAAAGGAATATTAACAGGTAAAATAAGAAATACATGAATTTGCTTGTTATTTTAAAAAGAAAATTAAATGAGTGAAAGAAATGGATGAAATGATGTATAAAAATTCCAAATCAAAACCGAAACAAAAATTATCCCGACAAAAGGGGGCCTTTAGAATTTAGAGGAAAAAGTTATCATAATATGTTCAAAAAGTCTATCTTAAAAGAACCACAGGCGCCACGGTTACAAACTAAACATTTCGTCGCTCTGTGACTCATTCTCATGTGCAGGCCGACTTTGCCGCGACTGAAGATTTCGGAGCGCGTTCAACCCGGCTGAATCCCACATCTTGGTCCACAACCTGATTTACAACACGCTGACGAATATCCAGGTGCAGGCCGACGTTGCCCACTCTCGTCTAATAAACAATCCATACAATACATACATGAAATATTTCAGTGCCACTTCATATAATCCTTCTGGTTTTTTTTGACAACTAGATTCAACTTCGTCCCATTTTTAATAGGATACCCCTGAACGGTCTGATCGTCAACTTTTGATCTTCAATTGGAATCTTCAGATGTGAAGAAATCTGTCGTTTGATATCCAAAATAGATGTCGTTGGGAAAGCCTCTATTGTGCATTCCCCACCCTGAAGTTTTTCACCATAAACTTCATTGCTAGAGATCGATACTTGTATGTGAAGAATAATAAAAGCACAAAACAACAAGAAGAATAAAAAGAAAAAACAACTCTCTAAAAAATCTCCATTTTTTTACCCCATTGACAGTAAGTCAAAAAATCGAACCACCAGAATTTTTATTTCAAAAACCTTATCATAAAGAAAGAACAAAGAAAAAAGTTTGCGTAGAAATAGAATCACAAACTAAAAAAGACTTGACTTTGTAGCGGTGTAACGCTACAGCATCTCCCTACCAAACAAAAAAAAACAACAAAGCAAAAAAAACAAACAAACAAACAAACCAACAAAACAAACAAACAAACCACAACAAACAACCAATAAAACATAACAACCGAACAACTAAAACAAAATCCGGACAAGATACCTACACAAAACCAACAAACAGCAAAACGCAACCAAATGCTAACCTAAAAACTAAACGAAATACCAAACCTTATTGCTATCCCTATGAATCAGAGACTTGGTCACACGAGTATACCTAACGAAGCGTCTGAAAATTCGAAGCGCGTTCAACCCGGCTGAGTCCACATCTTGGTCCACAACCTGATTTTCAACACGCTGTCGAATATCCAGGTTGTCATAGCCAGGTAAATTAAACAGCGTGTTGAAAATCAGGTTGTGGACCACGGAAATATGAATAAGAGTGGAAGTGTTAAGTAGGCGTGGCGCGGTCGCCACAAGTAAGCAATGCATTGCTAACAAACACGGCTCGTCATTCTAGTTGTGTTCTGACTTCGCGCTGAGTAGTTTGTTCGTGACATTGAATTCTCGTCGAAATTCCCTCGTCAAAATGCCATTTTGTTCTATTTTAGAGTGCAAAAATAACAGTAGCAAAATTAATCTTAAAAATGGAGGTGTTTCGTACCACAGGTGAGTAATATTTCGTTTGTTTTCTTTAAAATAAAAGTTCAATAATGATAATAAAAACTTTAAAATATTATTTGTTAAAAGTTACCTTAATGTCATTTATATAAGGTCGATTTTGTCATTAACGCGTGCTCCTCTGTTCTTCCCGAAACGTCTATGCTACTCGATTAGTGATGTACCTAGTAAGGTAATTGTGGCTAAATTGATTCGATAAGTAGAAATTAGAGTACACTATCAATCACCACATTGGATCGAATACTTATTGAAAGCATTCGCCGTTAATAAGCGTTGCTACAGACGATTTAGACAATAGGAACAATGCACAAACCACTTACCATGTAGGCAGGCTTCGAGCACGATTCCTCACGAATAGTTCTTCCTTTAGACACCTAGCCGGCCAGCCACACACGATTATAAAGTTCCAAAAACACTGTTGAGCACTTGAAGTTTTATTAAGAATAATTGAGTAAAATGTAATGTTTGATGCGCGCGCGCCTTCGCTTTCACGTACAGACACAGAGAGGTTTTTACTGGTTCCGCCACCAGCCTTCTGCTACCAGCCTATGGCGTTGATCTCTCCAGACACCGGTAGGATCTGCGCATGCGCCAGCGGGAAGTCCGGGCGCCCCATTGGCTAAATAGAACTGCAGCACAGCGAATTGTGTTGATTGATAAGTGCATCGGTAAGGCGCGCGAAATTCAAATTGAAAGGTAAACAAGATTTGCGTTGAAAACGGAACATTCCGCCCACCAAAATACCAATAGGATTTTCCCAGAGTAAGAATAAGAAACGGTAATTAACGATAAATATGTTTTAAGTTATTATTCTAAACTTAAAAGCTAACAAATGATAAGTTGAAACGATTATACGGAGGGTAGAGGACATAGTTTGACCAAAGGTCTCTTAAGCGAGTGATCCCTGGCTGTTCTAACGGTTGCGACTCGAACTACCCCATCAGGGCCAGGATGCAAGGAAACAACCTCGTCCTAATGCCCATTGAAGAGGAGGCCGATTGTCCTCTTTTATAAGTACGATTGAGTTTACAATTAACGGTGTTGAGTCCGTGGTCCATTTTGCTCGCTGAGTTAACCCATGTAAATATTCATTTTTCCAGCGTTTCCAAAATTGTTGTTGAAAAGATTGGATAAGTTGCCATCGATTTAGTCGATTGATTTTTACGTCCTTGTAGTCGAAGTCAGGAACTGCTGTAAGAGGTTCCAGCGTTAAAAAATGACCGGGCGTAAGAACGTTCAAATCGTTGGGATCCGAGCTCAATGGACACAAAGGCCGCGAATTTAAAATTGATTCGATCTGAGCGAAGAGTGTGGTAAGCTCTTCAAACGTTAAGACCTGATCGCCAACAATACGGTACAAATGACTCTTTGCGGCTTTGATTTGGATTTCCCACACCCCTCCAAAGTGGGGAGCAGAAGGTACGTTACGTTTAAAATCTATTTTTTCCGCATGAGAGGCTTGTTCGATACCTGACGCTAGTTGTGAACTTGCACCAACGAAATTCGTACCGCAGTCAGAGTGAATAACATTGCAGCGGCCGCGACGAGAAACGAAGCGACGCAATGCCGCGATGAAGCCGTCAGTCGATAAAGTAGAAACCACCTCAAGGTGCACTGCTTTTGTGCTCAAGCATACGAATAAACACAAGTACGCTTTATCGATTTTAGCACCACGATGAAGCCCGAGCTTAATTCGAAAAGGCCCTCCTAGATCGACACCTACGACAGAGAAGGGTTTTGCCTGATTGACACGAAAGGCCGGAAGGTCGCTCATAAAGGGTTGCAAAGGTTTCGGTTTAAGACGGTAGCATCTTATGCATCTTGAAAGATGATGACGTACAGCATGCTTTGCCGCAAGTATCCAAAACTGTTGTAAAATCAGATAGTTGGTTGTGTTCAGACCGGGATGAAAATTGTTTCGATGAATAGATTCGATTACAGCTGATGTAAGAACACTCTTTTTGGGCAATAATGCGGGATACTTATGTTCGAAGTCAAGATCGGAGCGCGATAGGCGCCCGCCTACTCTGAGTATACCCTGCTCGTCCAAAAACGGGTTTAGTTTACGAAAACTGCGAGGTAACTGTATCTTTGATTGTAATTTGGATATGACATCCAAAAAACAACGATGTTGGAAATGTTTGACGATAATTAGTAACGCACGATGACGCTCAGCGTCCGTTACGAAAGATTATCTGATCGCGGAACAGTGTTACGCATGTTATTACAAAACCTGCGAACGTAAGCGATAATGCGACAGATTTTATCTAAAGAAGAATATTTTTCGAATAGCCGATCAATTATAGACGTGTGATTAACGCTTTCGATTTGATCCGAAACGAGAACCGTGGTGCGACGCTGCTCAGAGAGCACCGCATTGTCATCGTTTGAACGATTTTTCGATGTATCGATTGGCCACTCAGACTGTGGTTGAGACAACCATTCTGGGCCCGCCCACCATAGGGCATTGTTTAGCAAATCGTGAGGCAATTGCCCACGCGAACAAACATCTGCAGGATTTGTGACAGATGGTACGTGCCTCCAGCACTCGGTCGGTACGATATCTTGAATGTGACTTACGCGGTTTGCAACGAATGTCACCCAGCGAGAAGAAGGAGCTCGCAACCAGGATAAGGTAACGGTGGAATCACACCACAGATAAGTGTCATGGACAGGAATCCGCAGCGTGTCCTTGACAAATTTGATAAGGTCTGTAAGCAAAACTGCACCACACAGCTCTAAGCGAGGTAACGATTGACGTTTTAAAGGAGCTACACGAGCCTTTGCACATACGAGAAAGACGCGAACGGAGCCGTCAGACTCGATAACACGCAGGTATATAACGGCGCCATATGCTGCTTCGGAGCTGTCACAAAATCCATGCAGTTGATATGATTGAGCGCTATCGGTAGCGTATTTACGTGGAATTTTAAGATTCCTAACTTGAGGAAGCTGTTCAGAGAACTTTTCCCATTGAGAGATAATTTCCGGTGGGGGCTTATCATCCCATGAAAGACCTAGAATCCAAAGCTTTTGAATAAGACATTTGGCATGAATTGTCAAAGGAGATAGAAAACCCAGAGGATCGAAAATTCTGGCAACCTCACTCAAAATCGTTCGCTTGGTGCACGGTTGATTAGATGGATTAACGGTAAAGACGAACGAATCCGAAGCAGGCTCCCACTTAAGGCCCAGAACCTTGATAGTTGTGTCTTCAGTTTCGGTAAAAGTGATTGCTTCTGAAAGACACGCCTCCGCGGGAAGATCGCTAAGTAGCTCGGGTCGGTTACTCACCCATTTTCGGAGCTCAAACGAGCCAAGACCGAAAAGAGCGATGAGTTGAGTTTTGATTTCTCTGGCGTCCTTCAGCGATGAGCTTCCGGATATGACGTCATCAACGTATATGTCGGAAGTTAAAACGGTTTTGGCCTTTGGGTACTTGTGACCCTCATCGTTGGCCAGTTGCTGAATAGAGCGGCACGCCAGGAATGGAGCGGAAGACACTCCGTACGTTACGGTATTTAATACGTACTCTTGAAGAGGCTCATCTGGGTGAGCTCGCCAGAGAATACGTTGATAATCACGATGTTGAGGAGCTAGGTTGATTTGACGGTACATTTGGCGCACGTCTGCCATGAAGACAATTGCGTGCTCACGGAAATGAAGAAGGATCTCTACGATATTTGATTGTAGCTTCGGTCCCGTCAGCAGCGAGTCGTTTAGCGATTTGGAAGTTGCATCTTTAGCCGAGGCGTCGAATACAACGCGAAGCTTCGTTGTAGCGCTGTCGGGACGTAGCACACAATGGTGCGGTATATAATACTTGCCTTGACCCATTTGCTTGGCAGGTACCAGAGTCATGTGACCACTGTCGATATAGTCAGTCATGAACTCCACGTATTGTTGGTTTAAATTGTGATCGCGATACAGACGCCTTTCAATGGCATGAAAGCGTCGTAAGGCTATCTCTCGAGAACCTTCAAAGACTGGCTCCTCGTCGTCCTTGAAGGGGAGACAAACTACATATCTACCTGTCTCGTCACGGTAGTGATTACTGAGAAAACTATTTTCACAGCGTTGCTCTTCTGGGGTCAATCGGGAAGATTGTGGAACGTTATCGATTTCCCAGAAACGTTGAACAATTTTGTTTAAACTATCGTCTACGGTAGAAGGGGCTACTCCTAGTAGACTGGACGATGCGAGTCTGGACTTCCCAAGAAGAAGCCAGCCGAAGACTGAGTTGAAAGCTCGCGGTTGAGAGGCGTTACCCTTCAGACGTTGTTCGAGAAGTGACTCAGCAAAGACGTCGGCACCTAACAAGACGTCGATTGGACCAGGGATGTCAAAACCAGGATCAGCTAGCGGTAGTGTTTTGACCTCCTCCCATCCTTTCGTATTTAGCCTTGCTATCGGTTGATCTCCGCAAATGCTCGGTATGACGAGCATTCCCAGACGAAACTTTACGTTACAGTTGGTGCCAATGTCGCATGTAACAAAGCCACTGACTGAGGCAGGGCTGCCCCCTAACCCATAAACGTTGATATTACCAGTTATAGGTTTTAGATTTAATCGTTGAGCGGCGTGAGCCGTGAGAAAATTGTTTTGACTGCCGGTGTCAAATAACGCGCGAAATGTATGAAATTCACCAGAAGCATCACGAATCTGGACTAGAGCTGTTGCCAGTAACACGGTTGTGGTTACGGTTGGATCAGACTGAGTTAACGAATCCTTAGCCACTAAGGTCGCCGAGCTTGCCGCCGGCTCCTTATGTAGCAAAGTGTGGTGTTTACGTCTACATTGTCGACATGAAAACATTGATGTGCACTCTCGCACTGAATGGGATGCGTTAAGACAATTGTAGCACCATTTCTTTTCAGTGGCCACAGCCATGCGCTCATCTATTGATTTTGCCAAAAAATCATTACAGGCCGAGATGTGATGTTCATTGCGACAGTAGGCACATTTACGAATCGGAGTGCTCGAATTGTGAGCAGGTTTCGCTTGTTGTTTATCACCAACATTTTTATGAGTAGTGACGGTGGGAGCGACAAGCGAATGCGTGACGTTATGTCGCTTGAACTTCTGTGAAGTTCCCGGTGTGTCCTTTGAAACGTTAGCGGTTTTATTGGTAACAGTCGAAAAGTGCGTGTCGCGAATTAATGCTTCACCTTTAGAGTGTAAGAATGCCCTTAAATGATTATACTGTGGAAGCTCAATATCGGTATGTTTTTCCTCAAACTCGCGTCTTAATTTGGTATCGAGTTTGGCCAGAACATTATAACAAAGAACAAAATCCCATTTATCGGTAGGTAATTTTAAAGTTTTTAAAATTGTTAAGTTCTCATCGATCGTGTCTAAGGCGCGTCGAAAATCTTGAGCGTTCGAAGTCTTTAAACTAACGTCCAAGATATCACGCCAGCACGTAAACGCTAATTCGCGTTTATCTTCATAACGGGACTTGAGAGCCTCGTACGCACTTAAATAATGTTCACTTGCAACAGGAAAAGTTCTAATGAACGATAAAGCATCACCACTTAAAACTGACACGAGATAGTGAAATTTCTCAATATTACATAAGGAGGTAGAATCATGTATCAACGCGTTATAAGTTTCAATGAACTCAGGCCATTCCTTGATAGCACCGGAAAAAGTTGGCAACGAAATTTTTGGTAACCGCATATTTCCACTGTGCGAACCGGTCAATGAATTATGTTTCGAAGTGTCAGCTTGTTGAGATGAACGTTGTTCAAATTTTCGTTGAATTGCCAACACTTGAAAATACAATTCGTCAAATCGATCCTGAAGTTCATCGTCCTCCTCATCGGCATCATCCTTAAGAAGGTCCAAAATAATAAAATGGGAGTCATGAAAACTATCAGCAATCGTTTTTATTTCATGACAATATGAAAGAAATAACCCTACTTGTGATTCATCGGTATTGGCTAAGGTACCTACTTCCAAAGCCTTCGTTAAGCGATTATATGCTATAGTTCGTTTACGTCGCAAACTGGGCAAATTATTAACAGTGTACGTATTTTCGATACCCTTTTTTAATAGTAGGTTTAGACTTACGCCTTGATAGTAAAGACATAATTAATATCAAAACAATAAAACCTGATAGCAACAAATATTCGGATTCGATAAAAAAGTTTAGTTGCGAACGTCTTCAGCGAGACCGCGTTCACAAGAATCGACGAGAATCACTGGGGCGGTATTACACGACAACAGGTAATATTGTCACCTCGGTCACCTGAGTTTTAAATTGAAATAAATTAAATTGATAAGGATGAATTAAATGAGCGTTAGGAACACTAAAAACGGTTTGCGATATTCGTTAATGTACGGTAAATAAAAAAAATAAAAATCAGTTTTTGTAAAAACAAAAAACTATGATTTTTAACCTAAAACGGTAATATTGAAAATGTGAACGCACCAAAATTCGTTGAAAATATGATACGATAAACGATACAACGTCACGATAAAAAATATTTCGTAATTTGAAACGAAATAACTTTTCGATAAATAAATATCAAGAGGAAACGTTGAACGGTTGGAAAAAAGTAGTCGAGTTATAACGAACTATCAACATAAAATTATGAGAAGGTGGATTTGCAATATTGTATTATTGCGAACGGTAAAACGGTAGATAATTTTATGCTAATAAGTATAAAACGACAAAAGAATTTATTTTCAACAAATATTCTAGAAACTGATGGAAGCCATCTTAAATCGATAATCGGTAGGTAAGGTACTCAACAAAACAAAATGGAACAAAAGACTTGTTTTCCGATTAGTAATTGAAACAAAATGTTATGTTTATTCGTTTTAGCTGTACTAGTAAGTATAATAAGCGTGGAATACGGTAAATGAAGTAGCAATTACTAAATCGAATTGGTATTTGGCGGCAGACTGAAGGTAGGTATCCAAAGTTCCCGGGTTTCGGCACCAAGAAATGTGGCTAAATTGATTCGATAAGTAGAAATTAGAGTACACTATCAATCACCACATTGGATCGAATACTTATTGAAAGCATTCGCCGTTAATAAGCGTTGCTACAGACGATTTAGACAATAGGAACAATGCACAAACCACTTACCATGTAGGCAGGCTTCGAGCACGATTCCTCACGAATAGTTCTTCCTTTAGACACCTAGCCGGCCAGCCACACACGATTATAAAGTTCCAAAAACACTGTTGAGCACTTGAAGTTTTATTAAGAATAATTGAGTAAAATGTAATGTTTGATGCGCGCGCGCCTTCGCTTTCACGTACAGACACAGAGAGGTTTTACTGGTTCTGCCACCAGCCTTCTGCTACCAGCCTATGGCGTTGATCTCTCAGACACCGGTAGGATCTGCGCATGCGCCAGCGGAAGTCCGGGCGCCCCATTGGCTAAATAGAACTGCAGCACAGCGAATTGTGTTGATTGATAAGTGCATCGGTAAGGCGCGCGAAATTCAAATTGAAAGGTAAACAAGATTTGCGTTGAAAACGGAACAGTAATGTTTTGGATTTTATCGATATATTTTGTTTACATTGTATGAAATATTAATTTTAAGGTTTCCCAAAGATCCTGATTTTAAAGAAAAATGGATAGATGCAACTGGCAGAGTTGTTTGGATGACACCTAATTTAGTACTATATGTTCCGAGCATTTCGAGGAAAATAATTTCTTGATTTCGACACACTTTTTTTTATAACAAAATATTACGTTAATTTTTGATTAAAATAATAACTATAAGTTTTATGGTGTACAAAATCTTTATTGAAACACACAACTTATGTTACAAATGCGTTACAATTACAACACATATGGAAAAAATCACTTGAGGGCCACAGATGACGGAATTTGGAAACATATGATAAAAAATCGACGCGCACTCGAGACGGTGGCTGCCCGACTGATTCGGGGGCCGCGGCGAGGCGAGCGGATCGTATGTTCGGCGGCGTTCCGATATTAGCCGATCGTATACGAATCGTTTGGTGTAAAGACGGGCAGTGACCCCCGCGTCATATCCTCCCCCTCTAACCCAGGCTTTACGTCCTCGCAGCCGGGTTAGTTTTACGAGGTCTGCCCCTCTTACGTTTTTCCTGCACGGGAGATTGAATTTTCCCTACAAACGGAGTCAACAAAGAGGCATGGTATTTCCCTAGCGACACTCCATCACTAAGACGCTCCAGACTATAAGTGGTAGCGCCAACTACTTCGCTAATGCGGTACGGACCGTCGCGGCGCGGGATAAACTTGGGTGTTTGCCCTTTGTTGGTATCGTTAGAGCCCTGAGTTTTAAGTAGAACGAGGTCCCCTACCTTATAATCAGGCGCTGGTCGCCGATTATCGTCAGCATACCTCTTCTGCACTACTTGGGCCTTTTCATGAGTGTCTCGTGCATCGATGAGCACGTCGGACAATGTCTTAAGGAACGGTGTAATCGCTGCGACGACATTGTCGTTTTGGACTATAGCACGCATGTCTGTCAGGATGTCGGCGGGCGCGCGAATTTCTCGCCCGAAATTTAGGTACGCAGGCGAATGGCCTGTGCCTGCCGTCACGGCAGAATTCATGGCAAACCTGATAGCGGGTAGGTGGACATCCCAGGTGTCGTGGTCCTTTCCCACTAAGATTGCAAGCTGTGGCTTTAAGTCGCGATTCTTACGCTCCACTGGGTTGGACTCAGGGTGGTAGTACGACGTTAAAGCCTGCTTGATCCCCATGACGTGACAGGTCTGCTGCATGACCTCGCTCACGAATTGTACGCCGTTGTCGCTGATCAGCCTTCTGGGAACTCCAAAGCGTAAGAAGATCTCATTAACCAGCTTCTTGGCGCACTCTTCGCTCGTGGCAGAGGTAAGGGCAAACAGTTCTACCCACCTGGTACAGGTGTCTTCGGCTATCAGGATCCACTTGTGCCCGGAAGATGTCTCTGGCAACGGACCAAATAAGTCCACAGAAAGGACCTCGAACCAGCGTGACGTGGCTGGTACCTGCAGCAATCCTGCAGGTTTGCGGGTGTCCGCTTTATAGCGCTGACACGTTACACAATTCTTCACGTGTTGGGTAACGTAGGCTCTCATGCCGGGCCAATAATATTTACCTGCAAGACGGTGAAATGTGCGTTCAGCTCCAAAATGACCGGCGGTTGGTGCATCGTGATACTCGACCATTATGGCTTCCCGTTCGTGATCCGGCACCACCAAGCTCGCGTCATCGTTTTCTTCATTTTCGGGACCGTAACGGTACAGGACTCCATCAGCTAGAACGTACCCTTTATCGGCCCATGCCCTCCCCCTAAACGGATCGTCTGATTCCATAGCCTCGACGATTTTGCGTACCTCAGGATCTTTTAATTGGTTCTCCCGGACGTCTTCGGGGCTGCGTGAGGGCAGATCTATCATGGTGAGACATAGCTCACAGTCGGTGTCTGTGGTACACATGGGGCGTGATAGTGAGTCAGCGATTACATTTGACTTACCTGGCGTGTACTCTATCTTCAGGTTGTACTCTTGAAGACAGAGAGCCCATCTGGCGAGCCTACCGCTTGGCGACTTCAAGCTCATGAGCCACCTGAGCGGTTGATGGTCTGACTTCACTATTACTTCAGCCCCATCGATGTAACCGCGGAACTTGGACACCGCCCAAACGACGGCTAGGGCTTCCCGCTCCGTCGTGTTGTAGTTTTTCTCTGCGGCCGTGAGTAGGCGGCTGGCATACTCCACGGGTCGCTCATCAGCGCCCTCCCCCTGCAGCAGAGCTGCTCCCAGAGCGTACCCACTGCTATCGGCGCTGAAACTAAGAGAGTCTTGATATGTTCGAAAGCCTCACCCTGTTCGACTCCCCACTTCCAGGTGGCATCCTTCTTCAACAAGGACGTCAACGGCCGACTGATGTCCGCATACCTAGGCACAAAGCGTCTGAACCAGCTCGAGGTTTGCAGGAAGCATTTGAGGTGTTTCACGTTCTGAGGGGAGGCATGTCAGCTATCGCTGACGTCTTCTCCGGATCTACATGAATGCCACCTGGTACGATAATATGGCCTAAAAACTTGACAGACTCTCTCGCGAAGTTGCTCTTCTCTCGATTTACCCGTAAGTTGAACATAGCGAGGCGATCGAACACAGCTTCTAAATCGGAGAGATGTTTTTCGAACGACTCGTTCGAAATCACTAAAAGATCATCCAAATAGGCAACCAAAGTTATACCTGGCAGGTTAGACTTGAATCTGTCGATAAGCCTCTGAAAAGTAGCTCCAGAATTACGGAGGCCCATGGGCATACGCTTAAACCTAAAGGTGCCCAGCGGCGTCGTGAAGGCAGTGAGGTCCCTATGCTCAGGATCCACGCTGACCTGGAAGTAGCCAGATCGAAGGTCCAAGGAAGTCATGTACTTAGAGGTCTTCGCTGCGTGGAGGATGTCCTCAATCCTGGGCAACGGGTAGCGGTCAGGCTCTGTGACCGCATTCAGTTTTCTGTAATCGACACAAAGCCTGTAGCTCCCATCTTTCTTACCTACCAGGACGACGTTGGAGGCCCACGGGGACTCGCACTCCTCGATCACGTCGGCGCTGGTCAGCTTCTGCAGCTCCTTCTCCAGTGCCTCCCTCTTTGGCGGCGACAGTCTGTAAGGTAGCGAGGCTAGCGGCTCCTGGCTTTCATTAACCTTAATCCTGTGGGTGATAAAATCCGTGGGGGGCCCTCAGTAGCAAACTGAGACGCTCTGCGACGCAGAAAGGCGTTAAGCGCGTCTCTGTGCTCTGGCGGCAACATCACCCCTTCGTCGTCCCGCAAGGAGACGTTGGAAATGTCCGCTCTCATTATTTCCTCACTGTTGAGAACCGCTGACCGCACAAAAGAAAATATTTGTTCGGGGCTATCGGAGAAATACCATGCCTCTTGGGCTAAGTCCAGTGTGACCCCAGCCTTACTTATAAAATCGTACCCCAACAGTGTGCGCGTGCTCTCACCGGGTAACACCAGGAACTCGGTGGGCACCTCCCTACTTTCCAGTAGTACGGGTACTGTCGCTATAAGTACGGTCTTTTGTTGACGGGACCCGTCGGCGAGTCCAATAGTACGCTCGGTCTCGATGAATTCTATTCCGTTCGATACTAAAATAGAGTGCAACATAGGACTAGCAAGACTACACGAGGCGCCGGTGTCTACAATAGCTACCCCTACCTTGTTCGCGATAGTGACTGAAACCGATGGGAATGACGTCACGCACGTCGCGCGTGTGTCGTTGTTGTCGACCATGACATTAAAATCTAACGACTTGGCGGGTGCATTTTTCCCTGAACAGTTATCACATTTAGACCGGACCACCCCCGGTTGACCGCAACCGTAGCAACGTATGGGGTTAGTCGCGGTATCGGTACAGTCAGATTTATTAGATGCGACCGATTTATTATTTTTATTACGACATTCAGCTATACTATGTCCGTAAAACTTACAAAATGAACAACGAACGCGTTTATCACGTTTCGAGTTTTCATTCGAGTTACTAGTGAGTTTCGAACCGATAGTAGTGGTAACGCTCCGCTCAGCTGATTCGACTTTACGATCGGACGGCTCGGTCGCGACGTCCCGCTCGCGTACGCCGCTGCCGCCGTTGCCAGGCCGAGGCCGTGAACTACCCGGTAGCGTGGGCGGTGCCGTGGTCGGCACGGACGATGACGGACTTTTAATTTCACAGATCTCGTCTTCTATGACCCGCGCTTTTTCTACAAAACTATTTATATCACTAATTTCACTTCTTTGCAGACGTTTTCTAATACGTCGGTGTAGTAATCCGTATAAAATATCAATTTGGAGACATGTAGGCACTTCATATGGCATTTTGGTTATTAAAGAACGCACTTTACACATAAATACCTCTGCTCTGTCTGTGTCCTTTTGTTCTTGTGAAAAGATTTCACGCAGGATTTTGTGGGCCGGTTTTTGCACTCCGTACATGGCGCGAAGGCGCGTCAGGGCGTCCGTCCACGTCTGGGCGGATGAGCGCGCGCCGCGCCACCACACGGCTGCATCTCCTTCCAGCAACATGGGCAGGCCCCGGAGCGCGTGTTCATCGCTCACACCTGCACACTCCTTGTACACCTGGACCGCGTCGATGAACGCCTCCAGCACCTCCGCGTCGCGGGAGCTGCCGTTGAACCGCGCGCTGCACTTGGCGAAGTTGCCCCTGCTGACGGCGAGGCTACTCTCTCCGGGCGCGCTGGAATTCGGCGTTGGCGTCGAAGCTGGTGGGTGCCACGGTGTGCCGTACGGGAGTGACCGCAGTGTTTCTACTAACGTCCGGTTCGTCTCCTCCTGCATCCTGGCGAACCCTTGCATGATGCCAAATAGCGCATCGGGTATCGGGCTCGGCGCTGTTAGGGCGCCGCCGGCGGCGGTTGCGGCCGCGGCGGCGGAGGCCGAGGCGGGGGCGGGGGCACCTCCTTCAGTGCGCTGCTCCGCCTGTTGGTCGAGCTGCTGCTCGGAGTCACTTGCGTCGTCGCTTACAATGTCATCTGCGGCATATTGCCGGTTTCTTGTATTTAGTGGCATACTTTTCCGTTCACTGATCACGTCGCGACATGAATTGTGAGTTCGGCCTTGAGATGGGCGCCAGTATAAGTTTTATGGTGTACAAAATCTTTATTGAAACACACAACTTATGTTACAAATGCGTTACAATTACAACACATATGGAAAAAATCACTTGAGGGCCACAGATGACGGAATTTTGAAACATATGATAAAAATCGACGCGCACTCGAGACGGTGGCTGCCCGACTGACTCGGGGGCCGCGGCGGCGAGCGGATCGTATGTTCGGCGGCGTTCCGATATTAGCCGATCGTACACGAATCGTTTGGTGTAAAGACGGGCAGTGACCCCCGCGTCATATAACACTATAAATCCGCGAAACAATATAGAAGAAAGAAAATCTATTTTATTATTCTGAGTTTGTATGAAAATTTGATCTATCGATATCGATATTGTGTTGCAATAATCAATCCGCTACTGCACTAATCGAGGAGCACTAGGAATACTTTCATTTGACGCTAATTTAAACCCTATTATCTTTGATTTATGGGTCATAGTTGCTCAAAAGTTTTGAAACGCCATCTATTGTCGAGTGGCGGAATTTTTTCTTCAGTCGACGTTGGACTTTAAAACGTCTTATGTACGTTCTTGTACAGTACAAATTAAGCCATATGTCGAAGACTTAAGGTACTTGTTGGTCCGATATAGTCGCATTGACTTAATACACTTTGATAAAATAAAAATGACCAATAAAGCTCATTGTTCATCTGTAGTGTAGTGTATGATTTATAACTTAAATGTGTGAGTTTGGCGACCACGGTTCACTTACTAATTTTATCAAGTAACACTTCCACTCTTATTCATATTTCCGTGTTGTGGACCAAGATGTGGGACTCAGCCGGGTTGAACGCGCTTCGAATTTTCAGACGCTTCGTTAGGTATACTCGTATGACCAAGTCTCTGATTCATAGGGATAGCAATAAGGTTTAGTATTTCGTTTAGTTTTTAGGTTAGCATTTGGTTGCGTTTTGCTGTTTGTTGGTTTTGTGTAGGTATCTTGTCCGGATTTTGTTTTAGTTGTTCGGTTGTTATGTTTTATTGGTTGTTTGTTGTAGTTTGTAACCGTGACGCCTGTGGTTCTTTTAAGATAGACTTTTTAAACATATTGTGCTAACTTAATTCCTCTAAATTCTAAAGGTCCCTGTTCGGGCGCCATTTTTGCAGTGAAACTTGGGTTTCAAAATAAAAGAATCACTGCTTAAAACACGAGTATAATTTTTGAACTAAAAAAAATTTGACCAATGTCCTTTAACCCGGCGTTCGTCGCTACCGGGTAAAAAATACCACATGGGTAATAAAAATACTCATATTTCTTTTTCTACGTAATCTAGCCACTTACCGTTTTAAGTACCTTTCTGCATAGAAACAAGAGACCCCCTCTCCACGTGACTAGCAGTTAGCGCCACGCACTTGGACGCCATGGATGTTTGAAGTAAGTATGGGTGAAAAATACCCGGTAGCGACCGTTTGTGTAACTACTTTTATATTATATTTTTAAATATTTATTTTTGTTTTAGCCCTTTATTACGATGCATTTCTCACTGAATGACAATATTATAGAAGAAATTTTACAAGATGAAGATAGTGAGGAAGAAACAGTGTCGGAAACAGAGGATCATGAGGAGTTTAGCGACCATGACAGTGACTCTGAGCAAGAAGCGGATTCTGGTGATATTGCTGACGTTCCTTTACTGTGTGAAGAAGATGAAGAGCCAGCCAGTGTGCAGTTTGGTGAAGAATGAAGAAAAGATGGCCTTTGGTAATATTTTATGGACTTCTTAACGTCGGAGGGATCAATGCTAATGTTATTGTCAAAGCTAATAAAGAATATTCTGGAGCTACGATTGGCCCAAGAACAAACGAGTTGAAAGAATTGGCCAATGGTTTAATGAAGCCTCATATACAGCGCAGAATGTATATTGTGTAATTAAAATTACTAATTAAAATTAAAATCAAATTAATTCTTGGTTTATTTGAAAATAATGATCACGATGAGCCAAGTTCCTCTAGGACGGGACCAAAACCATGCGCGTCTCGCTGTGAAGACTGTAATTGGAAAAAGGACAGAAAAACAAAGACATGTTGTCAATTATGTATAAAGAAAATATGCAGGGAGCATACAATACCTATTTGAGGCAAGTGTTACCAAAAAATAAAAAAGGAATAGCCAACAAACTTGAAAACTGAATATTTTTCTAATTATATTTTTCGTGATTTTTGAAGATGATTAAAAAAATACGTATTATATTAGTAGTCTATATTTTTGATAAGTTACAAAAAGTATTATATCTAGTTTTAAGATTTGATCTCATTTTGCATGAATCCAAAAAAAAAATGTTATTTTTTTTAAGTTTTTGAGTGTACTAAGAAAAAAGTTAAGTTTTTTGGTTTCTTATAATCTATGTGCCTTAAATAATAATAAATACGTATTTCTAAATAAATAATGTGTTTAATTTATAACTAATACTATAAGCAAAGCCAATAATGCAATAAACTTTAATATAAACAAATATTTAATAAATTAGCGATATTTAAACAATGTGGTATTTTTTACCCTGTAGCGAGTATTTGTGTTCGTATTTGCCTAGCGACGAACCCCGGGTTAACAAAAAATTATCCGGACACACTAAAGAAATAAAAATAAAAGTAAGGAAAGTTAACAACAGGAAAGGAATATTAACAGGTAAAATAAGAAATACATGAATTTGCTTGTTATTTTAAAAAGAAAATTAAATGAGTGAAAGAAATGGATGAAATGATGTATAAAAATTCCAAATCAAAACCGAAACAAAAATTATCCCGACAAAAGGGGGGCCTTTAGAATTTAGAGGAAAAAGTTATCATAATATGTTCAAAAAGTCTATCTTAAAAGAACCACAGGCGCCACGGTTACAAACTAAACATTTCGTCGCTCTGTGACTCATTCTCATGTGCAGGCCGACTTTGCCGCGACTGAAGATTTCGGAGCGCGTTCAACCCGGCTGAGTCCCACATCTTGGTCCACAACCTGATTTACAACACGCTGACGAATATCCAGGTGCAGGCCGACGTTGCCCACTCTCGTCTAATAAACAATCCATACAATACAAACATGAAATATTTCAGTGCCACTTCATATAATCCTTCTGGTTTTTTTTTGACAACTAGATTCAACTTCGTCCCATTTTTAATAGGATACCCCTGAACGGTCTGATCGTCAACTTTTGATCTTCAATTGGAATCTTCAGATGTGAAGAAATCTGTCGTTTGATATCCAAAATAGATGTCGTTGGGAAAGCCTCTATTGTGCATTCCCCACCCTGAAGTTTTTCACCATAAACTTCATTGCTAGAGATCGATACTTGTATGTGAAGAATAATAAAAGCACAAAACAACAAGAAGAATAAAAAGAAAAAACAACTCTCTAAAAAAATCTCCATTTTTTCACCCCATTGACAGTAAGTCAAAAAAATCGAACCACCAGAATTTTTATTTCAAAAACCTTATCATAAAGAAAGAACAAAGAAAAAAGTTTGCGTAGAAATAGAATCACAAACTAAAAAAGACTTGACTTTGTAGCGGTGTAACGCTACACTCTCCACTCTGGTAAAGACCGGCCCTAAGCAGGTAACATAAAAAAGAGCTACATTAGTTTAGTTTGCGATGGACGTTCGGATTGATTCTGTGCTATAAGTTGCAAGTAATCCGATACGGTCTGTTGGTCTAGTTCAACCACCCTTGCGTTCTTGACACAGCCCACTGCGGTTAAGTTCATTCCTTGAAGGTCAATTTGGACTATCATCTTATTATGTGTCAGTGTAACGAGAACAAAGCATTTTTTGAATTATTACGATTGAGATGATTGCAATGATACTTTTGTATAGGTTTTCTGCCTCTATTAAAATTGCCCGACTCTTCCTCACGTAGGAGGTAACTGGGAGACATCGGGAAAAAAATAATATGTTCACCAGTGGCGGATCTCCCAGACTAGAGTTTTCGATATCCCATTCTTTATTGAAGTTTTGCAGTAAATAAAGATCAATACAATTTATCAATACAAAATGTAAACCATGTCAACATGAACGCCGTGGGCGCTAAGTAACTGTAATAACTTACTAATAATTGAATACCTCGTGAAAGTCCATCCATCCATAGCAGCCTTAACTTTATCCTTTGTAGGACATAGGCCTCCATATCTTTCCATTTCTGTCTCTTCCATGCCACTTGCATCCAGTTGCAGCCTGCATGACGCTTGATGTCGTAAAATAAAAACAGACCACCGTCCACCCAACGCATTGCGGGATGTCCTCTACTTCGCATGTTGGCCCACGGTCGCCACTCCATGATTCGTGAAAGTACCCGCTCTAAAATATAAATCGATCAGCTCAGAAAAAGTGTCAAATAAGTAGGGCGCAATTATTTCCGAGATAAAAATATAGTACGCACCAGTACGCATGATAGTTTTTTTTTTCAGATATTTACGATACGACCTTGTGATTGTTTGTATGTACTTTGTAACCTATGACGCAAAAAGAGAGTATCAAAAACGTGTGTATTTCAATGGCTTCGCAGGATTGAAACAGATGGCTGATTCAATTTATAGAAGAAGTTACGTGCACATTGAAGATGCCAGCTTTTGTCCATATCGAAGGGTTTTCTAAGGCTCCATAACAAACAAGGAATCCCTATAATTTCGCATTGGCTATGTGTCTGTCCGTCTGATCTGACATGACACTTTTGTTTTCAAGTGGATATTTGAGCTTCCGAAAAGCAATTTGATTATTCTTGTGTTAAGTATCTTGGTCTTTCACGGCGTCACTGGTCCCCTGAAATTCCCACTCTATGCTTACTCTGAAATTCCCACTTTATGCTTACGCGTGTTTAAGGCTCATATCAGTGTTCAAGGGCAATCGATTGAGCCGATAGGCTTGGAATTTGAAAAGATAATTATTCGTTGTACTTATCGATTTTCCTTCATTCAGATTTATGGAGCGTTGAAAGCCGTGAAAGGCTAAGCTTGTATTTTTAGAAAAGCTACTAAACGATGTACAATAAAGCCATTGAAATCAATCACCATTATGAACTTTATGCTAAAGTTATAAGTTTCAAAAGTGGCAAGTATGTCGGTGAAATATGGGACCATGGCTAAGAGAAACCGTGGTTTTCAAATGAAAAATCGTTATAATTGATGGGAGTGGAAAATTTGCACTAATTGGCAGAAAATACTTTTGTATGTTGTTTATGTTAAACGTTTTGATCATTAGCTTAATTAATAATTTGCCTTTTTTTATTGATAGTGGAACACAAACAGCTGCGTTCCAAGTTCCAATAAACAAGAACAGCTGAGCAGCCATTGCGTAATTATTTTTTGCTGTGTGTTTATTTAATATTTAAAGTACGTCACACTCTGGTTAAACATTTGGCTGTGTCAAATATTTGCCACGGTATATACTATGTATAACATACATCCGTTGCTGTGTGGTCGTGGGAGCCGACATTGACCGTATATTGTTATCTGTAGTAATTTGGACTTAATAAACTCATTGTCTATTGTTTTATTGCCGATGAAACAAGGTTTATATCGCTCGTTATGTATTTAATTTCTGGTTATTTCAGTTCTGAGTTTCGAATGCCTTCATTAATAGAAGCTTTGGAAGATAGTGACTCGTGCTCTATCATATCGTCCCAAACGCAATCCATCCATTTGTTTTTAAGTTCTTCTCATCATCATCATCTCAGCCGCAGGCAGTCCACTGCTGGACATAGCTCTCCCCAAGGAATTCCAGAATTACCGGTTGGCCGGCCTCCACAGCGACTGCCTGCGACATTTTTCAGGTCGTCTGACCATCTGGCCGACGCTGTGCTTGCCGATTAGGTTCTGCTCTTTCTTGCTACATACAATGTTTATCGCACTTTAAATCGTGATGAGTAGAGAAGATCAACATTTACGACATTGTTTGCAGTGGGACTCCACCGCTGCAAACATTATTCCTTTCCTGACTGCCTATCTTGCCCAGACTCATGAACAGTTCATTGAGAATGCGCTAACTGCAGCCGATTACTGGCCAAAGTCAATATAGTACAAATATTCAATTAGTAAGATCGACACTACAAGAAGAGACTTTGCTCCCGATGGATATAATTTTGATGAAATCAATCAATTAATCGTTGGAGTATTTTCCATGTATACCTCTCTTCTGCCATCGATTTGGTTTAATGAAATGTGGTTTCTGTATTGCTTTTGTCTAGATTTGATACCAGAGAGATGTTGTATATGTACTGCATAATTTTGGACTAAAAGACTAGAGACTGGTCGTTGCCCCTTCTCTCGACGATACGATTCAAAAATATATTATAAAATAGAGACAATTTATGCTCCGAAACTGGCGCGATTTTGACGAGTCGAGAGTAATGCACTTCCGAGCTTGACGCTCGGGTGCAATATATATTTCAATATTAAAAATAATAATTAATACAAAAAATCTACGTGAAGCAACGGATATGTATAACAATAAAATACTTCAATTAATAAGTGTGTGTTTTGCACGTTGCGCGTGACTTCGTTACAATCAGGAAATGAAAAAGAAATGATGTCTGAGTCATCAAATCACTGTTTCCTTAAAAATAAGCCCACAATTTTTATTGTTATGCGTTTAAACTTGCAATTAAATATACTTACACGTATACATCCTGTGAAATAAATTGTTCTGAGACTTTACATTGCACTAGATTTTTTTACTTTAGTTATTGTTATTTTTTACCTGTTTGAAGTCCTCAAATTGGTTTTTTGCATAGTCTACGATTCATAGTAAAAAATAATGTAGATAAATCCGATAATAGAGTCAGTAGAGGTGACCGATTAGTTTTGGCAGCCTGGTTTTTCCATTTTTATTATTCTGTACAAAAAATGTATTGCAATCTTACTTACATTTAGTATTTTATAAATACAGTTTTCGTTGTATCATAGGAAGATTTCTGCAACAGTAAAATACTCGCATTCACTAATGAATGCCTCAATAGCTCATCTTAGGAACGTGTCGTAATTAATATATTTATTAGCTATTAATCTCAGATGTATTACATTTCCGACCTTGGTCTCCTCAGCAATCGTGTCTGGGAAAATGTCACTCAAATGTCAAGTAGACCAACATACACCGGATTTATGAAGTCTTTATGATCTATCTAGAATTATTCAGTCTAGATAAATAGAATTTGATTTATCTTGTAATATAAAGAAAACATCCGCTAAGACTGTAAGGAAATTGCCAAGAGATAAAATTTGGGATCACAGTATACGTTGCGTATCTTTTAAAACATATTTACTTTTTGCCATATAGATTGCAAGCAATTATAATCAGGCGTGTAATAATTTATGTGTCGTATGGTGGATAGCTGGTAAGATCGTTAAAAAAATCTTGCCTACATATATCGAGCATGCGTCAGTCTAATGATAAACATCAAGCACAATCAGTATTGTTTCATAGCCATTAACACTTTCACTGCGAATAACTCTAGAGAAATCGTTTTACAATAGGCAGAGTGTTTAGCCGTGGGCGACCACTGTGGATTGGCCTCTAGACCTTTGTTCCAATTGTCGTAACATCTCCAAGTTGCTACACTCTGTGAATCATCGGAGGTCTAATTTTAATGGTTGCCCCGTCTGCTACATTTCACGCAGTTATTGATTTCGGTCATGATTTTTCGGTCACGCATAGAAAGTATGCCAAATAATTTTTAGCCGTTCAAGATATCAGATCTAATTCGTATTTTGAAACGCTTGATTCGTAATAAGACTTGTCAGATTTTTTGTATGTCCGTATCAAATAATAAAAATTAGTATTACAGTTATCTAATCTTATTTGTTAACGCTTCATGATTTCATGAAATGAATCATGACAGGGTGTGACATTGTGTCCATGTCCCATAATTTGGGTTCGGCAATATGTCCTATCTTTTGCTTCCTTTGAAATTGGTGTACCTTATGCGTGGACAGTTTATAATACATTGTTTGTTCTGCATTATTCAAGGGCTCCAGACTGACGTGGGATTTGGCTACTCTCATTTCTTATGAGAAATGAGAGTAGCCAAAAATATTTTTAATGATGTAAAATAATTTTACTTCGTTTTGTGTTTTACATTTTGAGAAATTCAATAAATCACATAATTTACCGTAATATTTCTATTCAGTATTTCATGTTTCAAAATAAATAACAACCGTATTATCGTGATTTTAAGGAAATTTTCCACTGTAAGCCGCTGAAATAGAATTTGGTCGTTTTGTCACGGAGAAATCGGGAGAAAGCGTTTAGTTAGCGTTTGTGCAACTTGCACGCGACTGAGTCCCTTTTACCTTAGATTATATTCATCTCTCTATCGTAATACACTAGAATAGTAGATTGCATTCACTGGAGAGAAATCTCGTTTGGAATTCATTATCCTTTACGAGCGTCTATTTCCTTAGAGATCCAATAGGCCGTTTGTCACCGAGTTACAGGGGAAATCGAGCGAAAGCGTTTACGCAACTCTTTGCTGGTGTTGGGTCCCTGGTACCAGGATCCTACACTGCAATGTAAATGCATTGCATTATCAATGATGACGTTAGATTGTATCAAGATTATTTAGATTTATTAAAAGCAGTTTGACTTACTAGTTAAGCTTAGCAGTATCGATCAGTATCGAATTTTTTTTTTTATCTTACGTTAACTTATCGTTACTGATTAGACCTGTGTTTTGAAATTGATTTATTATAAATAATTATATCTTTCTCGCACGCGAATTTTTAAAAGGCGGCCTGTTTTCCAAATGGTTATGACTGGGAATTTCCCCTTTATGTACTACTAGCTTTCACCCGCGGTTTCGCCCGCGTGAATTTCCCACGGGAACAGTGCTTTTTCCCGGGATGAAAGGTACCCTATGTCCTTTTCCGTACTTCCAGCTATGTGTATGCGGAATTTCAGGAAGATTGGTTCAGTAGATAAATCGTGAAGAGGTAATAAACAAACAAACTCACTTTCGCATTTATAATATTATAGTTAGGATGTTGAAATGTTGAATGAAGCGGTGGTGGCCGAGTGGTAGGGCGCCCACCTGTGGATACAAAATCCCAGGTTCGAATCCTGCCCGGGCTATATGAGTTTGTATACCAATCTGACTCATGTTAGTTTTCATCGACCACCACTTGCTTCCGGTGAAGGAAAACATCGTGAGGAAACCTGCACTCTGGTTGATGATTATCAGCTAGTGTGTGAAATGGAGAAGGCAATGGCAAACCACTCCATTAAAATTGCCATGAGAGTCGTTGTGTGTGTTTTATTCCATACTAGCTTTTGCCCGCGGCTTCGCCCGCGTGAATTTCCCACGGGAACAGTGCTTTTTCCCGGGATAAAAAGTTGCCTATGTGCTATTCCAGGTCATTATCTACCTCTGTACCAAATTTCATCGAAATCCGTCCAGTAGATTTTGCGTGATTGAGTAACAAACATCCTCACAAACTCACAAACTCACAAATTCACAAACTCACAAACTCACATCCAAACATTCGCATTTATAATATTAGTATGGATAATGACCACGACCCTCAGTCATGAGGAAATACGACTAAAAAGAAAGAGGATGTTGAAAGTTTATCTATGGGAAGTCCCAGTAGTATCTTTTATTATCTGATTTCAAGTATGTGTGAATTGCACATATTCATAGATTTTCTAGTACATTACAGTCCGTTTTAAGTAGGTACTATAAATGTTACAAACAACGACATTGTCTTGCCTGATAAATTTTAATAATGTTTTATGTTGTCGCATCATTTTAAAATTACCGGTTTTTGAAGGACATTAAATTTTAGCAATATTACGAGTATGTAGTTTGCCACGTTTAGATTAAACTGGTTTATAACATCAGATAGTGCCGAAATCTTTTAAGGAAGGACTTCTATAGACAGATATATACATAAAAACATAAAACAAGGCCCGATCTTTACTTCCTATAGATTTAGTATTCAAAGAAGCTCCATTTGAAATAAAATGATTCAAAGGAACTAAAAATTATAAGAAGTAAAAAGCTGATAAAAAAATAGATTAGCCGAGTGACAAATGGCCAAGTGCATTGCGGAAAAATTCTTTACAAAACATACTCGTTACTCATGACGTGTGATCTAGTATTGTACGATATGTGTCAATAAGTATTCAATAATATCTACGACGTTTGAAATTCTTGTCTTCAGCGATTGTGGATGTAAAATCACGAAGAATGTGGTGTTTTTGTAAAGTTTAATCTATCGTCGTCATAGTCCACATAAGCATGAGTTAAGTTTTACCATTATTGGAAAGGTGTATAGTGATTGTACATAAAATAGCAATTGTTTAATATACTAGCTGTGTATTTCCTCATGAATGTGATCATTTTACTGAACCCACATTTTTCAAATCGGATTGATCAATAGTTCTAGAGATTAGTGCTTTCAAACAAACAAACTCTTAAATACATATTGATTTTCATTTATTCGCTTTAGCTTATTAATATTAAAGATTTATACATTGCACATAATGTTGTGTTGTGATCATCTTATCTCACTGCATTCTTGTTATTGGGTTTTTGCGTTGCAAGAAAATATTCATATAATTTCAAGTCAGGATCTACGTAAGTCACTTTCTTCAAGTGGTTGTCAAAATCTGCATATGTGTTTGTCGTGGCTTGTGTGGTAATATTTTCGTCATCATCTTATTTAATGCACGATGCAGGCATAACTAACAATAAGTTGAACGATATTATTTTAGCTTCTTTCTTGCTGAAATCTATAAAGAATTGATTAGGAAACTTGACTTGATATTACCAATCAAGCCATGTGTTGCGGCCCAATAGTTTAAATTTCGTGATCGTTACGCAATCGTATCGCGATCGTTTCTGAGCTATCGAAAGTGTGTCGCGGAAGTAGGATCGCGGGCAGTAGGTGAACTACACATGGGCCCATGGAGTTTTCTGTACTGCTAACTGGGCCTGGGCCATTGATGTGAAGTATCTGAATTGATATTTGAAGAATTGGTTGTTGACTCAATTCATAGTATAATGTCGCTTCCTGCATCTGTACGCTTAGATCTTTTAAACTACGCAACTAATTTTGCTGGCGTTCCACTGTCATTTAGATTATGTCTTCCAGATAGTATATATATACTACACTTGCGCTTGTGAAACAATTTTAGATCGATTATGTTCTATTCACAGGACGGTTACTAAATTGATAACTTCTTACTAACAGGTAAAGCGCAATAAGCGTAGTGGAATTCATAAAAAACACGATTTTAAACCTGACATCCGAAGAACAGATTTGTTACTGATCAGAAAAAAAACCATGCTAGATAACTTAAAACTATTATAAAAACGTATTTCTTTTTCTTATCCATGATTAGAGAACAAGAACAACAAAACTTTGTACATGTTTTTCTGATTTCAAGTAAAATAAATCACGAATAATACAGCTATTTGTGTACAAGTGCACGCTTTCCAACCCTTTTGTTCGCTGGCTCTAACTACACTGCAGCACAAAAGAAATAAAGTTCCTATATTACTGGGTCATCCAGTTATGGTTGTGGGCTAGCACTAATATGCATTTAACTACTTACTAAGTCGTAATCGTGTGTCGATCTAATTCGAAAAATAGTAACGACTAGACAATGTAGGTATTTGCATTAGGTTGCTAATAAAAACGAGCAATATTTCCATGACCAAAACTGTTGTCACCAAAAATGGTGTGCTAAAAAAGTATAAGCTCCAAATACTGCTGGCGAAATTGTCATTTCAATTGCAGGGGCAATCACAGTTTCTTAAGGCATTAAATCATTCAAAAAATGTACTATAATATTATGTTTGAAATATTAGTGTATAAAATTTTAAGATGCCAAAATGAAATCACCTAGATAGGGAATTTTGTAATTTTTTTATACTGATATTTATTCTATTTTTGATCTTGTTAACTTAGCAAACTCGTCTAGCAGGTTTTTTTTGTAACTTAATATGGTGTCGGTTTAAAACGATGTCAGCCACTTACACCCTGACATTACAAATCAACGGTATTTAACGCTAAGTAACGGCATTCATACCTTTTGCTCCTTAAGGGGTCATCCATAAAGTACGTCACACGTAAAGGGGGGAGGGGGGGTCGACAAAGTGTGACATAGTGTGACAAGGGGTGGGAGGGGTACTAAGTTTCGTGACATCACATTTCAAAACCTATTATATCTAGAGGTAGTAATCGCATAATTTGAAATATTAATTATAAACCACAAATGTTCCTGATGTGAAAAACCTTAATGAGAACGAAGTGACCGCCATGCCAGTTAGTTATAAATAATTTAAAGGAGTGGGTTCAAAGTCCATGGACTGAAGATGATTGAGTTTCTTTCTTTTTCTTTATATTCAATAGTTTATTGCTTTGTTATTGTTTCAAATATTTGATATGATGTTGATTTCATAAAAAAGTACTTAATTTAAATGGAAATAAAACTAAATTCGGAACTGCTGTTTTAATTTAATAATTTTTCGATGTGAAATTGCAAAACATGTGACGTCACACTAGGGAGGAGGGGGGTCTCAGAAATGTGACCACCTGTGACAAGGACGGGAGGGGGGCTCAAAAAATCATGAAATTCGTGTGACGTACTTTATGGATGGCCCCTAAACTAACTGCATTTCGCATTTTTAAAACGGTTACTCATCCAAGTTACTCCTTACTTCCTTCCTATTACCTTTTCTTATTTTGATATTGGTGTAGTCTTTTCTTTCATGAATCTCTATTTATATAATACCAGTCATATCCTCGTTTACTTCCAAAGCTTCCATACTATCATTCTTTTTTGATCTTCCTCTTCCACTGCATCCATCGATAGTAATATTTATCACCAAGTTACTAATTATACACGTAAATAAATATGTGGGTTATTGCCAAGGTACTGCTAATATTAGGAACTATCTCCAGATCTTATCAGCACTCGTGTTTATATCTTGCACAAGCCCGGTTTCATTAGCTTAACCTAGTTGCATGTATTCATGGAGATTTCTCACTCCTGTCTGGTCTGACCCCCTTTACAACTTTTCTTCTTTTCCTTCGAAAGTAATAAATGATGAGTTTTCACCGTAGGCGTAGTTAGATTTCATAGATTTCTCGGAGTAAGGTCAATTAGCATTTTTCTGGACACTTTAATTGCAGAACATGGCACAAAATATCCATAACTATTTTCATTTACTCGAGATTGTAGAAAATTCTTTGCACTTTAGTGTAGACCGTAGATTTGGTTGCGCCTGGTCTTTTTACATGGCAATTGACGGTAAAGCCTTATTTGCGATGCATTGTGCTGAAGGCGCCAATAACTTATTATTTACTCTATTATAAAATATTGTTTTTTTTTTGCCTTTAATAGTATTATATGTACACAACAAATTATTAAAGGCAAAATATATACACATCATATTCCCGGTTAAAATGATTAATATTCTACTTATGTGATGCATCACAATTATTAGTTCTACTTATGTATTTTTTGTCAATTGTCATTTCAATTCAAAATAATTTATTGAGTTGTTGCCCTGTAGAGATAGCTTATTAAACTTATAAATAATTTGGGATAAGGTATAGGTGTTAGGCGCGTAATGATATTCTGAAGATACTTATAAGTATGTTTATTGTTGTGATTTGCACTCTGTTACATTGCAAGAAGTGTGAATAGTGCGGCACTGAGATCGTGTTTTGATCTGCACAATCTGCTAGTAGTATAACTGATCTTTTATTGTCTCACGTTTATTTAAAAGTATAAGACTCCCATTTGTGAAATTTGCTCTTTCACAGAACAGCTATAAATCCATGTCCCAGATAATGGCTTTTCACTTAGGAGTTAATAAGGCCGTGCAAATTTAATTGTGATCTCATATTTTTTTCTTAGCAAACTTAGGACAAACAAGATTTGCTATATATATTTTTGCACGGTTTTATCATTCATTTATTGTAGAACCGAAGTTGGTAAGTCAGGGACCTTTCCCGTAAGACAAAGTATTTTATTTTATTTTGATAGGAAGACCAACAGCTACAGTTTTAGTCTTAAATGTATAAATGGAATAGCTAGCAAAGGAGCCACTTAAAGGTCCTCACAGATAAAAAACAGCATAAAAAACGAAAGTTGAACACTACAAAAAAGTAAAGTATCTACGAAAAGTAGGTCAACGCCTTAAAATTCCTTAGGATTAATATAAGATCTTAATGAAATCGTGTTAGGAAAGCAATTTGACTTGCCTCTAATGAAGTGAGTGATGAAATATCTAGACTAGATAGAAATTAAATTGAGCTATAAAGCTAGGCATCGCGATTAAAGTGAAACGAGTGGCTTGTGTAGTGCTTTGAAGTTTCTTCACGTGCATCTTGTATCACAAGGTTTCAAAAAGGAATTTTAAGATACCAATTCCGCAATCAACACCTCATAATTTCCTTGCAAACGCAATTGGTTATAAATGTATACAATGTTTTACTTCTAAGTAAATGTGGAGAAGTTCTTCTCCCCAAGGATCTCCTAAATTCTAATTTATCACCGATCAAGTAAAAAGATCACGTGAAAGCCTCATTGACTTTTACGCATTTCGAAATTTTAACCTGAAATGGAAGACTAACAAAACCTGACGCAGAAAAACTCAGCGGAAATTTCGTATTGACGTCAGAGGGTTGACCTTATTGTTGAGTAGGCGCGTTTGCAGGTACGCTTCTAAGTTAATGAATGGTCTCAAGAAAGCAACCTTATAACCTCTGAATGTTAAAAAGTAATTTTAGGCAAATTTATCTTCAACTTCATGCTCCAGGTTCTCTTATACAATAGTAAGATCATGTGATATTTGTGCTAAAAAAATTGATTTTGAGAATACGGCTTATCTGTAACACATTCGATTTATCTTATACTTGGAACGAGCAATCCTTGTATGAAATTGTTTTTTCCGAAAGACGAATTAGTCTTTTACTATTAAAATTGATTGAAGTAAGTCTCATCTCCGAGCAAAGCTCGCAGCTAGTAAAATTATTGCTTATGGTTCTGTCGGCGTGTAGTGTTTGTATAGGCTATGGTATGTAGCTATACCGTCAAAATAATGAAGTGTGTTGTGTGTACACACCACGGGTACACACCTACTCCAATGTCCTAACATAATACAGCGTTTTCCTTATTTGCTAAACGTTGAACAATTCGTTCAATGATAGTAGAGTCGTGCAAGCAAGCTATTCGCGGATATTTGTTCTGTAGTGTTTGTAGCCTTGTCTGGATTATCCTGATGTTTGTGTGGTCTGTTCCGATACCGAACTGCTGATTTGTTAAGGAATTTAAGGTTATATTATATTTCATAGATTCATTCTCTCGATTTATGGTTTACATTTATGACTTTGTCTTTAGGTTCTCTATTGGAGCTCAATTCTAGAGAGTTATTTTTTTTATGATTATCGAATTATAGGAATCGTTTGTTTTAAATTTTAAATACGAGTATGTTTCTCTTCTTCTTATCATTTACAGTAACAGTTGCCAAATTGTTCTTATTTAATTTACTTATTTGATAGCATTCAAAATAGCATTTCCACATTTTCGTATGAAACTGAAGCATCTGAATTTTTTTTTCACGATTGACCAAAAAATGAAGTATTATGTTTTCAGGGTTCATGTATGTATATGTATGTAAGTTTCTTTATTCCACCATAAGTCCTGAACGGCTTAACAGATTTTGATGTGAGAGGTATTGTTAGATTCCTTACATTCCACCGAGTGACAGCCTATGTAAGTAGTCCGTCGTGTTTTTTATTTTTAAATAATTTGCTCGTTACCCAATTGCGCCTGAAAGAGGCTAAATGTATTCATGTATACAATAGACAGACAATAGATTTGGAAAAAACCAAAACAATCATAGCTCCAGATTATATAAAAGCGATCGGGCAGTTGGTACACGGGCCGTTGCAGCAGCATTGGAAAGGCGGTTTACGTAATAGTTGTGTAACGGTGAAAGACCGACGACCAGCGTGCAGTGTTGCAGTCGACACGACCATGATCAGTCGGCTCGCGCGGCTCTAACGCCTTCGGTAAACTCCGGAAAACTTCGGAAACATTCGGCTCTTGTGCAACCTGGAACAGTGTGAACCTCCCTTTATTGTTGTGATTGCACACAGTATGTACCTACCGTGTCACAATTAGAGAAAGTTGCTGCTCAGAAATGTTTTCAACATTTTGTGATTGTGTTTTGTTTTTGTCGAGTCAATTAGGCAATCGATGTTTCACCAATTTGATGTTTTTGATTCTTTGTACGCAAGATACAGTTTTATCAGTCCAGTTATTGGTTTTCGCTTTTCGTAACGGTAATCACGTCATTTAGTTAAGCCAATCAGCGTTGGAGAATCGCTGACCCTGATAATAATTAGCTTGCCTTAGAAATGAGCCCGCGAGGCTTTTCACTAATGAGATATTTTCCTACTGTCTGGATATTCATTCATAAAAAGAATCTCTGTAAATTTCATTTTCTTAATTAGAATTTCGTATTTGATTATTTTTTTATCTATCCGTTTTTAAATCATAAAAAATTTGTCTGTAAACAAGTTGTTTACTATTATGTTTCATTATGTCTTAATATTCTACGCAGTATATCGTACTATTAGGATGTCCTCCAGAACAAAATGCATCAGCTAACATATTAAACAAACAATTTACTTATACATAATATGCTACCTCTCTACTAGTTTCTTCTTCGAGATAATTCTTTTATTGCCCGCTCATTTCACGTTACACTAACTCTGTTGCGTTCAAATTACGAGGTTCCAATGATAGTCATCTCCTTTCCCAACTTTATACTGCTTTTATTATGTATGTGAATGTAATTTTCACTGTTGAATGTTTTTTTAGCACTATTGTGTGTGAATATGCAACAATAAGTTTGAATAAAATATCTGTAGTGTGAATACAATCGCACATACTATTTATTATTTAATATAGAATACAAGGAATCCCTTATCGACGTCAACAATTTAATTAGAAGTAGGTATACCACCATCTCCAAAGAGCAAGCGTACGCGCAGTAAGCAAAGGTGGTTTTACGTCATAATAATCACAGCCACAAGGATTCCATTGGGCATAGAGTTTACATAATTTACCTACATTAAAGAACAAATACTGATTCATCATAAACAACCTTTAGTTTGCTTTATTATCTTGATTCAACAACAAACGTTTGCACAAGTCTACCTTTATATCCGGTGGTTTAAGGTCAAGTTTCCGTTAAAATAACCAAAACCTTACCATACTTGGCTGCTGCTCCCCCATTAAGTATTTATGTATTGTATTTTGCAATATTTACAGAAGCGTCAACACTTGCTGACCCTATATTGCAGTGAAATTACTGTCAGCAACTGACCTTCTTTTTTACTGAATACTTGATCATATTGGTTAAAAATTGTTATTTCTTGATTGATAATAATTATATTCGATTTCGTAAAACTGGGAGAAACATGAATATGTTGTTTCATGGTCGAGAGTCTCTGAACTTTCATGGTCATAATTGCCCTAAACGGTCGCTCATCTTGATTCGACAGTCAATTATTATTATTGAACTTTTATAGCTAAAATACTGAGAATTTTAGAGTTCTTTACAATAATGAAGTCTATTTTGCGTCGCTTCTTGCCAGTCGGATCTTTGGACGGCTTCCAGCTCTCCCAATGAATATTGATTAAAAACATATATTTAGTTATTAAATTTGTTTTCATTTCTATGTTCATGACCAGCTTGTTATGGTATATCTATTAATTCATGTGTTATCGCTGTACGTGTCCATGCGAGTGAACCACTTGAACACACGTGATAGAATTCTGTTGTTACTCATCAAGCATTTGCCGGCACGCGACCACTAACCGCCAATTAAATTGTCTGTATTACTTAGATTTTGGAATTTATTATTTTAGAGCAATATTATCTTGAAACTGATGAATTTGTCGCATGTAAGTAGTTCGATTCATTTTAATATATTGTAGCAATATATTTTTAGTATCACAAACTTCGTCTGTGTTGATTTGATAGCGGCCTAATTCCCACAATTTTACCGTTAGCTTCATGTACTTATAGTACGATCACATGATAAATTTAATTCTACACGCATGTTGATTGATGGCCTCTGTAACGTTGCGTTTTATTTGTTCTTTTGAGAAGAAAACAGAAAGACTATTTTGTTTGAATTAGGTCATCTTTTGAAACCACTAGTGCCATCTGTTGTGCAGGTTGGAAATTAATATTGAAGATGTTTTGACATCTAGCATCATAGAGGTCGCTGTCCTTTGATGATATGGAATATATTTTGAGATTTCTCTTGATTTTATTATTTAATAACCGGAATAAGTAAATATTCTATTCCTAGTCATGTGTTATCCTTTATTTCAATAAAAGGTTTTAAATAAAACTCATCGAATTATAAATTTTATTGTTTGGCAGAACAACTGGGTGTTGATTGTCATAGATTTGACGTTTAAAAAAAATAAAAGGGACGCGATGGCAATTTGATAAAATGGTCGGGACCTCAGCCGGAGGCACATTATATCGTTTCGTTTCGTCGCCAGGGTAAAAATGAAGGATAAATCTTCATAAAAATGGTATATACAATGCACTAACAGGTAAGGCTTGGATAAAACACTAGTTGTGGTTTTATTTCTGATGTTTGAACATCCCGTGAAGGAATACATTGTCTTTTTTCCCTTGTGATAATTTTCTGTACAATTCGTTTCAGCCAGCCAAATTGCAGATGGAATATGTTGATGGAATAATGCAACCTGAGTATTTATGTGAACGGTTGGATGGATTGCTTGTGTTACGCAGATTTAGTAAGTATTTTGAAATGATATATGCATCGCGCACATGGCCGACTGTGTTCGTGCCTTTGTTCAGAAATTTATAAAATATCTTATTCCAGGAACCGATCATCACTGGTAGGTTGGGTTCATGGATCGGGGAGTGTGTCGTAGATGGTTTTGATCAACACGAGATACTCGTAAGTTGTTTTTATCTAGTTGAAGACATGTGTTGGCCACATGGTTGCAATCTTATAAATGAATAAAATCCATCTCTTTTCTTTCCAGATGGGATTTTAAGAATTTTACAAGAAAGAATTTTAAAAGTAAAAATTTAAAAGTTAAGATTTAAAAATACTTAACTCAGTTCTTAATGTTTAAAGTTTTGATATTTCATCACTGCTTGAATAGTTTTTACTATACAGTAGTCTCCTTTAAATAAACATCTTTTGAGGTTTAAATATTTGCCCAAATAGTATAGGGGTGATTAGTTTGGTCAATCACAACGGTTGGAGAACCTGTCGGCGTGGAGGGTTCAAGATATACCTGCAGGAGCACCAGGAGACCGTGGTTGCGGCAACCGGAAACGTTTAATCTACGGAATCTTTGGTTAGATCCAAAAAGAGGTACCAAAATTCATCTTATCTTGCTACGTCGAAGCTGGGGAATCAACCTTTGCTTTCCCTTGTATTTGTTACTACACAAAATTGGTAGTTAATCATTTTGAGGAGCTTTAATAAACCACGCGAACCGAATATACTCTCACGACCCTTTATATTTGGAAATTATTATGTTCTCTCTGACTCGGTCATCCTTACACACAAAGAGTTTTGCTCATAATAAATAAGGTTATCTAAGAGTTTACATATTTTAAATATTGTACCATCCGTGTCCTCCTAGAGGGGTCATGTTTAAGAGTATAACTGTGCAATATTGTAATGATATCTAAATAATCAATAAATTCTGAGTACCTACCGAGTCCAGACAATTTTATTTTATTTCCATTTAGCTAGTCCGGTTCCAGTTTTTTAACAAATTTCTGAAAGACTCTTAACATAACATAACATACCATAAAACACTAAAATTACCCATATATACCTTTCAGTGGCGCCCACTTGGTTTATTAAAGCTTCATTTTGGTAGTGTATTATTATTTTCAGCTCATTGAAATAACTACTTTGTAATCAGGTTGTGCATTTATTTTTCATTTCCTATTTAGGGAAAATAAATACAATTTTTAGTTTTGGTTAATTTATTTTCTCTAAAATCAAAATAAAGAAATAACTGAGTTTTTTTTATATTCTATCTGCAAATTATTATTTTTTGCTGTGCTGCTGTTAGTGTATGCTGTACCTTGTTTTGTATATTTTTTAATGTAATGTAACCATTACATTTATATTTTTTTTCTTTGGTGTGTCATAACTACCTATACCGGGTTAATGATAAATATTACCTACTATCTAGACATATAAGTTACTATATAATATAAGTTACTTTATAAATCACAAAATACATATTGTTATAAAACTGCTTATAATACAGGTACTTAATCCTTTTTAAATACTTTGTATAAATATTCACAGATTAGTGAAATATTTTAATACTTTAATTTCACAACAAATTTTAAATACAAGTACTTATTTACACACAGCGATAGGGCTGTGCATATTATTTTTTTTGTGGTGATTTGTGAACATGATGTTCCACTTATTTTGTTTTACAAGTAAATAACTTGCATACTTATTGTGACAGAGAAAACATATAGGTTATATTAATTTCTCCCTTATACTGGTGTTTATTACTGCTCCTATAAAAAAAAAAAATGGATACACAAAGCGTTTATTTTCATTCGTTGCTACGCGAAGAGCTTATTTATGAGGTTTCTGTTCGATCGGAGATTCCAGAGGACACCGTTCCCAAATTGCGAAAACAGTTGAAGTCACTTTGTAAAGAATTTAAGCCGGAGGACATTTTGGGTGATGATATCAAACCCAGTGTGGAGTTGCCTCTTGTTACGGATAAAATCAAGGAATTACAAGGTATTTTGGATAATTATAAGAAATCTAAGGATCGTTATCAGCTCTCTCGTGCGAAGGCCTTATATTGTCATTGTTTGCAAAGATTGGAGAGGTTACAATGTGAGGAACCTGTGGATAAGGATGTTTGTGCTGCATTACTTTCAAAGTTGAAACCTTTTCTTGGTATTTTAAACGGTTGGGATTCTAAAAAACAGGAAGGTGAATCCAGTTCTGGTTCGGTTGAAGAGGTTGCGAAGGACAGTCAGGAGCGTTCTCCTATTAATAAATTAAATATCCACAAATGGAATATTAGTTTTAATGGTCACACAAGTGTACATTCCTTCTTAGATATGGTATGTGAACGTGCTACGGCTTTTGGTGTAAACGATACAGTGTTGTTCAAATCTGCGTTTTGTTTTTTCACGGACCAGGCACTTTTGTGGTATCGAGGTGTCAAACATCAAGTTTCATCATGGAAGGAACTCAGTGCTTTGTTAATCGAGGAATTCGCACCAGTTGATTACGAATACAGATTGCTAAGCGAAATAAGGTCACGTACACAAGGTTCAGATGAACCTATACACATTTATTTTGCGGTTATGAGTGGAATGTTCTCGCGTTTAAATACACCACTATCTGATAAAGACAAGTTGGATATTTTATTACATAACATTAGACCAACTTATAAAGAACAATTAGCGTTATACGATATTAGTTCTATTGATGATCTCAAACTTAAGTGTAGAAAAATAGAATCGGCACGTCAAAGCACAGAATTGTTTGTTGAACCACCTAAACAATCGAACATAAATCCCGATTATGTGTACAAGTGTAAACAGACAAAAAATGTCACCGTTGTGTCTCAACCACCTCAGGTAGAAAAGAAATTTCCAGAACAAAGACAAACTAGTAACATTCAAAATCAAAAACAATTTATTCAAACACACCATAATAAACATTTTGGTAACACACAAAAACAGGATACAGTGAATAAAAATAAAAAAGTGTACTGTTACAGATGTAAAGTGGATAACCATAGTACTAGATTTTGTAGAGACAAAAGGTTATTATGTTTTAAGTGTGGAGAATTAGGCTACACAACTCGCTCCTGTCCTAAATGTGAAACTGGTTCGAATCCAAAAAACTAGGAAGCTCAAATCGATGTAAACTTAATTCGAAGGAAAAGGCTGATCCTTTGGAATGGAAAGAATGGTTAGGGATTGTATCTAAATATTTTAAACATAACAACGTTACATCGGTTTTGTTTGAGCCAAACGTAAATGATATTCGGCCTTATCTAAATGTAGATATCCTAGACTTGACAATTTGTGGATTGTTAGATTCTGGTGCAGCGATTTCAATTATAGGAAATAATGCTCATAAGCGTTTTATTGATTTGGGATATTCTTTAGAAGACACTAACGAATCAAATGTTATGGTTGCGGACGGTTCAGTTTGCAATACTATTGGTTATTTAACACTGCCCATTACTTTTAAGGGAGTGACTAATGTAATCAAATTTCATGTAATACCTTCTATAATTTCAAATGTCATATTGGGAGTAGATTTTTGGAAAAGTTTTAAATTAATGCCGGAGATTTTTCAAAACATATCTTATATTGAAGCACCTACAAATTTTATTCAAAATTCTAGTTATGTTGACAAGCCTATTAATTTTGTAAAATCTTATAATGATTTGAATTCTAACCAAAAAGAGCTGGCAGAAATTATGATTAAACAATTTCATGACGTTTCGTTTGAAAGCAAGGGATTAGGTAGGACACATTTAATTGAACATACAATAAATACTGGTGATGCGTTACCAATAAAATGTAGACCATATCCAATGTCACCCGAGAAATTGAAGGAATTGCATAAGGAAGTGGATAAAATGCTCGAGCTCGATGTTATCACACCTAGTGAAAGCCCGTGGAATAACCCAGTTCTTATGGTTCCAAAGCCAGATGGTACATGGCGATTTTGTTTGGATTGTCGAAAGTTAAATGCAGTTACGAAAGGGGATGCTTATGCAATACCTTATATACCTCAAATTTTAGATAGCCTTCGAAATGCTAAATTCATAAGCTCTGTTGATTTTAAATCAAGTTTTTGGCAAATTAAATTAGATGAAAATTCACAAGAAAAAACTAGTTTCACTGCTCCGGGTAAAGGTTTGTTCAAATTTAAGGTAATGCCATTTGGTTTGTGTGGAGCTCCTGCTCGCCAACAAAGATTGATGGATATGCTCTTTGGTACACCTTTTGTAGTGATATTACAAAGGGTTTAGTATTCTGTTACGTAGATGATATTGTAATAATAGCTGAAGATTTTGAAACACATTTACTGCTGTTAAAACGCGTTTGCCAAAGAATTGAAAATGCAAATTTAACAATTAATTTTGAAAAAAGTAAGTTCTTCCGTAAATCACTTAAATATCTTGGGTATGTGGTAGATGAGTGTGGATTAAGAACGGATCCAGAGAAAGTGCGTGCAATTTTGGAATTTCCTACACCAAAAACTTCTAAAGAGGTCAAAATGTTCTTGGGAACTTGCTCTTGGTACCGTAGATTTATAAGAAATTTTTCATCTATAGCAGCACCACTTAATGCTCTTACCAGTACAAAGATTAAATTTGTTTGGAACACAGAAGCTGAAGAAGCTTTCACTCGTTTAAAAAATTGTTTAGTTTCAGCTCCGATTTTAGCCTGTCCAAATTTCGAAATACCTTTTGCTGTACATTGTGATGCTTCAAGTTATGGTATTGGTGGCATGCTAACCCAAAATATTAATGGTCAAGATCACCCTGTGGCCTATACTAGTAGATCACTAAATAAAAATGAACGTAACTACAGTGCAACAGAAAGAGAAGCTTTAGCTGTCGTTTTTGCAGTTGAAAAATTTGAGCCATATTTGGGAACTAGACCTTTCACTGTTGTCACAGATCATGCATCCTTAAAATGGTTCATGAATTTGGAAAATCCTACTGGACGATTAGCTCGTTGGGGTTGTCGTTTGTCACAGTACAATTTCACAATTGAGCATAGAAAAGGGAAAGATAACGTCGTACCGGACGCTCTCTCACGTTTACTCAAGGTTGAAGTCATAAACACTCCCTCGGTAAATGAAGACGATGATGAGTGGTATAAGAAAATATTTCAGGGTTGTACAGCATATCCGAAAAATTATCCCAACTACCGTATAGAAAATGGAAAACTGTTTAGATATTGCAAAAGTAAATACACATTAACACAAGAGTTTGATTGGAAAGAGGTTGTGTCGAAATCTGGGCGTGCAAAGATTATCTCGGAGAATCATGAACCTCCAACTTCAGGACACCTAGGAGTATTCAAAACACATCGCAGGATATGTTTGAGATATTTTTGGCCAGGAATATATAGAGATGTAACAAATTATATTAGAAATTGTGCCACATGTTCAGCTTACAAACACAAGACAACTCTCACACCAGGACTTATGGGTCAACCAAAACAGTGCTATAGACCATTTCAAGTTTTGTCAATGGATTTGGTAGGACCTTTGCCTAGATCTCGTTCGGGATTTGTACATTTGTTAGTGGTAACATGCTGTTTTTCAAAATATACCATGTTGTTTCCGTTAAGAAGTGCAACTAGTGCCGCGGTGACAAAGAACATTGAGAATTATGTTTTCTTAGCTCACGGAATTCCTGAAACCGTAATTACCGACAACGGGGTTCCAATTCACGGGATCTGATTTTCGTAAATTGCTTGAAAAGTATAACGTTCCTCGTGTTCACTACGGACCTAGGTACACACCACAAATTAATTTAGTGGAGAGATATAATAAAACAGTAATGACAGCTGTCTCATCTTATGTAAAACAAGATCATAGAACATGGGATTTAAATTTATATAAAATACAGTTTGCATTAAATAGCGCTGTTAATGAAACTACTGGTTTTACACCATTCTTTTTAGTTCATGGCAGAGAACCGATAATAAATGGGTCATTTTATAAAGATACTGGTGATTGTGATTATGATATAGCCATGCCAAGGGATGAATATGCAGGTGAGTTTGGAGTTCTGAAGGAGATCTTTAATAAAGTACGTACAAACATTTTAAAAGCTCACGCTACGAACACCAGGTATTATAATTTACGTCGCCGTGAGGTTAAGTTGTCTGAGGGACAGGAAGTTTGGCGGAAGACGTACATACAAAGTGACGCTGATAAATTTAAAGCTACCAAACTAGCACCTAAGTACGAGAAATGTATCGTAAAGAAAGTATTGTCACCATTGGTCTACGAATTAGAAGGATATGACGGAAAATATCTCGGTACTTGGCATATCAAGGATATCAAGGTATGACTACCTGTTTCTCACATCGCTTATACCCGTTTCTTCCTTATTTTTTTTTCTCCTCACTGTTAAGCAGTGGACTCTGGTTCTCTAGCCGTAGGACGTTTTTACGTGTTGCTTTGGTATATACCAAACAACGATGCCAAGATTATTTTGAACTAGCATTAGTATGCTAGATTTTATTTTGAACTAGCATTAGTATGCTAGATTTTATTTTGAACTAGCTTTAGTTTGCTAAGTTTTAATTTAAATTAGCTTAGACTGCTAGGTTTTATTCTTAACTAACTCTAGTTTACTAGATTGTGTTTTTAACTAGTTAGTAGAGGTCGTGTTTGAACTTGGTTGCATGCTCGTTAGGAAATATTTTTGTACTATGGATAGTAGGTACATACATAGTTTTACTAACGGTTAGGATAGGAACACACAATTTTCTTTTTGTACTTGCTTGGTGATATAGCTTCCAGCTGTCACTAAGGTTTTTTCTTTTCTTTTAATTTTCTTTTAGTCTGTAGACTATATTTAGTAATATAGCTAAGAGCTGTTACTTAAGTTTTGTGATATAGCTAAATGCTGTCAATTTTTTCTTGTCCTTAGACATAACTTTAGTGATATAGTAATAATTACTGTCACGTTAGTAATTTTGTTTCGTTTAAAATGATAGCACATGTTGCATCTTTTTATTCATTTCATTGTTATCTCTTGGTAGAAATCATGTGGCACATTAGACCACTTACCTTGAGAATATTTTTTTTTGTTTGTTGTGATGGTCCATGGCGGCTAGTAACTGGTTTATAGCTAGGGTTGATATCATGTGGTTTGAAAAATAGTCACTATATCCTAGACTATATACTTTTCTTTCTTACATGAGTAGAATTTCAGAGTAAATAGCTACTTACTGGGGATTGAGTACAACTGGGAATGACAGTTTGGACTCCTGGGAATAAGTGTGCTAGAACGTGACAGGCAGTAAAATCTGCAACTGCTACTGTTTATGATAGGGATGTATGATAGAAAGATGGATTGAAAGAAAGGGGAACATATGCTCGGACAGCAGGTGAAAATTAAAGATGGAATAACAACGGTCCTGGCAGTTGGTTTTCATTTTGGTCTGTATCACAGTAGGAAAGGAAATGTAAGTAGGTAAGTACTCAGAGTTTGTTTTGTGATGGATAGGATTTTAAAATTTAACATAGTGAAATTTTAATATTTAACGTTTTAAAACTGGTGGTTATTTTCTGTTTTATTTTCATTATTTTTTTTGTTTCCAGCTAAGTACGCTGAGGGCAGCGGGTTTCTCCTGTGTCGAAACTTTTTCTGGGGGAGGGATATTGTAACGTTGCGTTTTATTTGTTCTTTTGAGAAGAAAACAGAAAGACTATTTTGTTTGAATTAGGTCATCTTTTGAAACCACTAGTGCCATCTGTTGTGCAGGTTGGAAATTAATATTGAAGATGTTTTGACATCTAGCATCATAGAGGTCGCTGTCCTTTGATGATATGGAATATATTTTGAGATTTCTCTTGATTTTATTATTTAATAACCGGAATAAGTAAATATTCTATTCCTAGTCATGTGTTATCCTTTATTTCAATAAAAGGTTTTAAATAAAACTCATCGAATTATAAATTTTATTGTTTGGCAGAACAACTGGGTGTTGATTGTCATAGATTTGACGTTTAAAAAAAATAAAAGGGACGCGATGGCAATTTGATAAAATGGTCGGGACCTCAGCCGGAGGCACATTATATCGTTTCGTTTCGTCGCCAGGGTAAAAATGAAGGATAAATCTTCATAAAAATGGTATATACAATGCACTAACAGGTAAGGCTTGGATAAAACACTAGTTGTGGGTTTATTTCTGATGTTTGAACATCCCGTGAAGGAATACATTGTCTTTTTTCCCTTGTGATAATTTTCTGTACAATTCGTTTCAGCCAGCCAAATTGCAGATGGAATATGTTGATGGAATAATGCAACCTGAGTATTTATGTGAACGGTTGGATGGATTGCTTGTGTTACGCAGATTTAGTAAGTATTTTGAAATGATATATGCATCGCGCACATGGCCGACTGTGTTCGTGCCTTTGTTCAGAAATTTATAAAATATCTTATTCCAGGAACCGATCATCACTGGTAGGTTGGGTTCATGGATCGGGGAGTGTGTCGTAGATTGTTTTGATCAACACGAGATACTCGTAAGTTGTTTTTTTTATCTAGTTGAAGACATGTGTTGGCCACATGGTTGCAATCTTATAAATGAATAAAATCCATCTCTTTTCTTTCCAGATGGGATTTTAAGAATTTTACAAGAAAGAATTTTAAAAGTAAAAATTTAAAAGTTAAGATTTAAAAATACTTAACTCAGTTCTTAATGTTTAAAGTTTTGATATTTCATCACTGCTTGAATAGTTTTTACTATACAGTAGTCTCCTTTAAATAAACATCTTTTGAGGTTTAAATATTTGCCCAAATAGTATAGGGGTGATTAGTTTGGTCAATCACAACGGTTGGAGAACCTGTCGGCGTGGAGGGTTCAAGATATACCTGCAGGAGCACCAGGAGACCGTGGTTGCGGCAACCGGAAACGTTTAATCTACGGAATCTTTGGTTAGATCCAAAAAGAGGTACCAAAATTCATCTTATCTTGCTACGTCGAAGCTGGGGAATCAACCTTTGCTTTCCCTTGTATTTGTTACTACACAAAATTGGTAGTTAATCATTTTGAGGAGCTTTAATAAACCACGCGAACCGAATATACTCTCACGACCCTTTATATTTGGAAATTATTATGTTCTCTCTGACTCGGTCATCCTTACACACAAGAGTTTTGCTCATAATAAATAAGGTTATCTAAGAGTTTACATATTTTAAATATTGTACCATCCGTGTCCTCCTAGAGGGGTCATGTTTAAGAGTATAACTGTGCAATATTGTAATGATATCTAAATAATCAATAAATTCTGAGTACCTACCGAGTCCAGACAATTTTATTTTATTTCCATTTAGCTAGTCCGGTTCCAGTTTTTTAACAAATTTCTGAAAGACTCTTAACATAACATAACATACCATAAAACACTAAAATTACCCATATATACCTTTCACCTCCATTCATTGAACGAGTTACATTTTTCAAATCTGTAGTCAAAAAATCTAGAGCGTCAATTTTATACATTGTGGATTTCGTGAACCCTTGAACTAAATTTATGGGTTTACCAGGTAGGTATCTAATATTCCGTATAGTATAAGAACATTAACTGAATTATCGTTCGCATCACAAAACAACATACTTGTTTCACTGCGTTCTGTGATTTGCATTGACTAGAGTATCTTACAATCTTTTTCAATCCGACAGTTACGTGATTAGGATTATATTCTAAATACGTAACGTCTTTTAGTAAGACTTCTGTTTACTGTGGTGGCAAAGGCCTGGTTACGAAACACGATCATTATGTTGTTTATATCAAGCATTGCGTAAGGTATCCCACGAACGTATCTGTGTAGACTGTTTCAACGAGATGTTTAGAAAAGAAATTATGAAGCGATTGTTTTGATTTCACTCGCCTCCATTACTCACTTGAAAATGATCTGGTTAATGCTGGCTTTATGACGCATGATGATTTGTTCTTGCTCCCTGATAGAGTCAAAGAGGCCTTTCCTATGTTTTCAGGGAAATCTGGTACAAAATGTATTTTTCATTTTGCCCACCTTCCTAAAGACAAATTACACCATCTCTCTCATAAGATGACCGAGAAATTGGTCAGAGTGATGATAAGTCGGATGACCGAGTGACTTTTTGTCGAGTGTCAGAGGTTACTGAAACATCTGGTCCATAGAAAGCTTCGGGTCAGTTATCGTAATTCTCTGCGAAAATTATATAATAATGAGTAATTATCTCCGTATGTGAAATTTAATTCTGTAATTCAATATCTCGTTATTTCCTTTTAATAGGTAAAGGTTAAGCACGCAAAGATCAAGACTTACAATGATAATTAATTTAAGTATTTTTATTTTAAAACCCTCAATTGATTTAAAATTCTGTCTGTATTTGCATTCAAGAGCATACTTTTTTTGTTATCTGATTTACCTTTTCGCTGATAATGACGTATCAAAATAATAAAAACCCAGTTAGTCATATATAAATTTTCATCCAATGATAACTTCTTATTAATCATTACATTCCTTGAGATCTTGAACACCAAGGTTATGGTTAGCTTTCCTGGTTGTGTCATTATCTATGCCACTGGTGACTGGAATGCATTATCACATAATTTCACAGTACTCACAATTCATTTGTGTTTTAATTACTACTTTCTCAAAGCTATCTTCTAATTGACTTTTTGTAGGTAATATTCTAATCTTTATAGTGAATAATTAATATAATTTTAAAATGGAGCTTTGTACGTTATTGTTATTCCGAGCTAAATCAGTGAAATATCAAACGCTGTGTGCGATTTATTTAGGCCTATCACAATGTTGACATTCTACATTAGACTCTATTCTCTATGGTTCATCTTTGTGGGTATCCTTGAGAGCGAGATTTTAAAAAAATATCTTTAAATTTTTTAAAACATATCTTACTTTCCTAGTGAAACTTTACTAATGAAACCTTCAAGGTTTCATGAACTTTTCATGAAACCAGTTATCAAAGTTTGGCTCGTGTTCAAAACTTTTCTAAATGTTCGATTAAGCACGTGACGGCGTCAAAAACGTGACTACAATTGACCGCGTCCCATTCAATTCCGGGGCTGGTGATTGATATTGATTGCTTGCGAGCAATCACAACAGCTCCTTATTTAAGCTCTGGTGATATAAACTCATCAAGTATAAGTATTTTTACTCGAATAAACACTTTCGCAAACAGTAACGTTAACGGTTGTAACCTTTACAATAATTACACCTTTTCCACGTCCTAAACGAGACGCAAAAAGGTTAAGATATTTTTATTCTGCTTCTGTACTAATTGTTTATACCTACCTTTGGGTTAAACCATCTAAAACAGCCTTTACGCTATCCTTTGTAGGACACGAGTATCCAAATCTTTCCATTTTTGTCTCTCCCGCGTCTCTTGAATCCAAATCTTTAGTCTTCGGATAATTTACTGTCATTAACTTTTAAAACTTATCGCTAAGTCTCTTTGCCTTTTGATCTACTTACCTAATGATAAATTCAAAAATGCTAATGGCTAGTTGTTAACTAAACTTAACTTAAAAATTGATGATTCACGTCTTGTAAAGAGTTGTAGATGTTGCATATGGACAGACCGACTGTTCGCGAGGTCAGTTCTGTAAAGAAACGCCGGCGAGGGTTTCGTAATTCTCCTTCAATGCAATTACCTTTGACATGTTATTGCTTCTTTCATTTAATTCGTAAATTTTACATAATAAACAAACTTGAAATTGTATTAAATAAAAACTAGATACCTAGCGATTTAATTTGTGTTGTTTACCAAAGATCCTTTCTTACGTTTTAACATAAAACTTCGGTCCAAATTTCAAGTTTATAGCTTTTATGGTTTAGGCTGGGCGTTGATTTATCAGTCACCCTTGTTCTTTTATATATTAGATAGATAGATGTTATTATTGAAATGGAAAATTTGAAAAAAGATATTTGAAACCATAAAATAATAATTTCTAATTTGGGAATTCATCATCAAATCATTAGTATAGTAAGTGAACTTGTATAGATCAGTCAGTTAATGATAATGATTCACTCGATTGTCTCAGTTGACTCGTAAATATAGCATCGAAAAACTGGTTCCCTTGCAAATTGTAATCTGCAATCGAAGGAAATAAAAGTTTGCATATTTTGTGCAACACTGCATTCTTATTCCGTTGCAAATGCGCCACGCACGTGTGCACACGCATTTTTGGCGGATTTTTTTTATCGGAAATTATTTATAGGTGCTAAACTAGTGCAAGTTTAACTGGTAGTGTGAAACTGTTTTCGGATTGAAGTGTGAGTGTAATGTGTAGATGTTAAGATGTCTAATGGAGTGTGGGATTTGATGCCGGTGCGGTGCCGCTGGATTGAGACCCTGCGGCACTGCGGCAAGACGCTGCTGCGTCGGCAACGAAGGCTGCTCAGACGCATCAAGAAGGTAAATTTTGTACTTTATGTATTTTGTTACAAGCTATTATTTAGCATCGCCTGTCACGGTGTTTGTAATATCTTGACTTTTAGGCTTTAGGTAACTATTACGACTACCTATTCTACGCTATAGGTTACTGAATTAAGCAGAACGGGTCACATGTACAGTCAGATGTAGAGACATCTGACTGTACATGTGAATTGTAAATGATGATTATTTCATTGATGATAATTTTGCTTATACACTGCACTAAAATACGTTTTTCATTTAAAAAATCAAGTTCATTGGCACACGCATGATGAGGAAAAGGAATCCAACCAATTTTATACAAGGAAGTAAACTAAATTTTGTAAAAAAATTGCCAGCATCAGTTCAAATTGTGAACATAGTTTTAGATCATGCTTAATTGGTCGACCGACTCGTCAAGATGTGGCCGTTACGTATAAATCAAAAATATAAGACCTCTTTATGTTGTAGATTTAAACATTGATGAGTTTGCTTCTTGAATTTCAACAGAAAATAGTCTATTTTAGTTGTAATGTACCTATCAATTTTAATCTGTAATCATGCTTCTAGTTTGTGTACAATGTGTTTGTAATGGGACGACTTGCTAACGTCTATGACCAAATTTAGTCGTAACATTGGTCCCCATTTCGACACAGATAACCTGGGACCTCTCTACCACATTCCAGTAACTTACAGGCTGAAATGTCGAGCTTGTTCGACTCGACCTATGTACGTAATATATCCTAATGCACCTGTGTCATTGGTCCCTATTTCGACACTGTTAACTTAGCACCTCTCTGTCACATTTCGGCCAGAGACTCACAGGCTGAAACGACGAGCTTGTTCGACTCGACCAATGTACTCGTACTGCATGAACCCAAATGTGCCTGTAACATTGGTAACAATTTCGACACTGATAACCCTGGGACCTCTCTGCCACATTCCAGTGACTCACAGGCTTAAATGTCTAGTTTTTTCGTCTCAACCAATGTACGTAATATATCCAAATGTGACTGTGGTATTAGTTCCTATTTCGACGCTGATAACCTCTGCCATATTTCAGTAAATTATAGGCTGAAATGTCGAGCTTTTCGTCTCAACCAATGTACGTAATATATCCAAATGTACCTGTAACATTGGTCCCTATTTCGACACTGTTAACTTAGCACCTCTGTCAGATTTCGAGCCAGAGACTCACAGGCTGAAAAGTTGAGCTTGTTCGGCTCGACCAATGTACACAATGTATCCAAATGTGCCTGTGACATTGGTCCCCATTTCGACACTGATAACCCTGGGACCTCTGCCACATTTCAGTAAATTACAGGCTGAAAAGTCGAGCTTGTTCGGATCGACCAATGTACAGTATGTACACAATGTATCCAAGTGTGCCTGTGACATTGGTTCCTATTTCGACGCTGATAACCTGGGACCTCTGCCACATTCCAGTGACTCACAGGCTGAAATCGACCAATTTACACAAATGTGTAGGTGACATTGGTCCCCGTTTCGACACTCATTGTCTGGCTATCAGTGTTGCGACAGGGTCTGTGCATTGTCTATAGAAGGTCCAGCCTATTTAATTACAGTGGATCTGGTCTGGTGTTAGTGTGCCACAGGAATTCAGCTGGTGCACTTTGAGTTATGTGTGAACTCGTGTAATTTTTTGCAAGTTTGCTCTGTAAGTGTTTGTTATGTTTATTCACACATCTAATTGCATGCGACATAGTTATTTCATTATGAAACGCGTCAGGTCAGCAAGCCCTATCATAGGTCATATCATAATAGGCTGTTACTGTTTTACTGGAGTTTAAATATTTGTAGATAAACATATGTATATTTCCACTTGAAGTTATAAATACTTATTATATTACTTTACCTAATAGAACTTATACAAAGACATTTTCATGTCTAACCCCTTGTTTACTAGGTACTTGGTATTTAGTAAATTTCTCAATGCAAGTGTTTAGCTATGGAGTATTTAATTTTAATTACGCCAGCATATAGATGTTTTGATGTATTGTCTGTAAAACTGTATGTGTTTTTTATGAATAAATAAATATATTAATAAATTGTACGCACGTAAGGTTGCAATTGTACTTATGTGGAAAGATATCCTTACATTTACTCAATACTTTATGGCTTCATGTCATACAATTTCAATGATTTTATGTGCGACATCTTTATCGAAATTACACGACATGTAATATTAAAATGTCAAATTTATTTACTGATATTTTATATCAATAAATTTTGTAATAACGTTGTCAAATATAACTTACCTTTTATTAGAATTAATATTTGCGGAGTGCAAACTTGGACCGTATACTTTATTAAGCTTTTTATCAACTTAGACTGTAATTTTCTGAATGAAATTAACATTATTATTATTTCAGAAGTGTTGGTACACTTCACTACAATCTGGTAATTCATCGAAATCTCTTCAGTACATTTTGTGTGATTGATTAAAAAACTTACATCCATACTTTCGCGTTTATGAATTCGTAGAATGGGATTATGCTAATTGACTTGTTTTTCTAATCTCTACATATCAATGTTTACCTCACTAACCTCTTATCCTACTTACATACTATCACACAACGCAAGAAGATCACTATACAAAACGTTTTGACTTTCAAAACGTTTAATCGACTCAGTGTTACCAGACTTTAAAATAAATTTGCATACAATATCAAACTAATTAACCGGCATGACTTACAAACGAAATTGGTGTTAGGTCAGTTACAATGTTGTTAACACGTCACAAAAATAGTACTACTGACACATTGACACATATGCTGCTTGCTTCAGCTTCCATCTTAGATTTTGATGAATCATTAATTGCTGAGATGCCAAAAATAAAATAAAACATTTCGCCTTTTTATGGTTTCGTAACTCTAAAGGTGAAAACGAAACCTTATAAGATCACTTTGTTGGCTCTCTAACCGTCTGTTTTTTAAGTGGAATATTGCCAAATATTGATTAGTTATTTGGTCTACTTTCTTTCGCTTGTCCATTATTACGATCCCTAATATATGTTTAACTGTCAATGTGATTTATATGAAAAAATATATTGTTTGTTTTCCTTTTACGTGTTCTTGTATGTGTTTCAGCTAATTGCGTATTTTATAAGTGAAATATTTTTGACTCTCGAAGTTTGTACATTGCTTTCACTTTTAATTGTTGAAAGTAGCCAAGTAGCTATTAAGCTTGATCAGTATTGTTTATATTTCGCTGATTTACGGACTTTTGATTAAAATCTTGATCATGTGAAGTAACATTAAGAGAGTGTAGCAATAAAAATATAATAAATGGATATTTTGTGTAATATTTTGGTTGTTATATTCAACAGCTAACAAAGCGTAACAGTACCTTACAAAAAAATAATTTGACATTTTGATACAATGATTTAATTATTCTTTTTATACTTAATTAATACTTTAAAAATCCCGATGCTTGCATATAATAAATATTAATTGTATTTAAATTAAATAAAGTGCAGAGTGCAGTTGAAATTCGAATCGAGTCGACATTTCGGAATTGAACTTGCGTACGCTCTATTTTGAGTCTTACGCCTCAAATTTTAGGGTTGGTAAGCGGTTGTTTCGGTAGATCCGGTGCGTGTTGCAAGACTGCACGTTGCGCCATGCACCGGCGCGGGCGACGTCGACGGATCTCGCGCTTGCCAAACTCAGTCGTTTGTTATTTTACACAGATTTCTCTTTTGCCCACTGTCTGACACTGATAATGTCATTGCAATTATCTCTGACTCATCTGAGCGCTTTCCCGGTCGCATCCTCAGCCACAAGCGTCAGAGCCCAGGTTCAGCTTTCCTACATTTTCTTTTCGACTTCGGATTAACATTCTTGGTTGTGAGACCTAGAGTTGTGGCACGTGTGGTGTGGCATTACTCCTTGACGACATCAAGCCAACACTTCTTGGGTTAGCCCCTTCTGCTAGGACTAGGCGGAGGTGGATTTTTTTTTTGTAATTTATACAATTTAGTTTCAATTAATGTTGTTATATTCAGCTATTTTTATCCCAATGATGCGCAAAGGCTCTTTAAGTCATTTATTTCCAAGCCTTTGAGGGCCAGCCTACAGTGTCTTAGTCGTCTCGCCATCTTCGTCTTGGCCTTCCAGGAAGCCGGTTTCCTTTCGGTTGCATTGCTATTAACATTCAACAAAATTCTTCGTCTACTTCCTACCCTCATTTCACTTTATGTAGAGTCGGGATAGCGTTGTAATCTTTGCATATTACAGTATCCGATGTCTTTACCGTTTATCAAAGTTAAAAGTTAAATATAGGGTGACATTTTGACAGTTTGGTGACAAGCGTTGAAACTGATGGAAATTTACTGACAAATTATTTGTTAGTATTTAATTTGCGTTAATTGAGATGTAATTATGAATGACTTTTACAAGTTTCTACAAGATTTTTATTGAGTTCATTATAAAATATAGTTCTTTACGTAAGTTTTCAAAATAGTTTATTTACATCCTCATGACCGTTGTAACTGTTCAAAGTCCATATTATGTAAAATGTGCAAATACATCTATTCATACTGATGCATTCAGTATAAACTCTCAAAGGCGATGGAAAGTTTCGCAACAGAGAAAGTAATTTATTAGCTCTTAATCCGTGTAAGGCGATCGCGATTCTATTTTTAGCTACGAGCAGTCAACAGCACATCAGCCTACCCAAAATTATTGCAAATTCACCTCTATTACTTCCCCATATAGAGGTCCATGCAGAGTGACTTGACATTTTGCTATTTAATATAATTCTCAATTAAAAACTGTGTTGGCCCCATAGAGTTAATTTTTATTATGGTTGCCTCCAAGTAGGCCAGCAACTTATGTATATGCTCTAATTTCTATTTTATAAACTTGCGTGTTGATCAGCCAGTTATCGAAACAAATAAATAAATTGCAGTTGACCGAACCATTGCTAACATGCGAAATAGTAGTTCTGGGTACAACGCCGGAGGCTTTATTACAATTGAGTTTATTAAGGTATATGTAATTTACTTCAATTTCAGTGAAAGTTCCCTTTGATAACTTGGAAAATGGGAATTTAATTGCAGTCTAAATAAAAATGAAAGGTACTTCGTACAATAATACTGATTGACATTAAGATATTTTAGCAGGTTGCTTTTCATGTATTTTTTTAAATGTGTGTAATAAGTTAAAATGTGTTAACTATAATTTGTATAATCTATCTATGCAATAATTATTTGTATTATATAATTAAGTAACTTAATTGTAATATCGTTAACTAATTAAACTATTATGGCGCACTGACCCAAATTGAGTATGTCCGATAATATGATTAGCAATACTTTAATAATGATAACTAATGCGAAATGAATTACTCATCAAGTAGCCGGCATAAGTGATTGGTACGGTCATCATTGGATCACTACATCATTTGAATTCATCTACAAATATAAAACATATCAACACAGACGAAACAACTGAACGTAGACAGACACTTGAAAATGCAGAGGTTCTAAGAAAGGATCGAAAACTCCTACCCGAAGGGAGAAAAACGACATTCTCGAAGCTTCTGGCAAAAATTTAAACTTTACTGAAGAAAGAAATAGGCCATAGTAGTGGAAGTACTGAAAATCGATGTCACGTGTATTGACTTCCTGCTTTACTGTGTAATTGGATCTTCTAAAGCGATTTGTGTTCATCGCTCTAAGGAAACGTGACAGCCACAAGCATGTTATAATAAATATGCTTGAACATCGTATCATCTCGTAATGACAATCGGACACTAAAATATCCGTTTCTTAATATGACAACTTCTTAGAATGACAACCTAACAATGACAAATTCGTATTTAAGGTCAACTTCTCGTAATGACAACTTTTTACATGTTATATTCGCACAATGCACTCTTTGTGATATTTACTTTAAGAGTTGTCACACGAAAGTTGACACAACACACCAATCGTTTCTTCACGTCAGATGGTTCATCTAAAAGTAGAAAATTAAAGAGAGTTAGGAATCGCGTTTGTACCTTTTAGATTTCTCATAAAAAACATCAAAATAACCAGCTGTTCCTTTGTCTCCAGGTGTACCTACACAGTTGGCGGTCCATGGACGACCTGAACATGTTGGTGGGTGCCAAGGTCGGGGGCACGACCCCGCTGGTGATCGCCTGCAGAAACGGCCACTACGACGTCGCAGAATACCTCATCGAGAGATGCAAGGCTGACATCGAGCAGCCTGGCTCCGGTAAGCATGGCTTGGACTTGCTATTGAGACAGAGATGAGCTGAATATTTGGAATAATAAGGCAAATTGAAGTGTCATCTGATATATCTGTGTTTACTCAGAAATACATCGTGAGGCACACTGACTGATTGTTTACTTTACTAGTGTGTATACGGCTACTGCCACTAGATGGCGGTAGTCGTAAAAGTCATATCAGATGCCTTTAGGCGACTTGAATAAAATCTGACACAAGTGTTAGTAATAACACACTCTATAAGAAAGAAAGAAGACTCAGAAATATCTGTTACCCTTACAACACTCACAATAAAGTATCAGATCAGTAGATCACGTCCTCTTGGGGAAAACGGAATCAAGAGGCGCGAGTTTGTCGGCGTACGTACCTATACGTGATTGAAAATTTAAATTTCAACGAAATTTTGATTTAATTTGGTTCGTCAGAGTGAGCTTGGGACCGTCAGGGTTCTACGCGGCTTGTACTCTTTGGTTATTATTTCTTTTGCGCTTAAAATTAAAGTTGTTGAGATCTTTTGAAGTTTTTGTAAGTCTTTGTATTTTATGATCTTATTGTTTGAAATGAGTTATGTTCAAGTTTATTGCATACATAGCTGCAGTCAGACCTGCTAAAAGAAATGTTTTTAAATTGCACGTGTCTCTACCGGTACAATGAAGGACGAATTTTCGCTTTTGCTATCTTTGACGCAATCCATTTTTGGGTCTTCCTCATTTTCTTCGTTCCTCTATTTTTACTTTCATATTTAGGGCCCTTCTTGATAATGAAGTAATTATATCAATTTACGTCAACATCCGTCTGATGTGACGTCCGGAAGAAACAATTAATTATTTTGAGATTATTGTTCAATCTATTAACCGCATTTATAATCTGTTTATAGCCAGTGGAAAGTTATAGCTCTAATTATAGGTTCATCGCTCTAAATACAATTTTCATAATCATCATTTTGCTTACCTTGTTCCATCATCTGGGGTCGGCGCAATAAGTCATATTTTTCTACAAGTCTCAGTTTTCTGTCATGCAAACATCCTCTCCCAACAATTTCAAATCCCTTTCAACCTGACGCTAAACGGCAAGGCATTTCAAACCGAAAGTTTCTTGCTAATTTTGGTTCTTCACGCAGTCCAACCATCTCTTTTTTGGTCTCCCTCTTCTCCTGCAACCATACGCCTTCTTATTCAACATCTTTTTAAATAGATGTTGGACTTTTCTTTTCATTACATGTCTAAACCAGATCAATCTATTACTTCTCACTTATTCATTGATAAATTAGTTGTTTGTGACGCCGAGGGTATTTAAATATTTTATTCCATTTAACTATGCAGACCAACACATAGGCTCTTATTGTTCTCCTATTGAGTCAACAAATTGGCACAATGCCATTTCACCTTAGAGATTCCCGTTTGAGCAGAAATATCTTTGCTTGACAAAAAAGGAGTGTTATGTTTTCAGAGTTAATGTATGTAAGTATGTATGTAAGTTTCTTTATTCCACCATAAGTCCTGAACGACTGAACAGATTGATGAGAGAGGAATTTTTAGATTCCTTGCATTCCTCCGAGTGACATACGCTATGTGAATTGTCAGTCTAGTTTTTTGTTTTTTAATAATTAGCTTGTTGCCTGTGGCTTTGTATGTCGACAAAAGAAACCCTACTTGTGAAGACAGTAATAATAATATATGTGCTAGAAACTTGTCACATGGAAAATGAGATGCGTTTATGAATATTTTTTTTTTCCTTTTACTTAACGTACTTATATAAATAATTTAATACGCTAATAATATTACAATCTAGCCCAATGTCAGGCTAATGAGTAATTTTACTCTGACCTAGTTTTATATTGTTACTATAGAATAAGAATGTGTCCATCGGCACTTTTCTTACTGTCTCTATTAAGGGGAAGGCACTTTGTTCGTGTGTCTATATTAACACTATTTATCACTATCACTACTAAATTGTTTTTTTTTATCACTACACTAAATCAGACGGTTTAGTTCTTTTGAGTCTTCGCACTATGTCCGTGTTGTCGAGGAGCTGGATAGCCTCAACATTCACATGGTGAAGCAGCCTGTGTTCATGTGCTTCTGCGTATTTTTGTATTATGTCACGAACGAACTGTATGTTAAGGTCCCGGTGCAGGTCGTTATTTTTTACGTACCAAGGCGCATTGACTATAGCCCTCAGTACTTTATTCTGGAAGCGTTGGATGATTTCAATGTTTGTCTTTTTGGTACAGCCCCACAGCTGTATCCCATAGGTCCATACTGGCATGAGGACCTGTTTATACAGAAGTAATTTATTTTGCACTGACAATGTGGATTGCCTTCCAAGGAGCCAGTACATTTTGTGAAATTTAAAATCTAGCTCTTGTCTTTTCTTTTTAACATGCGCTTTCCAGCGAAGCTTCGCATCGAGCGTCATACCTAAGTATTTAGCTGCATTTTCGTATGGAATTCGGTTTTGGTTTACAAATATTGGTAAGTATTCTTCTCGCTTGTTTGAAAAATTAACGTGGATTGATTTCGATTCGTTAAGCTGTATTCGCCATCTCTTTGTCCAGTTTAATACTTTATTTACAGCTATTTGGACCTTTTCTGCTGCTTCTGCATGAGTGCTTCCAACCGCCATAATGGCTGTGTCATCGGCAAAGGTCGCAATAGTGTTTGTATCTGTATATGGAATATCACAGGTGTATAAAAGGTACAGGACCGGACCCAATACGCTTCCTTGCGGCACTCCAGCATTTATTTCCTTTATTTCAGAATATGCATCATCATGACGTACTCTGAATACCCTATCCGATATGTATGATGTTAGTATATCAGTATAGTTTTTAGGCAGAATTCTCTTTAATTTAATGACCAGGCCTTCATGCCACACTTTATCAAAAGCTTGTGCTACATCTAGAAATACGGTAGAACATACTTTTTTCCTCGAGTGTCTTCTCAATAATGTTTGTTATTCTATGCACTTGATCTAAAGTTGAGTGCTTCTCTCTGAAGCCAAATTGGTGATCAGGAATGAGATTTTTGTCTTCTAAAATAGGCTTCAGCCTTTTTAGTAATAGTTTTTCAAATAATTTTGACATGACAGGCAACAAAGAGATTGGCCTGTACGATGTTACCTCGGATGGTGGTTTTCCTGGCTTGGCTATCATGATTACCTCAGCGACTTTCCATAAGTCAGGTACATATTTGAGTCTCAGTGCAGCATTAATTAAATTTGTGAGTTTGACTATCGCCTTTCGTGGAAGATTATGTAGCACTTCGCCTGATATAAGATCAAAGCCCGGGGATTTTCTGGGATTGATATTCTTTTTAATTTCACTTAGTACTTCTCTAGGGGAAACAAGCTTAATATTTGTTTCTTCATCTATGACATCGTATCGTTCATCAATTATTGTCTCGTTAGATTCTTGCGTTATATTTGGTTTAAAAATGTTTTCTAAATGTTCAGCGAAGATAATCGCTTTTTGTTCATTAGTCACTGCCCATTTTTCAGGTTTAACTTTTATTGGCGGAATTTGTTCTACTGGCCCCTTCATGCACTTGGTAGCCTTCCAAAGTGAATAGTCTGTGCTGCTACAATTTGTAAGCTTTTGAAGATATTTGTTTGTACGTTCGTCGATATGATTTTTTATTTCTCTTTTAATTTGTTTCGTAAGATTATTCAGCTTTTTCTTATCTTCTGGACACCTAGACTGATGCCAGCGACGTCTTTGTTTCCTTTTTTCTGTGATTAATTTTCTTATCTCTATAGGGTATGTATTTTTAAATATCCTCTTTTTAATTTTAGGCGTATTATTCCAGGCAATGCGTTGTATTAACTTAATAAACTTTTCTAATTCTAAATTTAGCTGATCTGGGGTCTTTAATGGTACTTTCAGTTCAATATTACTATCTAACTCTAACTTGAAGCTCTCCCAGTCTGTATATTTATTGACTAAAGTAAGGTTAGGTTCTTTTAATACTAGGTTCTCTCTTATTTCTAAATATATTGCTGAGTGATCAGAGTTCATGTCATAGCTTTGATCAGTTCTTACATAATTAGATGAAATATTTTTAATTATGAAAAAGTCTATGAGGTCCGGGATTTAAAGTGGGTCCGTCGGCCAGTAAGTAGGAGATCTTGTAGATGCGACGTCACAGTTTAATTCTGTAATGGCATACATAAGCTCTCTTCCTTTAGTATTCGTTAAGCGTGACCCCCAATGGGTATTTTTTGCATTGAAGTCACCTCCTAGTATGAACTTCTCACCAAGGTTTTGTAAAATATCCAAATACTTATCTTTACATATGGTATGCCTAGGTGGCGAGTATATTGCTGCCACCGTGAGAGGATACCTCTTTGTAATTAGTCGAATTGCTATGCATTGTATCTCTGGTCTTTCATGTTTGTGATATTCCTGATGCTTTATATTTTCTTTAATGATTACAGCACTACCGCCGTACCCTTTATTATCTGGATGAAGTGCATGGTAAACTTTATAGCCTTTAAATGTAATGTGGGATTGTTTGGTGAAATGTGTCTCAGATATGAGACAAACATCAATATTTTCTATATCTAGAACTACCTGCAGCTCGTTTTTATGCTTAAGTAGCCCATTACTGTTCCAGGACATAATTTTAAGATTGTCCATTTTATGAATATGATGAGCAGGAAAGTACTATTTTTAGTGCCGAAAGCTGAGATGAATGCATGTATGCATTCATAATGCATACATGCGCTCAAATGCATTATTTCGATTTTATAAAATGATCGTTTCGATTGTTATATTATGATTTAATGAATTGAGTACCTACTTCATTAGTTTTTTTATTGCCTATTAATAGTTAGGAAATTCAATTAGTCATTTTATATTCATAGATCTGGGGGGCTAAAACGGCAACAAACTGGGCTATTTCCAATTCCAAAGAAATCAGTCACATACTTCCCAGGATTTTCCAGTGTTTCGCAGTCAAAAGTACCAGGAAATCATAACTAACATGGCAATTCATCATTGCAGTGATGTTCGACGGTGAGACGATAGAGGGCGCGCCGCCGCTATGGTGCGCCGCAGCGGCGGGCCACTTGCCGCTCGTGAGGTTGTTAGTTCGCGCAGGCGCGAATGTCAATTCCACGACGCGCACGCACAGCACGCCGCTGCGCGCCGCCTGCTTCGACGGTCACTACGACATTGTCAAGTTCCTAGTCGAGAGCGGCGCCGGTGGGTATCTTATACATCTTAACAGTCTACTTAGTTAATCATTTTAAACGGATCACGAACTTTACACTCTCTTTGTTTTCTTTTCAGACATAGAAATAGCGAATCGCCACGGGCACACGTGTCTAATGATCGCGTGCTACAAGGGTCACATAAAGATAGCGAAGTACCTCCTGTCCCTCAATGCGGATGTTAATAGAAAGAGTGTGAAAGGAAATACGGCGTTGCACGATTGTGCGGAGAGCGGGTCGCTGCATATTCTAAAGATGTTGTTAGGCCACGGAGCGACGATGGATGTAGATTCTTACGGTAAGTTGGTGAAGATGGATTACATGAATCTCAAGCCGTGAATCTCCTAGACAACAGGGACGCTCAACAAATCCTATCTCACTTAATTCGATTACCCAGCTGAAATAGCACATAGTTCTTGTCAACCGTTGCCTAGTGGATGCGAGGCTTATGATCGCGAGCTACCAGGACCGCATAAATTTAACGAAGTACCTCAAGTTTTAACGTCCATGGGGTCCATAGAATATACACCGAAGTTAGAACGTCTCTTGGGATTGTCTCTGATTTTTTTTCTTTTCAATTGCAGGTATGACGCCCCTCCTAGCGGCGTCAGTCACCGGCCACACACACATCGTAGAGCATTTAATTAGCGTAGAATACGGTTTAGTTACTAGACAGCAGCGTATAGACGCCCTGGAATTATTGGGCGCCACCTATGTTGACAAGAGAAGAGATATGGTGGGCGCGCTTGCCTTGTGGAAAAGAGCCATGGATGATAGGTAATGTGGTTTTTATTAACGAATTGATACACGTAGAATTTAACTTAATTTCAGAGGAAGTTAAACAGCAGCATTGCATGTAATAGCTGATTGTACAATTTATACACCGGGTGAATCCGACATTTTACCCAAGGCGTAATGTACGTAAATTTCATCCTCTTTGCCACTTTATTAGGCCGTCTGGATGCTTACCGTATTTGATTGCTTTCTTGATAATTGTTGTCAAATTCAAATGACAGTATTCTGCGATCTGACTGACTGACAGTAGGTACTGACATCCTGTGCAATAATGACTCGCAATATTCATTAAATATCATTTCTTTTTCTAGATTTCCAGCTGACGGAAGCGAACCCATCCCCAAGCCAAAAGACGTGCCCCGCATAGAAGCGTACGACTACGCGGTAGAGCCCAGCGACGCTCAGCAGCTGGACGAGATACTGGCAGACCCTGACGCTATGAGGATGCAGGCTTTGGTTATCAGGGAGAGGATTCTAGGTCAGTGTTTGATAGAAACGTTATAAAACCTTAAGAGTGATAATGAGGAATTCGGTAGAGGCTCGCGCGCTTGGCCTACGATAATGTCGGTTGATCAAATGACGTCACAGTAGCGCTGGGAAGAGAAACACTCTCCGGTTAGTACACCGCCACATATCCGCTCCTGTGCGTACTTCCGCCTCTTACCTGCACGTTCTTGCGCTTGCAGAAGTTCAGAGTCCTCATCCTATTTTATGCGTATGATGTCCAGCGCAAGTGAACGTCGTGTCGTATAAAGAAGTAAAAGAGTTAGCAATGGAAAGAGAAAAATGGAAGGAACTCCACCGACAAGAGCCTCGCTCTTAAATTTTATGATGATGATGATGTCCAGCGCTGCGTTTGCCTATACCAAAGTAATTGCAATTTTTGTTCTCTGAACCAAAATCCATTAGATTTACGTGTTCGTACATCTGGTTGCAGGTCCAGCGCACCCCGACACATCATACTACGTTCGCTACCGCGGCGCAGTATACGCGGACGCGGGCCGCTTCTCTCGCTGTCGTCAGTTATGGCATCACGCGCTCGACATGCAACGCTGCGTGCTCCCCCCACGCTCCCCCCTCACCCAGTCCAGCCTCTACAGCTTCGCGGAACTGTTCTCCTACATGCTGCTGGAGCGAGCGCGCCCCCCCCTTAGAGGTAACTCACTGAGATATATTAGTCTCTCTCCCACAGTTAGTCTCTAGCGGCTTCGCGGAACTATTCTCTTACATGCTGCTGTAGCGAGCGCTCCCCCCTCGGAGGTAACTCACTGCGATATATTAGTCTCTCTCTCACAGTTAGTCTCTAGCGGCTTCGCGGAACTATTCTCTTACATGCTGCTGCAGCGAGCGCTCCCCCCTTAGAGGTAACTCACTGAGATATATCTGTCTCTCTCTACAGACAGTCTCTACCAGCTTCGTCCAATTGTTCTCTTATATGCTGCAAATAAATGCACCCGACTTTAAACTCCTGAAAGTCCAATAATTAATAGGTTCATAATTTATAACAATAGTTTATACAATTAACTAGCGGCCCGCCCTGGCTTCGCTCGGGTGGATAATATATTTGTTTTTAGGGTTCCGTACCTCAAAAGGCAAAAACGGAACCCTTATAAGATCACTTTGTTGTCCGTCTGTCTGTCAATTTTTTTTTTCTCTGGAACGCTTAAGGGTATCAAATTAAAATTAATATCGAATACTCGAATCCATGGTTTCTTTCATCAAAAAAATAATCAAAATTATACGTCAACGTGATCAGGAGTTATAACCGTAAATGATGCGATTTTTTGCATATTTTGCGATTTCAAACAGCAATCAAAACCTATGGGGGTACTTTCCGTTGACCTAAAATTATTTGGCAAAAAGAAAGGTCTAACAGTACTTGTACAGGAATAAATCTGACAGTTGTAAATATGTTGTTGGAAGTTAAAAAAAAAGTGTTACAAACCGGTCACAGTCTAGTTTTTAGGGTTCCGTACCTCAAAAGGCAAAAAACAGAACTCTTATAAGATCACTTTGTTGTCCGTCTGCCCGTCTGTCTGTCAAACTTTTTTTTCTCATAAACGCTTAAAGGTATAGAGTTGAAATTAATATCGAATACTCGAATCTATGGTTTCTTTCAGCAAAATAATAATCAATTATACGTCAACGCGATCAAGAGATATTACCGTAAATGTAGCGAGTTTTCGCATATTTTGCGATTTCAGGCAGCAATCAAAACCTACGGGGTACTTCCCGTTGACCTAAAATTATGAAATTTGGCTAAAAAGCAAGGTCTAACAGTACATACACAGGAATAAATTTGTTGTAAAGTTGTAAATACGGGGTACTTCCCGTTGATCTAAAATTATAAAATTTGTCTAAAAAGCAAGGTCTAACAGTACATACACAGGAATAAATCTGAAGGTTGTAAATATGTTGTTGGAAGTCCAAAAAAAAGTGTTACAACCTTATTTTTGCGCTAGATGCAGTACGAATCCTTTGGTTCGAAATGCAAAGTTAAGTTTGTTTTTTGATAACGTTAATACCTACCTACCTCCTACAAAAATAAACACTGATAAATACATACGGAAACGCGCCCGCTGCTCGCTGCGCCTTGCGTTTTTGCTAGTGCTTGGTGGTTTCGCGGCACATTTCCGTTCTTTTAGAAAACTCGTAGTATTTCGGAAACTATTGATCCAAATTACATGCAGTAAAAGGCAAATATAAAATATATTAAGTACTTGTGACGATACACTTGTTTAATTTAATAAGGATTATTAAATTGTGGTTTATATCACCAGTTAAATAACACCTAACGATATTTATTTTTGGATTTTTGAGCATCTCAGATGCAATATTAGTACTAAAGTATATCTTATTTCTATATGAGAGTACTTTAACACCTAACGATTTTAATTATTTTTAAAACATAAATGTAGTTATTGTGGCTGAAATATAAAAGCTAGATATATGCTATCGCGGACTTTTTTGTAGACCTATTAAAGATACACAATTCCTCCATACATTGTTTTGATACATCTCTTAGGGTTTGGACAGCGTTTTCGATTAAAGCTGCCGGGTGGCTTAATTTTTTCCGACTTCCTTGACAATTATCGTCATATTTTAACTAATATACACAAAACCTAAACAAATTATACACTAAAACTTTCCCCATGAATCACCCTATCTATTAGTGAAAACCGCATGTAAATCCGTTCAGTAGTTTTTGAGTTTATCGCGAACAGACAGACAGACAGACAGACGCCGCGGGGGACTTTGTTTTATAATATGTTATGATGTTATGATAAATAAAATAAATAAATAAATTGTTTTGTTTACATATGATTAATGGGACAGGGAAAGGGATGAATTCTTATTTTAGCCCTTTCTCTTTTAATAACCAAGCCAACTAACTAGCTTAAAATGAATTTCCAGGTCGCATAGTCCCGCCAGTGACGATCGACGACGTAGAGCCAGTTTTCGAAAAGGCATTATCAGAAATCCACAGAGGAATGGAAATGCTCGACTGTACCAAACAGAGTATTGACCGAGAACAAACGTTGACCACGCTGCAGAGGGTGTTAGTAATATCGCTCAATCTGGCGACGGTTATGGCGAAACTCTTAGCTGAACCAGATTGTTCTGAGGAAACTTCTAGAAGAATTCATAAACAAGTATACGCGCTCGTCAAGTTAGATATCAAGGTTAGTGTTTATATTTTTACATTGATATTATCAAATTCTGAAAGAGATATGCTGAAAATTAAAGCCTAAGATGCTACTAGTGTACACTGTACATCTATAATTTAATATGCCTGCTTTAATCATTAACTTTAACACACAACAAAAGATAAATCTCTAAAAAGAACGCGTATAATCGTGAATCCGTCGGGCGACATTCCCCACCGCTCGCTGGTCCCATTCAGCACATCGCCAGTGACGTGCTGGGTTTAAAGGGTTGGGCAAAAGATTGCGAAATTTCGTCAAATGATTTTCATAGATTTACTCCTTTCCTATATTCCTTCAAAGTGTGGCTTAGAGGGTGGTCCTATTTAATGCGTCGGCAGCTTCGGTGGTGCGGTCACGTGTCACGTATGGCGGAGGAGAGAGTGGCGAAGCGCATCTTCTATTGTGAACTGGAGGAAGGCAAGCGGAAGCATGGCGGACAGCTCCTCCGATACAAGGATGTCCTAAAGCGACACATGAAGAAATGCAACATTGAACTCTCTCAATGGGAGCGTTTGGCGGCACAGCGGCCAGAATGGCGCAGGGTGGTGACAAGCCAAGTATGCGAGTTCGAGGATCAGCGTAAAGCAGACCTAGATGCTAAACGCGACCAGCTAAAGGCCCGCCCACCTGCTGCCATGATATATAATTATGAGGACGGTGTATTTATGTGCCCTCATTGTGCGCGGAGTTAAGTCGCGAAAATCGGCTACGTAAGCCATTTTCGAGCGCACGAGCGCCAAAATAACGGCTAGGAGCAGAAGTGGTCGCCATGGCCGAAACCGGTCGGACACACACACACACATATTCGTTCTCAAATAATGTTTCATAGATTTGACTCCAGCTTCCCATATTCCTGCAAAGTGTGGCACTGAGGGTGAAATATAGTGCCATTGAATGTGTATATCTATTCTCAAATGATGTTTCATGGATTTGACTCCAGCTTCCCATATTCATGCAACGTGTGGCGCAGAGGAAGGAATAAAGTGCCGCTGCGTGTCTAGATTTGTTCTTAAATGATGTTTCATGGATTTGACTCTAGTTTCCCATGTTCCTGCAACGTGCGGCGCAGAGGGTGGAATAAAGTGCCGTTGCGTGGTTATATTTGTTGTCAAATGATGTTTCATGGATTTCACTCCAGCTTTCCATATTCCTGCAGCAACGTGCGGCGCAGAGGGTGGAATAAAGTGCCATTGCGTGTCTATATTTGTGACTGTGTTTTGAAGCAGTGGTGACTGTTATTTCTAGTATTTTTTTGTGAACGGATTTTAATCATATTAGGTGGAAACATTGTACGCGGGAATCTCCACAGGTAGTTTGGACAACAATTCCAACAGGGGGAACTTTGTTGTAGTGCTACGGAGAGGAGACGGACGACTGGTCCGGCGGTTAGGTCTACTGGTTCTCAGAACAACTCTCTCTCAGCCTAAAGACGTCCACTACTGGACAAAGGCCTCCCCCAAGGATTTTATCCATAGGGGGTTTTGCCGTAATCGCCACGCTTGGCAGGCGGGTTGGCGATCGCAGTGTGATGGCATAGTACTCGGAAAGATGCTGCTGCCCATCCTCCGGTGTTTTAAATCCCTTAGTCGCCTCTTACGACACCCACGGGAAGAGAAGGGTTGGTGCTATTCTAGGGCCACACCACAGGCCCACACTCAGAACAACTAGTTACTATTAACTGTTGGTCCTTCCAGGTCCGCCAAGGCCGGTCAGCGCTGCACGTGGCGTGCAGCGGCGCGGCGGGCGGCGCGCGCGGCGCCTGGCTCGCCGAGTGTGCGCCCGCCTGCGCGCAGCTCGTGCGGCTCATGCTGCGGCTGGGGGCCCGCACCGACACCCGCGACGCCGAGGGCAACACGCCGCTGCATCTCGTGGCCAAGGTATGTACTGCTGCTGAGCTGATGCTGCCTCAGCTCTCCGCTGGCCGAGTGTGCGCCCGCCTGCGCGCAGCTCGTGCGGCTCATGCTGCGGCTGGGGGCCCGCACCGACACCCGCGACGCCGAGGGCAACACGCCGCTGCATCTCGTGGCCAAGGTATGTACTGCTGCTGAGCTGATGCTGCCTCAGCTCTCCGCTGGCCGAGTGTGCGCCCGCCTGCGCGCAGCTCGTGCGGCTCATGCTGCGGCTGGGGGCCCGCACCGACACCCGCGACGCCGAGGGCAACACGCCGCTGCATCTCGTGGCCAAGGTATGTACTGCTGCTGAGCTGATGCTGCCTCAGCTCTCCGCTGGCCGAGTGTGCGCCCGCCTGCGCGCAGCTCGTGCGGCTCATGCTGCGGCTGGGGGCCCGCACCGACACCCGCGACGCCGAGGGCAACACGCCGCTGCATCTCGTGGCCAAGGTATGTACTGCTGCTGAGCTGATGCTGCCTCAGCTCTCCGCTGGCCGAGTGTGCGCCCGCCTGCGCGCAGCTCGTGCGGCTCATGCTGCGGCTGGGGGCCCGCACCGACACCCGCGACGCCGAGGGCAACACGCCGCTGCATCTCGTGGCCAAGGTATGTACTGCTGCTGAGCTGATGCTGCCTCAGCTCTCCGCTGGCCGAGTGTGCGCCCGCCTGCGCGCAGCTCGGCTTACATTTCTCTATCAGTTGCCTTTTCCATCCAGTAATTTCCCGCTATTTTTAGTATTTGTTCGAGCCATCTTCCCTTTGATTTACTTCACTTTCTCTTTCCTGTTAGGCCTTTACATGTTTTTATCTTTTTTCATATCGTTTTTCAATCCTGCCACTTATTTTGTCATCCTAATCCAAACTAATATTATAAATGCGAAAGTGAGTTTACTTATTTGTTTGTTACCTCTTCACACTTTATCTGCTGACCCAATTTTCCTAAAATTTTGCATGCACATAGAAGTATTGGGAAGGATATAGTGTACCTTTTATCCCGGGAAAAAGCACCCGTGCTCCTGTAGGAAATTCACGCGAGCGAAGCCGCGGGCAAAAACTAGTCTCTCTTAAAAAAAAGCCTTAACAAATAACGTAATTTCCAGCTCAACCCTTGCCCAGCGGAAGTGGTCCGCGAGCTGCTAGCGCACGGCGCACACATCGACACCGTGAACTACGAGGGCGACACGCCAGCTGAGATCCTGAAGGCGGCGCAGCAGAGCCTGGCCGCGATGGTCAACCCGCTGCGCTACACCTCGCTCAAGTGTCTCGCCGCGAGAACTGTCAAGAACTACAGGCTGCCGTACAGGCACGTGGTACCACAGTGTCTGCACTCCACTATCATCACGCACTGAGTGAGTGACGCCCGAGTCGTGACGGAATCAGTATTTTATAATTAGAATTCGAATCGGGGCCATGATATAAGTCATGTAAGATGAATGATGGTTGAACTGCGCAGTAGGCGATTTATCTATATATCGGGCGGGTCTCGTCCGGCGAACGCGATTGGTTCGGCAGTCGTACCCATGCGCAACTTTCTTATCCTCTCTCTTCCAGCATTCATTTTGTATGACTCGAATTATAATACTGGCAGTCAAACGCGTATTCGAATGTTTCGAATCGGCCGATTTAAAAACTCCTCAGAATGTCTATGTGGCCTGTAACATTTTGGAATTGATATTTCTCACGGATTTCACTGAGTCTATGGAGGATTTTTGTATTTTGTTCATTAATAGCATTAACAGGACGGGAGCCGATGTGATGTATTTGTATAATTTTGAGGCTACTTACTTTTATTGTGATAACGTTTTGAAATGCTGGATGTTAATGAGAAATTCCGGTTTTCAAGCGATTAGATTCAAAAATAATCATACATGTTGTAAATAAAAGAACCAATTACATTAATCATATTTTTCGTTATTTTGTTCATATTATCTTTGCATCGTAAAATTTTATTTAGATGTATATTTATTTCTAAAATATAATATTGTTTGTAAATATTCGTTTGGTAGAATTCGTCGAAATCTGTTGAAAAAAATATTTTGGATTTCTTAAAATATTTGCTATTGTATCTTTTTATCAGAACAGTTTTCATATTTACTAGTATCTTTACTTACTTATTTATACGGCGTAGTGAGACGTCATTACATATATGTGGATATAGTAGAATAAATCTTATTTTTCTTCGGCCAATATACTTATTGTAATATCAAAAGCACATATGAAACTTAATTTGCATCTTATTTCTATCTGTCAAATGTATGGTTAGTGTACCATAAGTTTATTAGTGGAGGAAAATTCTAAAACTATGAAATCTTCGAATTTGGTCCTAATAAAACTACAGATTAAAAAAGAAAAATATTACCATGCGCAGGAACATAATGCTCAAACTGCTTGCTCACTACTGCCATTTACTTAAAATGTCCACAATAGCGTTAACGTCCAAAAATCATTTGATAAGAAATTACTAATTATGATATGATACTAATTATGATTACTAATATGTTGGCGTATATTCGATGTTGTAGGACAATTTTCTGAAGCGGTTTAATATATAATATAGTATGTAGTGACGTACGGCTGTATTTAATAACAAGGATTTGGAAGAAATATATCGAATGATAGGATATTTAGACCAATCGATACATTGTTGACAGTATATAAGAAAGGAACAGAGTCAATCCTTATTGTATTTTTGCATGCAAACTATTATAGTAGATAATGTAGGTGATGCCAAATTGTAATGCCATGTCACACCGAAGTCGCATCGAAAAAGTGATACAATCCCCGGCACATAAGTTGACCTATGCGCAGTACGACGTTTTCAGGTATCAAGGGAGGTGTGGTATGAGGTGCGACGTGTAAAACTATCCGTAACCATAGCAACGTAGCGACGCTATCCTTCCGCGCATGCGCGCAGTAGCTTCCTCCCTCCGCGCGCGTTCACACGCTCCCCGTTGTCTTGAAATACAATCGCGCACAGTCGTAAGTTGATATAAAAGTTTTCGTTTTGTGAGTGGAGCAGTTTGTTGGAAGAAACATGCCTCGTCCACAACCAACTATGAAAAGACAAGCGAGAAAGATAGTATTTGACGTCTATAATAATTTTTTGAAAGAAAATAATATAACGCTTTCGCAAAATAAAACAGCAGAAGCGACTAAAACGTCAATATCCACCGTCAAGAGGATTATAAAAGAAAGTAAAAAATCCGATTTTTTTTTTTAAATCTATACATATAATAAAACAGTAAAAATATTTTGTCTGTACATTTAATATTTTTGACTGAAATGGATAGAGGGAGACCTAAAAAGAACAATAGAAAGCAAAAACATTTTTTTGGAATTTCTTGTCTGTCTGTCTGTCTGTCTGTCTGTATGTATGTACGCGTTTCACACAAAAACTACTGGACGGATTTGAATGAAACTTTTTTTGTTATATAGCTATTAAGCCTGGGCAACATATAGGCTATAATTCATTTTGAAAACTGGAACACCTGATGAAGAACCATTACAGAACAGCTAAACTATAAGTAATATGGAAATGGTGCCTTAACAAAAATCGTTCAACCTGATGAGCATTTTCTGCTAACGTATAAAAATTGAAGATCTGGAACATCTGATGAAAAGCTCCAAGAGACCAGCTACACTATAACATATATGGAAATGGCTCCTTAGCAAAAATCGTTCAACCTGATGAGCATTTTCTGCTGACGTATAAAAATTGAAGATCTGGAACATCTGATAAAAGGCTCCAAGAGACCAGCTACACTATAACATATACGGAAATGGCGCCTTAGCAAAACTTGGTTAATCTGATGAGCATTTTCTGTAGACGTATAAAAATCGAAGATTGGAACACAGGAAACAGTTTGGAACACAAAAAGACTTTTCATCTAAGCCAAAGTCACGCGGGCGAAGCCGTGGGCAACAGCTAGTTTCGAATAAATCTTTATTTTAAAAAATGTGAATTTTAAATTTCGCGGGTGACCGCGCAAAATCCTTAATAACACTTTTGTCTGTAATTATACCTGCGCCGACGACAGCCATTTTGGTTCAACTTACGTGCCGGGGATTGTACTTGTTTTAAGATTCCGTCAAACGTCAACTTTGACGTGCCCGTGGTGACGTCACAAGATGGCGGCGTTTGACGTCATTGTCGCGTACTATTAGTCGCAGAGAGCGTCGGAATTAATTTAGCTTTACAGTGAGCGTGGATGCGATACGCATAATAAACATACGTAATTTAAACGATGCGTCTGTTAAATAAAAATAAGTTACATTCTTGATATTTTCTAAATTAAATTAATCTTAAATTCAATCTAATGTTAATGGTATTACAAATATAATATTTTCGGATATTTGTAAGTTCGCATCTGCGTACGGGGACTCGCCATTCGTACCGTGTATCAGTCTCTAGTCTTTGTTTCTTAGTACATTCATCGTATGTTATATCATAATGCCATTCGACAAATTGTTTATGACATTACACTATCGCCGAGTGATCGTTGAACTCATTATATCAATGTAAAAACAAATTAGAAAGTAAGTAGATTTATTAGAATTAAAAGAGATACGATTAAATTGGTATTCTATGTTAGTTAGATGGGTAAAATGACAAAATAAGCTATTAGAACTGAATTTGAAATACAAATACTTTAACTTTTATTTGTGACGAGCTGTTATATTGTGTGTTTACTCATAGTATATTTTGAATTTAGTAATACTGCGTGAATACATGATCCTAGTTATTTTTGAAATTAATAAAAATGCTTTAAAAATTATTGTTGTTTTATTCTCCCCGGTATCAAAAGAAGGAAGCAAAATTAAATGTTTGATTCTAACAGCGTTGTCAGTGTAAACAATCTTCTAAGCCTGTTCTTTGTCCCGCTAAATAGTTGATAATGTGTACTCATTATGCTAACGACAATGTTGCAGTTTCGTAGAAATTAAAAACGTGTCGCCATTGTGCTCTGTTTATTATTTAAATAGAATATAAAAAGAGACATTCATAACATGTACATTTAAAAACTTAATATCATAGTTTTGTCAACATTGCTTACTAATACAGATATTGTATCTCGTCTTTATCCCTTACGGGGTACATAATAAAAAACATAGTAAGCACAGTAAAAAGCCATATGAATAAACTTTAAAGTATTATTAAACGCCATTATCCGTATAAAAACTACCCTTCAATCACAAGAGAAAGCTTCTTTCAGTTTTTCAGAAGATATAACGGCCATTGAAGCTTCGAGGGGCGAAGCGCCAGGGAACTTCAGCCAGAGGCGCATGGCTTCTTCGTAATTAGTCTTCAACATGAAAGCCATGCGGTCGCCATGTCTGTTTTTCTTCTTAGCAATCTTAATCACGGAGTTTTCATCGATTTTTTTGAGTTGGAGTTTCCTTAGAGCGCAGACGAGAGGCCAGAATGAGAATAGGTGATCGAAATGTTCAGTTCCCGTGACGGCTGAGAGGTACAGCTTGCATTTGTCGGCGTCTTCGTTGTCCCACGTGAGGCCGAGAAGCTTGGCTTCTTCTGACTCGATTTTGGGGAATTTGAGCCGGTTCTCGAAGACGAAAGCGGCGACCAGTCCAGTCAACCGGTTTTGGGTGAATTCGAAGATTTCCACTGGCACTTTGGGCCCTGTCCGCTTCACAATTAACGGCGAGCTGAAAAGTTAATGCTGATTATCATTTGCGATCGCCTAGCCTAGGGAACTAAAGGACTTCCTTGCGCGGAGTGTCCGTGTTGCTCTACGGCTAGTATGTATTATCTGTGATTAACAAACATAAAATAAAATTACACGAATTTTGACTAGGTACCTACATTAAAAAGAGTAATTATGAAGAATTTAAGTACCTACGTCATCATGTCACTTTCGCGACCCAATTTAAATACCTACTTACTTAAATATAATAGTAGAAAATTAATAATTGTGGGCGATGTTTTTTATTTTATCGATGACAATATGCCTGTGATAAAAATATACCTACTTAGTTCAAAATTACTTTTTTTTACTCTATGCTGTATTGTTGGGTTGCCAGGTCGCCTAACCTAATAGCCGGACAGACCAGCCAGTTTGGCCGGACGGCCGGACATTTGGGTAGAAAGGCCGGACATTTGGGTAGAAAGGCCGGACACCCTACATTATTAAGGATTTTGTCTCAGTATTATGGTACGGCGGCACTTCGGCCTGCGTGAGCGACCGATAGTCAATTATCGTCGCCTGCGCTCGGCCACGCTCATTTGCAAATTGTAAAAAGCTAACAAAAGCCGGACAAGCCGGACACCGTTTATTTTGGCCGGACACGCAATCAAAAAGCCTACCTATGTCCGGCTTTATCCGGACACTCTAGCTGTATGTAAACTTACTTCTTCGCGAGCCACAAGCCGTCCAAGACTTTACTCTTGCCAGGGTCCACAGTCTTCATGAGCTGTCGCAGCTTGTACCCCTGGGAGAGGAACCACTCGATGTTAACACACACTTGAAGGAACTCTGCGTCCTTGTACACGTTGTAAAAGTCGTACCCAGAGAATATTGCCGTGTCTGGTTTCTTTGTCACCACACTCATTTTGTTATGGAGTCACTGAAAACTAAGAAGAAAAATATTTACACAATGTGCACTAATAGGAAAATCTCCGCTGCGCCTCTGATTTTATTCATTCAAGTCCAAATAAAGAATAATTAAAAAAAAGCATTAGGTATACAGGATCGAATTTTTGGGAAAAGGAACAAGGAAATGTTCAAATATTTTTGAAAATTCACTTGCCTTATCGGGAATCGAACTAGGTATCTAAAATCTCAGAAAAAACAACATCGGACGATAGCGTCAATAATAAGGATCTAATCTCTCTGACGAACATGGTAAAGTAAATAATTTAAAAAAAATACTCCACCTGTATATTTATATTTTATTATATATATTATATAGGTATTACGAGTATTGTTATACTTACTAGAAGGCCTCAACCACTTGCAATGTAAAATGTGTTTTTACTGAATAAATGATTTTGTATTTTTTTTTGTATTTTTGTATATAGGTTTGAACTAATATTTGATTTATTTTTAACAAAATTCAAAAAAAGTACTGTGAAGATTGTTTACATAATAGGACAATCCATACTAATATTATAAATGCGAAAGTTTGGATGTGACTTTGTGAGTTTGTGAGGATGTTTGTTACTCAATCACGCAAAATCTACTGGACGGATTTCGATGAAATTTGGTACAGAGGTAGATAATGACCTGGAATAGCACATAGGCTACTTTTTATCCCGGGAAAAAGCACTGTTCCCGTGGGAAATTCACGCGGGCGAAGCCGCGGGCAAAAGCTAGTTATGAATAAATGAACCTTACGTAGTCCATTTCTGACATTTAACAGTATCAATACTAAAATTATATTTGATAATATTGATAAATTAATCAATCATTTCTGTGGTTCTACTCTACATTAAAAGATTTTTACAAATGTACTTAAGTAGGTACGTATTAATATAAAGCAAAGAGTTAATCACTACGTTTAAGGGGTACCTACCTTCTATGTTGAGTCAGCAATAGCACAATGTTATTCTACTCTTGTGTACTACTGCTATGATAAATTTTAATTGGCAATAGAAATTCAGAATTAAAACTTAAATAATGTAGAGTTTCTCCTTAACTCGACGTCACACAAGAGCACTTATTAGTACTTAGTACTTAATGATTTTTTAATAATCTAATGACGACAGCACAACAATTTCACTAGTAAACAGTGCGTACCCAAACCGAAAAGTACCTAATGATTTATAAATAGCACAACAAAAGAATTCAATTGATACACAAATGAAGTTAACGCTAAACTCTGGTTGGGTAACAAGTCAGAAATGGCGGCAATTTGAAATGTAACACTGGAGTTTGAAATATTTAAAATAGTAAATCAAATCTAGTAAACTATTGACATTAATTATGTTACCATCAATATTTACCACTTTAGTAAAATTGCAAACGTCTTACATCTTTGTTCATTGAGAGTTAGTACTCGCAGAATTAGTTTTTAAAATTGCCGCCGTCCCTTTGTGTCAACTTTGGGGGTTATCTGTGGTCAGCTTGCAATGGCCAGTGATTCCCCAAGAATAGACAATGCACCTTGTTTTTTTTTGTCGCAAAGTTGTCTAACCTGATGGAACTTTCCTTTTTGGGAAGTGAATCGCTTTTAAGTTTCATTAAACGTTGTTGTTATGCATCTCACAGCACAGATGTTGATGTATAGATACCTATATTGATATACCTAAGTGACTTACTACATATTATGTATTCTTTAGGTAGTATAACAAATCTGTGGTCCTGCAGCGCTGCTCCCAGGATAAAAGCTCTACAATTAAGTACAGTTATTTTTTTCAGGTCTTATTATTGAGTATTATTTAGGTCAGGCCCTCAGATCACACCAGGCCAAATCCATTCTTAGTAAATTTCATGAAAATTCCAGTTTTGATAATTTTATAATTATCTACTCAATTTACTACTAGCCGCGCCCCGGGCCTTCGCTTCCGTGGGAATTTCAGGATAAAACTGTGAACTGTACCCTGTGAACTGTGAGTTATTCCCGGCATTTTTCTACCCGTATGATAAATTTTATCGAAATCCCTCCAGTAGATTTTGTGTGATTGAGTACCTAACAAACATCCTCATAAACTCACACCCATTATTAGGATTGATACTACGTTATGTAGTTAAGGGTCAGAAAGCGTGAATAAGAAAGTTAGATTTCACCCCCGACCCCCCTGTAAACTACAAGGGCGCCCCTCAGAGGAACTAAATAGTAAAATTTAGCTCCATCTATCTCATAATCTCTAAACCATCTAACAAACTGTTTTTTTATTTCAACCTTGTTCAACTTTGTTCTTGAAATACTTATTTAAAAATGAAAATCAAGAAAACTCAAATAAATGAATGCAAAATTAAGGAAAAGTATACAAAAAATGTGTTTTAGTCAGTGTTTTCGTAAAGCCACTTACGTAGTAAGTAATACATGTATAGTACGTTGAAATATGTAATGTAACATTTCGACAGTGATGTCATATTAGCGTTTTAGCCTGAGAACAATAACATTGTTCAGTATGGCGAAAAAAAATAATTCTAGAATAGCGATTTTCTTTTTTTATCGCTTAGATAAATTATCTTACAACATGTTGTGATAAAAATCCACAAAAAAATCGACACGCATATGCAAATAAATAAATAAATTATGTAAAAAAATTATTACAACTGAACAGAAAATTGCTAACAGGAATATTGTATTTATTATAAAGTAGATATTGTACTGATTCTCTCTGTTTAAGTATAATCCAACTTTTTTGTATTTCGGAAATCATCGATTTAATTTAAAATATTTTAATTATTCTTTAAAAAATAAAATCTTTTGGTATAAAAAAATTAACAATAAAGAAAAAACTTTTTTAACGATCCTTTATACAATTCTTTATATTTTATTTCAAATCCAATAAAAAAAATATGTGCAAAAATATATGAGTATTATTGCTTGAAAAAAAATTACAACAGGATTTTTTTTTGGTAGACTTTTATTTCTGCACTATCAATAAACAGACAGATGTGAAATCCAACACATTAAGTGTTATTCTCGTAATAAATTTAATGAAAGTTCGTAGCGATTTATCGCGGGGTTGAAGCGGGGTGCGGGCGGGTCACAAGTCTGCCGGCCGGCCGACCGCTCGCCGCTCGCTCTGTACTGCGGCGCATGCGCGGGGTAGGGTGCGGGCGGGGCGGGGACACTCAAGGACGCGGAAGGAACTCGTACGCATTAATCGTCTTGTGACAATTCAGGCTCGAAACTCTGAAGGTATTAAGAAGGTAATCTGTAGTAGGTTATCTGCCTACTACAGATAACATCTCATCTCATTAACATTAATAAATACAAAATATTTTATTTCATTTATTTCATTTCATTTATTCATAAAGATACATCCAGATTCACAGACAATAAATCCAAAACACCTGCATGTCATACATAAAAAAAAAAAAAATTAACAAAGATTGAAAATTAAGGTAAATAGTAATAATTAGATCATATTATATTATAAAATTAATTGAATTTAGGTACATCATAACATTTCGAGTAAATATATCAAAAGAGTCATTAAATATATCTGCCTCATTGTGTTTGATGAGCATGTCCCCGAGCAGCTGCTGGGCTCTCACAGTTGGAGCATTCCTCGCATAGCACGTGCGGACAGGCGGAGGGGTGAGCAAGTGCGTTCTTCTTCGAGAAACATCTCCTCCCCGATGATTCCAGCGTGAGGGAGCATGCAATCCTAGTTGCTCTAATACGGATTTATTGTTTACCTTATTATTAAGTACTAAGTAATAATGGATTAAAAGAAGCATTTTCCTACGGAATATCAAAGTATTCAAATCCACCATACCTACTACAAAAGCAGACGGGTAAAGATACGGGTAGTATCCGTAGGCTCTTTTATATAACCATCTTGCGTATTTCCTCTGCACTTTCTCAACTATAACAGCGTACGTACTTTCATATGGATCCCAAATTATTGCTCCATACTCCAATTTACTCCTAACGTAAGCATTGTACAGCGTCATGGCAACTTTATTACGTTTACAATAACGCATCTTTACAACTGTGAAAGAATTTTTGAAAACGGTTCAGCAGTTCCTGATTTTATCGCATTCAAAAAACAAACAAATAAACAACTAAACTCTTCAGCTATAAAATATTATTAAAATAGATAACGGAGATGCGTGACATATTCACAGAATGTTTTATTAAATCCTGTACGCTTATTCGAAGCCCATCGATTATAATAATATTTGAGAGCGGCTCTTCCGGTTTCCTTTTTATCGCTAAATAATTCCGTTTTTCAACCGTTTTTCGCCCTTCCACCGCCCCGCAGGCGAAGTGGTGGGGGCACGTGAGCGCCCCGACTTCGCTCTAGCTTCATTGGCGTCTGATTTCCCGCCACGTACGGTCGTGTTTAAGAGCTACACAAAAACATTTTGTGGCCTGGCAACATTTTTGTTTTTACCACGACCGTTATACATCGCGTAAGTTAAAATTTAAATTTTTTGTACTGCAACGATGTTTGTCGTTCGATTTACTATAACTAATAATTATTTTTTATTCCGAATCCGTGTTTTCTTTCAGCAGTGACTGAATTTCAGTGTTTAATGTGTGAATTCGTTTCAGTAAAATGAGTGATCACATTAAGGATAATTTCGTTCGCCCTCGGAGGCGATCAAGGTCATCGTCAAGTTCAAGTTCGAGTAGTAGCAGTTCTGGAGCTAAGTCTCTGAGACAAAGGCGATGAGAACGTGAGGCTAAACAGGAGAAAAAGTTAGAACAGCTTGCAAAATCGGTGAGTGATTTGCAAAATCAATTCTATTCATAAAATCACAGTACTCCTGTTTACTCCCAGTATGATCAGTCAAATAACGAGTTTATTGATGCAAATATTAGTGGAGAATTATACGATTACCCTTCGCATGATAATTTTGAGGCAGCATGCGCATCTAAGGATGTTCAGCCAAGTACAAGTAAACAATTAGATTTTAACATATCTCTGAATACAAGTCTTAAGGAGCCTTCAGTTTCAAAGGCACTGGAAGCTTTTGTAAACTCTCTTAAGGACATTCAACGTTTCGGGGAATCATCCTGGTCAGATGTTCGATATTCCGAAGTGCAAAAATCTTACTCCCACGCCCCTGGGTTTATTGAATTAGAGGCTAATGACGAAGTTAAGGCTTTTGATACCTCAAAGACCCTGGCTTATGTTGAGAGGTCTTTCGCTGCCCTTACCTTTGCTATGTTAAAACAAAAGAGGTTTTAGAAAAGAGTTTACAGGATTTGTTATTTAAAGCTAGTAAAACCGAAGGACTGTCTTATGCTGATTTAAAGGAAAAAATAGAAAATATTTTTATTAATGGTGAGTATCACAAGGTATCTGTGGATGCACTGCAATTAGTATGTGGTTACAGAGCAGACCTAGTACAGCAAAGACGTGAAAGCGTACTGAAGTTTGTTAAGAAGCCTCTCCTGAAGGTATCGTTGCGTAAGATCCCTCCTACATGTGAGAATCTTTTTGCAACAGAAACTTTTGCAGCTAATGCGGAAAAAGCTGGAGGTATCCGCAAGTCCTTTTGGCCTAGTTCGAAAGCTGCTCCTGCTGCGCATGCAGGCAGCAGTAACCAGCACCACCCTGCACAAGGGCGAGTTGCATCTGTGCCACCATCAGGCAATTACAGAAAACGTGTACCTGCGCAAGGTACTTGCTATCATCACTGTAATCATGCACCCGCGCAGGGTCATAATAGTAATTACAGTTGCTCTCGTTGTCCTGCGCAAGGACCAAACAATAGTGGGAATCAAAGAGCTTCCTCGCGCTATAACAATACATTTCATGCAAAAAGCGAGCATGTGCCATCGGGTTCTCATCCCGCTGCAAAGCGACGACAAACGTCTCCCGCTTGCCATGATAAGCCCAAAAATAAGCGTCGAAGATATTGACTCGAGGATATTTCGGACAGGGCAGCTTCAAAATTTTTATACCGTTTGGCAGCAGGTGGGGGCCCCTCCGTATATACTCAAAGTGATTCGAGGGTACCGCATACCCTTTACAAAGAAGCCACCATTAGTAAAGCCCACCAGAAGCTACCAAACCCAAAGCTCTCCCGAAATGTCAAATATAATTTTAGAACTCAAGAGGCAAGGAGTTCTGGTCCCGGCACGCAAAGGCCCGAGTTTTTTGTCAACAGTTTTTCTCGTACCAAAGAGCGATGGCTCCCAGCGGCCAATATTCAATCTCAAAGCCTTAAATGCGTATGTAAAGCTGGAAAAATTTCACCTTATAAATATGAACAGGGTTCCAGACTTTCTCCAAGAAGGAGATTGGGTGGCCAAGATAGACATATCTCAGGCGTATTTTCACCTGGCCCTAGCGGAAAGTCACAGGAGGTTTGTTCGAATTCAGTACCAGGACGAATTACTCGAGATGACTTGTCTGCCATTTGGCTTAAGTTCGACTCCAAGGGTTTTCGCCTCTGTGACCAATTGGATCGCCCAGATTTTACGCGATCAAGGCGTGAGGGTGATTGTCTACCTGGACGATAACTTATTAGCCAACCAGGATCGTCAGATTTTATGCAATCATGTGCAGTTAATAACAGACACGTTGTTCAGACTGGGCTGGCAAATCAACTGCCAGAAGTCGGTATTTGCACCTCAGACTTCAATCGAATATCACGGAATTATTTGGGATCCCTGGCAAGGAACGAAGAGCCTTCCAAACAAAAAAATTGTGAAAATAACAGAACTCTTGTTGAAGTTACTTCACGATCGCAAGGCGAATTTGGTGCAGATTCAAAGTCTAGTGGGAATATTAAATTTCGCCAGCTTTGCGATTCCCAGAGGTCGATTGAATCATCGACATGTGCCGAACTTTTTACACGTTCTAATGCAAGAAAATCCAAGAAAGCGTTTGTCTCTGCCGAACCCAGTTCTTCAGGATCTCTATTGGTGGCAGGAGAACTTCAGCATGGCTTCACCACTGCATGCGCCTCCCCTACGCAGTTTCTGACAACAGATGCATCGGATTGCGCGTGGGGAGCCAAGTTGAACAATCTTTGCCTATCAGGATCGTGGTACGAGTCGGAGAGATTGCTCCACTGCAACGAGAAGGAACTTTTGGCAGTTTTGAAGGTATTAGAACAATGCCAAGATCTAGGTCTTTGCCAGACATCAATTCTCCTGCAGACCGACAGTCGCACGGTACAAGCGTGTTTGCGAAACGAAGGTGGCACTCAGTCAACATGCTTAATGAATCTGACATACAACATTTATCAGATCTTAGAGCGTCATTTTATAAGTTTAAAAGTTTGTCACCTTCCTGGTATGTTCAACAACGATGCCAATTGCCTATCGAGACACAAACCGCTTCCGGAATGGCACTTGCTACCGGCAGCGACGGCAGTGGTTTTTGCCAAATGGGGAACGCCCGAAATAGACCTTTTTGAGTCCCAGACAGCCCATGTAGTGCCACAATATGTGTCACTCGATCAGAACAACAAGGAGGCAGTTTTTCAGGATGCCTTCAGCAGGAGTTGGAATTTCAGATTGGCATGGATTTTCCCTTCCCCTTGCCTTATGCCAAGAGTCCTTCAACTCCTAAATCAGGCAGTAGGAACGTACATGATAGCGACGCCCAGATGGAATCAGCTTTTCTGGAGGGCGGACATCAAGCACAGAGCCCTGGCTCCTCCACACACGGTCTGGAAGCTTCAGGAAGTGTTATTAGATGTGTCAACTCAATCACCTCCACCGAAAGTCGAAGAGATGTATCTCGAAATTTGGAAATGTGCGGGTGGTTTGATGACTTAGAGGAATGGTCGGTGGAACAGAAATCTCTTTTGCAATCTGGCTGGAGAGCGTCCACAATTAAAACTTATAATATTGCTTGGGCCCGTTGGCGTACGTGGACAGTGGAAAATAAAGTTTCGGTAAACAAACCAACTGGTTGGGATTTAGCACGTTATTTATGTGATCTGCATCAGAAAGAAGGTTTATCATACAGTACCATTTTACTGCACAAGTCTGTAGTAGCAACGTTGTGTGCACCAGACTTATCAGGAACATTAAGTTCCCATAAGCTTGTTAAGCAAGCATTAAAAGCTATCTCTTTGAAGAGTCCCAAAGATCCAAAACCACCGATATGGGATGTATCGGAAGTTACGGCTTACTTAGAAAATAAGGAGGTGCCACTTACCCTTTATGAGGTTTCTAAACGTACAGCTATATTACTGTTATTATATTCTGGCCGCCGGGTTCATGACCTCACTCTGCTGAGCATAGATTCGGAGCATTGTGCAGTTTCAGAGGAAAGCTTAGTTTTATGGCCGGGTTTTGGTTCCAAAACGGATAGATCAGACTATCGTCAATCGGGCTGGCGTCTTAGTAGTGCGCCAGTAAGAGAAATAGACCCCGTATACTGGGTCACTATGCTAATACAACTGGGGCAAGAGCGAAGAGAGTCATGCAATACGTCTAAGCTTTTTGTCACCGCCAGAGGTGAACCACGCCCTGCTTCAAAAACTATAATTGCCGGCTGGATTAAATCTACACTTCGAGATGCAGGCATTAAAGCTACTCCGGGCAGTGCGAGGGCCGCAGTGGCATCAAAAAATTGGATAAACAATTTTTCAATAGATCAAATCACGTCTCAAGGCAACTGGCGTTCAGGAGACACTTTCAGGAAATATTATTGTAGAGAGATTCGACAAGCGATAGCTGATTCTTTCTTAAGTTCATTGTTTACAGCAATTTAGATCACCGTAAACAAGAATTATTTTAATTCATTTGTTAATTTATTTAATACTAGCTTTTGCCCGCGGCTTCGCCCGCGTGAATTTCCCACGGGAACAGTGCTTTTTCCCGGGATAAAAAGTAGCCTATGTGCTATTCCAGGTCATTATCTACCTCTGTACCAAATTTCATCGAAATCCGTCCAGTAGATTTTGCGTGATTGAGTAACAAACATCCTCACAAACTCACAAATTCACAAACTCACAAACTCACAAACTCACATCCAAACTTTCGCATTTATAATATTAGTATGGATGAGCATAATCAGTTTCACATGTGTGTGTATTTAAGTTAATACTGATTTTATAATTTTTTGTTCAAAAATAAATATTACATTGAAAATTTTCATCTTTGATTTTCATAATATATACCTATACACAGAAATAAATTCTTATCACATTGGCTTCCTTCCTTCCACCGCCAGGCGATACCAAACATGTCTCTCAAATATTATTATAATCGATGGGCTTCGAATAAGAGTACAGGATTTAATATACGCGTTTTACTTTACAATAAAATGCTTATTAAATACTTACCTTATTCGAAGCCCATCGATTAAGTCCTGCCTGGCAGACTTTTTCATAGAGCCAAAGAAGCTAGAGCGAAGTCGGGGCGCCCACGTGCCCCCACCACTTCGCCTGCGGGGCGGTGGAAGGACGAAAAACGGTTGAAAAACGGAATTATTTAGCGATAAAAAGGGAAACGGAAGAGCCGCTCTCAAATATTATTATAATCGATGGGCTTCGAATAAGGTAAGTATTTAATAAGCGTTTTATTGTAAGGAAAAACGTGTATATTGTACGTAATACACCTCATTTTTACCATGAAAAATTAATAATATTATTGCCCTATGGAGTAAAGGTGCCAAGCATTTTAAAATTTTAAATCATATACTCTAGTACTATTATATATTCTGGGATCATAGTCAGTGCGTATGATACCTACACACATAAGCTACTTCGTGTATCTTCCGCGCTACACAGTGATCGAAATTGAACCGTATGCGTTCTATGTTTAAGGTTTTAAAATTGTGTTTATGCGGTTAGATTTTTAGATGGATTTTTGTATTTCCGAATCTTGTTTTATATGAAACCAAAAGTCTACCAAAAATAACTTATGTTATATTTTTGCACTGTGTTTTAAAGAAGAGATATTATTTTTTTTTGTTCCAGTAATGTTATTTATTAGATTTTTTTTAGAAATAAGCTTAAAGAATATTTGCTTCTTTTAAATACTTCAAAAAGGCATATATCATTTTTACCATAGCTTTTACAATGGTATAAAGCTGATTAGCTAAATTTATTAAAAAAAAAACATTTCCTCTTATTTTTATTATTGGATTTTATTGTCGTCATTATTATTTTGGTTACTTAAGGCGTTAGATTCCCTTTATTCTTTTGTTTTTGCGGGCAAAGCATGACGCGGACACCCCGCACCCCCGCTGTATAATCACGCGCTCTCAGAGACAACGCCAATACACCCGCGCTCGAGTAATCTATAACATTTTATCAACAGTAAAAATAGTAGGTATGTCTGTAGGTACAGTGAATATATATTAAACAAAAAAAAAATTGTGTGATGAAGAAATACTGAGAGAACATAATTTTAAGAATTTTATCAGTTTGTTTGTCTTTGTTTGTATGTTTGTTTATTTATTTTAACATGCTAATCATTAGAACTACTGAATTAATTTGAATGAAACTTTTTATAAGGTACTAGCTGTTGCCCGCGACTTCGTCCGCGTAACTCATGCCTTGACTTCATTAACTTTTTTTTAAATGAACCGATTTTGATGAAACAAACTGTAAATGTTTTGCTGAAACAAAGCAATTGGTGAAAATTTTAAGTAAATCGGTTCAGTGCTTTCGGAGATTAGCGTGATCATACATACAGACAGACAGACAAAAAATAAAAAAAAATAATTTTTTTCTTCTTTTTTTTTCTTCTTTCTTTTATTCTTTTTAAGTGTCCCTCTATCCATTTCAGTCAAAGTACTAAATGTACAGACAAAATATTTTTACTGTTTTATTATATGTATATATGTAGATGTTTTATTATACCTATGTATAGATAAATGATTTTGTAAATACAAAACTGACTATCAATGGTAAGTAGATACCATTAAGATTTTTTTTTCTTTATTAATGAGAAAGTGAGTTTGTTTGTTTATTTGTTCGTTTGTCTGTTACCTCTTCACTAATTTACACACACACATACACATAGTTAGAGGTACTGAGAAGGACATAGGGTACCTTTCATCCCGGGAAAAAGCACTGTTCTCATGGGAAATTCACGCGGGCGAAGCCGCGGGCAAAAGCTAGTTAGAAAATACATTTGTGCATAAAAATTTCTTCCTTTATCCTTATTTCTCATGACTAAGGATCGGGATGTTTATGTGGAATGAAACACTCATAACGACTATTTTGATAATTTTAAAGGAATGATTTGCCACAGCGATCTCCATTTCACACGCGAACTAAGTCGCGGGCACTAGCTAATAAAAATATTATCTTATATACGATTCACTAATATTTCACAAAGAAACCTTTCACAAATGATCATAAAATATCGCATTCTACTAACCTATCATTTTAAAAATGGTAGTATGATACATAAAAATTTTACAAATCATTTTCACTATAATTGGATTACATGTACATACATACCCACATCGAAGGAGGGGACACCATCCATCCTTGGGGAGGCCTTTGTCCAGCAGTGGATGTCTTTCGGCTGAGAGAGGGAGGGGAGGGGACATACCCACATAAATATTGTCACCCCCTTTTTCCCGTGGGGGTAGGCAGAGACTACTATAGGTAGGATTACTAAAATAGGTATCAATAAACTGTCAGCTACACCACTATTTTAGCGCCACCAAGTGTGCGCTAACGCTTGCCCCACTCGGCAGCGGCAGCGAGGCGTGGTGAACGAAACGACCAACCAAACAAAGACGGCACTTTGTTACGAGCAGCGGAACGCGACGGTCGCAAGGATGCGCATCCCCAGATATTTTTGTGGTTTCATTGCTAATATCACATTAATTGGGCAAATTTAGATAAATATTTAAATAATAATATTATTTATTTATTTCACCTGTAGTTTACAAAACTTTTATTTCACCAAAATAATCTCTTGACAGAGTCATGGTTTTACAAATAAGGTCACAGCTAAAATAGTTTTTTTTTACAATGGTATGAAATGCTAGTCCCCCGATTCTTAAAAATAAATGGCCAAGTGCGAATCAAACTCCCGCAGCGAGGGTTTCGTCTATGCAAAGCATCTCACATTATTGCTCTAACTGAAAGACCAACTAGTTTCAAAAAGAAACTTTGCAGTTTTGATCCCTACATATATATTGATAGAAGTTTAGACTTCTAACAATATTTTTACAGTTTTCAGATTTATTGCTGTACAAGTACTATAAGACCTTTTTGGTTACCAAATTTCATAATTTTAGGTCAACGGGAAGTACGATAGGTTTTAGTTGCCTTCTGAATTTGCATAATTTGCGAAAATTTGCTATAATTATTCACGGTTATATTTGTTGATTGAGTCGACATATAAATTTGATTATTTTACAGCTGAAACAGACCATAAACCCAATTAGAGTTGAAAATGACCAAAGTGACTGAATTTGACTGACAAAATCGGTCATTTATGGTCATTTTCATCGCAAGTGTTTTCACCGATTGCAAAGGAAGGGTCAGGTTTTTCACGCGTATTCTGTAGGTTTTTTCCGCGGCTTTGCCGGTTGATATTTGAGATAAAAGAATCTATTAGTCTCATATATATGTACCTTAACAATTGAATTTAATAAAAGAAGTAAAAAAATAAATAACAAAATTTGACAACAGTTGATCGGTCATTTATCGTTTTAAACTTTTTTTAATTATGACCGGTCAGATTCGGTCATTTTACATCTCTAACCCAAGTATTAGATATAAATTTCAATTATATACCTTCATAAGTTCCTGAGTAAAATAATCTTGACAGACGGACGGATACGTGATCTTGTAAAGGTATCGTTTTTGCCTTTTGAGGTAAGGAACCCTAAACACACGACTGAAGAGAATACCAAATACTACTAAATTTAAGTCTTGGCAACGTATCCAGTGTAAAAAATAATACAATAATCATTTAGGTATAAGATAATGTGTTAGTAAAATCGTATATTTAACAACTGTGTAGTATTAAAGTCTGTTTTAAAAATATAATTTTTGAATCGTATTTTATGAAATGACTGTGCAACAATATTTTCATACTAATGTGAATAAAATGCTATCAGAGTTTGGGCTAATGTCATTTTGACTTTTTATACGATGTGCAAAAAATATTTCGGAGAAAATTAATAAAAATTTTTTACCAATTATTCTTTATAGTATTTTGTTTTCTATTAAATTAATTAAATAAAAAGAAGTTATACACATATATACATACACATACACGAACATATTTTTTAACTAAAGAAATAGATTATTCAAACGGTGTGTAAATGCCACCAACCAACGCACCATGATCAAAGTTGAGTAATTTAGACATTCTTTATATCAGAAAAAACTTACTTCGTTTTTACCGGATTGGTTGGTTTGTTGAAGATAGATAAAATAAAAATAATATTTTTATTGCATCTATTTTTTCTGCAGACCATACTTGCGTCTATGAGACCGAGTGACATGTTTTCTTAGTTTATTAAATTTGTACATTGATTATCAAATTACTTATCAAATTACTGATTATACATATTTAATAGGTATCTAAAAACTAGCTTTAGCCCGCGGCTTCGCCCGCGTAATTTGTTTTAGGATTTGTACTTACTGCTGCGGCGCAGCGATTCGAATTGGATCTTGATCACCGATCATACCTGATGTCATTTCTTGTGGTCTTGTTTAGGATTTTCTAGTTTTCGTTTGTAGTCACGAACTATTCCTATATCAGAACTGACAAATCACACAAATTGAGTTAGCCCCAAAGTTAGTTCGAGGCTTGTGTTTATGGGATACTAATTCAACGATACTATATTTTATAACAAAGCTTTTACCCGCGGTTTCGTCCGCGTGTTTTTCCCACAAGGACCTTGCTTTTTCCCGGGATGAAATGTACGTACCCTATGTCCTTCTCACTACTTCTATGTGTATGCGAAATTTCAGGAAAATTGGTTCAATAGATAAAGCTTGAAGATGTAACAAACAAATAAATGAATAAACAAATATATATTTGTTAGAATTGCGATAGTTAGGATACATAATATAGATAAACATTCAAGACCCAGGCCAATCTGAAAAAGATCATTTTCTATCTTGACCCGACCGGGGATCGATCCCTGGACCTCCGGTGTACGGTGTCCGGTGTACTAGTACAGCGTGATGGCCGTTGGGCCACGGAGGTCGTCAAATGGAGGAAAATTATTTCTATGGATATGTATGGATATATTTTTTGACTTTCTGTAATGCTCTCAAAATAATAAAATTGCCTTTAAATAAAATCAAATTTATATCAATTTACATCTACAACAAATTCCTTATCTAATAGTGAAACTGGCATAAAAATCCATAGCGTGGTTTAGGAGGAGTACAAGTTTAACAGACGGAGGTGAAGTGACTTTCATTTATTCTTGTAATGTACACAAGCACAGGTACAGCCGGCTGATTACTGTATGTTTTTCTCTACGCTACATGGTAAACAAAGCGGCAGGAATATTGACAGATGCGGAAACGAGCGACACAACCTCCTCGTTTGAAAGCCAGTGGCAGACTGCCGCCCGTCGCCCGCACAGAGCCCCGCTATGAAAAATGGGCGAATGATTTTTGTTTTATAAACATTAGTATGAAAAATGTTGCTCGATTTGAATGAAAATCTAAGCGATTGAAGTATAATAAATGGTGTCTCTTTTGATGTAAAAATTTTCCCGAACGTCATTGCCATTTCGGAACAGTAAGGAAATTATAAAAATGCATGTCTTTCCGTTTTTATTTTTTTTCATATAGTAGTTTTTATCTTACAATAAAAATAATCTAAACAAATGTTCTTAAAGAGTTGATAGTACACATATATTTTTTTCAGATTTTTCTGGCTAATCACAGCTGAGCTTTAGTCCTTACAAAAACACCATTTCACAGAACAACGGCAATCCTAACGCCTTAAGCACGTTTCAAAATAATAACCTCTGTTATTGTTAATGCTCTCCCAATGTGCCCCTATTTTTAATTTTCATTTTTTTTTAAGTCTTCCATATCAAAATTACTTTGGATTCGAAAATATAGTGTCTTAGAATTACCTAATATTTAATTATTTTCGGAAACCAGCCTGTTCGTGAGTTATTTTAGTTGGAACTCTATTTTTCTTGGGCTATTTGGCCAAACGGTTAAGTTGATGAAGTTAGATTAGGAGAGTGCTAGGTTCAAATCCTTGCTGTTATTTGGGAATTCGGTTTTCTTTTTTTAAACATAATTTTATGGTGAAAGTGATTTTGTTTTTTTGTTAGGTACCTCTTCACGTTTTATGTACCTTACCTACTAAACCAATCTTCCTGAAATTTCAAATACACATACCTAGTTAGAAGGACGGAGAAGGAACCTTTCATCCCGGGAAAAAGCACTGTTCCCGATGAAAATTCACGCGGGTGAAGCCGCGGGCAAAAACGAGTGTTATATAACATGAGGATTATGTTGAAAAAATCACAAAAATGATGAAAACCAAAAAAAAAAACGCGTAATATGCTCACAATGTAACTTAATAACTCCCTATTCTTTCGGCTCTATTTAAGATATGAATCGAGTGATATGATGATATAGTTACAAATACCTAAATGATTTATTCACTCATTTGTTTCACCGCTCACCTAGTGCGCTAAATGATAAAGATATAAATGAGTAATATGAATCTTTGAGATGAAAAGATCTCTCTTTTCTTTTGAAGGACCTCTATCCTTACGGGGTACATAATAAAAAAACATAGTAAGCACAGTAAAAAGCCATATGAATAAACTTTTATTGAACGCCATTATCCGTATAAAAACTACCCTTCAGTCACAAGAGAAAGCTTCTTTTAGTCTTTCAGAAGATATAACGGCCATTGAAGCTTCGAGGGGCGAAGCGCCAGGGAACTTCAACCAGAGGCGCATGGCTTCTTCGTAATTAGTCTTCATCATGAAAGCCAGGCGGTCGCCATGTCTGTTTTTCTTCTTAGCAATCTTAATCACGGAGTTTTCATCGATTTTTTTGAGTTGGAGTTTCCTTAGAGCGCAGACGAGAGGCCAGAATGAGAATAGGTGATTGAAATGTTCAGTTCCCGTGACGGCTGAGAGGTACAGCTTACATTTGTCGGCGTCTTCGTTGTCCCACGTGAGGCCGAGAAACTTGGCTTCTTCTGACTCGATTTTGGGGAATTTGAGCCGGTTTTCGAAAACGAAAGCGGCAACTAGTCCAGTCAGCCGTTTTTCGGTGAATTCGAAGATTCCCACTGGTACTTTGGGCCCGGTCTGCTTCACCAGTAACGGCGAGCTGAAATGTTTCGTTTGGATTATTATTTTGCGATCTGGATGATGGTTAGCATCTTCGGGCAACACGGACTTCCAAACGCGTAGCGTCCGTGTTGCTCTATGCCTAGTATGTAATATCTGTTAACCTACATTAAAAATTGTAATTTTTACTTATGAATTATTATTAGCTCACACAAAAAAAGGTTACACAGTTGATTTAACGTTGTACTTAAGTATTTACTAAACTTATTTAGTAAAAACTAATATTGGAATTCAAATTTCTTTATGCCTTGCATTTTATATCTATGACGTAGCTACTCTATTTTGTGAGTCATATAAAGCGAAACAAAGGAAGTATACGTCATCATGTCACTTTCGCCGTTTCGCGACCCAACTTAAGTACCTAATTAAGTACAGTGTGATCCAAATAGTAGAAAATAATATTTAATTGTGGGCGATATTTTCCATTTCATCGATGACATGCCGATGATAAAAATATAGTTAAATAAACTAAATCAGTTTTTTACTTTATGCTGTATGTAAGCTTACTTCTTCGCGAGCCACAAGCCGTCCAAGTCTTTACTCTTGCCAGGGTCCACGGTATTCATGAGCTGTCGCAGCTTGTACCCCTGGGAGAGGAACCACTCGATGTTAGCACCCACTTGGAGGAACTCGGCATCCTTGTACAAATTGTAAAAGTCGTACCCAGAGAATATCTCCGTGTCTGGTTTCTTTGTCACCACACTCATTTTGTCATGGAGTCACTGAAAACTAAGAAAAAAACGAAAAATATTTACACAATGTGCACAAATAGGAAAATGTCCGCCGCGCCTTTGATTTCATTCATAGGAATCAAGTCCAAATTGAGTCCAAACAAAGAATAATTTAAAAAAAATATACAAAGTGGAATTTTTTGGGAAAAGGAACAAGGAAATGTTTAAATATTTTTGAAAATTCACTATTTCACACTCGGGTATCGAACTAGGTATCTAAAATCTGAAAAAATCAACACCTGTACTATCGAACAATAGCGTCAATAATAAGGATCAAATCTCTCTAACGAACATGGTGAAATAAATAATTTAAAAAAATACTTCACCTATAGGTATGCAACTCTACCATGAAACTAAAATACAAATCTAAAATAATTTAGGTATAGCTATCATTTATTGTCATAGCTGTGTAGATAAGATATAAGATAAGAAAAAAAATATTCAACTTCGTTTTCACCTATGTAATCATTCTTATATTTGTGAGGACCTGTAATTGGCTTCTCTAACCTATTGTTGTATAAATGGCTGTTGGTCTTCCTAATAAATAAAATAAAATAAAAGATTTTTTAATAGACAAATTATATAGGTTACGTTATAAATCAGAAATGGACTACCATTTCTGATTTATAACAGTATCAATACTAAAATTATCTATATCTATACATACATAGTTATAATGAAACAGTAAAAGTATTTTGTCTTTACAATTAGTAATTTTGACTGAAATGGATAGAGGGACACTTAAAAAGATTAATAGAAGCAAATTTTTTTTTTTAATTTCTTGTCTGTCTGTATGTATGTACGCGTTTCACGCAAAAACTTCTGGACGGATTTGAATGAAACTTTTTATGTTGTATAGCTATTAAGCCTGGGCAACATATTAGGCTATAATTGATTTTGAAAATTGTAGCAGAGTATATAGCAATGGAATTAAATAAAATATCTTGATCCTGTGGGATGTGCATTTATTGTTAGACAACACAAAAGCGAAGGTGTCAAACATTTAAAAAAAACAACATAGAACATACGTTCTAATGAGGTACAATTTACCATTAAAATAGTTCCTATTCAACACACCTCCTTAAATTGTACCGTAGAAGCTCTAATTAATACCTAATATAAAACTAACAGTAAGATAAAGTAAAATAATAACCAAAAAACATGACCAAAAAAATAAGCACTAACAATATCCTAACCTATACCTAAACCGCTAACACATGAATAATATTGGCAGCGGTTTCGTTAAGATATCTGCCAGCATCAAATCAGTAGAAATAAATGTCAATACAATATTTTTGTTATTTCTCAATGTATCCCTTAAGAAATGATGCTTTATGTCAATGTGCTTACTGCGGGCATTAAAAACAGGATCTTTTGCAAGTGTAATAGCTCCCTGATTGTCCGCATGCAACGTCACCCTACTAAAGTTATGTAACTCTATCTCACTTAATAAGCTGTTAAGGTAAATAGCTTCTTTCATGCTTAAAGCTAAGCTAACATACTCAGCTTCGCACGTTGAGGTAGCAACGCACTCTTGTTTTTGTGATTTCCCAGAAATCGCAGCACCTGCCAATATAAAAACATTTCCCGAAAAGCTTTTTCGATCTATATGACAGTTTCCAAAATCGCTATCTGAATACCCTATTAAAGACTTACCTGTCTTTTTATAGATAAGACCATATTCCCTGGTTCTTTTAAGATATCTTAAAATCCGTGTAGCTGCTTTCCAACATCCTTTATCAGCATTATCCACATACTGACCCATCTTTGCTACAGCATTGGCTATATCCGGCCTAGTACCTACGGATAAATAAATAAGACAGCCTATTAATTCCCTATACGGAAAGCTTTTATCGATATTTTCCTGCATGGGTTGTAACTTTAAACCCACCTCCATTGGCGTAATATGTATTTCTTTGCAATGTTTTTGTCCAAATTTATCAACAATTTTATCAATGAATGAAGTCTGTGACAACTTCAAACTCTTGTCACTCCTGACAATATCTATGCCTAAAATAAACTTTGAACTCTAAAATAAACTGAAAACTCCATAGTCCTTTAATTCGAACTCCTTGGCCAATTCAGATTTAAAGCTTTCAATAAAAACTTTTTTCTGACTTGCGATTAAAATATCATCGGTGTACACACAAACAAAGAGTTTGTTTCCGTCCTCGAGATTCTTGAAGTAGGTATAAACAAGGCTCGTTCAAAGATTGATTCAACTGCATTTTCTTCAGTTTTTCGTCCAATCTTATGTTCCATTGCCTGCCCGATTGTTTCAAACCATATAGAGATTTTGATAACTTACAAACGTTACCACCCGCCGCTATGTCAGTAAGCATTTGTCTAGCTCGTTCCCTGACCAAACTATCCTCTTCAGTTTTCAATAGTTTATTTAAACTGTCTTCTAGGAGCTCTGGAATTTTCATATACACCTCCTCTTCTAGATATCCATTTAGGTAAGCCGTATTGATATCTACCTGATGTATTTCCATATCTAGCTCCATAGACAATGCGGCAAGTAACCTGACTGTACTAAGCCTCATGACAGGAGCAAAAGTTTCACGATAGTCAATACCGTAGTGCTGACTAAAACCTCTTGCTACTAGTCTGGCTTTCTTCTTTTCAGTCTTGTCTATGTTAAGTTTCGTGGTGAGTACGTAGCGACATCCCACTATATCTCTATTAGGAGGTTTTTTAACAATCTTCCACGTATTATTTTTTACGAGACTTCGGATCTCTGACATGATCGCATCTTCCCATAATTTTTTCTCATTACTGGTCAGTGCTTCTCTCAATGTCACTTCTCCTGCCGTACCAACAAAGTCTTCACAATCGAGAAATTGTTCATGTGACTGTGTGTTATCATTGTTTTCTCTATTTTCACCTATTTCTAACCTATCCTCTTCCACTTCTTGCTCTTGCTCTGTTTGCACAGGAGCAACTTCCTCTTCCAACTCTTGCTCTCTGAGTACAGAAACCATCTTATATATCTTCTTCGGTCTACCTACTTGACCTCTTAGGATTCTTGGCCTACCTGGGGCTCTTTTTAATTCCTCATTTGGAGCTGCTTCGATGAGAGACTGTGATGGAATTTCTTCATCTGAAGATGGAGGTTGAACTGGTTCTACTGGTATTTCTCCGTTATGTTCAACTTGTGGTAATACTGGCTGTGGATTTATCTCTATTTCAACAAATCTCGTCGGATTCAAAGTAGATGACTCCACTTGAAATGGATCACCGGGCTCGTCGTTCCCAGATTTGTCGACATCTAAAAATCTAACATCCCTAGCAACAATTACTTTCCGATCTTTTGGTAACCATACTCTGTAACCTTTTTGATTCCTAGGATAACCTATAAAAATTCCGCGTTTGCTATGATCTGCAAACTTATCTTTATTTAAATCTTTATCCAAAACATATACCTTTGCTCCAAAAGATTGTAAATAATGAATTTGTACAGGTCTATCAAAAAACTTCTCACATGGTATATTACCATTGATCGCGCTAGATGGACATCTGTTTCTAATATGGCATGCAGTAACCACTGCATCAGCCCAAAAACCTGGTGACAGCCCTGATGATTACAAAATGCACCTTGCCATTTCGACAAGTGTCCTGTTTAATCTTTCTGCAATTCCGTTCTGTTGAGGGGTTCCGGAAATTGTAAGTCTCCTAGTTATCCCTTCCTTTTCCAGGAAGTCGTCGAACTCCCTACTACAATATTCGCCACCATTATCGGTGTGCAAATATTTGATGCGTTTACCAGTAATATTTTCTACATACTGCTTATATATTTTAAAAACCATAAAAACTAAACTCTTTTTACTTAGTAAGTAAACTTCACACCATCTTGTACAATCGTCAATAAACGTCACAAAATATTTTGCACCTCCTAAAGCTGTATTTTTCATCGGCCCTACAACATCAGAATAGACTATTTTTAAAACTTCGTCACAAGGTCCGCTAGAACTAGTAAAGGGTTTAGCACTCATCTTACCGCGAATGCATGTTTCGCAATCATGTAACTTCTTGACATTTGTCATATCTGTTTTAACCCTTAAGTTACAGTGATTAATGAGCTTCAATAAATCTTTCTTATTAAGATGACCTAAACGCTCGTGCCATACTTGAATATCAACTTTGTCGTTGGAAATCGCAAAAGCTCGAGCACATCGTTCGTTAACGTAATATAAATTACCCTGTCGATTTGCAACTAGTTTAACATCCCCTTTAGAAATCGTTGCATGCGTACAATCTTACCGTACCCTTACCTTGTACGAGAGCACTCTGATTAGTAGCCAAATTCAATTTTCCAGAAGTAGGTTGTAAAGTATTTCCAAAAAATGATTTTTCACCGCACAAATGACTTGTACAGCCGCTATCTAAGATCCATTTTTCCTGCTCGCAGTTTGCAGCAAGACAGTTATCTGTAAAAGAGTTAAAAGTTATAAACTCGTCATCAGTCTTAGAAGCTATATCACATTTAGACACATACTTTACACTATCTTTCTTTTCTTTCTTGAATTTGCACTCCGAGGCTTTGTGACCAGTTTGGTGACATTTGAAACATTTCATTATGAATTGTTTTTTCGTTTCAAATTGTTTTTCGTCGATTTTTTGTCTTTTCCTTATTATTTCGACCCTTTCCTTTTGCGATGAAAACCTTATTATCATTTCCCGCATTTCTTGCATTATTCTCCTCAATAATTTTAATTTTCAATACTTCAGGGTCCGGAAAATTGTCTCTCGACTCTATAGCACAGCGAAAATTTTCAAAACTTGGTGGCAAGCTATATAATAACATAATCGACGCTAAGTCATCATGAATATCGATATTCATATCATGAAGTTTATTTTTCGCATCGAAAAAATTTGCCAAATGGGTGTGAATATCATCACCTTCGTTCATTTTGTATAAGGTTAGCTGTTTTAACAAGGACGCCTTTCTGGCTGGTCCTTTTGATGCATAAATTGCTTCCAATTTCAACCACAATTGACGAGAAGTCTGGCAGTCTCTAATGTGTCTAAGTTCACTCGGGTTCATCGTTAGTACTAACTCAGCCCTCGCTTTCGCATCCTTTGACAACCACATCGCTTCCTCTGCGACTTCTGCTGGTCTTGGAATCTTTCCGTCTACGTAATCCCACAGATCATTCTTGACCAAAATCGCCTGCACTTGAATCCGCCATGAGTCATAATTTTCCCTACCGAGGTTTTCTATCCTCATAGTAGTCATTATTATCCCTCAATACGGCAGTACGGGCAGTCAACAAAAAACTTGTACTTTTTTTGTACTTACGTTTTTCCGATATTTTATTTCTTCACGTTGGATGAAATATTTAGCTACCAATCCTGGTTTATGCGCCCATAACCATTGTAGCAGAGTATATAGCAATGGAATTAAATAAAATATCTTGATCCTGTGGGATGTGCATTTATTGTTAGACAACACAAAAGCGAAGGTGTCAAACATTTAAAAAAAACAACATAGAACATACGTTCTAATGAGGTACAATTTACCATTAAAATAGTTCCTATTCAACAAAAATTGGAACACCTGATGAAGAACCTTAACAGAATAGCTAAACTATAAGAAATATGGAAACGGTACCTTTGCAAAAGTTTATTAATCTGACGAGCATTTTCTGTTGATGTATAAAAATCTAAGATCAGGATCATCTGATGAAGAATTTCAAGAGAGAGACCAGCTACACTATTACAAATATGGAAATGGCGCCTTAGCAAAAGTCGTTCAACCCGATGAGCATTTTCTGCTGACGTATAAAATTTGAAGGTTATGGAACATCTGATGAAAAACTCCAAGAGACCAGCTACTCTATAAAATAAATGGAAATGGGGCCATAGCAAGTCGTTCAACCTGATGAGCATTTTCTACTGACGTCTAAATAGACAGGACACGGGATAGGACAAAGAGGGACTCGGGTTGGGAGTGGTGGTACACGGGAAATTGTAGATAACGAGCAGACGAATTTTTTGATTCATTTTAACACCGCGACTGTACTACGAGTACATAAATATATTCCCGCGGGACACAGGATAACCAAATGGCTGAAATTTTGAGTACTAGAGTTTAGGTTACTACAGTTTGGAATACAAAAAGATTTTTCATCTAAGCGAAACACACGCGGGCGAAGCCGCGGGCAACAGCTTGTATTTGATAATATTAATAAATTAATCAATCAGTTCTACTCTAAAATTGAAAGATTTTTACAAATGTACTTAAGTAGGTACGTATAATATAAAGAGGTACCTGTACCTACCTACTATGTCGAGTCAGCAATTTAGCACAGTGTTATTCTATTGTGGCAAATTTTAATTTGCAATAGTAATTCAGAGTTAAAACTTCAGTACCTTAACTCGACGTCACACAAGAGAACTTATTAGTATTTAATGATTTTTTATTAAACTAATGACGACAGCACAACAATTTCACTAGTAAACATTGCGTACCCGAACCGAAAAGTACCTAATTATTTATAAATAGTACAAACAAAAGAATTCAATTGATACATAAATGAAGTTAACGCTAAACTCTGGTTGGGTCAAGTCAGAAATGGCGGCAATTTGAAATGTAACAGTGGAGTTTGAAATATTTAAAATAGTAAATCAAATCTAGTAAACTATTGACATTAATTATGTTATCATAAATATTTACCACTTTAGTAAAATTGCAAACGTCTTACATCTTTGTTCTTTGAGAATTAGTACTCGCAGGATTAGTTTTTAAAATTGCCGCCGTCCCTTTGTGGCAGCTTTGGGGGTTATCTGTGGTCAGCTTGCAATGGCCACTGGCCAGTGATTCCCCAAGAATATACAATGCACCTAAAGTCCATTTATTCATAATTGTTCTATTATGTAAACAATCCTACCATGTCTTTTTTAGGGTTCCGAAGTAAACAAGGAACCCATATAGTTTTGTCATGTCTGTTCGTCCGTCCGTCTGTATGCGGCTAATCTCAGAGACTACTAGTACTAGAAAGCTGTAATTTGGTAGAGCTATACATATTTATTACGCGGAGCGAACTGTAGAATAAAATTAGGATATTTTTTTAGGGGCCTCCCCTACACTAAAGTGGGGATGATTTTTTTTCTCTTGATTATACCATCGTGTGGGATATCATTTGATAGGTCTTTTAAAAATATTATGAGTGTCTGAAGAACATTTTTTGATTTAGGGATCCGTGTGCGAAATATTTAACTTTAAAGTGATAAATTTTGTTAGAGTCAAGTGTCCTCCCCTCGAACAGGAAAATGGTGGAGGGTGGGTACATGAAACAAATTATGATAACTAGCAAATATAATGAATTTAAAAGGAAAATTATCACGGCTATGTAGACTTTACCTTACAAAATTGATTTTAGTATGAAAAATATTCGTAGGTAAAATTTTAATTCTATATGATGGTATTTACTTAGGTTATTTACATTAGTTATATAAAAGTGGAAGTAAATATAAGTTCATGTGTCCGCATTTCTACAGGATGTACCTTCGGAACCCTACATTGCGCGTGGCCCAACACGCACTTGACCAATTATTTGATTTTACAACAATATCAATTAAAATAGACTTTTTAAGAAATTACTTTCGTGGTTATAAGCTTAAATAATTGTATTACTTTAGAATGTTTAGGTTTGAACTAATATATGATTTATTTTGAACAAAATTCAATAAAAAGTACTGTTAAGATTGTTTACGTAAAAGGACAAGTAAGAAAAAATTGAGTTTAGTTGTTTTTTTTTTGTCGCAAAGTTGTCTACTGATAGATATCTTTCCTTTTTGGGAAGTGAATCGCTTTTACGTTTCACTAATTAACGTTGTTATGCATCTCACAGCACAGGATGTTGATGTATAGATACCTATATTGATATACTTAAGTGATTTACTACATACTATATGTATTATTTAGGTATAATAAATCTGTGGTCCTGCAGCGCTGCTCCCAGGATAAAAGCTCTACAATTAAGTACCGTTATTTTTTTCAGGTCTTATTATTGAGTATTATTTAGGTCAGGCCCTCAGATCACACCAGGCCAAATCCATTCTTAGTAAACATGAAAATTCGAGTTTTGATAATTTGATAATTATCTACTCATTTTACTACTAGCCGCGCCCCGGGCCTTCGCTTCCGTACCCGTATGACAAATTTTATCGAAATCCGTCCAGTAGATTTTGCGTGATTGAGTACCTAACAAACATCCTCATAAACTCACACCCATTATTAGGATTGATACTGAATTTACGTTGTGTAGTTAAACTTTCAATTCAGCGTTTGACGTAGATAGAGCTATAACCATAATGCCTTTAATAAAAAAGGTCACTGTTTCGTTATACTTATTTTATTCAAGTTGGAGGCCCCATTTTGTAAATATGTCGGTCCATTCGTCACAATTACTGCTGGAGCGGAATAACAACGTGAGGTCTTGTTAGGTGCGCATCTTGTGGCCGACTGCTCATACATTTTCATGAGAGGTGATTTTATCCACCCATGTCGGTCGCTAGATTGTATGTCGTTAGGTAGGTGGTAAGTGCTTATTTTTGTCGGCACTGAGTAATGTCATAATCATTTTGTAAATACCAGCCGTTTCGATGTGTTCAGTAGGTAAACTTATAGAATTACTTGTACGATGTAAAATAATGTAAAGAAAATGTTACTTATTTATCATTTAGGTACAATTTAATCTCTACTTATTTATAAGTAACAGACTAATTGCTTCATTATTACTCTATACCTGCTGCTATTATTTCGTTATAACTTCCCTAGGTACTCTTGTTTTTTTCTTTTTAAAAAAATTACTACAAATGTTAAAAGTTTAGCAAATAAACAAACTGACTTCCGCATAATATCACATATTACCCAGTTAGGATTTGCCAACCGCATTCGAATTGGTCCTTCTGTCCTTCCGATTCCAACAGCCATAAAGGCACGTTGTAGTGTATTCATGTTTATTTTACTTTTATTCTTGTCTATTTTACTATTATGATTACTTATTTAGCTCAAAAATGTTCTTTTTTACACTTTCTATTGTAAAATTTCTACGTTGCTAAGGAATATTTCTTTAAACTTACCGTTATATCTTCATTTTTGGTTGTTTTATAGTATATATGTTTTTCCAACATATTTAATGTACTTTTCTACACTTTTCGATGATCACTTCTTTAAATTTTATTAAAATTATTTATGTCTTTCCTTATTATAAACAATTTTGATTGTCAAGGATTGTGACAAGTCAGATTTTATTTTTCTAAAATTCTATAAATTTCTATGCGAACCTCTTCACAAATGTTCTATTTTCGTATTTTATTTGAAAATTATGAAGCAATACGAAATTCTAAATCGAGGCCTATATAAAGACACTGAATGTCAGTCCGGGTCAGTCTTGATCTTCTGAGAAACAGAACGGTACGAACTATAAAGGTCTTGTCTCGGGGCCTGCTGACCCCGGGACCCTGCAAGCCTTCGCGTCGTTAATCAATATCTAACACGAAGAAGTTGCTGTGACCTGTGGATTGAAGTATGGAATAAAGGCACACACTATCGCCTGCCACCCCTGCTGTGCTGCTGTGACCTGTGGCCGAAGCCTGGATTAAAGGTACTCACTTTCGCCTGCCATCCCTACTGTACCGCCAGTACATCTTCAACCCTATTGTGCCGCCGGACAAACTTTACCCCCTGTCGGGATTTCCCCGGCTATCCTGTCCGTGCCGTATCCGTAATTTTATTTGGAACTCTATCCGTGTCTGTGCCGTATCCGTGATTTCTTTGGAACTCTGTCCGTGCCCGTGTGGTGTATTTTTTATATTTTAAATTGTATTTTCTATTAATTTAAATTAAATATTAATTTCTCTTAAAAATCTGTTATTATTACATAACAGTTGGCGCCCATCGCATCTTTTGGCTCTGTCTCTCCTCTAAATTCTAAAAACACACCTACACGTTCTCTTAATTTTGGCTTAGATTCTCGACCTTAAACACTAAATTAACTTCACACTGGTCTCTTTTTCACATTGAACTCATTAATACTCAATATTTATTCAATAAATATTTATTTTATTGACTAACTTGACTTGGACTTAGACTCTATAACTTGACTTTAACTCTTTACTAAACTAAGGTACTATACTTAGGTACTTTACTTTGTACAAGTACTCCTAAACTTCTACTAAAATGTCTCGTCCAATTGCATATAGTCTGCTCAATAAAGCCGAGTTAGAATACGAAGTCAAGGTTAGACTGGAGGAACCAGCTGATAAGCTCCCTCAATTAAAAAAACAAGTCGTTTCACTTACGCAATCTATATTGAGTGATGACATTATAGATTCTCCTTTGCCAATTGAGGATGATCTCAACGGGATTGAAGCTACATTAACTTACACTGAATTAAAATTAGTCTCACTTGAGTCGGGTAACTCAAAAATTCTCCCTAAAATAGAGACTTATTTAAATCATCTACACTATCGCTTAGATAGAATTGATTTAGATTTACACAGTGATAAAAAAGAAGAATTTGATGTCCTCAAAGATAAATTTGTCGAACTTGAAAAACGATTTGAACCTTTTACTTTTCTGAACGCAGAGCAAAATGTTTCCACGCCCACTCCACCCCTTCCTCAAATTACAACTTCACCTCTTCCTCAATCTTCTTCTTCTGTTCTCAGTAGTTTCAATCCTGAAATCCTACAAAATTTGGTACTTCCTTCTTCCTTAAACGACCTAAAAAAGATTTGCTATGATGGTAAAACCTGTCCGAAATCTTTTCTTCAAAAAATAGAAGAATTTCGTATTTCTCGAAATATTTCGAAAGAGAAACTTCTAAACAAAGCTTTCGAAATTTTTACTGACAATGCTTTACATTGGTTTAGATTTCAAAAAGAACTAAATTCTAACTTAACTTGGGATGAAGTTACTAATCTTTTGATAAGAGACTTCGGTGAACCTAACTACGACTATAAACTACTAAATGCCATCAGGAATCGAACCCAAGGTGACAATGAATCCATTGTAATTTATGTCTCACTTATGTTCGGTATGTTCTCACGTCTTACCAAAAAACTTTCCGAGTCTGAGAAACTCGAAATTTTACTAAGGAACATAAGACCTTGTTATTCGATGTTCGTAGCCTTAAAAGATGTTGACTCTGTCGTTTCTTTGATCAATACCTGTCAAAGTTATGAGAAAATTCTAGATAGAGATAAAAACTTTAAGGAACCTGATAATGAAAATAATTCTTTTAGCTCAGAATTTAATTATAAATTACCTTCCCCTTCTACTTCTAATGCTAAACAATTCTTCAACAAAAATAATTTTCAGTCTCAGTTTCAAAAACATACTTACTTTAATAAAAATAACTCTCAGCCTCAATCGAAGCAATCTGTAAATACAATTAATAAGTCTGCTAGTGTATCTCCTAATCCTAATATCTATTGCGTACGCTGTCGTACCAATGGTCATTCTCTTAACGAATGTCTTCAACCTAGATTTTTAATATGTTTTAAATGTGGTACAAAGGATGTTAAAACTCCTGATTGCCCTAAATGCAATGCCGGCAAATCTTCAACTAATTCAAAAAACTAAAATGTGACTTGGATAATAAATTTAATCAAAAAGATTGGAATGATTGGTTATTAACAATAAAAAACTTTTTCCTCTGTTATAGAACTTCTTCTGTTCTCTATGAGAATGAAAAGGATTCTAATCGTCCTTTTATCAATGTATCAATTGATAATGTTTCATTATCAGGACTTTTAGATAGTGGCAGTTCTTTAACTATTTTAGGAAAAAATTCACATCTTGAAATTCTGAAATTGGGTTTCTCGTTATCCAAGTCTAAGTCGGTTGTTGTGTCTACTGCTAATAATCATAAACTCAAATCTTTAGGTCACTTTGATCTTCCTATTACTTTTAATGGTCAAACTCATTTAATTAGAGCTTTCGTTTTCCCAGAAATAACTCCCTCACTAATCCTTGGGGTAGATTTTTGGAAAAAGTTTAACTTAGTACCTAACTTATTTTCTACAATATTTAATAATAATTGTCTTGCAATTTCAGACGATAAAAAAATTTTACCTTACGATAATCTTTCTAAATCTCAGAAGGATATCGCTGATGATATCATTAATCGTTTTAAAAGTATTTCTTTTGAAGAAAAGGGTGAGTTAGGTCGAACTAACCTAATTTGTCATAAAATCGATACTGGCGATAATCCTCCCATTAAACAACGCTCGTATAGACTTTCTCCTATAAAACAACATGCGCTAATCAACGAGGTTGATAAGATGCTTGAATGGAAAGTTATTGAAAAATGTGAGAGTCCTTGGTTATCTCCCGTTTTAATAACTCCTAAAAAGAATGGCGAATGGTGATTCTGCGTCGATAGCAGAAAACTTAATTCAATTACTCGAAAAGATGCTTATGTCTCCCTTTAATCAATGAAATACTGGATCATTTGAAAAATGCTAAATACCTTTCTAGCATTGATATTGCTAAAGCTTTTTGGGAAATTCCCCTAAATCCTGCTGACAGAGATAAAACAGCATTTTATGTGCCTGGTAGAGGAATGTACAGATTTGTTGTCATGCCCTTCGGACTTACTAATGCTCCAGCTACTCAACAACGTCTTATGGATACGTTATTTACTCCTGAATTTGATAATAAAGTCTTTTGTTATCTTGATGATATCGTTATTATTAGCGAATCATTCGAGGAACATATATCGTTTCTAATCAAAGTATTTGAAAAACTATCTTATGCCGGTCTAACTATTAACTTTGAAAAGAGTGTATTCTTTAAAAACGAATTAAAATACTTAGGTTACGTGGTAAATGAACACGGTCTTTGTGCTGATCCTAAAAAATTGATTCTATTCTGGAATACCCTATTCCATCTTCTCGTAAAGAAGTTCGTCGATTTTTAGGAACATGTAGCTGGTTCCGTCGATTTATTCCTAATTTTAGCACTATTGCTGCTCCGCTTAATAAACTAAATAGTGGTGGTAAAAATGCTGCTAAATTTATTTGGAATTTTGAAGCTAATCAAGCTTTCCTTAAATTAAAAGAAGCTTTAGTAACTACACCAGTACTTTCTTGTCCTGATTTCAATCTCCCTTTTTCAGTGCACACTGATGCATCAAATTTTGGTATAGGAGCTATGCTTACTCAAATAAAAGAAGACAAAGAAGTTGTCATAGCTTATATGAGTAAATCTCTTAATAAAAATGAACAAAACTATTCTACTACAGAGAGAGAAACCCTTGCTGTTATCACTGCTCTCGAACATTGGCGTTGTTATTTAGACAATGGCAGACAATTTGTTATTTACACGGATCATGCTGCTCTAAAGTGGTTTCTAAATCTGTCAAATCCTTCTGGCAGACTTGCTCGATGGACTGTACGTCTATCTTCTTTTAACTTCATTCTAAAACATAAAAAAGGTAAAGAAAATGTAGTACCGGATTTGTTATCTCGTTCAAAAAATCTATCGGATAATAAAACTAACTTAAATGTTTCAGTTTTAACGGTGGAAGAACAGTATAATAAAGTTTTACAAGGCTGTCAAAACAATCCTGATAGTTTTCCAAACTATACTATTAAGGACAATAAGCTTTATCGTCTTTCTCGTTCCCTTCATACTATAACGGATGACTTCGTATGGAAAGAAGTTCCTCTTCCTGGTGATAGAGAAAATCTGATTAAAAGTAATCATGGTTTGCCTGGTGAACCTCACCTTGGAATTTTTAAAACCTATAAAAAACTTTCTCTTTTATATTATTGGACAGGAATGTTCAAAGACATTGCTCAATTAATAAGTGAATGTGAGTCTTGTCTTGCTTATAAGCATCCTAATCATTCACCTTATGGTCCCATGGGTAAACCTAAAGTTTGCTCAAGACCCTTCCAATGTATTTCTCTTGATTTAATGGGTCCTCTTCCCATGACAAGAAAACGCAATCAACACATCCTAGTTGTGAATTGTTGTTTTACTAAATATACTTTAATCTTTCCCCTTAAACGTGCTATCGCTAAAGATATTATCGAATGCCTAGAAAACTTTGTATTTCTTATACATGGTGTACCTCAAACTATTATTATGGACAATGGTTCTCAATTTCAATCTAGAGAATTCAAAAAACTTCTGGATAACTATAAAATACCTTTTATTTTTTATTCACCTCATTATTGCCCGCAAGTCAATCCCACTGAAAGGTATAACAGAACTATTGTTACGGCTTTAGCGTCTCTTGTAGGTGATGATCATAGATCCTGGGATATTTTTCTTCCAAAAATCCAATATGCTATGAACAGTACAGTTAATGCAGTTACGGGTTATTCCCCAGCATTTCTAGTTTTTGGCAGGGAAACTATCAGCTGCGGTTCTGTTTATACTCCTACGAATAACCTTGACGAATTTACTTTCTTACCTCGTGATATTTATGCTACTAATATAGGATTACTTGCGACAATTTTTGACAAAGTACAAGTAGCTCTATTTGACTCCCATACTAAAAATAGTGTTCGATATAATTTACGACATACTATAAAAGAATTTAATGTCGACGATTATGTTTGGCGTAAGAACTATGTGCTCAGTAATGCCGGTTCTTACTTTAGTGCCAAATTAGCACCTAAATTCGTTCGGTGTAAAGTTATACAAAAACTCTCACCACTGGTATATATCCTTGAAGACGCTAGCGGTTCTCGTGCTAAATGGCACATAAAGGATATCAAGACTTAGAATTTATTTTAATTTTACTTTTATTTGACTAATGTATATACTTTATTTTTGTTTGTTCCCATCTTCAATTACTAGTTACATTTTTGGCATTTTCTCATTTCCTTTCATTTTCATTGCTTTCATCGGCTCTTAAGCCACTAAAAAAACTAAACTAAACATGTTCTTCTATATCTCTCTACACAATCTTGTGTTGAGTCTTTAACTTGCATTACTATTGTGCACTACTCTCTTTACGCAAGTTGCTTTGCGTACTTATTTATCTATTTCTTCCTTTGAGCGGTTGACAACTCGTAAAATAAGCCCTTGTCATACATAAGAAATACGTAAATATATACGTTAAATTATACATAAAAATACTATACTTACTTAATACTCATTCTTACTTGTATATATTTTCATCCTATCTTTGTTACATTACTTTCTTTCTAATGAGCGGCTGACTACTCATAAAATAAGCCTTCAGTCATATCATATTCATATATCATTCATCATCAATGGGATTTCAGCGTGAGCGGATTACAACTCCTTAAATAAGCCAACTGTTACGTAGTACTACTAGGCAGGTACTTATCTTGGAGTAGGAGCCATTGACTGTGAGCCCTACCCTTAAGTTTGATCGATTTTAGTATGAAAGGCTTATTGTAATATGAAAGATTTGGTATGATAGGCTGGTATGAAAGTGTTGTCTATTAACCTTCAAAATTTTCACCTAGTGTTAAAATTTTCAGGGGTTTTGGGGGAAATGTAGTGTATTCATGTTTATTTTACTTTTATTCTTGTCTATTTTACTATTATGATTACTTATTTAGCTCAAAAATGTTCTTTTTTACACTTTCTATTGTAAAATTTCTACGTTGCTAAGGAATATTTCTTTAAACTTACCGTTATATCTTCATTTTTGGTTGTTTTATAGTATATATGTTTTTCCAACATATTTAATGTACTTTTCTACACTTTTCGATGATCACTTCTTTAAATTTTATTAAAATTATTTATGTCTTTCCTTATTATAAACAATTTTGATTGTCAAGGATTGTGACAAGTCAGATTTTATTTTTCTAAAATTCTATAAATTTCTATGCGAACCTCTTCACAAATGTTCTAATTTCGTATTTTATTTGAAAATTATGAAGCAATACGAAATTCTAAATCGAGGCCTATATAAAGACACTGAATGTCAGTCCGGGTCAGTCTTGATCTTCTGAGAAACAGAACGGTACGAACTATAAAGGTCTTGTCTCGGGGCCTGCTGACCCCGGGACCCTGCAAGCCTTCGCGTCGTTAATCAATATCTAACACGAAGAAGTTGCTGTGACCTGTGGATTGAAGTATGGAATAAAGGCACACACTATCGCCTGCCACCCCTGCTGTGCTGCTGTGACCTGTGGCCGAAGCCTGGATTAAAGGTACTCACTTTCGCCTGCCATCCCTACTGTACCGCCAGTACATCTTCAACCCTATTGTGCCGCCGGACAAACTTTACCCCCTGTCGGGATTTCCCCGGCTATCCTGTCCGTGCCGTATCCGTAATTTTATTTGGAACTCTATCCGTGTCTGTGCCGTATCCGTGATTTCTTTGGAACTCTGTCCGTGCCCGTGTGGTGTATTTTTTATATTTTAAATTGTATTTTCTATTAATTTAAATTAAATATTAATTTCTCTTAAAAATCTGTTATTATTACATAACAACGTGTCCCGAGTTTGTACCGGTCGATGGAGACTAGAAAGACGTCGTTAAACAAAAGACTATTGTTGTTTTGTTGGATTCCCAGGCGGGCAGTTATTGCACAAATGTAGCTGATTCTCCGAATGGGGCGCTTAAAATTTGCGGAAAAAATCCTGTAGCGCGCGATAGGGTTGTGGAGTAGGGCTGACGCAGTGATCGGTTTTTATTGAGGATTACAATAGGACGTAAATTGCGGTAATCATTATTTTTTATTTTTATGCCAATATTTGTTATTTTAAATCTGCTTATTTTATCGTAACCAGATCTCCAAGTTTTATGTACTTTAGTAACTTAAAGAAGAATGAGAATTATAAAGGCTAATAGAGTTATGGAAAAGCCAGCTTTGTTCGATTCCCTACTAAATCATGATTGCAAACAACGAAAAGGCTAAAATTTAAAAAGTACCTACAGAAAATAATTTAACATGCATGTAGATATAATTTTTCCTTGTATTTGCAGTTTGTATTCAAATGTTTTTTCAGTTTGAAAATCAAGTGTAAAATTAAATAATTTGACACGAAGATGATCTGATGATAGAGCCAGAATATTTCTTTTGAGATTCAATACTTCAACTATTGTATTCGTACTAAACTAAGTGATTGAGTCAGTCACTAAACGCTGTTCGAATCGAAACATTTCCCAAAGTTTAAATCGCTCTTCTCAAGCGAGGGCATCCTTATCGAAATAATTAAGTGCTGTTCTAATTCCAAATATACATAGACAATCTAGATCGGATTGCGGCAGCCCTATCCATTTGGAAGTTATTAATAACGGTAGAATATTACAATTCAATTTGTGAGCGCGCCCGGCGGTAATCCCCGGTAATCCTGGCTGAACTGAACACAATTATATTAAAAGCAAACATGAAAATCCTCAAATCTGTACAATCTGTACAATCGCTATTAAGTCGGATAGCGTTGTCAGCTGTACCTGTAATGTGTTGTGATGCTGATGTAGTGGTTTTAGATGGAGTTTTTGTAATAGTGATTATCCAGAGGCACGCTCGGTCAATTTAGGAACCATTATAAATCTTAGGTTCAATATATGTATAGATAAAGGATTTGACTATGATTACCACATCCGAAAATTTATTGAGGAAATCCTACAATATAAATAGCTCACTGCATGTTCATTAGGTACCTACACTACATAACACTTTCGGAAACTTTGAAGGCAACGGAACATCGACTACACCAAACACTTGAATCTCATATAAAATAATTGCAAATCATAGCAAATCAAATCATTTAAATAAGAACAAATTACTTTTATTACTTTTATTTTAAAATACAAACATTTTAAAAGTAAAACAACTTTTACTTTTAGTGTGAAGAATGAAATTGATTCACTATTTTATCAATGCAGCCAGATCATGGAATATTTTTACGCTCAAAACTAATTAATTTTTTTTGGACCCTGGTGACTTCTCTATATAGGTTCGGAATCCTCTTTAGGAATCGGTACAATAATGTGTGATGCAGAAGAAAGCAGTCGTAGCGTTGATGTCTGCCTGATAGTTTATTTATGCTTAGGTACTTGAAAAATTACTGACACCAAGATTAGCTTTAGCTAGTCGGACACCAGAATCTGATACCAGGATTAGCTAAAGTATTGTCTATAAGGCTGACGTCAACGGATACACACCTTCGAGCAACACGGTCTTCCGCGCACTTCTGTGTTGTGTGTTCAGCTCCACACACAAGAAGAAAGAACTTATAAATAAGACGACGTAACAATGTATTCGTTCCCACTAAATCCCCCGAGCCTGTATATTTACCGGAGCAGCCACGATATTGGGTCGCAGTAATCGTGTTAAAGTGACTAATGTTATTTTTCGCCCCAGTGGCCTTCCTTGCCCACAAGTAAGTAAAGACAGGCGCGATTGTATCACTCGGGTTGGAATAAAATCAGGATGATCAGTAATAGAAAACAGATAACTATTCTTATTTAGCTTACGTATAGAAAAATCGGTCACCTGTCTGAACTGTGTGTCGAATCTGCTAACTAATTTTAATCATAAAATAATTAAGTAGTGTAAATTTACAAATTACCTAACAAGAACTGTGAAAAAAACACTATATAAACACTAATAGCCATAAAAAGCCAGTTTTTCATTAAAAATCTGACTCTTCTTATGCATTACCGTCGATTCAATTGCGAATCTTAAAATTATTCGTACTTGTTACTCGTAAAGATAGCTCTGCATAAGTGATAGATCTTTCTTCATCCAGGATGTCCAGGATCCAGTGGCACGGGTTAATTTCCAACTAGATGTGTTGAAGCTAGGTATACAAACTGCAGCCCACAGCCCCAAAAAGTTGATTGATTGATGCGACCGATTTCGGTCATGGCGACCACATCATGAATTCAGGGCTCTCTCGCCACATGCATGCCGCATGTGGCATGCTCGTATGTAGCCAATCTTATTGGTGAAGATCCTCGCACATTGCGAGCACACCTTGAATTAATACGAAAGAAGCACTTACCGTTAAATGGAAAACCATCGAAAGAGCAACGACGAAATGCTTAAAGACGAATCAATTAGGAATTAAAAATGACAAATAATTTTAAGAATTTAAAAGAAAAACGTTTATATACTTCTTGTGTTTAAAAACAAACAAACAACGGCTGTATAATTAATTCCTGCAGTTCCGCGGAGGCCCGGCGCCTCCCGTTTTAACTTTCCGCCCCGGCGAGCGCAGCCCTACTACTGTTTCAGAATTGACGCGAGTTTCATGTAAAATCTAAATATTTTTTTCTAGTTGATGCAACTAGTTGTTTTGTTAACTGGCGAGCCACCGCGCAGAATAGGAGTCTATGGCGCTCTCTCGTATCGGAGGCCAAGATCCACTTTGGGGTCACTGAGCCAGGGGAGTATGTATGTAGTAAGTTGATGCATGGATTAACAGATGCATGGAACAACCCTTTACCCACTTAAGTTCTCTGTTTACCCCAAAGGTCGACTGTTAGATAATGCTTCTGCATTAAGTCCACCTATTGTGCCATACATTGTGTTTGTACAATAAAGGTTAAATAAATAAACATTTAACAGTGGGTATTTCGGCAGGATTTCGGTACCAAATTTTATCAGGATCCGCTCTAAATCTTCTAAATTTAAATAAAAGAAATAAATTTCGTGGTCAATCAGGTCCAGGTGAATTAGAATAATATCGTGTTCCACCTTGAGTTGGCGGGGATACAACCCGGGACCTCCGGTGTGATAGCCGCCGACCACACCACACCTACCAGGCCTACCCACCACACCTACCGCTTCTCTCCTGTCTACGTCTCACCACACCTACCTCTTCTCCCTGTCTGTCTTCTCTACTGTCTCTTCTCTAATTCTTCTCTTATGTCTTCGACGACCTCTGTCACTTACTAGGTCACAGAGATCGTCAAATACAGTCTTATTCTTATATACTTACTCTGATGCGAGTATCAGTGGTAGCGGCCGGTATTCAATTAACCGAGCCCCGCTGTACAACCTTCGCACGTTTAGTTATGTCTGACAGCGTTAGCGAATATAATCCCGTTGTTCTACGGAGAAACAATTTCATAGTCTCTTCATATAATTTGATAGATGTTTTGATTTAACACATGATTTCCTCGAATTGTGGATTCTTGTTATGTATAAGTAGTCTGGTCAGAAATCTGAAAAACATATAGAAGTTAGATAGACGCGTTATTTTGCCGCCCGCCGCATGTCTCAGCTGCATAGGACTTCGAAGTTTCTAGAGTACCCATACAAGGACTATACCTAACCGTAAAATATATGGAGAAAAATCATTTAAAAAAGTTTTTGCGTGAAAGAACAATTAAAATAATTACAAATTAAATAGCTCTGTGATAATGAACAGTATTATAATATTTACAGTAATAAAACATGTTAAAATTATAGAACTACATACTAAGCGCTGTCTCAAAATATACGCGTACACATTTATTTTTGACACAATTTTCTCTGAAATCTTGGAGTTGGGTAATTCATTATCTACCCTATATTCCACACACATAGATCTATCAAAATACCTAGTAGCTTTCCATCAAATTTCCAATTTTCTTTTTATAACAATCGAAATAATATCATTAAGCTTAATTGTACCCACAAAGGTATCCTCATAGGATACACCTTAGCTTAATCACTCTGTCAACTGTCTGTTTGTGTGTAATCCGAGCCGTGGGTTAGGCTGTTCATTACCTAATCTGTTGGGCTAGTGTCCCCTGTTTGAACATGTCTGTTTGGAGCCTGTGTTTGAATTTGTTTAATGGATATTAATGCTATTGTGATCCAGATTGTCTCCCTAATGCCGTTGGACCTAGAATTTACTGATTAATTAAGCGTGAACATGTAGGTAGATTGAAATACTCTCTCTCAGCCGAAAGACGTCCACTGCTGGACAAAGGCCTCCCCCAAGGATTTCCATAACGACCGGTCCTGCGCTGCCCGCATCCATGCGCATCCTGCGACCTTCACCAGGTCGTCGGTCCACCGAGTGGGAGGCCTGCCAACACTACGTTTTCCGGTTCGTGGTCGCCACTCGAGAACTTTTCTGCCCCAACGGCTATCTGTTCTACGAGCTATGTGCCTTGTTGCCTAGATTGAAATACTACTTATTATTATTATTATTTACTATGTGGGGATGCCAGCACGATCACCAGACGGGTGATCAGTCCACTTATGCTGGGACCATTTCACCCAATTCCCCGAGACCCGTATAGGGTTTTGAGTGAAATACTACTTACCTAATATCCCATACACATACTATTCCATAATATGCTGGTCTGAGAGCAAAGAAAAAGCTTAGAATGTGCCAGCTGCTTCTCTTATAGCGCAGATTGTAGAACTCAATCATGTTTTAAACTGGGGATTCTTGTCATAGGCGATGGGCTGGCAACCCTGGCACTATATCTGAATCTTCGTTTCACCAATCAGCCCACTATTAATAAGGGTGGTCTTCGAGCTTCACGACCCTCGGCTCTGTCTTCCCCGTAGCGATAAAGACGTGATATTGAATCTGTATCCTAAGGACCAGAAAAAGATAACAAGCTATTTCGTAGTCCAAAATGCTCTGTTAAAGACCTGAAAAACATTCAAACAAAACATAGACCTAATAGCACTTTGCATTTTTATAAAATCACTCTATAAGCACAGACTATCACTTATCTAGGTCAGACCATGTGAAAAATGAGTAAAATAGAAATGATTACCTCCGAAATCGTCTTCACTGCGAGGCACCCAATCTTTCCTTGACCTGTACCTTGGAGGACCTGAATGAAGCCAACGATAGGGCGGCGGAAGTGGCCAAATACTGGTCGGAAAAATATAATTTTTGCCATTTCGACTCGAGATGATGATGTTAAAAAGACCATATCATAACCATACTTAAAAAATTCAGCCTATTTTATTTTGTGCCATACTTTTTAATATTTGACTTAGAAAGAACGGGACTTACTAAAATAGAGAGAATAATAAAAATTCTATTTATTTAAAAATTATAATTGGCACTTTATTATACCTGTAAAGATTGAGGTATTCAAAAAGCACATTTATATTTAACATTAATTCGCGTTTCACTACGCACGTGTAAAGAAATCCTCTTTTAATTGCCTGATTTTAGGGCGATTAAGATGGCGGCCATAAAAACGAGAAAAATGCTGGGAACAGCGTAATGTAGACTTTAAACATGCTTTTTTAAGATATAATTCCCAATGATGGGTCTTGACATGTTTAGCAAAGTTGATTTTTAAATATGTTTCGGCAAAGGTAAATCCTACTTTTGTACAGCCTTTGTTGTGTATTTAAGTCCCACTTGTGGTTTTAATAGAAATAATTTTCCTGTCTTTAATTATGTAGGTAATAAAAATAAGTCTAATATCAAATAGAGGATATATTATTTAATTCTTGGAAGCTCTCGTCTCATTTCCAGAATCGATTGGCAATCCCTTCCCTCTATAATTTTTAATGATACCGTAATTCCTGTCAGTCATAAAGTAAAGAACTTAGGTATAATTTTTGACAAAAATATGTCATGGGCTCCGCAAATTGCAGAGGTTAACAAAAAATTATTCGCTGCTGCTGGTTCTATCAGGAGGATCAAAAATTTCCTCCCTACTGAGACTAAGATCACGCTTGCACAATCCTTACTCCACCCTATTCTTGACTACGCTGACTGCTGCTATCTTGATCTCACTGAAGAGCAACTTAATAAACTTGAGCGCCTCCTTAACTTTTGTATACGTTTTATATTCGGTTTGCGTAAATATGACCATATCTCAGCCTTTCGTACCCAACTCAAGTGGCTCCCTATTAGACATCGTCGCAATCTACATATTCTTTCATTGCTATACTCAATTCTCTATAACCCTTTTACTCCTTTTTACCTTAAAGAACGATTTAAATTTCTCAGTGAGGTCAGTAATCGTGAGATACGAAGTGCCTATTCCTTATACTTAGTTGTCCCTGATCACGTTTCCAAATTCTACTCCCACTCCTTTACTGTCCAGGCTGCGCGTTTGTGGAATGCATTGCCAGCTGATATCCGCAAGGCCCAAACTCTGTCATCCTTCAGAGAGCAGGTAAAGTCTCACTATGTGAATCTTTAATTTTATTTATTACGAGCATATTCTCCTTATCATGGTTATGTTTTGAACGAGTGTGTATATTTATATCATCAATGTTTATTTTATTTTTAATTTCTTTCTTCCTTTATAATTAATAATGTTTACTGCACCCTACATTTTTTTCACGTATATTTCCTTCCACCCAAAGGTTGGCTGGAAGAAATTGCATTTGCGATAAGCCCGCCTTTGCGCTCATTTAAAATGTTTTTGTTACTTTTGTTACTATGTATTTCTTCTCTGTAAATGGTGCAATAAAGTGTTGATCTATCTATCTATCTATCTATTTTCTGTAAATCTCTTATTGAAAATTCGTAGTCTGTGTTAATGTATTTTTTTTTCTTATTTGATGAATAAAATGTTCCCTTAAATATCTAGGTATGTATTTTCGTTCCTAGTACACACAGATCCTCATATCGCCTGGTCTCACTTTCTCTTTGGATTTGAATTACCTAGGTACCGTCAAAATTGGTAACAACATCAGAGTGAAGGTCAAATTCGTTGACCTTCGGGACTCTGAGTCTCTTCCGAGGTTTTCCATCAAACGCCGTCTATCAGTTAACGATACAATGTTAGGGTCACCGCACACTGGCGCGCCACACGCGGCGTGACGACACTTCATTATGTCCGTCAGTATTGAACGATACGCTAGGGTTGGCCAATTGTCGATAAATATGTAATAAAATTCAATTCTACTGCGTACCTGTATCCAGATTTTCGTATTACTGTTTTAACCTCATGAGATCGGATGCAGATGATTTCGGCCATGACGACCTTTTATTTTTACAAAATCTGATAATCTATTGCCACCTATTGCTGTCTTTTTTACAAAGACTTAGGGGACACTCATGCTATACTTGTGTCTTGTTACGTTTGACAGCATTCTGCGGGGCATTTAATTGTTATAATTGACTTTAATGTTTAGAAAGATGATAATAAGCAAATATTAATTTGTATTTTAATTAATAAAATTAACTACAACTAGTATTTCTTTCAATTTCGCGTTTTTTAGGTTCGTGCTAAGTCCCTTTAATATCATAGTTATGAGCTACTAGTCAAAAATATCATCGACAATCAATCTCTAAGTTTTCGACTCTACACAACCCTAAATCAGTCAATAGCCAACGCAACAGGGGTGGCACTAAACCCTTCATCGCAGCTTAATTCTATAATTGAGGGTTAAATCTACCCTGCAGACGGCTTGTTTATTATGACACCGATTATTTCTTAACACAAGGGTGAAGGGTTGTCTTATCTTGATGGGTTTGCCAATTATTTTTAATTTTAATTTTTTGCTTTATAGTTTTTGGCTGGCGGGACTTTAACTTGGATATTTTCGCAGTTAATTAAGACTTACTTGTTTTATTATTTCAATAAATTTCAAAATACATATATACAGATTTGAATGTATATAAATGCAAAAAGAATGTTTTTTAGGATAATTCTGCTTTTATTATTATTTAGTATGTATACACATATGTATAAATAATATTGGAGAGCTAGATACCTACCTACTGCGGAAAACTCATTTGACGACGTAAGTATATTAAAACACATAGGTGTATAAACAATAATATCGTAAGTATAAAATTTAATGCTCACAACACTATATTTTTAATGATATTTTCAATCTTGAAGTTAAGAATGTGTTGAGTATGCTTACGGAGTTATATAGCGTAAATATTTCTTTGTTTACAAAACCATCCAATATACACATACAACCTGCGACTCTCTTCAAAACCAGAGTGAATATGCTGCTTCTGGTAAGCTCGCTGCACCGTAGACCTCATCTCTGTCCTTGAGCAAGATTGTAGTCAAGAGCAAACCCATCGTTTATTTTTAAAAATATACAGTACAGTACAGTACCAAGTTTAAGATTGCATCACGCAAAACTCTTGTTAGGTAGGTATATAAAGTAACTAACTGGGAACGCAAATATCTACATATGGATCACTATACAAACTATTTATACTATACAAACAACTAGATTTGCATCTTTAATGTTAATAACACGTTTATGGGTATATAGTTCTTAGTGTTATAACCATTACAACCCATTATTATTATGTATTGATAGGTATTTCGTACTCAGATCAGGTAGGTAGCAAGAGCTTTCCGACGGCTACATAAGCTCTCAGCTCTTAAATATAAATTTTAGCAAAGATTTTTGTAGCCTACCTCAGCGAAGATCGGAAATTAAGTATACATAATACTATAGTAATGGCCGCAAGGAAGGGCGTGTGCAAGAGGAGACCTACACTCAGCAGTGGGTGGACAACGGTTGAAGAAGAAGAAGAAGACTATGGTAATATTAGTAATAAGTACACTTATCGAAAGTTATCAGTCGGTCTCCCAGCTTTCTTTTTACCTGATTGCAATGAAAGGGTTATTCTAAATTACATCATATCTTTAACATATTGTATCTCCTGAACCTAAGTTTTTGCGTAGAAGGTACAAGGAAAACCCCACTGTATGTTTAAGTATTCTACCTATTCTGGAAGACCAACAAAAAGGGTCACTAGATAAGAGAATAACCATTTCAGCTTTCTCCAAAAATAGCTCATCCAAACCCTTCCACATAAAACGTTATTTACAACCGACGACCTCGTTTCAATCCGTGGCCAACACCCTATTTACTTTACTATATATATCTACATTATAAGGCCCAAAAAAGAGAAACAACAATCCAATAACCACATAATGGAGCTTGTTTTAATCGAACGATCGGGGCGCGAACAAATTAATACCGTCATACTTGTAATTTCAATCACAAAATTAATTCGCCCGGGTTAAATAAGTGCCGGCTTCTCGAATCGATACTAGATTCTGTTCAGAGTTGGCTGAGCTCTATCATTAACAATCTAAAAGCTACTTTAAATACAACGACAAACAATTCAAATTTCACTGCGCTTGCGTTTAAATATAGACGACAAACTTAAGGTATTGTAAGCTCTATATCAATTGGCAAAGGGTTGATTTTTAATTTACCTGATAGATATCAGTCAGAGGTTCTACACTCGAGACGGAGTGTAGGCAGTGAGGGCGGGCGGTATCGGTAAATAAGGATTTGGGAGGGATGGTATTGGTGGCCGCTCGCTCTGTGGGCGGCGAGCCGAGAGGCGTGGCGCGGATTGGTCGGTCGGACTTGCAGTATCGGTCCGGCGCTCGCTCGCGCGCCCTCTCTTGTTATGTTTACTCTGTGAAATTTTTTCGTGTCTTTGACAGGTAAGTTTTTTTTTGGAAAATTTTTGTTGTGGAAAATTTGGTAATGATTCGTTTTTTGGAGAAAATAAGAAAAATATTGATTAAATAGTTAATTTATTTGTACTTAACATTTAAATAGTACATACCGACATTATATTTTTATTTGAAAATGAATAATACATTGCCAAGTCGTCAATTATATTAAAAAGTTCGGAAGTTAATTTTAACAATTTTAAAATACTATATACCTAACTTATCATTATTTTAGCTACAAGAACCATTTATGGATATTGGCCTCTTCTATAGTTTTACTACGATTCACTTTTGTAAATTTTGTACACTATATATTTTTACACTAAATGTAGGTAGGTACTATTTTAGAATGGAACGTATTTTTAAGGTGTAAAACTCAAAAGGTATACAACCCTAAAATTCTTATTTAAAACCAGAGTGAATAAAAATGGATGCCTTCTAAACTAAATATAAGTATAGTTAGAAAATCGACTTTTAATAAATCACAGCATATGTGATTCAACTGTCTACAGCGTAATTGAGTAATAAATAAATAAATAAATAAATAAAATAAAAATATTTATTTCAGACTGAGTCCATACTTTGGTTAGTAACAATGAAAACTATGTTAGTAAAATACACACATTAAGAACCAAAAGAAGAGAAAGAGGGTGTCGAATGCTAGCCCGACTGTCTACTTAAAACTGCGTGCAGTTTGAGCCAGCAGCGGGCCAGCATCGGCGAGTCCCAGCGAGCAGCCAGCGCGCGCAGGATGCTAATGATGATGAATCTGTATCTGTATCCACCAAGTTTAAAGTCTGCCTCTGAATTATTATGATCAACAAAAAACTTTTATTTGTCTACTATAGCGTCCTATGAGCTCCACTCTTGTAAGAAGTTAATAAATCAATAAATATATACGGACAAATGACTCAGATTGCCCAAAGTAAGTTCGAGACTCAACGATACTATATTTTATACCAAATAATGGATTCATATACAATAAATGAACACCCAAGACCCAGGTCAATCTGGAAAAGATCATTTTCCATCTTGAACCGACCGGGGATCGAACCGGGGACCTCCGCTGTGGCAGTCCGGCGTGATGACCGTTTTAGGCCATGGAGATCGTCAAAATGTTCAAGGTATTCTTCTTCATATCGAGTGTGTTATTGGTTTGAGGTAAAACTCAAGTAATAGATACCTATGTTTATCCAGGCCATATACCACCTGTGTTCATTATGTTCTAGTCCAACTTTAGAAAATACTAGTGGTTCGCTGCGAACGCGATTATTATTTTAAAAATATGCGTATATCTCAAAAACGGCTGAACTGATTTTGTTGCGCAACGAACTTAAAAATTCTATGGATAGTTGCTACACGTATTCTTAATATTATCAAAATTAATTCAACGGTTCGAGAGTTATCGCGGAACAAACATACGTACATACAATATGTTTTCAGGGCTTAGTTTTACAATAGGTAAAAACTTCGAGGCTACCTAAAATCCTCAGAAAAACCTTGAGGCTAGCGAAAACAAATAATGTAAAAAAAAACATTCCTTCATCAAAAAAAACCATCAAAATTATGCAAAGACAAGACGGAACATTTAATTTCTGTCTGTTTAAATATAAATGTTCTTGTTGTGTTTAAACAGGAGGTACGTGCCTCCCAAGGGCCGCCCTAATTGGAACGCAAACAGGGGACGATTCGCGGCGAATTCATTATTTCTACATTAACTTGATGCCAGGCGGGAGCGACAGAACAGATTACGTCTGTTTGCTTAATTATTTATAGTGTGACTTTATTTTTGAAGTTACCGTTTTGTTAAGATTGTTTTTTAAATGTAGGTTGAATATTAGAAGATGTTTTTTTAAAGTTGTAGCAAATAATCCGTAACTTTATTTTGTAGTAACCGTTTCGTAAATATTGTTTTTTAAGAGCCCGCCCTAGGCCAGCGAAAACTAAGATTTTCCCCCGCTACCCGCTACCCAGCTCGCCAGCACGCATCCAATCCGCGTTCTAGACAAATGCTCGCGGGGCCGCGGGCGGCGCGGCGCGGCGGCTCAGTGGTGGATGGTTAAAGCATGCGGACAATTATACGTATTATTTTTTTAAAAGCTTTTTAAAAAGATATTTAAAAAATGTAAGTAACATAAGCCCTGCCTTATCTATAGAGTAATTTATACAAAAATTTTCAATCTTAATTTTAATGTATTACTTGAATAATAGCAGTTTAAAGTGTTAATTATAGGTGATTTGGAGGCAACTTCGCAATTTTTTTCTATCGAGAAAATTTTATGCAATCGTGTTTTTGAGTAACATAATCCCTCGTGCTAGTCCTGAAGTTTGCTATATCTTAATTTTACATTCAGTTTTACATTAATATAGAAATTACAGACGTTCATGTGAAGCAATCTGGCCTAGTACGGGCCCTTATGACGCTTGAATATTTGAAGATGTTTTCTTATTTTAAAGTTGTAGCAAATAATCCTTAATTGTTTATAGAGTGACTTTATTTTGTAGTAACCATTTCGTAAAGATTGTTTTGAATATGACGCTTGAGTATTTGAAGATGTTTTTTTTTTTAAAGTTGTAGAAAATAATTTCTAGGTAATTATTTAAAGTGCGACTTTATTTTTAAAGTTACCTTCCCTTTTTTGAAGATTGTTTTTTAAATGACGCTTGAATATTTTAAGATGTTTTCTTATTTTTAAAGTTGTTGTAAATAATTCCGTGAGATCTTGGTATCTAGAGAGCTTACGCTTTTTCTTATTTAAAAAAAAGTATTAACTAACTTATTAGGGTAAATTTTTATCCCGGAATTCCCAAGGGTGTGGAGCCCCGGGGCGTAGCCAGTTTAATAATATTTTTTTAGTTTTTCATTCTAATATTCTTGCAAGATAAAGATGTATAATGAAAAAAAAAAATTGTGTATAGAAAAAATACACAATATTTTTTTTCATTATAATCCGATTTAATTCCCGGCCCTGAAAGTCTAAGTTCGAACAAAATGTCTGTACTTGAAAGCGCTGTTTAACTTTCTTTACAAGATTTCGTTTACAACGCAAATTGCTCGCTTTATTGTCGACTGCAGGTGATTTTTCTTCGGAGGCAAATTATTGGGACGCTGATTCGATTGCTCTCGGAATAGGAATTCAGAGTACGATGGGTTAATGGGTTCTTATGTACTTATGTGTTTCAGTTTCTTTTTTCCCAAGTATTAAAGTGATTATTAATTTCTCAATAATGATAGATTTTCTTTCTCTTAAATAGTATTTATTTAAATAAAATACAAAGGATAAACTAAAGAACTAAAACTAATTAAAAGCTAAAAAATAGGATAGAATTCGGTTAATGATGTTTTTTTTAAATCATTTATTCAACATAACACAAAAAAAAACACTCATACAAACATTTACCGAAATGCAGAAACCTCGCAGGGTTTATCTGTGTTCGGTAAGTCGCGTGTTTATCTTGTACTTAGTTGACTTGTACACCCAAGTGTCGTCACTTGGGTATCGATAGCAGCAATAAAAAACTCGATTAAAAAACTATAACTTACTAGCTTTTGCCCGCGGCTTCGCCCGCGTGAATTTCCCACGGGAACAGTGCTTTTTCCCGGGATAAAAAGTAGCCTATGTGCTATTCCAGGTCATTATCTACCTCTGTACCAAATTTCATCGAAATCCGTCCAGTAGATTTTGCGTGATTGAGTAACAAACATCCTCACAAACTCACAAACTCACATCCAAACTTTCGCATTTATAATATTAGTATGGATAAAAGTGAAAAACTATATATTTTAGTGATTTAACTATACTATACCTAAATAAAATGATAGTAATCTACATAAATTTAAAAAAACAATGATTGGAATTTTCCTTTTCAAAGTCAAAGTCAAAGTTAATTTTTTTTATTGAAACTTGGCCTTCAAAGAAGGCTCTTTTCACGTCGAAAACTAATTATTTATCATAATATATTATGTCTCAAAGCTACAAACTACTAGCATTTCGGAACGACCACTGCTGAGAAGAAATGCCGAAAGAAACTCATGAAACAGTCTTGGTCGCCTAACATGCCATTGACTATAACGCAATCATTTAAAACTTGATCACTTCTTATCTAGACTTCGAACTTAATTAAAAACACAGTTGTATTTTTTTCATTAAAATGTTTGAATTTCGACCACAAGATGACCATAATCGCATAAAAACATTATTGTTCTGATTACATTGAAAATATTCTTACGCTATGGTACCCTAAAAATAAAAATGTCGGAATGTGAGGGGGCGCCTCATCAAATCAAATCGCAGATGTCGTCTATTCAATTACTTTTATAAGTTAATCCGAGACAATTTACATGTTGATGCGGCAGCCTGCTTACTTAACTTACTTTGTTTAGATGGGAAAACTTTGTAATGACATGGTACGAGTTTTTTTAGGTAGGTAGAGTTCTTTGTTAGGTATCTACTTGTTGAAAGGAATATAGACTTTTTGGTTTATTTCTCTCTTTAAAAAAAGAGCATTTGTTTTTTTTGTGATAAACGTTTTGAATTCAATAGCGTAAGTATATAACTTTTTTTTACACGGACCGGGCGTTTTTGACTATTTTTACACACTTATTAGAAAAATGTGGTATTTTATGATAATGAAAAATTAAATCTTGGTTTTATGAATATGAATATGTTAATTTTAAAACCAATATTAAATTTTTCATTAACATAAAATAGATACCATAAAACAGACATTTTATTTTTATTTTCTGATGTTTCATTCGTTTTTAACTGCACTTAAGACATAATCATATAGTACCTGTTTCCAAAAATGTAAACATACCTATTTTCAAATCGCTTTAAAATCATCTCAAATAAGTACCTACAGTCATAAATTTTAAATATCTCCACCTCAATGTTTAACTCAAAAACAAATTGATTCAGTACTACAAAGCCGGGGATTAGTTACGAATTCAATTGTGCGAAAAATCCACCAGAGGGCGCGAGCGGGGGAGGGGCACGAGGGAGAGGGGGGGGGGTCTGCTGTCATATCTCCATTGTTGAAGAAGCGGGCGACGAATAATGAGGGGTTTTGTATTTTTCTACTCTCAGTTACACGGGTGCTTATTTGTTAACGTGTAGGTACCAGTTGGGGGTAGACTGAACCATAATACTACTGTGCATGGGTATGTTGATATTAATAAAGTTACAATATGTAATTGCCGTTATAGTACGTTTTATTTAAACATTACAATTGCCCAATTTGTATTTAGGTAGAATTGGTTATTAAAAAAAAAGATCTGTGGAATTACCACAAACACGTCTTTAAAATATGACACTACATAGTCTTAGATGCTTGATTCCTAGGACAGTCAACTGCTGTCCTACCCTATCCTGATCTCTATGCTGCGACAATAGTGACGAATAATATTTAATTTGATATTGAACGCATGAATTTTGGTGGGGTTGATTGATGAACTACCAAGCGAACTGTAGAGAAAGAAGTAAATGTGTAGAAGATTTTAGAAGATGCGAATTGTGCAGAACCTATGATTAGGTAGGTAATCTAATGTTCTCATGAATCAAAATGTATCAAATTTGAAACATCCAACTGTACCCAGCCAGTATCTCAGAGCCGGCGGGGCGGCGAGCGCGTCAGTTCAAAGCGTCGATTAAATATTAATCGTCGAATTAACCCCGCGTCTTCGCCCGCGACTCCAATTAAGCGCACAAAGTAGCAAAGTAAATACCGAAGCGCGCGAATTAATTTTGTAGGCTTAGGCCGGTCGTCCACTACGCCACAGATGCCATGCTATTCACAAGCGATTAGAAGGAATCCTTTGTGTGCTGGTTGTATTGGAGTAGTCTAAACATGACGTATCGGCAATGCGTTTGACTCGGTCAAGAGCAGAAGGCATTAGGTAACTAAACAATAAAAGTGTGAACGACAGATAATAAAAGAGCCACCATTAACGAATACCCTAGATCAGACAAAAGTAGAACTGCTTTTCAATACGTTTTTTCAATAAACCAACCTCACAAGCTACTTGAATATCTTCTAGAGAAGCCATATTGCTACGTCGTTGTGTCGATGTCACTTAGCTATTAAATGTATTTTACTTGTTGTAAGTATTTAAATACGTTTTTACAATCGAGTCGCATCACTTAGCGAATAGCGTCGTGGCCAACATGCCTTAAGAGACGGGACCTTTAAACAAACTAGGATTGTTCACCCGACTCTGGCTCTATTGTTCCACCATGTACAGTGTACACTGTACAGCGGGGCCTTTATGACAATTGTTCGCTGGATAAACTCAGCCTTGGTTGTATAGATGTGAATGAGGTACATGAATCAATTATTTCTAAATAACTAAGACAAATATTTGGGAGATAGATTGTCTTCTCTAAATACTATATTTGAAACTCATCTTTCTTTGGCAGCTTATTTACCTACTTTGATTTTTCTTGGAGAAAAGTTGAACTTAACAGAGTAGGATTGAAAATTTTAGGCGCGATTATTCAATTTTTTCCACTGATTTCATTTCATTTGTTCATAAATTTACAAATATTTACTACCTAATTTACAAAAGATAATACAAAAACCTCAATAGATTTGTATGTTTATCTAATTCGATCTTACAACACACTTTATTAAGACACAACTGTCTTCTAATATTCTATTCGCCCTACTCGCTTTTGGTCTAATATCTTTCTTTTAATTTATTGTTCAAATCTTACATAATAATATCTATCTTATCACCCACCTCTCTTTTAAACTTTCCACCAATATCTCTCGACCATTAATCCTTATCGACTGGCTATTAGAATCAAAACCCCCCTCGTAACGAAATCTAAACAGGACCATAACAATCGCAGTTAGGATACAAATGGTATTTTAGATTAAGTAGTATTCGAGAACGGTGCACGCGCCTCACAAATGGTACAGTCAAGCATTGTCAATTGACTCTGCAAAGATTCCTATGACACGGTAATAGCAACGAATTTTCAATGAATTTGTGTAAGCTGATGTGCGCTTGAACGTACTTACAGATTAAGTAGTATTCGTATATGTGCGCGCGCTCTCAAAGGAGTACTTTCTATGAGACACAGCCCGAGCGGATTGTGGTAGAGATACCATCTTGTTTTATTATTTGGGATAGTTTTAGGTTTTTTATTAATTGTTTTTAAATGTACAAATAAAATTTTAATCTAAAAAAACGACGAAATATTATTTTCCCCAATTTTATTTTGTAATTTTCAAAAAGATGATGTGAAATTGAAACTTCCATTAAATAGCATTTTTAAAATGTTGTTTTATAGACAACAAGCTTAATATAACAATATCGCCTCATATTGTAGTTATACCAGATTATGCATGACTCAAAATAAAAATAAATACTATTAAACAACCTAGTATTTTACTTAAAACACCTAGCAATTTCTAAAATATGTTCAATCTCTAATAAACACATTGATACCAATTAAAAACCAATAAATGTAAGGCGACTTTAAACAGGGTCACCCTAGCGCCCCAGCGTTAAGCACTTGACACAAGGCCCCTTTAGTTACGGATTATCCGCAGAAATGCACAACATGTTGTCAATGAATTGGTTGCGGCCATTCCCCAATTCTGGCGATTTGTTTTGGGCGCACTGAAAGGACAAATATGGGACAATAAAATGTTTCTTCGTTTTTTTTTCCTGGGTTTAGGCTGTCAGCGCTCACCCAAATTATAATTTTGCTGATGTCAAGGTTGAAAATGACACAAATGTTAGTTAAGTATAATGAAACGAACAATGTTCAAATTGAATGAAAGTTCATTTTGTAAATAATTTAATGACATAAACGTATATTTGAATACTTTAAAAAAAATTTAGGAACACGGATGTCAAGTCAATCAAATAAAATATTTCCCAAAATTTTAAAATATATGAAATTCGTCACAAAGAGAAAACGAGATCCAATATTAGATTTCGTTTTCAAATAAGTATCGAATAAGTATAACCAAATCACATAGTGCTGATTTAAAAAATACACGATTTCGTGGCTTAATAAGTACTTATTAAAACTAGCGTTTGTTAGTCGAGTCTTAACCAAAAAGTAAAGAAGTAAGTTACAAGTCTTAAAAAACAAAAGTCTTAACCTAAAACTTGGCCCAAAATGTTATCTCTGCCTCTCTAAAAAAACGATTAGTTCCGATACAAGTGGCACATGCTCATCCCGCGTCCCTCGGGATTCGAACCCGGGATATCGGCACCATATGGCCTAGCCCGGGATTCACAATACAAGTGATTATTAAACGCTACAGTCGCGGACAGCCGACCCGTGAAATTTGAAATATGATTAATAGTCATATCCAGTATGGTCGTACCGGTATATCATCAGTATCTCTATACCTAATTCATTAGTTCATCAAGCTATTTATATGTTTTACTGTACAAATAAAAAATGTATGATTTAATTGATATAATTCTAGGTACTTGCCTAAAAAAGATGTAAGAAAAAAAGATGTAATGATGTAATATTAGCTGCGCCGCTCCTGCAGGGAATTCGGGATAAAAAGTACCCAATGCGTTATTCCAAAAAAAATGTACACACCCGTGAACAAAATTTCATCGAAATTCGACCAGTATTCTTTGCGTGAAAGAGTAACAAACATCTAAACAAACAGCCAAAGAAACAAACAAACGAACATCCATTAAAAAAAAACTCGTTTATAATTTAAGTACGATTCAATTTATAAAACACCTGTATGTAGCAATCGTAGTAGTTTGTAGCAGTGCTACACATAGCGCGTAGAACATGCTACGAAAGTGCTACGATCGTAGATCGCTACGCTGCGCGCTGCTGCTAATAAATAAAATCAATTAATTTAACTTCACTTGTACTCTATTCGTTTATCATACAAGTTGTGATACACATATTATATATTATTTTTTTATATAACGCCTTTATTGTCTTCCACAGTTTTAAAAGTAGACAAAAACCGTCCCTTGTCCCCATAATTAATACAACCAATAAATCTAGAAAATTACCCGGCGCATGTCAAAAAGCAACATATGCAACAATAATAGAAAGCGGCGTTTAACTTAATCAATTATTTCGCACCCCCAATCTCCTCCCCCCTCCCCTAGCCCCCCGACCGTCGCACGCGCCCCCTTCGTGTTGATTTTGGACATTAGGTGGCGGTTCCGTTTAAACGCGATTTGTCATTACGTTAGTGACTTTGTAACGTACAAACATTTTGATGAAGTGCTTTTAGGGTACCTTAATGACTTGTAATAGTGTTCGTCACATTTTATAAATGTTTCACAAGCTTATTGTGAGTGGCGTTCTGTAGTCTTGTTAGCTGTCTGTAATTCAGACTAGACAAACTATGTAGCTTTAAAATTTATAATTTTACGTAATTTACGTAATACAATATAATTACGTAATTCGTTTTTGACGTGAAAAATAAATAAATAATTATATACGGACAAATCACACAGATTGAGCTAGCCCCAAAGTAAGTTCGAGACTTGTGTTATGGAATACTAACTCAACGATACTATATACATATATAGATATACATCCAAGTATCCAAAAAGTAACAGTAAGGTTTTTAATAAAGTATTTTTGATTTTTAACTTACTTAATTATACTTTATTCTGTTTTGCAATATTTTGTATGTATCATAGTCGTTGTATGTACTTTAAGATATACAGAGATACGAATCACCAAATTTCATCGTTAAAATAAACTGGTTAGGAGCTTTTTGGGTAAAAGCGAGTGAACTATTTAAGACCAGCTCGAACAGTTTTCAGAAAATAAAACAAAGTTATTTATCAAAGTTATTTTGAAGCTAACTAGTTAAATGATTATGAAGTAAAAATAATTTAAAATATTTAAGTATGTAAAATCCACAGAAAACTGATTGTATAACTTCTTCTGCAGTAAAATCAGTCGTTGATTATTTATTTATAACACGAGAAAATCTTAAATTGTTTGAAAATATAAAAGTACAAATCTTATAATCATTATATCGTCTTTGGGTACCTATTTTTAATGTCCTTATGGATGATGAACTGGCCTTATGGATGGATAAGGAGGAGGAGAAATCAATACATATAATAAAAATGTAACTGGTCTGTGTCTGTACATAAGAGATATCTAAGAAAAACATTACGAGGGGTCTTTATAAGGCTAATAGAAGCCAAAACAATATTTTTCAAAATTTTTGTCTGTCTGTCTTTCTATCTGTATGTTTGTAGGCGTATCACGCGAAAACTACTGGACCAAATATGATACGGTTTTCACTATTTTATTATAGAAGGTCTAACTTAAAATCTGGCGTAAGTTTCATCTTGATACGACGCTTAGAACCTGAGATATTCGCGGAGGAAGTCACAGGCACAGGCTAGTTTTCTTCTAATATAATGCTTATAATAAATTGTACCAAAATCAAGCTATACGTTGGTAGGGGTTACTGTAAGTAGCCGACACTCGCGCCCCTCACTATTCCCAACCAATTGATATTCGATACACCACATTCACACGCAAAATGGCTATTTGTGTACCAAATGATCACTTTTGTTACATTTGTCCTCTGCTTTATTGACCGGCGGAATGAGGTCGTTTGCCAAAAATCTCACTTTTGTGCCATTTTTATTGTTATTGTTCGCATTTTTGGTGTAATTTGGTTTGGGGTGATGAAATAGCTAATTTAATGGCGTGTTTATTTGTTAATTATAATAAAATAAAGTTATATTGAAATGTATTTTTGTACGTACTGGTATGCAATTACCTACCTGCGGGCAACAGCTAGTCAATTATAAAACGAAATATTTTTGACGAACTACAAATCCGATTACCTGACCACTTCACTCCGGTTCTTTGCTCCGGTCTCATTGACGCAAGTACGGCCAGCAGAAAAAAGATAAAAATAATCATACGATATTATAACTTGTGATAAATTGGATGTGAGTATGTTTGTGGTGTTGCAAAATTTTACTAAACGGATACTGGTAGAAAAAGAAGAATACTTTTTAACCCAAAATTCCCATGGGAGCGAATCCCCGGGGCGCAGTTAGTAATTTATTAATTTGTTGCAGCATGGAGGCGACGAACCTGGCGCTGTCGCCGCGGGAGACGCTGAAACCGCGCGCTGAACACAAAGCGATGCAGTTGAACTCCAAACCTAATCAAGTGAGTCATCTCTGTCCTTGGGCAAGATCGTGATCAAGAGCAAATCCATTTAATAATATTAGTTTCCGTGAAAACAAACAGCAAATATATCACTCCAAGTGTTTTCATGATCAGTAACATACATCTTCTTCCTATTTACGAGCTACTGGTATGTTCTAGACTTCACGATACGTGGGGTGAAACACCCGCAGAAACAGACTTATTACTTACTAGCACCCCGCCCGGGCTCGGGAGGTACATGTACATAAATTGTAGCCTATATCACTCAGGTATTGGTACCTTTCTATTGATGAAAGATTTTTGAAATTGGGTCAGTATTAGTTCCGAAGATTATCCCCTACAAACAAAATCACAAATTACAAACACTTCCTCTTTATATTTGTGTAAAATATATATTTTTCGGCCAGGTCAGCACAGTCCTCCTGTATGGCGTGCCGATCGTCTCCCTCGTAATCGAGGGTGTGGAGCGTCTATGCCTGGCGCAGATCTCCAACACACTGCTCAAACAGTTCTCCTACAACGAGATCCACAACCGCCGGGTCGCACTGGGTATCACCTGCGTGCAGTGCACCCCGGTACAGCTGGAGATACTGCGGCGGGCAGGCGCCATGCCTGTGTCGTCCAGGAGATGTGGTGAGTGTGTAGTGAGCAGCTCTCCTACAACGAGATCCACAACCGCCGGGTCACACTGGGCATCAGCTGCGTGCAGTGCACCCCGGTACAGCTGGAGATGCTGCGGCGTGCGGGCGCCATGCCTGTGTCGTCCAGGAGATGTGGTGAGTGTGTAGGGAGCAGCTCTCCTACAACGAGTTTTATGTTTTGTATTTTTCTTGTGTGTATGTGCAATAAAGAGTTTACAAACAAACAAACAAACGAGATCCACAACCGCCGGGTCGCACTGTGCATCACCTGCGTGCTTTCCATAATCTATTTCATTAAATGACCAGCATTGGGGTGTAATGATTTTAAAGGTTATGATGTATCCTGCCAGTTTAAAATATCAGTACTTATTCGTAGGTATGATCACCCGTCGGGAAGCGGAGCGTCTCTGCAAGTCGTTCCTCGGAGACAACGCGCCCCCCCGTCTGCCTGACGATTTCGCCTTCGCGGTCCACCATGAGTGCGCTTGGGGGTGTCGGGGAGCCTTCTTGCCAGCCAGGTAAGTAGATCAAAAGGTTGGTGCTGTGAATAGTACAGCTGCAAAATTGCAGTTATACCTCAAAAACCTTATTGCCTTGTCTTAAAGATCATATTACCTTGTAGACTCTGACTGCACTTTTGCAGCTGTAGAGGTAGAGCTGAATTAACAGGGGAGACAGGTGGGACATCATAATAAGTTCAGCCATAAGAAGGCTTCTACCATAGATTTCCATTTCAACCTGTTGGAAGCGCCCTGCATCTAGCGCCAAAAACCAGTCAGACCGTTTGTGTCTCCGTATTAGAAACTACTATAACCTTGAAATGTAAATAAATACATGCCAAATTGCAAAATGTAAAAGTCGTCTCGTATTTTTTATTTTTTGCTGTGATCTGAACCTTCTAAACAAGGAAAGATATTTCAAGACGACTTCCTTACTCAGATACAACTCCTCACGAGCTAAGTGCATCAAATGCGCGTACTGCGGTCTCTTCTTCTCACCCAACAAGTTCATCTTCCACTCACACCGGGTCGGACCTGGAGACAAGTACGTGCAGCCTGACGCCGCCAACTTCAACTCCTGGCGACGGCACATGAAGCTCAGTGGAACGCCACCCGATGAAGTGGTGCACGCCTGGGAGGATGTCAAGGCTATGTTCAATGGCGGGACCAGGAAACGGATGCTGTCTGCTGCTAGGTTAGTTTCTAAGAGTTTTGTTTGAATCGCGCGGTCTCGAGAATCCTCACTCACAAAACAAATTCATATTCTACGTTGAGAATTGTGTATCTTAGACAAATATGTCCAATCTGTTGCCGGCGTTGCCGCCAACATCAACTCCTGGAGACGGCACATGGAGTCTAGTGAAACCCCGACTGAAGAAGTGGGAGGATGTCAACGCTATATTGAGTGAAGGGACTATTTAACGGTAACGGTAACAGAAGGGTGTATTTATCGGTACAGTACAAAACGGTACCCGTCTAATAAATAATGTTGTCAAGGAGTAATAAATATAAAATTTTAGAGTGAGTATAAATATTTTCCCACAATTTCCTGAATGCCGAACTAACAAGATTAAACCACACCATAGAAATTAAAGAAGTCCTTATACAAAGTTCAGCCTTAAATTGTGCCACAGAAGAGTCCCTATGCGCAGGCCGGAGGAGAGCAGCGAGAAGCGCGCGCCGGCCAGCCCGCCGACGGCGCACGCGCCGGTGCCGCGCCTTGCGGACTATGTGTGGGGCGCGCGGCTGCCGCTGCCGTATGCTATACCCTGGCTGAAGCCCACGCTCTGGTCTCCAGGTAAACATGTGGTGTAATAGATCTTCTTCTTTTTTTTTATTTATTAGGTTCGGTTAGGTGGCTGCGCAACATACATGTTCATAGAGATACATTTAAGATCAACCAAGTTGTCAGCTTTCTTGGAGCGAACACAGCATGCACATTGATATATTACATTGATTTTTCTTTGATGATTCTTTGATTGATTCTTTGTATATAACTATTGTGTTTCATATTAGTTACTTGAGTTTAGGTTTTTACACTAGATCCAAAAAGAGTTGTTTCTGAGTTGCTTGTGTGTATGTAATTTTGTTATATGCAGTCACAGTTAGTCAGAGACGTTAGTACATAATATCTCGATGGTCAGTGAATTCAACTTTGAATTTTATTATACTTAATTAAAATAATGCTTTGTCGTAGGAGCTTTGACAGCGTTGAGCGGCGTAGGCGCAATCGAGGAGCCGCGAGCATTTCGACCAGTGAGGACACACCACTTGGAGTCTCCACAATTGTCCCCCGCGCTATCCCCACCACGCTCACCCAATAGGTACGTACACATAGTAGGACCGTGCTTTAATTTCCTTTTTTAATACAGTGTCGGAAAATACTGAACTATCTATGTGTGAAGTTAATGTGGCCCTGCCTATCGTCTTGCAATTTAAAAAATCTACACAATTATCCATGCTGGTCTGGGAGCGAAAAAAATACATAGAATATGCCAGCTGCTTCTCTTCCCGCGTAGATTGTAAAAATCAATCGAGGGAAGGGGCTTTAAACTGGGGATTCCTCCACTCATAGGCGATGGGCTAGCAACCTGTCACTATAGGTACCTGAATCTCCATTCCATCAGAGAGCCCACTATTCAGCTAAGCGTGGCCTTCGAGTCGCATGACTCTTGGCTCTGTCTACCCCGTAAGGGATAAAGACGTGATTCTATGTATGTATGTACACAATTATACGTAAGTACTTCATCAATGACCAAGCAATCGAGTCATAAGCTATAGGAAATAACTCATTCCCAGGTCTAGGTCCCCCATAGCGCTGTCACCTCGAAGGAGTCGCTCTCCACACCGGTCGCCGCCCCGCTCGCCTCCCCGCTCGTCGCCCCGCTCACCGCCCCGCTCGTCGCCCGCCAGATCAAACAAGAGCGACCGCGACAGCGATGAGAGCGTTGACATCGAAACCACAGAGGAAGACCAGCCGAAAGATGTGGTGAGTTAAAATATGTTCCTTTTGTCATCTCCTGTATCTATTAGGTTTCTTTATTCACGTTTCATAACAACGATCGTCAATATGACAAACACAAATATGCAAATAATAACTTCTTTATTTTCATTTAAATAGTGGCCAGTTACTTGAGCATGTTAATCGCTAACCTTCACTAGTTGGAGAGGCACCTTTAGAAGAAGAAGTGGCCAGTTCCAATAATATTAGTTTAAAAATAAATTCTGTTCTACCATTCTATCAAAACGAACACGGACTTAAAAAAAAACTAATCGCCGATTACTGGGGCGTAACTACTGTGATTGGAAAAATTTCTCGGAGAACTTTTTAAATTGGATCTACCTCGAGGTCGGTTTGCGTCGAATGGAACGCCAGTAGATAATGCGATTGACTCAATACTTGTGTATTAAATTGCATCTTTGAAAAACGTTTACGTAAGTTATAAAGACTGATGGGAAACGGGTATTATTGAACGCTGTGCACTGCTTTTGTGAGATTCAGATATAAATCCTCAGTGTAGTGGGGTTTTGTGTAATCGGAAATACTTACTATAGACGCGGTATTAGAACATATTTCTTCATAACTAGTTATGCTTATTTTATGGTAAATAATATTGGCATATTCTTCGCATAAACGTTAAAGAACGAAGACGAAGAAGAATCAATCCTGTGACGGGTTGTTAAATATGTAGGTTTTTCAAAAATATAACCTTGGTTTGTAAAGATAATTTTCCGACGCAACCGTTTCTGAAAAAGATTTATAATGGTATATTTTTGTAATCAAAACTTATTTCTTCGAATACCTAGTTCTAAAGTTAGTACCTAGTTTATCTTTAACACTACAGAACCCTTTTATTAATGTGACTTAAAATTTAAACCTAATTTGTCCATTAACATTACTAAATCAAGTAATCTTAACTCATAATTAAAGTATTGATTAACTTAACAGTCGCAAACATTAACCATTTAATTTCAAGTGGCGTCCGCCAATTCCCTAGCGGGCGGCGGCCATTTTGTTAAAATGGCGGGCTTTGCACGTCGTAAAGTCTGTGATTACGGGGTGGCGAATCCAAATGGACTTCATTTCGGTTTTAAATAAGAGAAAATGTTTAATTTATCGCCGATCGACGATCAGAGTACCAATTAAATGAGGATTTTCCCTTAGTTAGGGATGGTTTTAGACTTTTTTACGTCGTGTTTACATTAAAGAATGTTTTGATTTTTGAATACAGTGATTATGACGACTTTACGTCATTAAAATTTTTGTGCGTTTCGTCTCAACAATGATCGTTCCAAACTTCGAGTACTGCAGGATCTAATCTTTAAGGACTAAGTACCTACCAAGTTATCATGCATACTTAATATAAAAATTACTTGATATAATAATGTATAAATTTCCAAGACAGGGCAATTAATTTGCTTCTTCGTAGAAAATTAATAATAACCTTATTTATGAAAACCATCTAATTCCAAGTAATGTTTATTAATTACGATACTTCGAGTGCCTGGAGGTGGCGAGTACTGACAACTTGTTATTTACCCGGCAAGACGTAGAGCTGTTATTTACCCGACAAGACGTAAATAAAGAGGCGGCGGAGCCTCTCTAATGACTGACGTCACTTCGTAATTACCGAGCGCTCAAAACCCCTTAATCCTTTCAAAGGACAGGGCTGGAAAAGTAGGGTGACCAAGAGTTTATTTAAAAAAGGTCACAAAGTTAGCAAATGCACTTATTTTATCGCAAATTGACCCTTTTTTGTGTATAAGAGATTCATCATAACTATTTTTTTCGTTATTTACACGTAAACACAATCAGTAATTGTCGCCATTTTATCAACTAGAAACCGGGTATTGGGTCAAAGACTAATTTATTTGCTTACAGACTGACTTATACATATGAAGGGATGATATGGGCGTGTTATTTAAAACATTTAACTTTGTATCTTTACTACTTTTAAATACAGGGTGTCCCAGAAGTCGACGTCAAGCCGTAATCAGGTGATACACCTTATCATAATAGTTATTAGAAAAATATAAAAAAAAATAAGTCGCGTATTATATAAATTATTTGCATTTTTTGTTAATTGGAACATGGGTGTACATTTTTTCCAATTAACAAAACTGCAAATAATTTGTAAAATACACGACTTAATTTTTTTTTATATTTTTCTGATAACTATTATGATAAGGCGCATCACCTGATTACGGCTTGACGTCGACTTCTGGGACACCCTGTATGTATTCTTTTTTTCATGAGGAAATAAATGTTCTTTAAACCCATATTTCTTAGTTTAATAAAGACATTACAAACAAACATTTTAACATTTTAGAAATCAGATCGTCAAATTAAAAGTCAGGGAAAATCTAACGTGTGGTATCTACAGTAAACTAAAAGGGCTGCTACCTGATTTCGTTGCGGTATGAATATAGTCTATTAAATTAATTAGAGTAATTGCCAACTAATCTATTGGAATATTTAATCGGATTATATATTAGTACTCAAAGGGCCGTTTAGTTCTGTAAATACTAAATTAGGCAATTAATTTAAAGACTCAAAATTACTCCCCTAAGTCCTATCGTCTTTTCCTAAGCTTATGAACAAAACGCATCTTTGTTTTTTACGAGTTGTAGCCTTAGCGTAGCTCTTGCTACGATATGGCGTAGCTACGTCTACGGCTTGTAGAAACTCGTAGCACTCGTAGCGCAAATTCGTAGACGTTTATGTTGCTTGATAAAACCATAAAACAGTCTTGGCCCTTGCTGAAAAAATCCTTATTATAGATTGTTTTTAAAGTCAAAGTCTTGAAACTCGTAAATCTTTATACTCGAAAATATATTTTTGAAATATATCATTGCTAAAATACCAAAACCAAATTCTGTTATTATATTTAATAGTCTTTGTTTCACAGTACGCACATTATATTTATTTTAAATACATTGTACAATGATATTTATCACTACTAAAATACCAAAACCAAATCCCATTATTATACTCAAAATAGCATCAATTCATCCGTAATAGAATACCAATTAAGATTAAAACTAAGTCGATTTCAAATAGCTGCAGTAGAGTAATTTGAAAATGGAACAATCCGTGAACAATCGCATTGGTCAGCGGTGCCGACTAATCATAACAAGTCAGACAATCGAGTCGGATTAAATTGTAATCGATAAATCGGATTGCACAGCATAGAACGGATACAAAGTATGGATAGTGCAGAAGTAAAGACAAATTTATAACGTAATTTTGCATAGCTACTAATGAAACTGCCTGCTATTTTTTTTTTAGTCCGATTGCCAGGTCTTCATGTCAGCTATTTTATATTAGTGTAAATATATGTATACACCTTTCGAATTGTTTTATCCTTGTAAGTGATTTATCCTAATCCTTCCTAATATTATAAGTGCAAAATGAGAGTTTGTTTGTTTATTTGTTACCTCTTCATGCTTTATTTACTGAGCCAATCGTCCTGAAATTTCGCATTACATAGTTGGAAATACGGAGAAGGACATAGGGTACCTTTCATCCTGGGAAAAGGCACTGTTCCCGTGGGAAATACACGCGGGCGAAGCCGCGGGCTAAAGCTAGTAAGTATATAGTTTTTAAAAATCCCGGTACACATATAGTTGGCTGTACCAATTGGCTACACAAATAAGCCTAATAAGATTATGATTGAACTCTATTTCTAGACCACTTATGTTTTGTGTGGAAGCCGCTTACTGTCGGCACCCGAGGCGCTTTCAGCTTTTGAGTGATTGTTTGAGCAACACAGCTGTTGCTCTGCTCTCTAGCTGATAATTGTTTTGTGTCATCGAACTAAAATTATTGTATTTAATTTCTACAAGGTATACTTTTAATTTATCAAAAAACTATAGTTATAACAGTGCTTTAGCTTAGGCTAACCTAAGCCTAAGCTTTTCTATTTATTTATGTATAAAAAATAGATACAGTATCACCTCTTTATCCCTTACGAGGCAGTTAGAGCCAAGAATCGTAAGACTCAAAGGCCACGCTTAGCTGGATAGTGGAATATGGTGGAAAATTACAACTTTTCCGAGAAAGAGGTTCAGATACGAGTAGTGCAGAGAAGCAGCTGGCAATCTAGATATTTTCTTCGCTCCCAGACCAATATGGAAGATATACAATTTACGGCTGTTTTAAATTGATAGACATTTTATCTTCGCCTTATGTTTTCTGATAGGGGTTTTTTAAGCTTAGCGATTAAAAGATTGAAAAAATAATAGAACAAAGAATCAACCACAAATTAAAACAATAGATATATTTTTTCTGAACGACGCTTATTGTTAAGTAATGTGAGCACGGTATTACTTAAGTAAGTGTTATTAAAATAAGGGTGTGTACACACCGCGCGCCCCATCACTCGATTGTTTGACAGTCCATCAATTAAATTACTCGATGTATCGAGTGGCATGAGATGTAAATGGAATACTGGTAATTTTATTGAAGCCATCCAAAATGTATAACCTTTTTTGTTTGATTACGTCTGCGAAGGACAGGGGCGAATTTTTTTAGTTCATGATTGATGAGTATCTTGTAATTTATTGATGTTTCTAAATATAGTTAAGGATATTTTAGTTTGATTGTATTATAGGCTTAATTTAATTTTTCCATGTCCGAGTATAAAGAAAAAAATTGCCAATATAAATAATTATAGTCGTAGGCACATGCAGCATGTCAAGTTGCCCTGCAATCACCTGTATGGGGAGGTAATAGAGGCGAATTTTAATTTGGGTAGGTTGATGTGATGTTGATTGTATTTAAAAAAAAACTATATTACAGAAGACCTTGGTGGTTCGTTTGTTGCGCTAAGCTCTGGAACTAGTAGTTCGATTTGAAAAATTATTTCTGTATATGACAATAGTAGACACATTCATAAGGCAATAGGCTATCCAGTATCATGAAATTCCCACGGATATGAAGCCAAGTGGCACAGCTCGTAATTAAATCGGTGAATTCTAGTTAAAATGATGACTGATGTCACTCACGTTAATTTTAATGACATAAATCAGTATTAGTTAAAAACGTAGAAACGTTTGCACCGTTTGCAACAACGCCCAAAACACATCCAATTAAAACTCTTGTAAAACATGGCCGCGACGCGACGTAAATACCTTTGCCGTACATTCACACAGTACGCCCCTTACATCCACACGGCTTAGTAGTCAGTACCCCGGCCACGTAGCTAATAGATACTTTGGGCGGATTGTACAAACGATTCAATTGTGCCTCTAGTTGCTGGGATAAATCACTGGCACGCGCGCCGCGGTCACGTACCATGTTAGATTAGGGTGCGGATCCAGTAGCAAGAGATATACGAGGTAGCTAAGATATGAACGCTTAGATCCGCTATACCACCGGAGGTGGGCCGGTGGTACGGTGGGACTTTTAAAGTAAAATGGTACTACTGACTAATAGTGATGTGGTATCGACATCTATCAATGGAATCGATATTAAATCTGCAGCTTAAGTAAAAAAACAGAACCAACTGGTACAGAATTTATTTGGATATTCGTAATTTAATCTAAATATGACTTTATAGGTATAGTACATTAAATAAAACTAGCTAATGAAGCTAGTATGTACCCGTCCTACTATAACTAAGCTACATAGCTATGACGGTTGGCGCAATGCTCGCTGGATAGTATTATACAAACCCTTGTTTGTATAAAAAGAGCTTAAATTGGTATGGGATATAAAAAACAAAATGGGATAAAAAGTATCTTATCTGATATTTTCAGTATTTTTCTACCCGTTTACCAAATTCTAATTCTAAGCTTTGAAATATTAATAAAGTACAAAATTCTCTTGGTGTAAGGAACATATCCATAGCAATGTCGCTAAGCTTAATTGGAACCGCAGCTTTATCTCGCTGTTCGCGTACGAAGTGTGTTCGCTGCCTTATCCCGTATTTCGAATGATTGGTGATTATTGCACGTCTGGGGACGTTTCCCACAAGTTTTGATATTTTTTTCATTCAATAATAATGGTATAAGATGTTATTAAAGTCTAAGGATATCTCGCACTCCTCTTTTATACGTAGTTTTTTGATAGATTTAGATACATGTACTTACTTATAGTACAATAGGTAAGATAGAAAGATGCAAACGCTTCCTAAAAATAAGTTGTATAATATAAAAAATCAATAATACTTTCCACTTAATAAGTTTTATGACAATTTGTTAAAAATAAATAAAACAGCAACAAATGTAATACAACATTCTATAAAGATACTGATATGATAACAGTTTACAAGATTAAAGGATTTATTTTGTTGGTTTGTTTGTTTATGTTAGTTATATACAATTTTAGTTACAGATGATATAGTATTTTTCTAACAGTAGGTAGGTACAATTGAATTTTTTTTCATAATAATTATCCGATTAATGATTAGTTACTTACAAATGGTATTACTCTAAGACTTCGACCTTCGATCTAATTGAAAGTAAAAATCTAAAAATATTGTTTAGTCTTCGAGCAACAAGGACTTCCGCGCGCGAAACGAAAGTCCGTGTTGCTCTATGTTTACAGTAGTTAAAAACCAAGAAGTGTATTTACATTTAAATTGGATAGTTAATCAAACGAATCAAACACCTTTTACAAGTCAAGACCGTAATGAAGTTACGCGAATGTCTCCAGTAATTGAATGAGAATATAATTCGCAGCACGAACATCAGCCGGCCCAACGCAGGCTCCCTGGGGAAGCCAGCACTTGATTACACGCCTGAGACAACCTGATTTTATATTAATGGTAGACACGACTGCAAATACGATTTGTTATGGTGGCTTGTTACCTATACCAAATCTATACATAAAATAAAACAGTAAAAATATTTTGTCTGTACATTTAGTATTTTTGACTAAAATGGATAGAGGGACACTTAAAAAGAACAAAAGAAAGCAAAAAATTTTTTTTGGAATTTCTTATCTGTCTGTCTGTATGTATGTACGCGATTCACGCAAAAACTACTAGACGGATTTGAATGAAACTTTTTTGTTGTATAGCTACTAAGTCTGGGCAACATAAAGGCTATAAATGATTTTGAAAACTGGAACACCTGATGAAGAACCATAACAGAACAGCTAAACTATAAGAAATATGAAAATGGCGCCTTAGTAAAAGTCGTTCAACCTAATGAGCATTTTCTGCTGACGTATAAAAATTGCAGATCTGGAACATCTGATGAAAAGCTTCAAGAGACCAGCTACACTATAACATATATGAAAATGGCGCCTTAGCAAAAATCATTCAACCTGATGAGCATTTTCTGCTGACGTATAAATATTGAAGATTTGGAACATCTGATGAATAACTCCGAGAGACCAGATATAATATAACGCATATGGAAATGGCGCCTTAGCAAAACTTGATTAATCTGATGAGCATTTTCTGTAGACGTATAAAAATCGAAGATCCGAAACATCTGAAACAGTTTGGAACACAAAAAGACATTTCATCTAAGCGAAACTCACGCGGGCGAAGCCGCGGGCAACAGCTAGTTATTATATAAATTACATGAAAGTAACGGTATTTTTCGGGAGTTTATATGGAGAATTTGGTATTGGCCCTGCTTCAGACCCACTGTACCATTGGCTACACCCCTGGTGGTACGGTGGGACTCTTAAAAGTTAAACGGAACCACGGCAGTTTAGTGTTTTCAATTAATTTGTCGTTAATGCATTAATGCATGGGATCATGACCATAAATATAATCCCGTTTTGACAAAAGATATTTCTGTAATCAATTTATGTTTATCGATTAAAACAGCTTTGTAAGTAGGTACCCTATATTTAATGTGATGTGATACCAACCTTCTACTTTTAATCATACGTATTCTATTTCTCGCAGGGATAGCCGGATCTTTTCCGATCCGTCTACTACCATCATACAAAATCATTAACTTTTAAAATCAACATGTCTGATTGGCTGACTGTTTAGTTTACTAGTGTGTATACGGCTACTGCCACTAGATGGCGGTAGTCGTAAAAAGTCATGTCGTTTGCCTTTAAGCGACTTGAATAAAATCTGACACCAGTGTTAGTAATAACACACTCGGTAAGAAAGAAGAAAGAACATGTGTAAAGTAATATTTAGTTATATTTACGAGTAGCTAACTGTCCCGTGCATCCAGCTCGCCGTCTGTCGCGAGTTTTGTTTCAGTTTTTGCTATGACCTGCTCTTCATCACAATGGAGGTACCAGGGTTGCACAGCTTTGTCCAGTGGCCCAGTTAGCGCTTGAATAGCTGCAATGATTGTTTTATTCAAAACTAGTGACTGCCCGGAAAATGTTTTAAAATAAATATTATCTTTAACAACTACAACTGTGTGATCTTTTTTGCAATATTGATAATTGTAGAGTGCAAAATTCTTTTAGACTTATTATTTGATTACGTGATATATATGTATGAAGCTAAATCTATTTTTAAGTTAAGTTGATAAACCTTAAACTTACTTATACCTCAAAGTTTAAGTTTTTTCCAAAATCCTTAATTCGATTGAATATTTAATTCTATTGTACTACTGAGCCTGGTAGACTTTTAAAATGGCCTACGCCATAAAAATCAACAAATTTCGGAAAATATCAATAATTTTCATCATTATCATTTGCCTTATCCCATCATCTGGGGTCGGCGCAAAATGTCCTTTCTCTCCACAATTTTCTATCCTTAGCCACAGTTATATCCACTCCCAATACCTTCATATCCTCCCCAACACAATCCATCCATCTCTTTTTAGGCCTCCCTCTCCCCCTATATCCACCTACTTTCATAAGTATTGAAAATTGTTCGGCCATAAAGAACTATTATTTACAAAACACTATTCAAACTTTAACAGATAAGGATCTAATGTAAAGCCAATATCAAATTAAAAGCAGCAACCATTCTCTTTTATTAAAATAAAACAAAACACTATTTTCAACACGACACTTCATATTTAATTCAACAGTCGTGTGTCAAACAATCAAATTTGGACTCAACATTAGTGACAAACAAAAGATCTTATCGAACATGAGTATCAAACGTATCAAACAAAATTAAATGTTCTTTCTTTAAATGAATTGTGCGTACAATAACAGTTTTGTAAATGTCACGTTGACATTTAGCGTTTTTATTTACCTCATCAGGGAATTGGCATTTGGTTTTTATCGGCGGCGTGTGTGCGGAGCATTAATTTTGACGTTTTGCGCAAGTGTGCCCCTGACCTATTGTTAGGGACAAAAGATATTTCCTTTATGGCCCAATTTATTTGTCTATTACATATTTTGATAGGCGCGATCGTAGAGCAACACGGATTCCTTCGGAAACAAGAGCGCGCTGAAGTCTTTGTTGCTGGAAGGGCCGCCGGGCGCGTTGGAAGCTCAAATATACTCATACATTTCGTCACGTACCTAGTAATTTTTAAAACTTCATAACTTTATATAAAACTTTTACTAATTACATATTGAAATGTAATATTTTACTTGCTTTATTATTTACAAAGCGATGGTACTTTGTAAATATTAAAGCAAGTAATTTTTTTATCGAGGTAAAAATGCCTTCACATACCACTTTGTAATCCAGTCCCAACGGGCAGCGAAGTGTCATGTGTAAGTAACTCATTAAAACTTCCCGTTGCCTACGAGCTAATACTGAAGGTGTGAATGGTGGAGTTGCCAATCTGACCGGTAAGACATACACAGAGAAAAAAAATTAAAAACTAAAATGTACTTAATTGAAGATCTCAATCAGGCATGGTTAAAAAGAAGAGCAGAGCCTCCTGCCACAGGCAGGCATCTTTGATAGCCTAAAAGAAGACTCTAACACCCACTCAAGTTATAAGATCTGAATTATAAATATTTTATGATTGTGATTTGACGGATTATTGCTAGTAAACTACAAAGAAAGCGATGAATTCAGGACATCGAATTGCTGGTTCGTGTCAAGCCCTTTACATGCAACTAACGCTTTCATTCGGAAGCCAGGCATTAAATTATGTTAACCGGTCACGAGTCAGACAATTATTTATTAAAGCAAAATAACGCGGCGGGTGACACGGCAACCGCGGAGTTACGTAAATAATTATACGGAACACTCGATGAATTGTTTATGATGCGGCTCTGTGCACTTATTTGTTCATAGAAGTGACACTAAAATACTAGATTTTACCCGCGGCTTCGCCTGCGTGCATTTCCCACAGGAATAGTGCTTTTTCTCGTTACCCTTGTAATAGGACATCGCGTTGCTGTATTTTATCCTTCTTCGATCTGTTTATGGACTTCTCAGCCACCTATGTGTATGCGAAATTTCATGAAGATTGGTTCAGTGGATAAATCGTGAAGAGGTAACAAACAAATAAATGGACAAACAAACAAGCTCACTTTCGTATTTATAATGTTAGTTAGGATTAGATAGTAAGGATTAGAATAATGTCTCTTCCAGTTCCCTTGGGTATTTTGTAATAAGAAATTATTCTACTGTGATTTTGTAATATCATTGAATAGGGGACCGGACAACTTTTTTTTTTTGATGCTTCTTTGAAATATCTCACAATAATAGAATCATCCGTAAAAGAATTAAATCAATAACCAAATTATTTCCCAAGATATAGCAAAAAACAATTCACATTTTTAAGCGATGTTTGGACGATACCAAAACGCCCCTAACTAAACTTGCATTCATATGACGTCACGCGTAGAAATTGGACTTTCCCAAAAAGTTTGAACTCTAATAAAATTGCTCAGGAGAATAAACTCGTGATAAAAAGTCGCAAAATGTGTTTAATTATATGTATTCTATCATAAAATTACATATTTTTAACAATTCTCACACCTTGGCCGGTCCCCTATTGTAACTGTTATCTCTTTGAAAATAACAGATAATCGAAGTCGCCATGTGGTAACCAGAAGACTGGCGACATTTTCTGTATGTTTGGCCAAACTTTATCGTTGGCAAAGTAGTCGAGAGCCTTATTGGGTTCCAAGAGACTTGGCCAACTTTGAGAAAGAAAAGAAGCGGCATACACAATGTTGTATATCATATCGACACTTCTAAAACAATTAACTCTATATTCCACTGTTGCTTCAGCTAACAATAAATTATTATTATGAGCTTTGTTCGACATATCATGAAACCATAAAGTCACGTCACCGAGTTTTAACCATAGAGTTATTTATTTTAACGCAAAAATACGCCATCTGGCTGTGAATTTCAAACAGGAGTGGTCAAAATATCTTAACTAATGTTTAAGCTAAATAGCTTAAACATTAGTTAAGATATCCAATAAGTATTTTAACAAGCTCTTTAATTTTTTAAACAAGGAAAGCAAAAATTGGATGTTGATTGCAATACTGCGTAAGCTCAGTATATTGGATGCTGATATTGTCTAATGAGTTTTACCTTATTTTAGTTGTTTATTTGCCATTTGTATTACATTAACGATTTTTCGTTAGATTCCTATAGGTACTATTGCAAATCATTCAGTTAATCGGAATTCCCCTGACATAATGGCTCATAATTTTAAATTTTAATTTTAAGTTTTATAAAGTGTCACTTTTACACACTAAGTATTAAGTAAAAGTCCTGCCCGGATGCTCTCTGAAACTCGGACAAATCCGGGGAAACCCGGACGGATGACAGCTTTAGCTGTAAAATAAAACTTTGAGAAACAGGAGGCGAATCACGTCCATCGAATCATTATTTAGTAATAAAGCGCCACTAGAATGTTATTTAAGTAAATTGAGGAAGCGTGCTACCACGTCATACGATACGGTATCTCGTGTCGTGACGGTAATCGGAACCGTTGGTAATCGAGGCACTCCTATCTATGGTTATGATCTGTTGAAGCACTTACATGGAAACAAAAGTGGCACAGTGTCGATTCCACTGTATCTGGAAACTACTAATTAAAATTTAATTCGCCGCTTCATTGTTTATTAGGGCTCATGCAGCGTGCGATATCGCGTCGCGGGCACGCTGCACTGCGCCATCAATCGAGTCGCCGCGAGTTGGTGCTTGCTAGGTACCGAAATCGCGCGACATTGCCGGCACGCTGCACGAGCCCTTACTTCTGATTCAGCGACTCAAACGAAATGAGTCTAGGCCTCCTAAAGCATTGTCTGCCTCTGCCACTTTCGGTGGGGGGTAAATTCGCTCTACTAACACAAAGCGCATTTCATTTTCATTTACATAAAAATTTTTTTTTTTTTTTTTTTTTAATTATGTTGTGTGCATTATTAGGCACACAACTTAATTTATACGCACATATTTATTATACGCCTGTAAGTGGCCTCTCCCAAGGCCTAGCCTTCAACACAAGAGCATCAGCGTCTCCGGTCCAGAGTCAGATCATTTATTCTTTAGATCAGATATAAGTAAATGAATCAGGTAGTACGTCAATATGTTTACCATGCCTGTAGAAAAGGGGGACTCTTTTCTACAGGCATCACTTCATCGTGCTTTCGCATTTATAATATGTATTAGCGATGAGCCGCCAAGAAATTTCCTGTTACTGAATTTTTTTCATGAATTTCACGTTTTTTCAGGAAAAATTTCCGTTCTCGAGAACAACCGAGAAAATTTCCAAGAAATTTTCCACTGTTGAAAATTTCGGGAACGTCACATCACTATGTATTAGAAGGTATATTAGTACGAGTTGATAGTATGGATTATCACTATCATCCTCGCGTATTCTCGGTTGCATCTTTTAGAGCTTCAGAGCCCGGAGTCCACAGCTTAACCTAAGCGATTTGTCGAGGTTACTGGTTTTATACACAGAGCGACTGCCTTCTGACCTCCACAACTGAAAAATAATGAATTATTGAAATATATATTCCAGTCATGCTGGCCATGCCGCAGTGCCCCTACCCCACGGCCGGACGATTGCTGGCCGGGCTTGGTGCCCAAAGTGGAGAGAGAAGAGGACCGGGAGCCCTGGAGACTGCCCGACCTCCGACCTTCGCTGCACTATTTGCATGATAGAGGTGAGGGTAAAAGGTCAAAGGTTAACTCAACCACGGCAATAGTTTTTCGCAACCAGTTTTAACAAAAGTTTAGTTCTCATGACCTTAATTTTTCAATAGGTACATAATGAATTATTTAAGTTTGTATCAGCTGCGCTCACATGGAAAGTTCGTGATAAAAATACCTTAAATTAAATAAATATTATTTTTTTCCCTTCTGTTTGGAAGGGAAAAAAAAAATATTTATTTAATTATTAGGCTAATTTACAATATTTGAGTTGTTAGCTAATCACATGGCAATGGATCTAAGCTAAGTGGAGAGAACTGGTGCCTGAGATAGGAAGGTAAGACCCCCTATAATACACGTCACCAGGCTCCTAGATCGTACAATGTACATGTACTGTACATGATTCAGGCAATGGATGCGAAAACAGTGAAGTAAGAGAATGAATATAATAAACAACATTCAAAAGTAAAAAAAGTGGTTAAAACTAGGATTAGCGTAGAAGAATACAAAGAGTCTAAATAAGCCACATCGACGAATCGGAACATGATTCATTTTCTAAATACTTAAAAATGAACCTTAAAAGTAATGATATAAGATTAATTTTTGAATAATTTAGGAAATGGGAAATGGATTCAGATTCATCGATGTGTCTATTTTAGACCCCTAGGTAATAGCCAATTAAGTATCCGAAATTTCATTAAAATCCGCTCTGCAGTTGAAGCATGATTGAGTAACACCCAAATATGGCAAACTCCCAGCCGGTCCAAAATTTTAGTACCTACCAGCGAATCCCCACCAAATATTTAAATTCCATAAAGTGATTTCAGGCGGGTCCACAAAATTATGATAAGTACAATAGTCAGCAGATTGAAGTCGATATAAATTTCTTAACTTCATTTTAATAAAAAGTATAATTTGAAATCGATTTTTTATATTTTATTTAATTACCATACTTTATTTTATTACTAGCTGTTTTCCTAGATTTCGCTCGCGTAAATTTTACCTCTTACACTAAGAATGGAATTTTGGAATTTCCACCCTAAATTCCTTTCTTAGTGCTCCACACCACATACCTACATCCGAATTATAATTAATATTTCCTACCTAGTAAAATTAGTTTAAGGCCAGGTCCAACCCCACATTCGAAATAATTGTAATTTTTCATGAAGAAAACCTAATTAGAGTTTATTTACAAAGTGGAAAAATAATACAGGATATAGATTATGATCTCTATTAAGGTTTCAATCGTATTGGTACTTTTTAATAAAAATACATATTTTCGGCTTAATTAATTCATAAAGGCACCGAAAATTTAGAAAATATTTCAGCTTTCAAGTCATGAAACTTAAAATTTTCAGCGATAACATATATATATATATATATATATATTTATATAAATAGTTTATATATATACTATATTAAAGTCTTAATCGAGCACTTTTGTTTTAAAACTAATATTTTTAATGATATTTAAGAAAGCTAAATCGGTACAAAATCTTATCGATCCTGCCAACGAAAGTAGAACATTGTGTTGTGCAATCTGCATCTTATTGCAACGATCACACGGCGCGGTTAAGCGCATATGAATTTTGTTTTTTGCACTCAGGTTGGACCTGGTCTTAAAGAAAGGCCCTTTGAGGTGTCCTTGGTATTTACCATGTACTATAAGTTATCCGATGAATGAAAATACTCAGATTCAGATTCTAAACTTAGATAAATGTTACCTACACATTTGCAAATTTAATTAATTTGCATGAGTAACACCAATCGTTTGATGTTACATATCGATTGCCGTCGCCTTAACGACCAATCCTCGAGGGTGTTCAACCTTCATTTTACAAAAACCGTAACGTTATCATTTATTGCAAAACTAATCATTTGATAAATACTTACCTACTTATCTCATTCTTCTAACACATCATCGACCATTCATCATCAGTTCGATCCCCGGTCGGGTCCAGATTGAAATAATCTTTTTCAGATGACCTGGGTCTTGGATGTTTATCTATTGACGAAATCTACTTCGAGGAGCATATTTTTTTTTGTGTGATCCGTCTTACAATTTTATTAATCCTAGAATTATCCATGCAATTCTAATAAATTATAAATACCTATAATCTCATTATTTATTTTCGTAAATTTTTTTATGTGACATTTTGTAGAGTGAAATTAAGAATTTATATTTTAATTATATTGGTGTATAATTTTGCACGTCTGCTTGCAGACTGAAGACATGGAACTATTTTTCTGTATCATCTTTTGTACTGTTTTCTGGCAAATAAACATTTCTGATTTTTGATTTCAGAAAGAGACGGATGCGCTGCGTGCGTCGCGCCCCTGCCGCTGTTGCCGCCACCTGCACCCGCGCCGCATTAGTACCTACTCCATGAATGATTCTGCTCATATTCAACAAGGAAAAGTGTACCAATACTAATTGTAATATTCTCTCTCAGCCGAAAGACGTCCACTGCTGGACAAAGGCCTCCCCCAAGGATTGTAATATTACTAGGTACTTAATTACTTACCTGGCCCTTGATTCTACTAAATTACAAACGTGAATATCGTGCCTCAGTTGTGTTTCAAAAGCCTAAGAAATTATACTAAAGCTTATAGAGATCGTGTCGGTTTATACAATTTATTTTTACTGTAAAGGAATCGGCTCCCTGAGCGTAAATGTATTATGTTATGAATTTGACTCGTAAAACATTAAATAATCATTCCATGACACTGAAAAACAAAAATTTTACTTGAGATCATTGTTCCTACCGAAATAAATAAAAAAACATAACTTCAGTAGCATTCCAAAGTCACAGTAGATAAAAACAGATTTATTTCTGTCTAAAGTTTACATTAAAAAAAAAAATATGCGCTGATGCTTGTCGATTTAAATTGTAACTAACATAAGTATTTATATTACTAAATATAATTGGATTCTTGTAGATACGAGCACATTGTAGATACGTATGTGATTTTTATGACAACATTATGTAAAAAGTATATAAAGCAATCTGTAATAATGAATTGAATTCATGAACTCAGCCCTATAGGTAACTTCCCATCACGTGAAAAGGCCGCTGGTAGGGTGAGGAGGGGGTGAAACTTGCGCATGGGTACGACTGACGAACCAATCGCGCGCGCCGGATGAGAAACGCCCGCTCGACCCCCGCTCACCGATATATCGCCTACTGCGCAGCTTAACCGCCATCGGCCTTTTTACGTGACGGCAACTATAGCTTAATATTTAAGTAAAATACATAGTCAATTGTAATCTAGTCTATTCTAGTCAAAAAAACTAATTATGTTATAGTTATTATATTATACATTTATGCAATATAGCACGCAATACAGAAAAACTCTAGTCTAAGTACTTTTCTTCTAATTGTTTAGTCGTTCTGATCTGTACATACCTAAACGTTTTTTTTTTTGCAGCATATACGAGTAGGTACATACTTTTTTCAGATCAGAACTCAGATTTAAACGTTATTAAGTATAAACTAAATTGTGCCATAAAAGTATACTCTTTAGGGACTTTGGTCAGATAAGCTCTTCTAATAAACCCACACAAAATTAGTTTATATTATTCCAAATTCTGTGTTAACTCAGAATATAAGTACGATGTGAAGAAAAATTCATAAAGATTTAGAATTAATTGCGTAACTCATGTTTGACTATGATGCTTTTTTTTCAAAATTAGGTAAATAAGTACGTATACTTCTTACTTAAAATAACTTATGTATTATATAGTGTACTAACTAGTCAAGCGAGAAAAAATTAAAAACATGTTTAATACATATCAGTATCGGCATTAGATACGTTATAAAATAAAATAGGTACTTAGGTATGCTAAAAGTCGTGTAATTATGTATATTATGTACTTAAAATGTAGTCATTGTTAGTAGGTAAATAAAAAAGATTGATCCAAATCCAAAATATGTTTTTTTTTCTTTTGATATTTTCGGCGATTTTTCTCAGTGGTGGTGGTTTGAGAATGCTAGTAGTTTAAACCCACAATATTAGGTAATGATATTGTGAACGCACAGGGGGAAAAATACCTAACCCTCAGAATACAGAACAAACCAGAAGTATGTACGAAGCGCGCTGTGTCCAAAACAAATGCAAAACACCGCCCCGCCCGCTCTGCACCCACCCGCGTAGGGTTACCAGCTTACGTAACTGCAAATAATTTAATTTTAAATATTAAATAATAAATGTCCGCCTGAGACTTCGTTCGCGTGGATAATATTCGGTATTCGGTTATTCGGCAAAATCACTATTCGGCGCATCTCTAATTATTTTCCATCATGACCCGGCCGGGGATCGAACCCGAGACCGAATTTAAGAAAGTAAAATATTCCATTATTATGAACTGAACAAAATGGAGGCATAAAATCTATGAAAATTAAAATATGCACATTAAATTCAATACTTTAATAAAATGGATTGAAAATGCGCTACTTACAGATGAAACGTGATCCCATGCGATTTCTTCGCAGTCGCAGCAACATTTTTGCTAGTGGGAATGACACAAGTCGGCATAATTTATTAAATACTGACAACGTTAACACGAGTTACCGATGCGCTCGTCGGTCGTCGACTGATTAGAAAGAACCACTCCAATTTGGAGTGGTCGCGGGGCGGTCTCACTTTCATGCGTGTTGACGGTTTCTGATCTGTGGGAATTTTGTCATAAAAAGTAGGTAGATAACCCATTACCAATCCCATTGGAACTATTGAGACTCGGAAAGTACAGTGCGACAAGGATCTTTTGGCACGTGATAGAAAACTGAATTATATTTCTTATTTAAAACGTAGGTGGCGCCCTCACTCACGTGCCAAAAGATCCTTGTCGCACTGTATTCTGTCTCACTAATATATCGTGTCAATGTCAAAGTGACAATCATAAAGTTTTCGAAGGATTTATCTAGGTTCAGTTCAGACCCGAGGTTCAGACCTTCTATAGAAAAAAGAAGTTCAGACGGACGACTTTAAACTAGTTTAAACAACTGTCCCGTAGGAGGCGGTGCTCTGATTGGCCGAGGCAAAGAATGAGTACAAAATTGATTATGTTATGACACATTTGATAAGACTATGACAGTTTAGTGAACGAAAAATTGAACTACTAAACAAGTGATTATATGCTCTTTGCCTGCCATGGGATTATTTATCAATCAACAACAAACAAAACAACCTCCTAACAAACAACAAGGCGGATTAATTAAACAACATTCACCCAGTCCATTATTTATATAAAACCTTGTGTAAACACAGTATCTACAGGAAAGTAAGACCGAGAGCAAAGTGAAAAGAACTGTTGAAATGCCTGACGCAGTAGCCGCCTGTCGCGTCTGTCTGGCGGTGGAAGTGCGGTTGTTGACCATCGCCGGCTCGCTGCAGCTGGTGTACGAGAGGATCACTAACAATGCCGTTAGTACAACCGCCAGCTCTGCATATTAATCTCAAATTAATTCAGATAAATAAATGTTGTTTTAAACATTTCAGCTGCACACGGCTGACGGCAGGCCCGTGGCGGCGGCGTGTTATATATGCTACGCTCAGCTCAACAAGTGCCGCAAGTTGATACGAACTTCTGTATTGGCAGAGAATGTGCTGTATAATATAGGTACTGCACAGACAATCAGAGGTAGAAAGTTCAATTTCCTTTTAATCTTATAAAATTCAAATGAAATCTATCTATCTTCTACTAAGTAGGTATATTTATTTCATTTATTTGTATATTACAGATAACTGAAACATCAATATCCCAGATTGACCGCAAGGCCCTCGGACTGTGTGGGTCGCTGAGCTGCTGTGCCGTACATGACGATGGTGAAGTAGGGCCTTTGAACACCATGACCATGGTGATCAAAGCTGAGTCAGAGTCAGATATTGTCAAGACTCAGATTGGAAATGTAGAACAGACCCCCATTGTGGTCAAAGCTGAGCCAGAGTCAGATATTGTCAAGACTGAGATTAGAAATGAAGACTCAGACGGTATGTGCTCTTCGGATACTCAAATCAATCATTTAATGCTATTTCCAAGATTTGGTATCTGTTCAATATCAAATACTTGTGCATTCATACAATGTGTGACTATATGCCTGTGCAGCATTTATAATTGACAGAAGTCAGCTTTTATAACTGTGTTCCAAATAAAGGAAATTGGTCCATTGTGCAGGAAGCATGTCTGCAGGCCCTCCGCAGCCAGCAGCTAATGTCTGTGACACAGAATGCGACTGATGAAGACCCCCCCAGTCAGTCACAGCCGCATGACACAGAGGTGGCCACGACTGAGCAGGGAGAGCTTGGGGAAGGTATGTTTTTCTCTTGTTTTAGCTCTATAAGAACTTTTATGGTCCAACAGTTGTGGGTGCTTCTCTTACATAGTTTCTATGCAACTAAATAACAGTATGACTTATCAATACATAAAATAAAGTTCCCAACGGAGTATGTCTGTCTAATGTCCTTAAACTCAAATACCATTGAATGTTTATGATTCTTTTATACATAGTTTTATTGTTTACAAACAAAAGCTTGCTAAGTCTATGGTCTATGGAGGTAGGTGCGTCTTACCATTTTATTAAAATGAAATAGTAATTTTTTGCTGCAAACATGTAAATGAACCCTGTACGCTAGTGGGCCAGGTAAACATTTTACGGAACACTGAACTATAGCAATGTTTAAATTAAAACAACCATTGACAGATGTCGATCCAGCGCAAACTTTGGAAGCTGGCACACGGAGACAAGCTGGAGGAAGCACAACCAACAGGACACAGTGCGAGTCTCCACGAGACCCAACAACTCTGACTGCTCAGGGACCACACCAGTGCCAAGTTTGTCAGCAGCAGTTTACACATCCTTCAGATATGATGAAACATTATAGAACTCACACTGGGGAGAAGCCATTCCAGTGTGATGTCTGTCATAAAGCATTTACTTCTAAACGGTATTTAATTATACACTCAAGAACTCACACTGGAGAAAATCCAATCCAATGTGATGTTTGTGATCATCGTTTTAATCTAAAGTCGCATTTATTACGACACTTGAGAACTCACACTGGGGAGAAACCATTCCAATGTAATGTTTGTGATTATCGTTCTACTCAAAAATCTACTTTATTACGACACTTGAGAACTCACACTGGGGAGAAACCATTCCAATGTAATGTTTGTGATTATCGTTTTAATCAAAAGTCTACTTTATTACGACACTTGAGAACTCACACTGGCGAGAAACCATTCCAATGTGATGTCTGTCATAAAGCATTTACTACTAAACAATATTTAATAATGCACTCTGTAGTGTATTCATGTTTATTTAACTTTTATTCTTGTCTATTTTACTATTATAATTACTTATTTAGCTCAAAATGTTCTTTTTTTACACTTTCTGTAGTAAAATTTCTACGTTGCTAGGGAATATTTCTTTAAACTTACCGCTATATCTTCATTTTTGGTTATTTTATGTTATTTTGGTTTTCCCAATATATATTTCGTGTTTATTTCCACTTTTTTATACTTAATTCTTTAAATTGTGTAAATTTTTACTTGCGTTTTTTCATTGTAAACAACTATGATTGTCAAGCGTTGTCGCATGTCAGATTTTATTTTTTCTAAAATTCTATAAATTTCTATGTATACCTTTTCGCAAATGTTCTAATTTCGTATTTTATTTGAAAATTATGAAGCAATACGAAATTCTAAATCGAGGCCTATATAAAGACACTGAATGTCAGAACGAGTCAGTCTTCACTTCTCCGAGAAATCGGAGCGCGGAGCGAAATAAAGGTCTTGTCCCGGGGCCTGCTGACCCCGGGACCCTGCAAGCCTTCGCGACGTAAAAAACTACACTATCTAAAAAGCTATCAAGAAACGTCGAAGCTATCAAGGACACAGAGGCTATTGTGGATTGAAGCTGTTGCTGCTGAGGCAGTTTGATAGCTACTTTAACTAAAAAGCTATCAAGAAACGTCGAAGCTATCAAGGACACCGAGGCTGTTGTGGATTGAAGCTGTTGCTGTTGAGGCAGTTTGACGTTTTGAAGTCGGTGCCTCGCGCTTGTCAGTGGAGAAGGCGTCCACCACCCGCCAGTCCACCTTCATACCTGTTGTGCCGCCAGTAGAACCCCTGTCGGAATTGTGCCGGTTGTCCGACTTACCCCGTGTCGGTATTTCCCCGGGTATTCCGTCCGTGATCTCTTTTCGTCTATTCGTGCCCGTGTCCTTCCCAGTGTATTTTTTTTAATTTTAAATTGTATTGTGTATTTTATATTTAACTGAACATAAATAACTTTTACTTTTTAAATCTGTTATTTTACTTCATAACAGTTGGCGCCCATCGCATCTTTTGGCTCTGTCTCTCCTCTAAATTCTAAAAAACACACCTACACGTTCTCTTAATTTTGGCTTAGATTCTCGACCTTCAACACTAAATTAACTTCACACTGGTCTCTTTTTCACATTGAACTCATTAATACTCAATATTTATTCAATAAATATTTATTTTATTGACTAACTTGACTTGGACTTAGACTATAACTTGACTTTAACTCTTTACTAAACTAAGGTACTATACTTAGGTACTTTACTTTGTACAAGTACTCCTAAACTTCTACTAAAATGTCTCGTCCAATTGCATATAGTCTGCTCAATAAAGCCGAGTTAGAATACGAAGTCAAGGTTAGACTGGAAGAACCAGCTGATAAGCTCCCTCAATTAAAAAACAAGTCGTTTCACTTACGCAATCAATATTGAGCGATGACATAATTGATTCTCCTTTGCCAATTGAGGATGATCTCAACGGGATTGAAGCTACATTAACTTACACTGAATTAAAATTAGTCTCACTTGAGTCGGGTAACTCAAAAATTCTCCCTAAAATAGAGACTTATTTAAATCATCTACACTATCGATTAGATAGAATTGATTTAGATTTACATAGTGATAAAAAAGAAGAATTTGATGTCCTCAAAGATAAATTTGTCGAACTTGAAAAACGATTTGAACCTTTTACTTTTCTGAACGCAGAGCAAAATGTTTCCACGCCCACTCCACCCCTTCCTCAAATTACAACTTCACCTCTTCCTCAATCTTCTTCTTCTATTCTCAGTAGTTTCAATCCTGAAATCCTACAAAATTTGGTACTTCCTTCTTCCTTAAACGACCTAAAAAAGATTTGCTATGATGGTAAAACCTGTCCGAAATCTTTTCTTCAAAAAATAGAAGAATTTCGTATTTCTCGAAATATTTCGAAAGAGAAACTTCTAAACAAAGCTTTCGAAATTTTTACTGACAATGCTTTACATTGGTTTAGATTTCAAAAAGAACTAAATTCTAACTTAACTTGGGACGAAGTTACTAATCTTTTGATAAGAGACTTCGGTGAACCTGACTACGACTATAAACTACTAAATGCCATCAGGAATCGAACCCAAGGTGACAATGAATCCATTGTAATTTATGTCTCACTTATGTTCGGTATGTTCTCACGTCTTGCCAAAAAACTTTCCGAGTCTGAGAAACTCGAAATTTTACTAAGGAACATAAGACCTTGTTATTCGATGTTCGTAGCCTTAAAAGATGTTGACTCTGTCGTTTCTTTGATCAATACCTGTCAAAGTTATGAGAAAATTCTAGATAGAGATAAAAACTTTAAGGAACCTGATAATGTAAATAATTCTTTTAGCTCAGAATTTAATTATAAATTACCTTCCCCTTCTACTTCTAATGCTAAACAATTCTTCAACAAAAATAATTTTCAGTCTCAGTTTCAAAAACATACTTACTTTAATAAAAATAACTCTCAGCCTCAATCGAAGCAATCTGTAAATACAATTAATAAGTCTGCTAGTGTATCTCCTAACCCTAATATCTATTGCGTACGCTGTCGTACCAATGGTCATTCTCTTAACGAATGTCCTCAACCTAGATTTTTAATATGTTTTAAATGTGGTACAAAGGATGTTAAAACTCCTGATTGCCCTAAATGCAATGCAGGCAAATCTTCAACTAATTCAAAAAACTAAAATGTGACTTGGATAATAAATTTAATCAAAAAGATTGGAATGATTGGTTATTAACAATAAAAAACTTTTTCCTCTGTTATAGAACTTCTTCTGTTCTCTATGAGAATGAAAAGGATTCTAATCGTCCTTTTATCAATATATCAATTGATAATGTTTCATTATCAGGACTTTTAGATAGTGGCAGTTCTTTAACTATTTTAGGAAAAAATTCACATCTTGAAATTCTGAAATTGGGTTTCTCGTTATCCAAGTCTAAGTCGGTTGTTGTGTCTACTGCTAATAATCATAAACTCAAATCTCTAGGTCACTTTGATCTTCCTATTACTTTTAATGGTCAAACTCACTTAATTAGAGCTTACGTTTTCCCAGAAATAACTCCCTCACTAATCCTTGGGGTAGATTTTTGGAAAAAGTTTAACTTAGTACCTAACTTATTTTCTACAATATTTAATAATAATTGTCTTGCAATTTCAGACGATAAAAAAATTTTACCTTACGATAATCTTTCTAAATCTCAGAAGGATATCGCTGATGATATCATTAATCGTTTTAAAAGTATTTCTTTTGAAGAAAAGGGTGAGTTAGGTCGAACTAACCTAATTTGTCATAAAATCGATACTGGCGATAATCCTCCCATTAAACAACGCTCGTATAGACTTTCTCCTGTAAAACAACATGCGCTAATCAACGAGGTTGATAAGATGCTTGAATGGAAAGTTATCGAAAAATGTGAGAGTCCTTGGTTATCTCCCGTTTTAATAACCCCTAAAAAGAATGGCGAATGGCGATTCTGCGTCGATAGCAGAAAACTAAACTCTGTTACTCGCAAAGATGCTTATAGTCTTCCTTTAATCAATGAAATACTGGATCATTTAAAAAATGCTAAATACCTTTCTAGCATTGATATTGCTAAAGCTTTTTGGGAAATTCCCCTAAATCCTGCTGACAGAGATAAAACAGCATTTTATGTGCCTGGTAGAGGAATGTACAGATTTGTTGTCATGCCCGAAGGGCATGACTTACTAATGCTCCAGCTACTCATCAGCGTCTTATGGATACGTTATTTACTCCTGAATTTGATAATAAAGTCTTTTGTTATCTTGATGATATCGTTATTATTAGCGAATCATTCGAGGAACATATATCGCTTCTAATCAAAGTATTTGAAAAACTATCTTATGCCGGTCTAACTATTAACTTTGAAAAGAGTGTATTCTTTAAAAACGAATTAAAATACTTAGGTTACGTGGTAAATGAACACGGTCTTTGTGCTGATCCTAAAAAAAATGATTCTATTCTGGAATACCCTATTCCATCTTCTCGTAAAGAAGTTCGTCGATTTTTAGGAACATGTAGCTGGTTCCGTCGATTTATTCCTAATTTTAGCACTATTGCTGCTCCGCTTAATAAACTAAATAGTGGTGGTAAAAATGCTGCTAAATTTATTTGGAACTCTGAAGCTAATCAAGCTTTCCTGAAATTAAAAGAAGCTTTAGTAACTACACCAGTACTTTCTTGTCCTGATTTCAATCTCCCTTTTTCAGTGCACACTGATGCATCAAATTTTGGTATAGGAGCTATGCTTACTCAAATAAAAGAAGACAAAGAAGTTGTCATAGCTTATATGAGTAAATCTCTTAATAAAAATGAACAAAACTATTCTACTACAGAGAGAGAAACCCTTGCTGTTATCACTGCTCTCGAACATTGGCGTTGTTATTTAGACAATGGCAGACAATTTGTCATTTACACGGATCATGCTGCTCTAAAGTGGTTTCTAAATCTGTCAAATCCTACTGGCAGACTTGCTCGATGGACTGTACGTCTATCTTCTTTTAACTTCATTCTAAAACATAAAAAAGGTAAAGAAAATGTAGTACCGGATTTGTTATCTCGTTCAAAAAATCTATCGGATAGTAAAACTAACTTAAATGTTTCAGTTTTAACGGTGGAAGAACAGTATAATAAAGTTTTACAAGGCTGTCAAAACAATCCTGATAGTTTTCCAAACTATACTATTAAGGACAATAGGCTTTATCGTCTTTCTCGTTCCCTTCATACTATAACGGATGACTTCGTATGGAAAGAAGTTCCTCTTCCTGGTGATAGAGAAAATCTGATTAAAAGTAATCATGGTTTGCCTGGTGAACCTCACCTTGGAATTTTTAAAACCTATAAAAAACTTTCTCTTTTATATTATTGGACAGGAATGTTCAAAGACATTCGTTTTTCCGAAATTTAATAGATTGCTTCCTATTCTGTACTCCATAAAATCATAATGTAGGTATATTACAAAATACAATACTTTAATATTTTCAATTGTTATCTTTTATTTCTGATACTTAACGTTTCGTTTAGTAGCAGTGTTACTCAACGGGAATACAGAGTGCCAATGAGTAAGAGTGTGACTCATTAGGAAAAACATAAGTTGCAATGAGTAATACTGTGACTCATCGATACTTTTTTTCCCTTTGAGTCTCAGTGTAACTAATCTTGGTATGACTCATCGGGAATAAACCGACACAGCTAGTCTGATATAATTTTGATTAAATCCGCATTGACAATTCAAAGGATTTCTCAGCAGTGTGAGTTCGTTCTAATTTGACTTGATGAGAGAGATCTCTTGTTGTGGCCTTCGAGAGACATTTTACTGAAATGGTTTCTCACCACTATGAATTTTTGTTTTGCCATCGACACGCGAAGAGGAAGAATGAATTCTCAAGTGACTCAACTCAATAAGACTTGATTTCGACAAAACCGACATTGGCACATTGGAATGGTGTGAGTGTGTGTTCTCAAGTGTCGTAATAAAGTTAACTTTTGATTAAAACGATGATCACACACTTCACATTAAAATGGTTTCTCCCCAGTGTGTGTTCTCATGTGACCTATTAATGTACTTTTAAGATTAAAACGATGATCACAAACATTAACAAAGAAGTCTAACGCTGACACTCGTAATCATTCGCCTTTTATCCTTCGCCCCATCCTTACAGTAAGTTTGAAATTATATGCGTTTCCAATTCATATCAGAGATGTTATTGTTACTCCTAGGTCTTTTGGCGATTCAACCGGTGTTAACTGCCGATTGCCAATATAGTAAGTTATACGAGGTATCATTTCAAGGTTTTGTACCTATTGAAGCCAAAAACGGAATTCCTAGGATTACTTTGTTGTCACGAACTGTTACTCAAACATTTTTGTCTCAGGAAAGCTTTAGTAATTAAGTTGTAATTCATATCAAATACTCGGATCTACGGTCTCTGGCAAGAAGCAAGGTCGTAAGGCTCTTGTACAGGAATAAATCTGAAAACTGCAAATACCTATTACATAATGTAGTCTGAAAAAAAAAGTGAGTTAACAGTTACCTACTCAACAAACTTATTATTTGCGCTTGATGCACTATGAATCTTGATGGTACCTACCAATTTAGAATAAGAAGTGTCAGAAGAAAAATGTTTCACTCGTGTTAAATTTGATCATTTTATACACATATATTTTACCATCTCTGATAAATTTGTACAGTGAGTGATGAAATCTCCTTACTATGGACCTATGGATAGATGATATAGTAGGTACAAAAATTCCTATCTGGGGAGGGCACGTGCCCCCGTGCCCACCCCCTAAATCCGCTACTGCAGTCAGCCCATGTACATGTACAGGTAACTCACGATGTTTTCCTTCACCGGAAGCAGGTGGTGGTCTATGAGAAAACCACCATACATGAGTCAGATTGATCTACAAACTCATGTGACACAGGTAGGATTTGAACCAGGGTCCTATCCGACCTCAGGCGGGTGTCATTACCACTCGGCCACCACCACTGCTTCAAAACCACCATCGATAGATCTAAGCGCGACACTATCGATAGTACCTATTAGTATCGATAACCCATAGTATAAAAACTATGAAACCAACCTCTTAACATTATAGATTTTATCGACGTTTCATCGACTATTCAACATCGATACATTCAAGCACTGGCTATTGCGCGCGCAGCTTTTCCCCCACCGAAAGCGGTAGACTATTTTGTATTGAAACTTGCGTTCATTTCTATTCCCGATCTTATTTTTATGAGATTCAATACAACTCATTGGAGTTGCATTGTTCCATTGGGACCTGTGATTGGGACCAATGGTTCCTAGATGGTTCATAGATGACTTCATAAATGGCGCTTAGTAAAAGACGAGTCCATACAGAAAGCAAAAATGCACGGGAGATCTAATTTAAAAAAAAAGTTCCAGATGACTTCATAGATGGCACTTAGTAAAAGGTAATACATACAAAAAGCAAAAATGCACGGAATTGGCATTTTTTTAAAAGTAAAACCTACAATAAAATGATAATAAATGCTGAAACCGTAGGTATTTATGTATCTTTGGAATAGCAGTGTGGAATAGTAACTTTATTGTCTATGGTAGCCTTTGCCTTTCCTCACGGATAAAGAAACCAAAAAAATATGTCTATGGTAGTAAACTGAACAGCTGGGCCCGAATTCTCTAACTCCCAAACGTACGTTATTGTATTTCAGTTGTGTCTCAAATGCCAAATTTACGCCATTTGGTATTCTGCACCTTATTTGACGCCTGAGGACATGATACTGACATATTATTGGCCCATTTCGGTATTCTGCACGTTATCAAAAGTGCCATTGGCACGTCGATTGTTGAAGTATTGGTATTCTCTTTGCTATTTGACAGGAGTTTGTCAGGTAGATCTGTCGGATCTCAATTGCTTTTTGGCCATTGAGCAACGACACCTTTTAAGATCAAATTGTAAAGTAGTATGTATGCAAGTATGGTTTACATTGTTTCATTTAGTGATGAATCCCATAATTTTACCTCTTCATTGGTGGCTCTTATTCATTACAAATGTCGTACCTATATAGCCGACGAGATATTAAAGACATTTCGGCTTAAAATGCTCAAGTTATAGACCTCAACAAAGAGGTAACCCCATTACTAATAAAGGATACTTTGTCGAGATAGAAAATTGCCAAATTTAAAGGTTAGTAAGAGTTTCCGAGGTAAATGCACTTGGTACGTAATTCAATGAACCGCTGATATTTTTTATATTAAAGGTTAAGTATATATAGTATGTATAAGATCATACATATAAGAATACTATAATAGTTGAGCCCCGGATATGATGTGGAAACTTTGTAATGAAAAGCACCTTAAGTTGCTATTCCTTATATTTTCTACCCTTGTACCAAATTTTATTGAAATCCGTCTTGTAAATTTTGTGTGACAGTATGTAACATAAATCCAAACTCACAAACATCCAAATGTAGGTAGGTACTCTGTGCATTCAATAAGGACCCACATCACAAGATTTTTACCTATATTACTGCGATGCGATTATTAAAATTTTGTTTCAAAAAATTCAAAATTATTTATTATGTATCTAACAATGACACTAATACAATCATATAATAAAGAGGAAGTGTTTGTATGCATGTGAGTTCGTTTGCAGAGGTATTCTTCAGAATTACTGAACCGATTTCAAAAGGTCTTTCATTATTAGAAAGCTACATTATACCTAAGTGACATAGGCTACCTCCCGAAACTGGGGCGGGATGCTAGCTCTTTGTAATTTAATTTATGTTAGGGTCTACATAAGCTGAATACTTATGCCAGTAGACCCCGCTCTATGATTAGGTATATAACCTATATATGAGTGTAATGTGGTACTCAGAACAATAATATACATACTTTAATGCCTAGTGTATAATTAGTATTTGGTAATACTATGTAAAAATGTCTTTTCAGCTGTTCCTGTTCTCACATTTCAAGCAATATTGAAAATTAAATGATGTGTGTGTGCAGTGATACCCCTGTTACCTGTGTAGGTCGAAGCAAAGAACTAAAGACAGTATCATACATACATATTATTGTTTTCCTATGGGAAGGCACCATCAGGCAAGTCTATATTTCTGTACATACAAAATTATAGACTAACCGAGTTGTCAACACAGAGACAAAACTGCTGAAAGTAGAAACTTGAAATTTGGTAGAGGGTGTTTCAAGAGCACAAGCTGTACCCTAGGGGCTTTGCTCCTATTAGAATTTAGGGATAAAAAGTACCTACCTTTTGTGCTAAGTATGTCTGGTATTTTTCAACTCGTGTACCAAATTTCATTAAAATTCATCCAGTATATTTATTATGAGTAACAAACATCCAATCTTTGCATCGCATTTATAAATATTATAGTAGAATTAGCAGAGAATAAGTGAGTATTAAAAAAGCGGTAAAATGTATTGTATAATCAGTTTTTAACATCTTTGAAACTGGTTGATGCTTAAATTGTCAAATGATATTTAAATAATAACTGTACTTTATACTTTCAATACTATGCCAACCCCACATAAGTAGGAATTGGTAAATAGGAAGAAGATACTACATCTGTTTCTATCTACAAATATAAAGAAATAAAATTTTCAGATTGTCACAAAATAACAGTATGCTTAGTAATTTGTACCAAACAAGTTCTGTAATTATTATTTGCAGGCTCGATCAACTGGAGTAATGTGCTTTAGAAAAAGGTGTCATCCATAGCTTGTTAAAAGACTATGTAAGTATTCTCATCCATATAAATATAAATAAAAATTGTATTATTGAATTCAACACTGACCGAGTGGTATATAAATGCAGAGACAAAACTGCTGTAAGTAGAAACTTGAACTTGTGTAGAGGTTCTTTATATAGCATATGCTGCACCCTGGGGCTTTACTCCCTTGAGAATATACAGATAAAAAGTACCCTATGCCATTTTCAGTATTTTTCTACTCGTGAACCATATTTCTATGAAATCCATTCAGTAATATTTTGTGATAAGTAACAAACATCCAAAACTTAAACAAATAATTGTTTAAGTTTTGGATGTTTGTTACTTATCACAAAATATTACTAGTAAGTAATATTAGTAGTAAGTAGGATAAATATATTTAGGAAATTACACTCCTAAGGGGAAGAAAAAGGTTTTTTTTTATTTACAACTTCCTTAACTAAGTCAACATAGTTACTAGTTCAAAAATATCTCAATTAAGGAACAACTAAAAAAAAATATTTTAAATCAACAACATGCTTTTCCTTTCTTTGTCTTTACTTTAAAAAACCAACAATATAATACCAATATTATAAAGCTGAAGAGTTTGTTTACACAATAGGCAGACTTAAATAAAAGTTATTCTTTATATAAAATAACTAAACATAATTATAACAGCAGTAAAAATTATTTGTCATTCTTGCAGGGACAATCAACTGATGGCGGTTTCCTGCTTGAGAAACGAGCTGACATCCTTAACTTGTTGAAAAACTGTGGAGGAAACAGTGTGGTCTGGTTTAGGATATATTTTAAAGACTAATAAACAAAATAATAATAATATTCTTGTATTATTCATTACTACCTTACATAATATCTTTATCTTAACATATTAAAAAATAAAGTCCCCTGCCATGTCTGTTTGTGATAAACTAGAAAAGTATTGAACAGATTTTCATGCAGTTTTCACCAATGAACAGGGCAAGTCATGAGGAAGTAAGTAAGTATATAATTTACTCCAGTGTCCCCGCGTTAAAAAGCAAGCTAATTTAAATAAAGACTCCTGCCATGTCTATCTGTTTGCAATTAAGTCAACATTGAAATTATTATCTGTTACTGCACATTGAAAGTCTTAGGTCAACTTACATGCCAGGTATTGTACAATTGAAACATGTCAATATGCTTTATTTATTGAGTTATGGGTCGCCCTTTTTTTCACTGTGTTAATCAGCCCAGTCTCCTTGTGAAACTCCAGCCAGTCGATGAATACTGTTATATTTTCAAAGCTCCGCACTTAGGTGACTGTAAAAAAATATTATATTTGTTTGAGGACTCATGTTTTAAGTCAAGCATCTTAATCCTATCCTAACTAATATTATAAATGCGAAAGTGAGTTTATTTATGTGTTTATTACCTCTTCGCAACTTATATAATGAACAAATCTTTCTGAAATTTCGCATACGCTTACCTAGTTAGAAGTACTGAGAAGGGCATAGCGTACCTTTCATCCCGGGAAAAAGCACTGTTCCCGTGGGCGAAAGCTAGTACTTAATAAATAAGATAATTATTGTACTTACAAAGAAAATCTCACCTTAGACGCAAATAAAACTTTAAGAACTCAATCTATAACTGCTTGACTGGATGAGACCCTCCTCGGGTGAAGTCAGACTTATTTGACACGGGAGTTTGACTTATTATTTTCAAGCATATTTTCTTTGTACAAATTAATTTAAATTATAAATAAATTAAAAATAATTTTACAGTAAACAATAGAACGATTATAACCTATAAAACATGACTTTGTCATAGACAGACAGTTTAAATTTTTTAAAGGCAAAGGCATCAAAGACACACATTAACTAATTTTCGGTTTTTTTCAGATATAAGCGTGAAACATGGCTATATGTCTTTAAATTTATGTCAAAATATTAATGTTAGTTCTAATAGATAATATTTCATACGTTTTTAGCGGAAAAAAGGAGTTTGAATTTTATTATTAAATAATAGTAGTTTTTTCTAGCAGCGACGGAAACACCAAAGATTAATCAACAACACCTAGACTGACATCCTATAGACACTTTATTCCCACACTATAGGAACATGAATAACTTGTTGCAGAATACCCTTTATAAGACCTATTGATGTCTTATGAGTATTGTGTGGCAGTTGGTCGGTGATTTTAAGTAAAATAGTGGAATTGACACCCTGGTGGGTGTATGCTAGACCGAGAATACCATTCTTGTTTATTTTCTTAACTGGCAATAATATTTTTATGTCAATGTCATAGAACTGTCAGACTCTTTTGTCTATTTCTTTTCCTGTAAAATTGTCTTCTGAGAGGTTGGTTTCGTGTTCGTTTAAATCCATTTTTATCTAATAAAGTGCTTGTTTTTAAAACAAATCCAGTCATGGTGTCTCAATTAGTAGCCCATTTCGTTTGCTCGCGGGTATATTTTGGTGGATAAGTGACGATGTGCCAAGTAATAAAATATAACCTTTTGTATAGTGTTTGAAACAAGCCGCTCTGTTTCAGAAGCAAAATGGGTCGTTACTCTCGGGAGCCGGATAATCCAGCGAAATCATGCAAAGCCCGTGGCTCAAACCTCCGTGTTCATTTCAAGGTATATAATTTGCATATAATATTTATCCATGCCCGCATGTATTGTTTACTTCCCAAATCTTTTTCACTAACCCTACTTTCTAGTTGTAATTTTATAAGCCCAAACTATCACTTCACTAAAAATCGCACCAATAGTTGTAAGAGACCAAGTTAACAGGTAGTAGTTAACTTAAACCTGAAAAATAAATAAAATTCTTTCAGTAGTTCAGGTATGAAGTGAAACATTACTGCTACTTACTACTTATATTTTTGACATTAGTAGCTACCTTCTTTTGGAAGTATGAGGTTGTTGCGGATTTGACAATAATATGTCCAATAATAAAAAGGATTGTTGCTAATTACTTTAAGCTTGGGCTTGGTCATGAAGGGTCTATAAATAAACTGCCTCTACTTGCACCACTTGAAACTCAACTTCGAAACATTATTGAAAACTTATTTTGATTTTCAGAACACATATGAGACTGCCATGGCCATCAGAAAGTTCCCCCTGCGCCGCGCTGTCCGCTACCTTAAAAATGTTGTAGACCAGAAAGAGTGTGTACCATTCAGGCGCTTCAATGGCGGAGTTGGTCGCTGTGCACAGGCCAAACAGTTTGGCACCACACAGGGTCGCTGGCCTAAGAAATCTGCAGAATTCCTCTTACAATTATTGAGGAATGCCGAATCAAATGCTGACTACAAAGGCTTGGATGTTGACAGGCTGGTCATTGATCACATTCAGGTATGTTGGAGTTATTTTAATATATTGTTTAATATATATTTTCAAAGAGTGGCCTTCGGGTCTCATGACTCTTGGCTCTGTCTACCCCGTAAGGGATAAAGACGTGATTCTATGTATGTATGTAAATTGTGAAATCACTACTATTCTCTTACATTGAGATAGTGAAGGCCCAAAACATTGTTTCAATAAAATTGTGACTCAGGACATTTTGCAGGCTTGTCAGTGAGAATGTTAGATTTTTAATCTTTCTAGTTTTTCTATAATTTCTTCACATATTCTGTCTAATGAAATGATTATAAAAGCTCTAAATTTTATCTACCTGCCCAAAAAATGAGTGTTATGTATCTGAGACTTATTGTCACAAAACAGCTGGAATCAATCCTAATCCAAACTAATATTATAAATGTGCAAGTGAGTTTCACGCTTTATTGACTGGACCAATCTTCCTGAAATTTTGCATACCTACATATAGTTTGAAGTACTGAGAAGAACATAGGATTTTATACCATTACCTACCTTTTATCCCGGGTACAAGCACTGATCCTGTGGGCAATTCACGCAGGCGAAGCCGCGGGCAATAGCTAGTAATTACATAATTGATTTTAAGTAATTTTCTGTGCTCGGCTCGTGGTTAAATTTCGGGATGTGTTATTCCACATTTTGTTCTACCAGTGTATGAAATTTCAATGAAATCCGTCCAGTAGTTTGTGTGATATAGTAACCAACATCCATTCTCACAATCTTTCATGTTTATAATATTAGCAGATTTCCCAGAAATGCTAGTTTGGGATATAATAAAATATTTCTTGATAGAGATGCAAAATACATCACACAAATATTATAAAGATGAAATGTTTGTAAGTTTTTGAACAGATTTCAAAAATTCTTTCATCAATATAAAGCTACATTATACCTGAGTGATAATAGGCTACAATTTGTGTATGTACCTCCCAAGCATAGCCGGGCCACGGCACTTGTTAAATACGTAATAATTATTGAACTTTTGGAATATGCCTTTTTTGCTTGACAGGTTGCATTCTATGTGCCAACTGTTTTCAAAAGGCAAAAATTAACTGTAGCATGGTATAACTTTATAAGAAAAGTTTAATATTTTTCTTTTATTATTGTGTTACATACATTTCGTTTGTGGAATAGTAATATTAATTTCTGGCTCCTTTTGTTCCTTATTTGTTTGAACTTTAATTGTCATGATTCCAGTTCATATTTACTTAAACTTTGAGGAAGTACGTAATATAGAGTGAATAATTCCACTTCTTAAGGGCTCTCAGTAAGTGAAAACGGCAATATTGGCTGTTTTCTATAAGCTGCTGTTTAAAGAATTGAAGAGTTTTCGCCCTGAAATTTCTGATATGTATTGTAGAACGTATGTTTAAAGGGAAGGACTGTTTCCAAAACACGATGGGAAAAATTTTGCTCGATAGAAAAAAATCCTGAAGTTACCTCTAAAATTTCATATGAATACAGATAACATCCGTGTTTTATAATAAAAAATGTTTTAAAATCACCAACACAAAGGTATTTTACCTTTTCGATTTCGTGACTGATTTAAATTTTTGAAAAACTGAACATTTCTATTAACTTTTTGATAAAAATGTGAATGGCGCGCAACCGGGTCGTCCCCCCCCCGCCTCAGCCGCTTCATATGAAATTTCGCTGACCGCATAACCCCCTTAAATATAAAATAATAATTTTTGATTTCTCTAACAAATAAACAAATAGTCTGTCCAGTTCGTATTTACTTAAACTTTGAGGAAGTATGTAATATAGAGTGAATAATTCCACTTCTTAAATATAAAATAATAATTTTTGATTTCTCTAACAAATAAATAAATAGTCTGAATTGAATAAAAATATTTAGGTTTTCTTTTCTAAAATTTTAATCGGAATTCTAAAAAAATAGAATAATGTTCTTCAATCAATAACTTGTACCTAAAGGACATAGGGCACTAATGTATGGGCTCCGTCCCCACCCACCAACACAAATGCTACTGATGCCAAAGTGTTCCTAAAATGCCTATTATTTCATTAAAATACTTTATTTTTCATAAATCAGTGGGGTTAATTAAAAAAAAAGTTTTGTGAAAATAATTGGGCTCCATATGAAAATGTATGGGATCTACCAACACAAATGAAACTGATGCCAAAGAGTTCCTAAAGTATCTACTACATATTTCATTAAAATCTTTCATAAATCAGTGGGGTTAATTAAAAAAATAACATTTTGCAAATTATTTGGGCACCATATAAAAATGTATCTACTAACACAAATTAAACTGATGCCAAAGTGTTCCTTAAGTATCTACTATTTCATTAAAATCCAATTTCTATCAGTGGGGTTAATTAAAAAATAACATTTTGTAAAAATATTTGGGCTCCATACAAAAATGTATGGGATAAATATTTGTAAAACGTTCGATATCATGAAACCCCATGCATTTGGGCAACGACCCCATAGAAAAAAATATCAGCTTGCCAAGATGTCGATTGACCTATGTTTCATTTCTGTTGGTGGGTATGGACGTATCCGCCCATAGTCCTTTGTATTATTTCTATAAAAACCAATAACACTTAATGATTTTTAAATCCCGGTATTAAAAAGTATTATTTTTATTTTAGAGTGCACATAACACCATCGAAAACAATGTCTTGTTAAAACGTAATTTGATCGAAAAGGCAGCTTCCTAATAAGAATTTCGTTCTTTCAGGTAAACCGTGCGCCATGCCTGCGCAGACGCACGTACCGTGCTCACGGCCGTATCAACCCGTACATGTCGTCGCCGTGCCACATCGAGGTGTGTCTCTCCGAGCGCGAGGACGCCGTGGCACGCGCCGCTCCAGCCGATGACGCGCCCGCTAAAAAGAAACTCTCCAAAAAGAAGTTGGCGCGCCAGAAGGAGAAAATGATGAGGGAATAGACATATAAGGATTAATAAAACGATTTACATCATGTTTGCTTTTTATTTTAGTACTAAAGTCGGTTTACATTGATTCAGTGTACTCGCTGGATCCAGTAGCTGGATGCGGACCGTTTACTCGGATCCAGTCACGTTCCAGTGCTTGGCACGGCACAGCAAACATTTTTAGTCGAAATTACCATAAAATTACCTATTTATGCCAAGAATAGGTAATTTTATGATAATTTCGACCAAGTGTTTGCTGGGGGGGTTGCGCGGCGTGCGGGAGACGGTCACCGGAAGAAAAGTAGGCACGTGGTCTATTCCAATCCAGTGCTGAATCTATTTACTGGATCAATGTAAATCTGTTCCTGCATAAAAATCCACTTGATGATCCTCTGCTGGGGGATTTTAAGTAGGTATCATTGAATAAAACAAAAAATTACTTAAAATTACTGTTTAATCAGAAGAAATTCCAAAACTTAGCTTAGGTAACTTAGCTAAATGTTTAGCTTAAAAATAATAACTTAAATATTATCAATTCTAAACGTACTTATGTCCATGATCAGCTTACGAAGCAAGCACACTGAAACAAGAAAGGTAAATCAATATTGTATCATTTCCGATTTAACCACCATTTAATCCATTCATTCATCATCAAATACCAAAGATTTTAAAAAGTACTAGTACATTACTAGAATAAACAGCCTATTTTATAAGTTAGGTATGGTAAGTCTTATCCGAACGTCATTTCTCTAAGTTGTAATCAGTGAGAGAATAGTGTAGTGTTACTATGGTCTGTATGACATAGTCTGTGATTATTGAAGAGTGACTGATCACGAAGCAATGTATTTTAGTAAGAGAATAATGTGTTACTTGCCGGCTACTGTGGAGTCAGGTCAATGATAGAAAAGTATTTCGTTACTTTTTGTCTATAGGCTGTCCACCTTTAGGATAACTTGTTTGCAAGTAAGCACGGTGGAGCGTTCACTAGATCTCACTGGCTGAACGCACTGGTCCGTGAGAGGTGGGGTACGGACACTTGTCGTGGGTAGGTTAGGGTGATCCCGTTCATGTGACAGTTGATATGAATGATCCCAGTCTCGAACTTGACCGTTACCTCGCAAAATCCCTTTTGCAAAATGACACTTTCACGGAATGTAAAGTTTTTTTTTATACATAGTCACAGAATTAATATTAGTACTACGTAACGTACAGAAAGGAAACTCTCTGCCCCTCCCGCAATATGGCACCCCCCCGCTTCTTCCGCACTTCTCCCCCGTTCTTGTGTAACTGTGGGACGTTCGACTATGAAAACGCACACATTGACGTGTTACTGACGTGTTCACGGATATACAGTTTCATTTGTAGTAGTAGTAGGCATCTCTTCCCGTGGGTGTCGTAAGAGGCGACTAAGGGATTTAAAACACCGGAGGATGGGCAGCAGCATCTTTCCGCGTACTATGCCATCACACTGCGATCGCCAACCCGCCTGCCAAGCGTGGCGATTACGGTAAAACCCCCCTATGGATAAAATCCTTGGGGGAGGCCTTTGTCCAGCAGTGGACGTCTTTAGGCTGAGAGAGAGAGAGAGAGTAGTAGGCATATTTGACGCGCCGTTTCTATGAAGCGCCCGCCCTGTGACATAGTTCAGCCAAATAAAGGCATAACTTTCAAGCAATATGTCTCTTGTTTGTTAGTTCCAATGAACTTCATAATGTCAAGTACCTACCTAAATATTACTAAGATTTCAAATTGACATATTTATTCATCTGGTATCTACCTATATATTTTTTAGAGATATAACTTTTTTGCACAGTTCTGTTTTATGGTAATGGGAAAGGTTCACTCTGTCACGCTGATAAATTGCTGACAGACTGAATTGGTAATATTACGCAAAGGTCGACGCAGATGGCGCTACCAGCATATGCAGTAAACAGTCCACTCGTTTTGTCATGGTGCACAAATTAGTATCATTTGTCATGTTTCAACACAGACTTGTCAATGTCAAAAATTAAAATAGATTACACACCTATAGAATCCTAATCCTAACACCGTGGCCGAGTCCCGGTCAGAGCACGGACGGGGCACGGCCACCACGCTGTAGCGTGAATTATCCTTAATTCACCTGTGGTTGTCTGTACATGGTAAATATATGGAAAAGTATTTCTTCACTCCACACTATTCGCGCTCTCCACAAAAAAGTAAGTACTGTTTATTTCTATCAATAAGAACAGACCGCAACTTAGGTGCAATTTAAAACAGCTAGGTAACTAAAAAAACAATAACTTTTTTCAAGAAAACAGTATCTACCTAACAATAATGTACCTTTTTAAGGATGCATCACCATTCCTTATACTTATAGTTAATGCAATACGCATCATACACCTATGTCACACGGTCTTTAAAGGCCATGTATTGCTTGAAAATGTCTGGCACACTATCTTCTTCAAATAACAGTCAACACTCTCAATTCGTTGCCACTTACGGGTCCTATAGCTGTTGGTCAATAACCACCTTTAAAATCTATCTAATCTCGTAGTTTAGAAGATGGTATTATCACAGATTATACATATCTATAGGTACTAGCTTTTGCCCGCGTCATTTTCCCACGGGATCAGTGCTTTTTCCCGGGATGAACGATACCTTATATCTTTCTCACTACTTCTAACGTATGCAAAATTTCAGGAAGATCACTAGATAAAGCGTGAAGAGGTAAGTAACAACTAACAAACAAACTCACTTTCGCATTTATACTATAAGTTAGGAATAGGATTATGTACTGGTACATATAATACACATATTTCTTTCCTAACTTCTCTACCAATTCTTGATCTCTTCCTCTACAACTCTTACATTGCTGTTCAGAATCTTGATCATCACTAATGAAACAGATACAACTTCTAATTTTAATAAATTTTTCTAAGCGATTTCCCTTTACAGCTGATAATCATCATCATGTAGATCGTATCTGGGGGTCTAAAAGAGCCACCTTGATGGATCGGAATATTATCCATTTCCAATTTCCTAAATATTTAAATTAAAAATGAACGTTATTGCAAGGTTGTGCAAGGTTCATGATCGTGAACCGGGACGATCAATAAGTTCAGGTTTACTAACGATGTTTTCCTTCACTGGAATTAAAACCGATAAGTCATAAGGTCTACAAACTACGAACGAATTCAGTCATCACTCTTCCTTCCTGCAACATACAATATCTACTTACCTGTGAAAGGTGTTACTTACCAGATTAGACAATTTTCACGGTAATTACTTGCCCGTCCACCTTCGACCTGTTGTATAGCTCTGCGTCACATTTAGGGATTTTATTTTGTAAAACAGATAATACTAGCTCCTAATAGTAGGTATATTTACTAAATAGTTTTAGTCACTGACGATATATAAATAGGACATGCCCTAATGACATTTCTCTAAAAAAATTTTTGTGACGATACGCGGGGTGAAAGGAAGTCAGCGCGGGGTTCTTGGTTTCGCCCATACTCGTAAATCATACCTAGAGTTGTAAAGTGACCGTCAGGTTATAAGTGACTGACCAATCTGACCGAGCATATTGGACATTTATCCAATGTGACCGGTCATTTTCGGTCACTTATTGACAGCAACGTCAAAATAGATTAACTTGGGCAGCAATAGTATATTTTCGTAGTAGAGGTAAGTTTTAGAGCCTTCCAGCCAATCAGTATATATATATATTATGTTAAAATGACTTAGATATTCATTAGGGGCTAATCTCGTGTGTGATGAAATTGTTATACTCAAAAAAAAAAATTACATTCACCATTAGACCTTTCCATTGTTTATAAGTACAGTAGCGTAAACGTTATATGATAATATGACGTTACTCTCATTAATATATTATACATACAACTTCTTTCATAAAAAATAATTTTCTGCCTGTTGTCGACTGTACTTATAAACAATGGTGTGGTCTCACGGTGAATACAAAAATTATGTTTTTCGAGTATAACAATTTGACCACCATTTGGGGCTGCTAATGTTGAATGTAAATAGGTAGTAATGAGACAATTGATGACAATCACTATAAGTAAGTATGTTATGTATTTAACCTAGTACAGTTTTTTAATTAATATTAATAATACTTAAAAACAAAAATCTTCATCTGCCTGATTATGTCCTTCATCCTCTTGATCTTCGTCTGTGCTAAAAGAAATGTCTTCTGAACTTTGTTCGTCTTCATCAAAATATTTTAAATTTAGTCGTACTGTGATGAGCTTTTCCACGCGATCTTTTTGAAGTCTGTTTCGGGACTTTGTGTGAGTATTTGCAAATAAACTCCAATTTCTTTCTGCAGCTGCGGAACTCGGCGGAATGCATAGAAGTCTGTAAGCGATAGCAAACAGTGGTTGCTTTGATGCAAAAACTCTGCCACCATAAATGCGGTGCGACTGTTTCCGTGGTAACCCACGCCGAGCGGCACTTAGCAAAGTAGGCAGTTTTGGTTTTAAATTCTGCCACATTCGTCATTATTGCCACTGGGTCTTTGCCAAGAAATCGTGCTTGATCATATATAAAGTTATTGGCATCAGCCTCCTGATCGCTGTTTAAGCCAGAACCCAAGAACTTGGGGTCGAGTAAATTTGCAGCCAGATGAATAGGATGCACACAAAAGTTTTTCCTTTTTATAATTGCTTCTCTAATGACTTCTTTCTCAAAATCTTGGAATAATGAACCATGTAGTTCATCTTCAATTGATGCTTCTAATTTCATAAAAGTGACAGGCACTTCAGATATTCTGGCATTGTCAGATTCCGATTTAGTAATTGCTTCTGATATTGGTTTTAATACTTTAATTATATCTTTTACGGCAACCCATAATTCATCTTCTAATAAGGCAGTCATAATATCACCTTCAATATCGATATCATCAGCAACAGCCAAGGTCTTCAGAGCTTCTTTGTTGAAATCGAGTGATTCCAAAGATAAAACAACACTGTTCCATCTTGTTTTACATGGAAGTTTAAGTGTTTTTTTTAGAGTTCCGTAAAGCGTAGTTTGTATTTTCTCCAAATATGCCAAAGCTCTATGTTTATTCTTCACATATTTAATAATTTTAGTTACTTTATCAACAGTATTTTTTAAAGTATGAATTTTTTCGATATCCTTATAAATTAAGTTTAGCGCATGTGCGACGCATCCTATACCAGTTACGTTCGGATATTTGTTCTGAATAAGACGCCATGCAGCTTTCATATTTTTTGCGTTGTCTGTGATTAAAGCAACTACTTTAGCTGGCCCAACTTCTTCTATTACTTTTGTAATTTCAGAGCTTAAATATTTAGCAGTTTCTTTTTCGGTTTCTGGATATACGGATTTAAAAAATATGGGCGCTGGTGTTGTAATAATAAAATTCATAACTCCTTTTCCATTGATGTTCGTCCAACCATCAGTAATAATAGCTACAGCAGAAGATTGTCGTATCTTTTCATTAATGTCTGCTTTAATTCTAGAATATTCGCCGTCCAACAATCTGTTACTTATGCAATGCCTAGACGGTGGTTCATAATTGGGATTTAAAGATTTTAAGGCTATTTTCCAGTATTTTGATTCCAATAAATGTAGCGGTACTCCGGATGCATATATAGCTCGTGCAATGTTTGTGTCAATTTCGTTTTTATCATTTAATTCACTGCTGCTATGGTCTACCAGAACGTCAGATGAGAGCTCTGTGATTTTATGACCAAGCGAAACCTGCGAATTGTCGTCACAAGAAAATGAATTTGATTTATCAGATATCGAACCAATAGATGTGGTTGGCCTTGAACACAATAATTGTTCACCTGAATTCTGTGGAGTTGTTTCATTTCGCAGTACTCTTGGTGATGATTTCTTTATAAATCTTTGCTTTATATCATTTGGACACTTTTTACATTTAATTATATGAAGCGTCATACGCGTCGAGTGTGAATTTCTGTATTCGGTATTACAATGAATGCAAATCACATGTTTTTTGTTGCTTGTATTACCAATAATTTGATACTGGTCCCATATATCCAGAGATGGGTAATGGGTTATAACCCATTTCAATCCACCCGGGTTATAATGGGTGGTTTGGGTTATAACCCAGTTATAACCCATTATCACCCAATTTGATGGGTGAAAACAGTTTATAATAAAACTGATTATTATTTTAGAATAATAAGTATACCATGTTCTTCTCAGTACTCCTAACTATGTTTATGTGAAATTTTTTGAAGTTTGGTCTAGTAGATAAAGCGTGAAGAGGTAATAAACAATATCATTTCCGCATTTATACTGTTAGTGAGGATGACATCTTGTACCTAATCTGAGAAGAGACAATTTTTTTCGAATGAATACCGAATCATATATTGGTAACGAAAATTACATTAATACGTTACTAGCTTTTGCCCGCGACTTCGTCCGCGTGAATTTCCCACATGAACAGTACTATTTCCCGGGATGAAAGATACCCTATGTACTTCTAACTATGTGTATGCGACAAGCAGGTTTTGTAAAGAGAAAGGGCACTCGGGAACAAATTCTTATCGTACGCCAGATTATCAGGATATCTAGAGAATTAAATAAGCCCGTATTTATTTGCTTTGTTGATTTCTCCAGAGCTTTTGACTCGGTGAAATGGCCCGTATAGTGGAAGACCTTGCTAGACATGGGCACACCAAAACATCTCGTACACCTTTTGAGACGTCTATATGAAGATACTAGTGCCGGAGGAGGCCAGGGTTGCATTATGTTAAAACTTTTATTCAATGTGTGCACAGAGCTTATAATTCGTATCACTTTAGAAGACTGGACGGATGGTGTAACAATTGGTGGATAAAGGATTGCAAACTTGCGTTACGCGGATGACACCACCTTATTTGCAACCAGTTCGCAACACTTGGAAGAGCTACTGTCAAAGATAGAACGAGTGAGCCATGAGTTTGGACTTGGAATTAATCGCAAGACCATGGTAATGATTGTTGGTATGACGACGGGTATCATCAGGTCCTGAGCTTCCTAGTCCTGCACCCACAACGACAACAACTACGACTTCTGCACCGACGCACTCTGCAGCCCACGCCTGAATGACTTCGACGGCGGCGCACTCTCACTCACCAGGGTAGTGGCTCTGCAGGGACCGGCGCACACAAGTCTACCGACAGTCTCAACTAGATTACAAGCACTTCCCGATTCACTGGGACACAAGACTGGCCCTTGCAAGCTACGAAGCACAGACTGCACAGCAGATTCATCACATCAGACCTTTGGTCTTGGGGGGGGAATACTGTGGCATCCACCATCTACCGAGTGAATGCAGCAACTCGACGACTCGACAAACGACGGCTCCACAAAATCTCGACGGCAAGCAATACTACTTCGCAAGGTCGACAGAAGATGGCGTCACAGTCTTCACTACACATACATATCGACAAACAATTGCGAATAACAAAGATTGTACGAATATTCTCCAACCAATAATAACTTTACAGCATCGCAAATAGACTACAGATCAGACTCCACTCAATCTCCATACTACAACCCACAATCTCATCAACAAAAACGGAAAAATCCTAAATCGCGCTATCAGAATTTCCAAGGCAACTCGCTATATATACGAACTGCAACGCAACATCGTTGGAGCCTCGGCTCCCCAGGCCTAACACCTAGCCTGGCGGGAAGATCTTCCCTTCGGTGCGGTCGAGCATCATTCATCGCTCCCGCTCCCAGTGGCAACTTTAACCATCGCGGCGGTCGCCGTTTACTAAAGAGCAATAGAAATATAACCATAGCCAAGAAGACCAGGCTCGTGAGGACGCTTATATTTCCCATATTTCTGTGGAAAGACAGAAAATAGATGCTCTGGAGATGTGGTGCTGGAGAAGAATGTTTGGGGTTTCGTGGACCGAGTTTCGCACGAATGTCTCGATACTTCAAGAACTCGGTATCACGCAACGTCTGTTTTCGATAGTACAATCTTGCATCCTCACATTTTTCGGTCATGTTTTCCGGCGTGACAATCAGTCCATAGAACGCCTTGTCGTCCAAGGAAAGCCAGAAGGCACTAGACCGGGCGGAAGGTCACCCACCCGTTGGACTGACCTGATCAAGTCTGCCATTGGAGGGTCAGTTAACGAGTGCAGCAGGATGACCTCCAACAGACAACGGTGGCGAAACGTCGTAAAGCGCATTACAGCTGCCCTTATCAATACAACCGCTCTGTCAAGAGCGTACTGGACCAGAAGAAGTATGCGACAGGAAGATTGGATCAAAAAAGGTGAAGTTTCATACATCATTTCAACTCCTATTATTTACCCTTAGGGGTACAAATTTAAAATTCAATTATGATGTTATTATTTTTTATTACATAAGAGCGTAAATCTATAATTTCATGAACATAACTTCAAAAATGACGAAGTTTCATACAAACTTTCAACCCCTTTTTTACCCCCTTAGGCGTTGATTTTCCAAAATTTCTCTCTTAATGCTCACTTACGTCACATGAGGGACCTTTGTACAAAATTTCATGTGGCTTGTTATTAAAATAATAGGAGATAAATATGATGTTCATATTCATATTACACAGTAACACAAAATAGTTAAAATGTGGTACTATTTATAGGTATTTCCCATTGAATATTTAGATGTTTCATTCTAGGTGGGTACCTACGTAATAATCGCTTGTAATAATACACAAAAAAATATTTTTTTACAATATTTAGTTTTCACCCGGTCAATGGGTGGTTTGGGTGGATTGAAATGGGTCGTAACTGGGTTATAACCCAGGCTCGGGTTTTAACCCGGGTGGTTACCCATCTCTGCATATATCACTTGCTCGTTTAGGCATTTTTATTTTATAACTATTATTTTCAAGGAAAATACACGCGCGATACGTCTGCACCGATAAAGAACTACACAGTTACTGGCACGCGCACGCACGAGAATATAATAATGATACCTATGTGGGAGAGAGTGAGCGATATTAGTCGGCGAAAGACGCACCGCGCGGCACTCTTTGTGCTCGCCGCCCGCGCCGCGGCGGCGGCGAGCACAAAGAGTGCCAATGCAAAGAGAGCTGTTTATTTATTTATTAGAATCAAAATACTGGAAAATACTCACTCAAAACCAGTGTAGGTTTTTTCACGGTCTTTTCCCTCATCGGAAGCAAGAGGTGCTCTATAAAAACTACTATATATGAGTCAAATTATTATACAAACTCATGTGACACGAGAAGGATTCGAACCTGGGACTATTCAATCCATACAATATAACTGAAGTTAGTTAAGTATATTGTAAATCTATGATTTAATCATAGTCTTACACTGAACCACCACCGCTTCGCTTTCGCTGATGCTTTCGCTATTCGGATTCCTCTTTTAAATAAATATAAAAACAATGAAGCCCACCAGTCATTATGATAAGATTTGAGCAATATAATGTTCTTTTATATGTGATCGAAGAATATAATAAAACGTGGATTTTAGAAGTAGAAAAACCAAAATAGTTCGATTTTTGGTGTTTACGTCGAATAAATTGACGATTAAAATACCTGACCAATCTGACAATAAATGACCAATATGACCGGTCATTTATTATAAATGACGGACACTTATCGTACCTGACGGTCACTTTACAACTCTAATCGTACCGTCATAAAGCACTGAATTTTCAGAATTCTAAACAGTTCACCTACTTACTAATATATTTTATGTTGCTAGCTTTACGAGGTTTTTAATAGAAAAATATCGTGATATTATTTTAAATTATAGATATGGTGAAAATGCTCTCCACAACACTTCATTATTTAAAATTTAAAAGAAAAAACAATTAAAGCCTTAAAATACAAAACTAAACGTAACTAAACGAAAAATGCAGGAGCTCACACTGTTCACAGTTAAGCGAGAAATGTCATAAGCCCTTTACGTGACGTCGGTGCACCATTGACTGTAACAGTCTGCCATGAGATACAACGTGTCCTCTTTATATTTGGTCCGTGGTTTTAGTACACATGCATGGGTATAAAGTCTGGGGCTTATTCCTAAAATCTCCTTATTTGATCCCCTGAGCAGGGGATTCGTCCACCAGAAGACACTTAAACAGAAGCTAATAGCGCAAATGTTTATCCGTTTGTGGTCAAAAGGATACCGAAACACCGGTCGGCGTCGCGGCCGTGCTGGAAGTGCACGATGGCGCGGCCCTGGCCCGTGATCTCCGCGAACTTCAACGGACCTACTTCGGTCATCTTGTTGACTAGCGCCTGTGACGTCACACTCGACGGCAGCTGGCGTTAAGAGCATCGTAAATTAAAATATGTAATTCAAAAACAAAGCATATATCAAAACTAGTCATTGTGTGGGGGCGCGAGGTGCAGGTGCATTAGAATTGTGCAGTTTCGAGTTGGTTGAATTGAAAGCAAAGTTGGGAAGTAGCAGTCTACAAAGCGGAGTTGTAGGTTTGGATTAGATGAAGAGCCGAAAGGCTACTCTTGCTTTTGCTATGAAGACGGACGAAGCTCGGCCTGCGGCCTTACTTGCGCCGGCTGGAGTGGGTCGGTTTCATATACGCAACTCGGTCTTCGGCCTCGTGTGCCTGGTTACTGGAGGTTTAAGATGAAATAATAGGTCGTCCATGTATACGAAGGGCCTTCGACCTCGCCCTGCTCGCTTGTCTATGACTGTAAACCTCTGCAACTCCGTTTCCCCCCCAAAATCCACAATCGAGTTTGTCTGAAAAAACCAGTGGCTCTGGTCGTTGCCCAGGGTCCCCTATGAATTTGGTCAGACACTCGTATCTATTTATGCTTTCAGCGGGCAGTACTTCCTGTCAGTCTAGAACTGCTACCCCATCATTACTTTTTTCAAGTTTCGAATTCCGTAGAACACACTAATTATGTCAGTCAGTAAGTAGTATTGTAGCTTTATATGTGTAGGGGAACCAACCGGTTGGTTGGTCTCATAACATAACATGTTTTATTATATTATTATTATTTTTTTACTTATATTTTATTTTATTTTTGACTGTACACAATCTAGTGTATGTATAAAGTTAATGAATAGCCCCTCTGGCATGCTAGGCGACCAAGACTGTTTCATGAGTTTCTTTCGGCATTTCTTCTCAGCAGTGGTCGTTCCGAAATGCTAGTAGTTTGTAGCTTTGAGACATAAAATATTATGATTAAATAATTAGTTATCGACGTGAAAAAGAGCCTTCTTTGAAGGCCAAGTTTCAATAAAAAATTTTGACTTTGACTTTGACATTGACATTGAAATGGCGTACAAATCAGTTGAAATCGCAGTAATAAATATTGTCGAACACCGACTAGTCCTTCAAATTAGGATTGGTAAAGTCACTCACATTTGTGAAGAACAGCATACTAGATGTTTTCTCAGACTTCTCTGTGTCGCTCAATCTTGGCGCGTCGAATCCGTCTGAAATACGAAATAGTATCTTACAAAAGAGAAACATTCAAAATCCTACCTAATTAATTGAATGCAGTTAACATTAGAGTTACGATGTAAATTGTTTATGAATTTGATAGCCATACGGCCTTGAGAGCGAGGGGCCAGACGATCACATGAATGTCTTTACTGACTGTCCTACCCACAAGTATCAAATTTTATTGACGTTTACAACGTTAAATTTCTTAAAAATAAACTTTGTTACTACTTACTGGAGTTGATTTTGGGACCACCAAAATCACTGACACTCCTGTCATAACTGCTTGCGTGGCTGGGCGTCTGCGTTTGGCACCGATTGCCAGAATTCCAATTCTGCCCGGCATTAGACGCAATGGCCGCTACGTTCTGTGCTGTCATGGTGCTTGGTGGTATATCAAAACGACTCTTGGGCGCTTGCGGGGTTGGCCACATACTTGCGTTTTGTTGATAGGCTAACTGCTGCACTTGTTGCACTAAGTCGTTTTGATTCACTATTGCATTCTGAGCGAGAGTCAACGCGTTTGGTGGAACATCAAATCTGCTTTGTGGTTGGGCAGCTTGATTTCCGAACGCATTCTCATTGGCCACGTTTTGATTCGCAAACGCATTTTGATTGGCCACGTTCTGATTCCCAAACGCTTGATTGGCCACATTTTGAACGCTAAAAGAACTCTGATCGGGCACATTTCCGAATGCATTCTGATTCTGAACCTGATTACACATCGCTTGCTGCAATCCTAAACCGAGGGAGCCGCTAATATTCTGTTGCAAAATCTGCATAAAATTATTCCAAGGATTTCCAACGTTATTATCATTCACTTGATTGTTCTCACCCATTTGATTGTTATTCCACTGATTGTTATTTTGGAATTGGTTTGGATTATTATCTGAGTTCGATTGGTTGTGACCAGGGTTGTTATTGTGTACTTTATTTAGTTCGTTTGAGAGTAGTTTTTTGAGCGGCTCCAGTTCTATGTTGTGACGTACGCTCAACATAGGATCTCCGTTTCGGCCGAGCCCCATGCCTATTGAAGCAAGCCCGTCAGGTAGAGTAGGCGTAGGTTTCCACTTGTATGTTTTGTCCAATGTTACGCACATACACTTGTTGTATAATTCTTTATTATGGAACATTGATATGGCCTGGAAGAGGAGCTTTTAACATTATGTGTCAGATTGAGTCGTGATCGTGGGTCCAAATCACATCTATTTATAAGGCACATTAACAACATAGTGTCTGTAGAAATGAAATTGCTTATTTATTTATTGGTATATCAACTTAGAGACGACACCGCTGAACATAGTAACTTGAAATTTTGTATGGAGGTTTGTTATACGTGTGCATTAAGAAGGAATTTTGGAAAGGAGGTGAAAAACTAAATTTACGCGGGCGAAGCTGAGGGAAAAAGCTAGTGTAAGTACGGAAATACTGGTTGTAAAACAAATCTAATAACAACATTACCTGAACAGCTTCTACGGGATGGTCGAAAAGGATTTTGCCGAATTTCTTAGCTTGAGTAGTAACAACGAAGGCGGCGACCACGTGACCAGCGTAGCTGAATACCTCTCGCAGTTTTGTTTCAGTCACTTTTAGCGAGAGCTATAATGCCAAATAAAGAGTATAATTATAAAAGCAGCAAAAAAAAGTCAATAAAATAGGAAATCATTGCTTAAAAAATTATAAATAACTAGCTTTCGCCCGCGGCTTCACCCGCGTGAATTTCCCACGGGAACAGTGCTTTTTGCCGGGATGAAAGGTACCCTATGTCCTTTTCCGTACTTTTAACTACGTGTTGAGTTTCAAGAAGATTGGTTCAGTAGATAAAGCGTGAAGAGGTAACAAACAAACAAAGTCACTTTCGCATTTATAATATTAGTAAGGATTGCTTAGAAGATAAAAAAAATTAATGTATATTTACATTAACTTATTGGTCGGGATCTCTATTTAAGTAAATAATTACCTATTTTAGGAGATCCCGCTCTTCAATAACAACACTGTGTACATATTTAGGTAAATATTAGTAGCATCAACTAACGGCCTGAATTAATACAGTTCAAATCAGCCTTTCAATTGAACAGTTAGGCAAATGACTACGTTTAACTACTTGCATAGGCTAGTCATTTGAATTTAGTTCCACTTTCTGCCACCTGGTGCTGAAATCGGCACAACATATGTGAAATTTAATTCTTTATTTTACACTTTAACACTTCGCCATGTTGTTTTCGAACAGTTGAAATTCAAACATACAATTTTAGAAACATCGATAAGTCACTGCAATGTATCAGTAATACCTGTGTTATACCAAAATACTATACAAACTCTAGCGAGTTAAAACGCGCAGCTCCGGCTAGAAATTGGCAACTTATGCGACACTAGCGCCTCTTCCTAGACGAAGCGGTTGTTTGACGAAACTGTTAAATTTCGCGATTTTTTTTTTGTTGTAACACAGTGTATTTCACATATGGCTAGTTGCCAAACCAATGTATGGGAAATTTTAAAAGCTGTGCGTATTAAGGGCCCGCCCTAGGCCAGCGAAAACTAAGATTTTCCCCCGTTACCCGCTACCCAGCTCGCCCGCACGCATCCAATCCGCGTTCTAGAGAAATGGTCGCGGGGCCGCGGCGGCGCGGCGGCTCAGAGGTGGATGGTTAAAGCATGCGGATTATTTTTTTAAAAGCTTTCTAAAAAGATATTTAAAAAGTAAGTAACATGATCCCTGCCTTATCTATAGAGTAATTTATACAAAAAATTTCAATCTTAATTTAAATGTATTACTTGAATAAAAGCAGTTTAAAGTGTTAATTAATTATAGGTATATGGAGGCAACTTCGCAATTTTTTTCTATCGAGAAAATTTTATGCAATCGTGTTTTTGAGTAACATAATCCCTCGTGCTAGTCCTGAAGTTTGCTATATCTTAATTTTACATTCAGTTTTACATTAATATAGATATTATAGACGATCATGTTAAGTAATCTGGCCTAGTACGGGCCCTTAACTCGCTAGAGTTTATATAGTATTTGGTTATACTTACAAGTGAAACACATACTCTGTTAGTCAAAGGCGGTTCTATGCCAAGATCTGCCAGAAACTTTACAGATAACCCGAATGTCTCATGATTTTGGAATACTTGTATATCCGTTTTTTTTCCTGTTTTCATCTCTTTTGCCATACGTTCCATCCTTTTTTAAACAAAAAGTGACAATTGTAAATTATTATAATAATTTTAGGGACAAAATTAATGTGAATTTGAATAAAAAAAAAACATAAATAAAACTCAAAAGACAAAAAGAGAGACATTGGGCCTTCTACTACGTAGTACTAATATTAATTCTGTGCTTCTACTAAAACAGTAAAAATAAATTCTTACCTATTTCTGCTACGTCGCCTTTTTACTCTTTGAGTTATCGGTATCCGGTTTTCTGAAACATGTATTTACTAACTAATCTACATATTTATACTAATATAATAAGCTGAAGACTGAAATTTGAAGGGATTGGATAAGAACTGGAAGGAAAAGATGAAGGACAGAGATGAGTGAAGGGAATTAGGGGAGGCTTTTGTCCAGCAGTGGGACACACATAGCTAAAAAAAAAGCTGAAGTGTTTGTATGTATGAATCTCTCATCTTTGTATGTATCTCTCGGGGAATTGGGTGAAATGGTCCCAGCATAAGTGGACTGATCACCCGTCTGGTGCTCACGCTGGCATCCCCATATAGTAAATAATAATAATGTATGAACATGCTAATTTCTGGAACTACAGAACAGACTTAAAAAAATATTACTGGGTATGAGAGCCACATTTATAATGAACAATAGTTATTCAGGATCCCGAAATACCCATGGGAGTGAAGCCGCAGCATACTGCTAGGGTTCGTAGGTGTGTACAATTTCTACAGGTTTGTTTTAGCTCATATGGATTAACTAACAGGAGTACATACTTGCGTTAGACACAATTTCCAGTTTTCGGCCTTCAACTTCTTTATCTAGTAATATATCTGCTACCGTCTTACAAGCAGTATCAGTAAGAAATTCTATAACACACTCCCCTTTAAATATTCCATCATGTTTAATCTTATGTAAAAATACTATTTGACTAGAGTATGTTTCCTGAAACATTGATAAAATTGTTACTTTCGTATATAAAATACTGTATTTATTTGATAATAGACAAGGCAGCTATACAGCTGATGCGTTTAAATCAGCAGGAAAAGAAGGACCTTACTTCTACAATACATCTTAAATACTGGAGGATTTGTTTATGGTGCCAGTTGGTTGGTAAATTCCCAATGAACAAGTAGTAATCATCGGGAACATCTTTATATGGGGACCTAGACCTTGATTCTGAAACAGAGCCAGTAATAAGGTTTTATTGAAATACTTGTACCTACAAAATTTTATCTGCAAACATGTTTGGATGCTGTAGGTGTTTTGTTTGACATCATAGACTTTAAAGCATTTGAAGGTGTAAATAAATATTAATCTTGCTGACATTATCAGTGCCGTAACATCGAAATACAATAGTATACATTACATACATAATATCTCGATGGTGCCATAATTACATTGTTGTAGCATGTTGAATTCAAAGTAATTTTACAATGGGCAAATAAAAATACACAAGTCTAGGAAGCTTATGAAACAGTGCGATCATTTCCAGACTAATTTTGGGTCGCCATAATAGGTAGTTATTTCCAGCAATGTAGCGAAAAGCACAGAACAACAGTCGCTGTACTCCTTTCCACGCGTGTCAGCAACGAAGGCAATAAAATAATTATTGGTAGACACTAGGTATTATTAGTTACTATGCTTTTACATCTCTAGTAGCAAGGCAGCCTTTTGAACTAGGTAAGTACATTTAGTTATTAAACTTACCAGACATTTTGCTGTATTTACATAAATTCAATTTTATTATCGGTCCTTACAGATGTACACAAATCAATGTTACAGAAGAACTTTTAACTAAACTAGAAATAGTTAAAGGAAGTAACTAATAATTTTATGGAATCGTATTGTAATTCGCAATGGAGGACCTCATCACCGGGAACGGGATTACGGGAGTTCCGGTCCGGTACAAGGAGAATTTAAGTATCACTTGTTTATTCTAATATCTTTGCTTGCTTCGGAAGAACGCAAACAAACGCAAAAGTTGAACAAACAAAACAACCGAGACCGATCGCAAATTATTTGTTTTTGTCCTTGCTTGCAGTAAATATTGTCACGTGACAGTGACATCTGTCAGATGTCAGGATAAGTTTTTCAGTAAAATGCGGCAATTTACGGCCCTACAAATTAGTCATTTAGCTTTGTGGTGAGTGAGTGATGTCGACCATTCACGTTGAGAATAAGCAGAAACCAAGACTTATTTAAAAAAATATTTCGGTGCAGAAACCGCAAAAATAATTTTTAGCCAGAAAATATATTTATAAAATATACTTACTTATATATATTTCTATGCAGAAACCACAGATTTTTTTTTTAAACGGTCGTGAAAAGCTCTTTGAAATATTCTCTGGACCGGAAAATGTCGAGAAAGCACTGTAAAATCTTCGTCTTGCAATGATTTTCACGAAAAATTTGAAACGGGAAATAGGTATTTACTATGGGTATTTAGCGTTTAGGTACCAATTTTGCAAATTCCTCCAGACAATTACTTATTGGTCAATCGCCCATGCACACCTTGGTTGGGTGGCGTAAATCCAGCAGGAAATGCATACATACATACATAGAATCACCTCTTTATCCCTTACGGGGAAGACAGAGCCTAGAGACGTGAGACAAGGCAATGTTCGTCGTCAGGAAATGCAATATCCTGAAAACCTAAACCCGTACATTTTGGGTCTAGATTATAGGTAGGTACTTATCACAAATATAAGCTCTTCTCTCTTCGTACGTAAGTATATATTCTTCCTGCTGGAACAACGTTACTCCAGCAGAAATCCGTTTGCCCGTTTTATCCAAACGAGAACACGCACAATTTAATTAAGCGCTGCACAATCACAGCATTCCATTCACATAACTCCAGATATATTTTTCTGCTGGTGCTGGGTAAACACACACGCACTGACGCTGAACCAAAGTGGTAAAGAGTAGGTTCCTAGCAACGAACTAATATACCATAGAACTCTAACAACGCCAAAAAAATGGTTCCACGAAATATGCACCTCTGTGGGCGGGGCGTAAAATACACACCTCACTTCGCCTCAGTTCGCCGTGGCGCTGCGAGTTCAACGGTTGTACTTGTACCTAACACATAAGTGTCAATTGTACGTATCATCGAGTAATTTCGCAAGTTTAATTAGAAAAAATATGCCATCGTGTGTCGTAAAGTGGTGTAGAAATCACACAGATATGAAGAACAGCGGAATTACCTTTCTTTCCTTTGCCGAGACTACGTAGTACTTATATTAATTCTGTGCCGAGACTTCAAACGCGAAGCGGCTGAGCCGTTTGTTTGAGCGGTAGCCGGCTGCCGCGGTGTGTTGATGTTGCCCCGTGACCTTGACGCGCCCAATCGTGTACTAGCTTTTTCTATGAGAATGTGTGAGTGTCTTGTTGTATTTAAGTACATTTGTTTGCGTAAATGAAACCAAGATTAGAGCGTTCGTTGTATGAGAATTACACTTCCATATTTATTTATAATTCAATGGTTCCCAGGTACCTATATCATAGGGCTAATTAATATCCATACTAATATTATAATGCGAAAGTCTGTTTGTCTATCTGTTTTCACGCCTAACCGCTGGACTTGCTTTGATGAAATTTGGTATCCTATGCTCCTAGGTCAAGCATAGGATACTTTTTTTTCCAAAAGTTAACCCCCAAGGGGATGAAATGGGATTCAAAGTTAGGGGCAACAGCTAGTTATCGAATAAAACAAATAGAAGCTTAAAATTATCGTTTATTAAGAAGAAATTTCAAAACTGAGCTAAATGTTTAGCTTATAAAATTAACTTATAATTCTAATGTCAACCTATACTTAATTTAAAATATTACCAATAATTCTAAATTTTACGCATGTCCATGATCAGCTTACGAGGCAAGCACACTGAAATAAGAAAGTAGGTAAATTAATAAAGTTTCATTTCCAATTTCATATGGTTTTTAATTTCCACCATTCAATCCACTCTCTCTCTCAGCCGAAAGACGTCCACTGCTGGACAAAGGCCTCCCCAAGGATTTCCACAACGACCGGTCCTGCGCTGCCCGCATCCATGCGCAACCCGCGACCTTCACCAGGTCGTCGGTCCACCGAGTGGGAGGCCTGCCAACACTACGTTTTCCGGTTCGTGGTCGCCACTCGAGAACTTTTCTGCCCCAACGGCTATCTGTTCTGCGAGCTATGTGCCCCGCCCACTGCCACTTAAGTTTAGCGATTCTGCGGGCTATATCGGTTACTTTAGTTCTCCTACGGATCTCCTCATTTCTGATTCGATCACGCAGGGAAACTCCGAGCATAGCGCGCTCCATCGCCCTTTGGGTGACCTTGAGCCTTCTTATGAGGCCCATAGTAAGCGACCACGTCTCTGTTCCGTATGTCATCACTGGCAACACACACTGGTCAAAGACCTTAGTCTTGAGACACTGCGGTATTTTGGACGAGAAGATATCGCGAAGCTTCCCGAACGCTGCCCAGCCGAGTTGGATTCGACGGTTGACCTCTTTCTCGAAGTTGGACTTACCTAACTGAACTGTTTGTCCCAGGTATACGTAATTGTCAACAACTTCGAGTGTAGAGTCTCCAACCTTTAGAGGAGTGGGTGCGACACGGATATTAGACATGATTTTCGTCTTATCCGTGTTCATTTTTAGACCCACTTGTTGAGAGGCTCTACAGAGGCCATCGAGCATTGTGCCTAGGTCTTCCAAGGTCTCAGCCATGACTACGATATCGTCAGCGAATCGAAGGTGAGTGAGGTACTCGCCGTTGATATTGATACCGAGTCCGCTCCAGTCCAGAAGCTTGAAGACATCTTCCAGGGCGGCGGTGAACAGTTTCGGAGATATAACGTCTCCCTGTCTCACCCTCGCTTCAACTGGATAGGTTTCGAGCCTTGATCCTGGAGACGGACCGACATGGTGGCGTTTTCGTACAAACACTTCAGCGCTTCGATATATCGATAGTCAATTTGGCACCGTTGGAGAGACTGTAGCACAGCCCAGGTCTCGATCGAATCGAAGGCTTTCTCGTAGTCCACAAACGCCAAGCATAAGGGCTGATTATACTCCTCAGTCTTCTGTATAATCTGCCGCAGCGTATGTAAGTGGTCTACGGTACTAAAGCCTTTTCGGAAACCGGCTTGTTCGGGAGGCTGGAAGTCGTCGAACCTGCGAGCGAGACGATTCGTAATGACTCTCGAAAACAGTTTGTAGACATGGCTCAGAAGTGAGATGGGCCTATAATTCTTCAATAAGGTTTTGTCGCCTTTTTTGAAGAAAAGTACCACCACACTTCTGTGCCATGCCGTAGGCGTTCGTCCCTCGAGTATGACGGAATCGAATAGCTTCTGAAGAGCTTTTAATACCGGTGTTCCACCTGCTTTCAGAAGCTCAGCCGTGATTCCATCATCACCCGGTGCCTTATTGTTTTTTAACTGTTTGAGAGCCATTCTAATCTCGTATAGGCTGACGTCCGGGATATCTTCGGTGTAGTGTCGGGTCAATCTGGCTCTTGGATCTTTGGCCAGATTACTGACAGGTGCGCGTACGCTGGTGTATAATTGTCCGTAGAACTTCTCAACCTCTTCCAACAGCTCTGGCTTCGACGAAATGATTCTGCCATCCTCAGTCTTCAGCTTGGTCAGTTGGCTTTGACCAACAGACAGATCCCTTGCAAACACTTTTGAGCCCTTATTTCGCTTAATCGCCTCTTCAATACGGTCAGTATTGAATTGGCGTAAATCGCGCGTTAGGGACTTGGAGATCTGTCTGTTTAGACGTCGATACTGAGCAGCATCGTCAGAGGACTGCAGAACCAAGTTTCGTCTTTCTTCCATGAGTTTGTTGGTGAGGTCCGAGATCTTTTTGGTTCCTTTTGAACAGCGGGTTTTGAAGGCCTTAGACCCAGCTGTTTGGACAATTTGCACAAACCTGTCATTATAATCGTCCAGATTTTCGCAGTCTCCCAGGCATTCGAAGCGATTCTGCAACTCGAGCTGAAAGCTCTCGGGGTTTTGGAGCTGGATAGGCGCTGGTCGGAGCGTAGACTTCATCAGTCGACACCTTTCGAGTTTTATTCTAAGATTCAATATGCCTCTTACCAATCGAATCATTCATCCACTTCAATCCACTCATTCATCATCAAAGTTCCAAAGTGAAAAAGTACTACTATATTACTGCATTATAACTAGCGATGTGCCACCGAGAAATTTCCTGTTCCCGAAAATTTCTTACCTTGAAAATTTCCGAAAATTCTCAGAAATTTATCGGGTCTTTATGAAAATTTTCCGTTCTCGAGGATATTTCCGAGAAATTTCCAAGAAACATTACGCTGTTTCTTTGAAAATTTCAGAAACGGCACATCACTAATTATTACACAGCCTCAGAGGTAAGTATGCATATGCCTTATTCGAGTAGCTAGGGTTATCACAGATAATACATCCATATCTGAGCTGAGCGTCCCTGTAAAACTAACACCGTAAGCAGTAGGACCATAGATTACTATTGTATATAGTAGGACATCTCAATGTTCACACTATAGTCACATGAGGGATTTTCCGTGACACAAATTAAAAAAAGAAATAATTCCAAATGACTTCATAGATGGCGCTTAGTAAAGGCCGAGAGAAAAAATTCCATACAAAAAGCAAAAAATCCATGGGATTGGCATTAAAAAAAAATAAAACTTAGTAAAAAAAAAAAAACTAAAAAGTATCTATATTGTGATTTGTGCAACTGTCAAACTGTTATGTGTTTTTTTTTTTCTGCCTCTGGTTGAAAAGTAAAAGCGCACCATATAGGTTCAGCCATTATTGCTAGGTACCTACTCGGCTTTCATAAAACGCTATCTGTTGAGACTTTTTGTACTGATTTTTTTTTCTTAATTAGCTGTCAGAAATATAGCTCATTGTCTCTCGGGTCTTCCCTAGTGATGTGTCGCCGAAAAATTCCTTGTTCTCAAAAATTTCCGAAATACATCGAAATTTACCGTACTCGAGTATGTTTCCGAGAAAGTTTCTCGAAAATTTCGAGAACAGCACATCACTGGTCCCAAAAGCAATGGAGCTCCTCCAGATACAAGGTTCATTTCCATATAGAAACCTTATATGCTGTCCTTCTTTCTCATGTATGTATGATTTTTATACATAGTTCAGCCATATAAAGGCATAACTTTCGAGCAATGTTCTGCTCTCTTGCATTTACAAAACCTAGCTAGAAGCATTAGGTATTGTATACTCCACTAAACATAATAAAATGTTAGTAAATATTATTCTGGAAAAAATGTGATTTCATATTGCCATAAGTATTTATTCATCTAGTACCTATATCATTTTATAGATTCTGCTATTATTCATGCAACAACAACTTCTTTACAGGTCTGTTTTATGGGAATGAGAAAGATTCACCCCACAAATCGATATATGTACAGTTTCAATCAGGAAATTACTAGGGCCTAGGTAAAAAAAATGTTGAAAGAACCGACATTCTTTAGTCCATCTACATCATAATCAGCTTTCCTGGAACCACAACTGGGTATAAGCCTCCTGTCTACCCTGAGCCTTCGGAATCCAGTTCTTGCCAGCAATACTGCATTTCATATTGTTGGGTGAAAATCCATTAATACAAGTAACTTTCGCTATGACGTACAGTATGGTACACATCATTTAAACCTAAACAATACATTGCGAATAGGAATACCTATGTTCCATATTCCATAATTGTTCTATATTCCATAATTCACAAGCGATAGTCTGTACATGGTATGGATAAATACTTAAGTATAGCTCCACGTACAAATGAAAAAGAAACAATTAAATATTTTTCAAAAAGCACAGAAAGCACGCCACGCCTTATGAGCCACTGGAAACAGCTGACTGGCACTAATAAAACCAAGGATTTTTTTCGTTAACATGATCTACTTAATGATGAATCTTCATCTTTCCTAATAATGCATGTAATATGCATCATAAACCTGTATATTCCTACTTGAGACGTATTCCTCATGACTGAGGGTTGTGACCAGTATATATATGACATGAAACACACAACGACTATATTGGCAATGTTAATGGAGTGGTTTGCCATTGCCTTCTCCATTTCACACACTAGCTGATAATCATCAACAGAGTGCAGGTTTCCTCACGATGTTTTCCTTTACCGGAAGCAAGTGGTGGTCGATGAAAGAAGAAGATAATCCAAAAGTACCTACTTTTTCTGGTATTGCATATAATCCTGTTGATTAATGAAACAGACACAATGAATTTCTTAACAATTACAATAAAATTGCTCATTTCAATCATTGATTTCAGAAATTTGTTGAAAATTAACAAATGTTCAGGTTTCCTTCCATCACGTTTCGTTTCCATCACGAAAAGGTTGCGTTCATATTCAACTTCGTTTTGGTATCAATTCTGCTAATTCGGAATAAGAACTGGGGCGTACAACAGAACGTTATGTTCCCCGCTACACGCATTGAGCTGCGGCTCATTATATTGAGATACGTCTCGGTGTGCGGACGGTCACCTAAGTGCTGTCGCCATTCTCAGTGGCTATCAAGTCGCTCTGTAGAATCAGGATACGGTGGAGCCTCAGTTACGTGATCAGGTTGTGTTGTGGGGCACATTACGTACGGGGCGGGGCACGTAACTATGCCGTATAAAATCAGCGAGTAGGTACGACACAGGTACGCTCATACGCTGTCAGTGTATTTACGTATGGGGCGGGGCACGTAACTCTGCCGTATAAAATCAGCGAGTAGGTACGACACAGGTACGCTGTCAGTGTATTTAGTGATGGTACTTGGCGGGAGAACAAAACATGGCGCATGGCGGTAGAATATTCTGCCGCACGGCCGGAACTTGTCAAGTGATCACGGTTCTTTGCAATAAGAACCAAAATGTCCAAGAGTCCAAAAAATTAAAAAGGTATACACACTAACCTTTTTATAATACCTGTTGTTATATTTACATCCAAACTCAAACTCTTTGTTTGATGTTTAAATTTATATTTTTTTTTACATTATAGTTTCCTTCATAATGTAAGTGGTTGTCTATTAAAACCATTAATACCGATGAGTCAATGGTCTACAAACTACGAACTCACAATAATTTTATCTCATTTCAATTCAGTCATCACTCTTCCTTCCTTCAACATACAATATCTCCTTACCTGTGAAAGGTGTCACTTACCAGATTAGACAAATTTCACGGTAATTACTTGCCCGTCCACCTTCGACCTGTCGTATAGCTCTGTGTCACATTTAGGGAATTTATTTTGTAAAACAAATGATAGTAACTCCTGGTACATTTACTGGTCAAATTCAAATTTATTTGCTGGTGCAAGGGGGATTTTTGAACAAAAAGTCTACATCTCCTGAGGGAATCATCTAAGAGGATATGTAGAATAAGCCGTCCAGTAATCCCCTGCCGGCGATGCGAAGGCTTATTCCGAACACCCCCTTAAAGATTCCCGCGCAGGGGATTTTGAAACTTTTTGTCCCAAAATCCCCTTCGCATCAAAGCAGGGGATTTTGGAAAGGGGCTTATTTTCAAAATCCTCTTAGATGTTTAAGGCGCAGGGGATTTTGAAACTTTTCGTTTCATAATTCCCGGCGCGGAAAACACTAAGGGAATGTTTAGAATAAGCCACGGCCCAAAATCTTCTGTCTTAATGCGAAAAGGGATTTTGGGACAAAAAGTTTTATAATCCCCTGCTCAGGGGATCTTCGAAGGAGATTTTGGGAATAAACCAATGCAAAAGGGATTTGTGGACAAATCCCCTGCGCACGGGATTATCTAAAGGGATTTGTGAAATAAGCCAAACCAGGAATAGCACATAAGGTAGGTACTTTCCCTTTAAGTCCCACGGGAGCGGACTGCAGTCTGGTTAGTAATTTGCCAAAAAGGATTATAATATTAGTGGATTGTAGTAAAATTTGTACTGAAGAATGAAAATAAACAATTTATAATTTCTATAAAGTGATAAAGAAAAATAATGATATCTGTAAGAGAAATTAAAAGCATTATCTGTTTAAAATTAACTCGAATTAGATTACTTAAACAGCAGCTAGCAGATGCCTTGAGAAAAATCGATAAAAGAACAGTATTTCAAAGCAGTAATTTCTGTTTGTGGTCAAAAGGATACTGAGACACCGGTCGGCGTCGCGGCCGTGCTGGAAGCGCACGATGGCGCGGCCCTGGCCCGTGATCTCCGCGAACTTCAGCGGACCCACTTCGGTCATCTTGTTGACCAGCGCCTGTGACGTCACGCTCGACGGCAGCTGGCGGTACAAATGCGGACTTAAGGTCACCGTACACATCAACTTGCCGTCAACCTACTACGTTGTACTTAGAGATGGGCGCTTGGATAAATTTCCGGAAGGTAAAAATGGGAAAGAATGGGTAGAATTGGTAAAAATTAATTTATACCCATTTATACCCGATATTTTTTATTTATACCGGGAAGAAATTAAAATGAAAGTAAATTATCCTTATTTTTTTTAATACTGATAAAATAATAATTAAAGTATAAATATTAGGTGTGTTTTGATTATAAGGAAGATAAATAACTAGTTGTTTTCGGTTCAAATATTAAAAAAACATAAACAACAGATTTAAAATCATATGTATTCAAATAATATTTTGAAAATAATTATGCATTTTTAGTATATGGCTGTTTAAAGTAGAATTAACAAAAAAATCAAAACATCTTCAGTTGTATTATAGACTATCTTTTGCCCGCAGCTTCGCCCGCGTGAACTTCCTTCGGGAACAGTGCTTTTTCCCGGGATGAAAAGTATCCTATGGCCTTCTCAGTTCTTCTAACTATGTGTATGTGAAATAGGAAGATTGGTTGAGTAGATAAAGCGTGAAGAGGTAACAAACAAACTCAATTTCACATTTATAATATTAGTTAGGATTTGGAGGTAACTTCGCAATATTTTTCTATCGAGAAAATTTTATGCAAGCGTGTTTTTGAGAGAGTTAGTAAATAAGTTCCATAACGACCGGTCCTGCGCTGCCCGCATCCGGTCGTTATGGAAATCCTTGGGGGAGGCCTTTGTCCAGCAGTGGACGTCTTTCCTCTGACAGAGAGAGAGAGAGTGTAATTAAGTTGGCTGACATTCGTGTAAGGCAGGCCTTACGATTCGATGATCGCCTAGCCGTTCAATAGAATTCCGGCATTTGGCAAACTTGTTCGTCGCCCCGGCATAACATTTATCGTCTAAAACCAGTTGGCTGCGAATGAGTCAGAATAAAGATACCTATATCTTGTCAGGTCTTTTTGTAACCAAAACGTAAATTGTACACTTTATAAGTACTTTTATACACAGTACTTAACTTAAAAACTAAATATGTGCTTATTTCATAATAAATCTTAACGATATATTGTAAAATATCGTAATTACAAACATTTTAATTGATTTTAATTTTTACCCGGTATAAATTAAAAATTCCTGGGAAAATATGGGTATAAATGGATAAATTTCCGAGTCTCGGAAATTTATCGGGTAAATGCCCATCTCTAGTCGTCACAGTCGCTTGCGATTGCACAGCGCAGTACTTAATTGATATCTATTTTATAATAATAATGGATGCAGAAGGTTTAATAGATGCAGTTCGTAGTCGCCCGGCACTTTGGAACCAAAAACATAGAAAATACCAAGATAGATATTTTGTTGCCAATGTAAATAATTGTATATACTATATGATATGCTTATTCACGAAGACAAACATATGTTCAGTACTAACACCAATAGTTAACTATTGTAAATTGCTATCGATCGGTCGCAAGTAATCGCTGGTCGCTAGTCGCCCGCACGCTGCACTGTTTTTAGTAGCAGAAAGTCGCCGCGAGTCGGTGCGACCGAAGTCGCGCGAAGTCGCCGGCACGCTGCACGAGCCCTAAGGAAAATATTAGAAACGTGTGCGGGAACGTTTTACCTTAATGGCTTTATGTACAAATATAATGTTTTTTTTCCTTAAAAAGTGAAACTGTCAAAATGACAGCCTGCCGTTTCATGCATGTCCCGCGGCCCGGACTTGTGTGTTCGAGAAAGAAAGAAGCTTGTTTGGAGAAAAACCAGTACAAAGTGAAAATAGTATTGTATTTTCTAAATTTATTGTATTGATATTTCGAATTGCTAATTATTCTAGAAGTATTTGTACTGATTTGATTTGAGGCGTCTTGGATGTACACGGAAAGTAAGTAAAAAGGCATCGTACGAAGCGGCATTGAACAAGCGGCAACTGTGCCTTGTGATTCATGTGCCGTATTGTACGGAACATTCATTTCTTTGAATACGGAGTATAATTTCTTTGAGTAGGTGCTAGAGATGGGCGCTTGGATAAATTTCCGGAAGGTAAAAATGGGAAAGAATGGGTAGAATGGGTAAAAATTAATTTATACCCATTTATACCCGATATTTTTTATTTATACCGGGTAGAAATTATAATAAAAGTAAATTATCCTTATTTACTTTAAACTGATAAAATAATAATTAAAGTATAAATATTAGGTATGTTTTGATTATAAGGAAGATAAATAACTAGTTGTTTTCGGTTCAAATATTAAAAAAACGAAAACAACAGATTTAAAATCATATGTATTCAAATAATATTTTGAAAATAATGATGCATATTCAGTATTTATGGATGTTTCCAGTAGAATTAACAAAAAAGTAGACTAACATTTTCCCGCGGCTTCGCCCGCGTGAATTTCCCACGGGAACAGTGCTTTTTCCGGGATGAAAAGTATCCCATGTCCTTCTCAGTATTTCCAACTATGTTTATGTGAAACAGGAAGATTGGCTGAGTAGATAAAACGTGAAAAGGTAACAAACAAACTCACTTTCGCATTTATAATATTAGTTAGGATTAGGATTTGAACTTCGCAATATTTTTCTATTGAGAAAGTTTTATGCAATCGTGTTTTTGAGAGAGTTAGTAATTAAGTTTGCTGCATTTTAATTTCAAATTCAGGATTTCATTATTACTGATATTACAGACATTTGTAATAATCTGGCCTAGTACGGCGGGCCATACGATTCGATGATCGCCTAGCCGTTAGAATTCCGGCATTTGGCAAACTTGTTCGTCGCCCCGGCATAACATTCATTGCCTAAAACCAGTTGGCTGCGAATGAGTCAGAATTAAGATATATCTTGTTAGGTCTTTTTATAACCAAAACGTAAATTGTACACTTTATAAGTATTTTTACGCAGTACTTAATTTGAAAACTGAATAGTACCTCTCTCTCTCTCTCTCAACCTAAAGACGTCCACTGCAGGACAAAGGCCTAGTATATAATAGTACCTAAAACACTTTATTTCTTAATAAATCTTAACGATATATTATAAAATATCGCAATTACAAACATTTTAATTGATTTTAATTTTTACCCGGTGTAAATTAAAAATTCCTGGGAAAAAATGGGTATAAATGGATAAATTTCCGAGTCTCGGAAATTTATCGGGTAAATGCCCATCTCTAGTTGTACTACATCACATGGTAAGCAACACGGGCGATATATAAACAGGACATGCCTTAATGACATTTCTCTAAAAAAAATTGTGTGACTATACGCGGGTTGGAAGGCAGACGGCGCGGGGTACTTGTCTCCGCCCATACTAAATAGCAGACCATCATAAAGCACACAGTTGAGCAAGAAATTACATAAGCCCCGCCCCTTCAGTTGACTTTGGTGCTCTATTGACTATAACCGTGCACCATTAGATACAACGTGTCCTGTTTATATTTCGTCCGTGGTAAGCACATAACCAAATCGGATCGCCAACCCCTATACGTCGACTAGGCTACGGCTAGGCGACGACGCCGCGGTTATGGGATCACTGACAACAAAAAGTGACAACTGATAGTAAGATTTGACGCTCGGTTAGGTTTTCTTTTGTTTCAACAAAAATGGCGCTCCTACAAGCAGGCTCAGGCACATCGAGACGGGAGCGTTGATACAGTGATGATCCCTTTTAGAATTGTTATGTGTGCTGTGACCTTTATTGTATTTTCCATTACAGAAATCGGAATAATACAATACAACTACAAATGGCATCTGATGTATTTTTACTAATGTTACCTGCAGGACAAAGGATGCATAACTATTTATCCATATACCTATGATGATTGATGAAAAGTTACTCACATTTGTGAAGAGCAGCATATCAGATGTTTTTTCAGACTTCTTTGTGTCGCTCAGTCTTGGCACGTCGAATTCGTCTGAAATATAAAACAGCATACATTTAAATTAATTAGTATACATAAAAATTAAACATGTTTATTCAGAAATTTAAATCTTTACAGGTACGCGGCCTTGACAGAGTAGGTTGCCAGACAATATGATAAATGACATTCCTTTACAAAATTAACTAACTGCATTTACGTGCAGTTATCACAACATGTATTTTTTTATAAACCTTCTTCTCGAGTCGAAATGGCTATAATTATATAGTTTTTGACCAGTATGTGGCAACTTTAACCGCCCTATCGTTGGCGTCATTAAGATCCACTATTGTAGACCAAGGGCAGATGGAGCATGACAGGAGATGGGCCATGGACTAAACAGCTCCGCAATCACAAAAATTATTAGCCGAGAAACCCCACCTAACTCTGTTTTCACGGCATCTCCCAACACCAGCTTGGAGTCTGTTTAAAGTTCTCCAGACTTCCCAGGGGAGTTCATCTCCTGGTAGGAGTTTCTCAGCCGGTGCCTTAAGACCTTATTACTTACCGGAGTTGATTTTGCTTGCTTGATTTGGCGCCTGCGTTTGGGTCCAATTGCCGGAATTCCAATTCTGTCCGGCATTAGACGCAATGGCCGCTACGTTATGCGCTGTCATGCCACTCGGTGGTATATCAAAACGACTCTTGGGCGCTTGCGGGGTTTGCCACATACTTGCGTTCTGCTGATAGGTTAACTGCTGCACTTGTTGCACTAAGTCGTTTTGGGTCACTATTGTGTTTTGAGCGAGAGTCAACGCGTTTGGTTGAACATCGAATCTGCTCTGTGGTTGGGCAGCTTGATTTACGAACGCATTCTCATTGGCCACATTTTGATTTGCAAACGCATTTTGATTAGCCACGTTCTGATTCCCAAATGCTTGATTGGCCACATTTTGAACGCCAAAAGAACTCTGATCAGGCACAATTCCAAATGCATTCTGATTTTGAACCTGACTATACATCGCTTGCTGCAATGCCAAACCGAGCGACCCAAGGTTCCCGTTCATATTCTGTTGCATAATCTGCATCAAACTGTTCCAAGGATTTCCAGCGTTATTATCATTCATTTGATTGTTATTCCACATATTGTTATTTTGGAATTGATTTGCATTATTATCTGAGTTAGATTGGTTGTGACCAGATTTGTTATTTTGTACTTTTTTTAGTTCGTTTAAGAGTATTTTTTTCAGAGGCTCCAGTTCTATAGTGTGGCGGACGCCCAACATAGGTTCCCCGTTTTGCCCAAGCCCCATGCCTATTGAAGTAAGCCCGTCGGGTAAAACAGGCGTAGGTTTCCACTTGTCCTGTTTTACGAACATAAGCTTGCCGTATAATTCTTTGTTGTTGAACATTGATATAGCCTGGAAGAAGAGATTTTAATATATTTCTGCCGAAGTGACTCGTGGGCGCAAATCCCATTAATTTAATAGGAAAATTAGAATCCAGGTTCTTAAACAAAAAAATAATTTCAATTTAAACCTGCGACATAAAAACTTTCAGTAAAACAACTAATTCCCGTCTACTGCATTAGATTATAGCAGCTTCAGATGTCAGGACAAATATTAAGCCAAATTGGCAGAGTTGATTTATCTCCTTTTATAACCATGGCATATGCAATGTTCCCACTGGTGGACTTTTGCATATTTCCACTCCATAATTGGTTATAAAATATAACTCAATTGTATTTGTTCAAAATTTAAAAAATAACGTACTTACAAATATCCGTGTCACAGATAAGATTTGTACGTAATCTGAACCATATAGTTGTAAAGGACCTCTAAATAACAGTTTTTTTTTTTTAATTATTGTTTATGCATGCTATGATAGTAGTTAGTCTTCCGAATAAATAAAAAATCTAATAACAATATTACCTGAACAGCCTCTACGGGATGGTCGAAAAGGACCTTGCCAATTTTCTTATTTTTAGTACACGCAACGCTGGCAGAGACCACGTGACCAGCGTAGCTGAATACCTCTCGCAGCTTTGTTTCAGTAACATTTGGCGTGAGCTGATATACAAAATAAAGAATAAGTAATTAAATAAAAGCAGCAAAAAAGAGTAATTTGCAATATACATACACAAATTTTCTAAAGATATAATCGAAGGGGATTTTGGAACAATCTTAAAATCTTTTTTACCAAAAATCGCCATCAGAGATCCCCCTACGCAGGGAATTTAGAAATTTTTTGCCCCAAAATTCCCTATGTATTAAGGCAGGGAATTTCAGTATGGGGTTTATGGAAACAAAAGGTTTCAAAATCCCCTGCGCGAAAAAGTCTAAGATGATTTAGAGAATAAGCCTAGTACTAAAATCCTGAATGCGAAGGGGGATTTTGGGACAAAAAGTTACAAAATCCCTTGCGAAGGGGATTTTGGGAATAAGCCCGAATCATCAAAGGAGATTTCAGGAAAAAGCACAGTCGCCTTAATGTGTAGGGGATTTTGGGACGAAACGTTTCAAAATCCCCTGCGTAGGGGATCATTTAAGGGGATTTAGAGAATAAACCAGGAAACATCGTGAGGAAACCTCTCCATTGACATTACTAAGACAGTCGTTACGAGTATTTCATTCCATGCGATGACCACGGCACTCTGCCCCATGAGGAATACGACTACCTACATACAAATAAAGTCTTTTTTAATGTGCTCCAAAAAACAAAGTACCTATTTGTTAGTCTTATTTGTCAAACACCAAATGAAGTGTAAACAAAAACTGTATCATACCACTGTGTAACTATACTGTAATCAATGATCATACATGCAATGTATTAAACCACAGTGTAATTATACTGTGATCAATGATCATACATGCAATGTATTATACCACAGTGTAATTATACTGTGATCAATGATCATACATGCAATGTATTATACCACAGTGTAATTATACTGAAATCAATGATCATACATGCAATGTATTATATTTATACCACAATGTAATCATACTGTGATCATACATACGTACATCGGAAACATATACTCTGTTGGTCAAAGGTGGGGTCAGGCCGAGATCTGTCAGAAACTTCGCAGATAACCCATACGTTTCGTGGTTACGGAATATTTCCGGATTCTTCTCTTCTGCTTTCATCTCTTTAAAACTTCGTTCGAACCTTTTAAGAAACAAAGGTATATGTATGATAATTTTAGGGACAAAGATAATGTACCTACATTAGATTTATAGCTTGACCAGGAACATAAAAACCCTCGCCATGTTGCGGAAAAGCAATAGAACTATTTTTTTATACTGGCAACTAATTAAAAAACCCATCTATCATTTCTCCTGTCAAAGTTTGACTTTCAATCAAGGGCGGATCCAGTAGTTATTTTTTTCTGGGAAGGGCATGGTTTTCTATTCTCGAGAATATTTCCGAGAAAATTTTAAGAAAGTTTCCGCTTGTTGTTTGAAAATTCGAGAACGGCACATCACTAATCATCGCTGCCTCCACAGTACACTATATACAATAGTAATCTATGCTCCAAAGTATGTACACAAAATAGCAGTCGTTCGGGCAGGGGAGGGGCGGTACGTGCCCCCGTGCTCTCACTCTTTCATCCGCTACTGCTTTCAATAATGTTGCAATATAAAACGCATAAGTGCTGCCTCTAATTCAGGGTTTTTATATTTCTGGTCAGGCTTTACCAATCAAAACACTAAAAGTCAGAACACAACTTATTTCACGCGTAGGATAGATCTGGGCGCGTTTCGCGCGTCGACCTCTTTTCGTAAACAAGAAATTTGGTCGCTGTTCGGGCGTTCACTAAATTTCAATAAAAAATGCCTTCATCACAGTCGTTCGCGCGTCTATCTTTTCGCGACGCCCAAAACGCACCCAGACCTCAGGCAGGAGTCTTAGGCGAGCAATATAATGGGATATAAGTACAAAATTTAATAAATGATTCTGTGTTAAATGAAGTGGAAACAATCTTCAACAAAGACTTCGGAATTTTGGTAGATAGTTGCCTTTGCAAATAAATAAAAAGGTTGCCTTTTTTGTGCAATTAGATATTACTTTAAGATTTTTTTCTTATTATATTATACAATACATATAATTTATAATTTGCAACAGTTGTAGGCAAACCAAATAAATAATAAAAATATATACAAAGCTTTTTACTAAACTATATTCTTACACAAATTTGCTACGATTCCTTTTTCTTTGGGGTACCTGTATACGGTCCTCTGAAAATAAATAATTTATATTTACTAAATAGTCTTTACTAATATATAGCTGAAGAATTTGTATGTTAGAATATGCTTATCTCAGGAACTACTAGGTCCGATTTGAAAAAATATTTCTATCACACAGTGCCCTGCCACCTGAATATTTATCCAACTAATATTATTAATGAGAAAGTGTTTGTTTCTTTATTTATTTGTTTGTTACCAGTTCATGTTTTATTTACAGAACCAATCTTCCTGAAATTTTGCATACACATAGTTGGAAGTACTGAGCAGGTATGTCCTTCTCAGTACTTCCAACTATGTGTACCTTTCATCCTGGGAAAAAGCAGTGTTTCCCGTGGGAAATTCAGGCGGGCAAAAGTTAGTACACAATAAATCCTAACCTACTATTGTGGGCTATTCTGGATCCCAAATTCCTATAGAAGCAAAGCCGCGAGGCACAGACAGTGTTCAATATTGTAAACAATATCTATATCTAGGTATGTTTTAGCTTGTATGAATTGACTAAAATTTATTAGTGCAAATACCATTATTTGTTTTTATTATTTAAAATTCAACTCTTCTACTAATATTATAAATGCGAAAGTTTGGATGTGAGTTTGTGAATCTATGAGTTTGTGAGGATGTTTGTTACTCAATCACGCAAAATCTACTGGACGGATTTCAATGAAATTTGGTATACTGGTAGAATAATCACATACTTTTTATACCAAAATTTCCACGGGAGCTAAGCCTCGGGGCGCAGCTAGTGTGATAATAAAAACTTTTTACATTGAAATGTATACAATTTTAGATCATACCACATGTATTAAGAATTTACATATTAATGCCTGTGGCTGTACATACTTGCATTTGGTATGATTTCCAGTTTTTGGCCATCAATTTCTTCATTTATTAATACTTTTTCAGCCGCCTTACAAGCAGTATTCGTGAGAAATTCTACAACACACTCCCCTATGAACCAGTCATCTACTTTTATCATATGTATATATACTATTTGATTAACATACATTTCCTGAAATATTGGTAAAATTCTATTATATATTCACATGTACTTATTCACTAAATAAAAATTATAACAAAAGGCAAGTTCATTATTGAAGGCAGACTTCTTTTATGGATACAGATTGTAAAAGTACAATCAGGTGGGACAATAAGCAGATTTTGTTTTTTCATATTTTTCCTGTAATGGCTTGCAAATTTCCACTTCAGTTTTGCCAAAGTATTATTACTTTCTACTGTAAATTTTTGCACATGTTTTCCTTATTGCCCATGCATTTTGATGTACCATATTGTTTTATTTGTATTGTATACTGCCGGGAGCTGGCACTAGTCATCATGTCAGATGCCTGTAGGCAAATTGAGAAAAATCTGACACCAGTGATATCTATAATATACTAAAAAAAGAAAGATTTGTATTGTACAAATAAAACAAGCATATTTCAGTATCAATTTTAGTTTTTTTTTTTACTGATAAATCAGTTAAGGATAGAAACTACAAAAATTTAAAATAGGAACTTACGTCTGCAATCATACATTTCAAATACCGGTTGATTTGGCCATGATGCCAGGTGGTTGGTAAATTTCCAATAAACAAGTAATGATCTTTAGGAACATCTCTTATTGGGGACCTAGACCTTCTTGATTCTGAAACAGATAAATAAGTCCAAACTTAAAATAAAATCTCATCTGTGAACTAGGATTTTGTTTTGGCTTAATTGACTCAGCTCAGGGTAGGCTTAGCATACTACACTGTTTTTGGGGGATGCTTTTGGAGCAGGGAAGGGTCTAGCAACCCCAATTTTTTCAGGCTTTCGGGTTTAAGTCCCTTGGGGCCCTAAATCCCCTTACAAACTAAGCTTGTTTTGTGAAATCTGTGGATGTTTTGATAGCTAAGAAGGCAAGAAACACTGCCACCGTTTACAGTAATGTATCGAAAAGAAAATAACATCAGTTTCGTTGGACTCTGTTGCAATGAAAACTACTACACTACTATTTAGTTAAATACTATGCTTGTGAAGTACAATACATTTCTGGTGGCTAAACAGCCTTCTACGTAGTGTTTAGACTTACCAGACATTATGCTAATACTATATTATGCTGTATTTACAGAAAAACCTGGACTTGTCGCGATTGTGAGGTACTTATTAGATAAATAAAAAGATACTTTTTAATGTATGTAATATATTATTTCAGGTTTCAGACATTCTCTTCCGACATCCGACGAGCGGGTTTGACAATTTGACATTGACAACGACGCGCAACCGACGCGACGACGAGTTTGACAGTGACTTCGTGTCAGTTGACATGACATTGACAGGTCAGTCAGGTCCAAGTCAGGTCAGTAAAAAAAGATTTCTGCGGTTAGGTTACGAACCTACCCACAGAAGTAATTTTTTTTTTAACTATTATTATATGTCTGTGAACCTACCCTACCATGGAAGTAATAAGTACTTACGGGTACTTTTTTTTTTTTATTTATTTCTGTGCTTTCTTAACAAAAAGAATTCTGTGCATTCAGTCAGTAAAAAAAGATTTCTGCGGTTAGGTTACGAACCTACCCACAGACGTAAATTTTTTTTTTACTATTATTATATGTCTGTGAACCTACCCTACCATGGAAGTAATAAGTACTTACGGGTACTTTTTTTTTTTATTTATTTCTGTGCTTTCTTAAGCCTGCATCACACGTTTTTAGCCAAAACAGGAGTTACTGAATCGCTCCTGGTGCTAAATCTAGATCATTAATGATAATAAAAATAGTACAATAGGCTTCTCAAATAACTGCTACTACTTGTACGAGACAGAAAAAAATTATTTGCCTGTTATTTTTGCGTCTATACCTTCTAGAAAAAACGGAAAACACGAAAAACAAGGTTCACGGCTTTAACGCAATCGTTATGTAAAACACAAATCATAATTTCTACATAATGTTAAATCGCGAGTTTATTAAACTAGCTACAAGTTGCTGGTTTTAGATTTTTGAAAAAAAACTCGGAAAAAATGTTAAAAATCGTAGCAATTCACAAAGAAATCCCCCATACATTTTTACTATGGCAGCGAAACGCTCAATATATAAGAGTTCTAAAGCCACGAAAAATCAGTCTGCCGTAAGAATTCAAAGGGAATCCACGTCGCTCTGCTGCTCGGGAGGCCTTTAATTTTCGCGTGTTCGTGTATTTGCAGACAGCAGAGAGTAATGTAGATCAGAGTTGCATATTTATTACTTTTAATCTTTTTTAAATTTATATAGGTACCATTTTCATACTCATGATGGCCGACAATTTTTGATGAAATAGAAATCGTAATAAATCGCAATCATAGAAATCGTAATAAATCGAAGTCATAGAAATCGAAATCATAAAAATCAAAATAAATCCAAATCAAGATCCAAGATGGCGGACAGCTTTTTTTTTTAATTTTGCAATATATCCCTTTATAAGTTTTTGTAATCAGTTATAGGTTCATCAGTTATCAGCATAGGTTTTTCGGTGCGCTGATGACAAAAATAACATTTATTTTGAGATAAAAGATGGCGGACAACTTTTTTTTTCAATTTTACAATATGGGTATGGTTTTATAGGTATTTCGGTGCGCTGATGACAAAAATAACATTTATTTTGAGATCCAAGATGGCGGACAACTTTTTTTTTTCAATTTTACAATATGGGTATGGTTTTATAGGTATTTCGGTGCGCTGATGACAAAAATAACATTTATTTTGAGATCCAAGATGGCGGACAACTTTTTTTTCAATTTTACAATATGGGTATGGTTTTATAGGTATTTCGGTGCGCTGATGACAAAAATAACATTTATTTTGAGATCCAAGATGGCGGACAACTTTTATTCAATTTTACAATATGGGTATGGTTTTATAAGTTTTTTAGTGCGCTGATTACGAAAATAACATTTATTTTGAGATCCAAGATGGCGGACAACTTTTTTTTAAATTTTACAATATGGGTATACAGGGTGTTTTTTAAATCATTGGCATCCTTTCTACTGGTGAAAGTACTCATGAACATGAGCAACTTTTTGTATGGGACCGACTCAATCCGATGGAAAAAAAAATCAGCTGTTCCATACTATTTTCCAATACCTACTCACCCGAAATGTATGGAACAGCTGATTTTTTTTTCCATCGGATTGAGTTGGTCCCATACAAAAAGTTGCTCATGTTCATGAGTACTTTCACCAGTAGAAAGGATGCCAATGATTTAAAAAACATCCTGTATATTAAAGGTTTTTAGGGACGCAGATGACGAAAATAATATTTATTTTGAGATCCAAGATGGCAGACAGTTTTCTATTTTATTTTACAATATGGGTATCATTTTACAGGTTTTTGGGGACGCTGATGACGAAAATAACATTTATTTTGAGATCCAAGATGGCTGACAGTTTTTTATTTTTATTTTTCAATATGGGTATCGTTTTATAGGTTTTTGGGGACGCTGAGCTTAAAATTAATGTTATTTTGGTCATCAGCGTCCCCAAAATCCCATAAAACGATACCCATATTATAAAAATAAAATAAAAAACTGTCCGCCATCTTGGATCTCAAAATAAATGTTATTTTTGTCATCAGCGCACCGAAAAACCTATATAACCATACCCATATTGTAAAATTGAAAAAAAAAGTTGTCCGCCATCTTGGATCTCAAAATAAATGTTATTTTCGTAATCAGCACACTGAAAAACTTATAAAACCATACCCATATTGTAAAATTTAAAAAAAAGTTGTCCGCAATCTTGGATCTCAAAATAAATGTTATTTTCGTAATCAGCGCACTGAAAAACTTATAAAACCATACCCATATTGTAAAATTGAAAAAAAGTTGTCCGCCATCTTGGATCTCAAAATAAATGTTATTTTCGTAATCAGCGCACTGAAAAACTTATAAAACCATACCCATATTGCAAAATTAAACAAGCTAATTATTAAAAATAAAAAACACGACTGACAAGTTTTTACTCAAAAAGTATACCTATATACAAACATATAAGTAATATACATTTTTCAAATCGCCTTTTAAAGCCCTTCAATTTGATACCCCACTCGATAAGATTGATCAAATTTTATTGTTTTTTGGTCTGCTATTTATCGCATATATAATCCGCCATTTTGTTTTTATGATGACGTCATATAGCCTATGTCACTCGGAGGAATGCAAGGAATCTAAAAATACCTCTCACATCAAAATCTGTTAAGCCATTCAGGACTTATGGTGGAATAAAGAAACTTACATACATACTTACATACATACATGAACCCTGAAAACATAACACTCCTTTTATGGTCAGTCGTGTAAAAAAAAAAGTTGTCCGCCATCTTGGATCCAAAAATACTATTTTTGTAAACCTTATCCCGAAAAATTGGCCTTCATGGGATGCCAGGCAGATATTTAACATCTTAGCATCCTGGCTCGACGGTCATGCTATTTTCTGTCGCGGCATTCGTATCCATTTTACCGCCAAGTCACGCCAAGTATGTTTTACATAAAAAAATGGTCGTAATTTTATTTTTAGTATTTATTACCGTAAAGCAAGAAAAAATAATTATATAGGTACCAATAGGTACCAACAAATTCTTTGCCGGATCCCTGTCACTTATTACTTCGGGTTGGCGGCAATCTCACGTCGATGTGTGCGTGTGACTTGCACACAGCCAGCTGCGGTCTATCAAATACCTAAACTCGGTCAGGCGCGCGGACGTGATACACTCTTAACAAAAAGAATTCTGTGCATTCGCCCTTAGTCTACCGACGCGTTCGCCGGCGAAAGCGAATCGCTGCGAAACGCTGGCAATAGCGAATCGCCTGCAGATCGCTTTGTTTAATGCAGGTTTTTATATGGCATGTCGCGTTGCGAAGCAAAACATGGAAATTTTGCGAATCGCCAGAATGGGTGTAACAGCTATTTCGCAGCTACGAGCGAAACAGTACTGATAGGATGCAACTATACAAATCTCGCTTAGTTTGAGCGAGACATAGCATTATGCGAAACGCCCTCATACAACTGACAAGTTTTTTGAAGTTTCGTCGTCGCCAGCGAACGCGTCTGTGGAATAAAGGCGTTAACACATGGGTTGGCATAGGTATAGTGCTATGGTCTCCCCCGAACGCGGGTTCTGATCTTGTAGCGATGGGGGGGCTCAGTACCAGCTGTTTGCCTCGGCCGCAGGGAAACTAACAGGAACCCATGGCCCGGGAGTGACGACACCGGGCCGGCAGGAGGCCGCTTTCAGTGGCCTGGCTGTAAGAGTAGGGGGCACACACTCCCTATTCTCACAGCCATGGTAGGGGTCGCGGGGAAGAGGAATGCCGGTATTGTGGTGTGCCGTTCTCCCTATCTCCCGCTCGCGAGCGTGGCCGTGACGCTGGGCACGGTGTAGGTGGGGCCGCAGGGGAAGAGGCGTGTCGGTATTGCGGTGCGCCGCTTTCCCTGTCCTCTGCGGCTGAGATGTGGTAGGGCCTGACCTGGTCAGGTCCCAAAAAAGTTGAGGGCTGGTTGGGTGGCGGAGACGGGATTCCGTAGCCCGGCTCTCGGGTGGAAAGGCTCTCCCGTGTCTAGTGCGACTTTACCCTAGCGGGAAATTTAGGAGCCTATCCCGCTGGCCGCTCCGAACCTCTCGCTGGAGAGGTGCTTCAATAGCGAGCCGTGCTGGGGCCGCCCCGTGGCAGCGGCCGCCATGGTAGCGGCCGCCCCGCCGGGTCTGTGGAGAGAGAGAAGCACACGGTCCTGGCACAAAATGCGGTAGGTGTTGACACCGTGTGGTTTTAGTGGGTTCAAGTCCCACATACCTGTCCGGCTTCCCGTGGCTAGATGGACGAGACGAAAAAAAAAGGTATAGTGCTATGGTATAGTGCTTATTGTTTATTCTTGTAAGTTTTTAATAACCTAGTACATAATAAAAAACCGGCCAGGTGCAGGTTAAACTCGGGCACTAGGGGTACCGTATACCTACGCAAAGCATCTCGCTAAAGCTCTAACTAAAAGACCAACTAGTTTAAAAAACAAACTTAACTTTGCAGTTCAGCCAGCGCAAAAATAAGTTTGTAACATTTTTTCCAACAATATGAATATTTACAATTTTCAAATTTATTCCTGTACAAGTACGCTTAGACCTTGCTTTTTTCCAAATTTCATAATTTTAGGTCAACGGGTACCCCAATGGTTTTGTGGTTTTGATTGTCGTCTGAAATCGCTAAATATGCGAAAATTCGCAACATTTACCTACATAATTTTTTTTTTGCTGAAAGAGACCGTGGATGCCGTGGATCCGAGTATTCGATAGGTATTAATTTCAACTTGAAGTCGCTCGTCAGTAAGTAAAGGTTTACACTATTATCACATACGCTGTTGCCCGCGGCTTCGCCCGCGTGAGTTTCGCTTAGATAAAAAATCTTTTTGTGTTCCAAACCAAACTGTAGTAACCTAAACTCTAGTACTCAAAATTTCAGCCATTTTGTTATCTCGTGTCCCGCGGGAATATATTAGGTACCTACTCGTAGTATAGTCGCAGTGTTAAAATGAATCAAAAGTGATATTTCATTCAATAAACGATCTTCGTCTGCTCGTTATCTACAATTTCCCGTGTACTACCACTCCCACCCCGAGTCTCTCTTTGTCCTATCCCGTGTCCTGTTTATTTATACGTCAGTAGAAAATGCTCATCAGGTTGAACGAGTTTTGCTAAGGCCCCATTTCCATTTATTTTATAGAGTAGCTGGTCTCTTGGAGTTCTTCATCAGATGATCCTAATCTTCGATTTTTATTCGTCAACAGAAAATGCTCATCAGATTGAACGCCATGTCCAAATTTCTTATAGTTTAAATGTTCTGTTTTGGTTCTTCATCAGGTGTTCCAGTTTTCAAAATCAATTATAGCCTAAATGATGCCCAGGCTTAATAGCTATACAACAAAAAAAGTTTCATTCGAATCGGTTCAGTACTTTCGGAGATTAGCGTGATCATACATACAGAAAGACAGACAAGAAATTAAAAAAAAAATTGCGTTCTATTATTCTTTTTAAGTGTCCCGCTATCCATTTCAGTCAAAAATACTAAATGTACAGACAAAATATTTTTACTGTTTTATTATATGTATTATTATAGATACCTATTAAATATTATAGACTATTATAGATAATGCCGCTTTTGCTCATAGAGCTATCGCTTTTGCTTTACTAGAATACGTGCGTCCACGGAAATGTCTGTGCGTGCATCACCCTTATTTGCCCTCATGGTCGCTCTTCATGGTTTGTTGTCAACATCAGTACTTATTACTTCCTTGGTTAACATACACAGAAATATTTTTTTTCTGTGGTCAAAATAGCACAGTTTTTTTTTTTTGTTATAAGTCTGTGCAAAATAATAAATTTGATTTATCTGTAGTCAGTTGTCTAAATTTGAAGTTTTCATACACTCGCAAAAGAAAATATATTATGAAACAACAAAAAATTACAAGAGTATTAAACACTTTTAGCCCGGTGCAGTCGCCTATTGAAAGCCATTTGAAACAACTACATTCTGAAAATAAACGGTTGCGCCATTACCTGTTGGAGGCCACGACAAATCAACACCAGGAGATGAGCCGGGCTATAGACCTGAAAGAAAAAAATTCGAGGCTCAAGAAACAAATTCATGAAGCCAAAACTGAGGCATGTAGGTTGAAGAGATTAATTTACATTTCTCCGATTACTAATTACTGAAAAGTTCAACTTAAGTATCGCATTACGGTACAGATTTTCAGTTCTCAAAAAAGTGCAAAGACAGAACTGGAGAAATGCTGAATTTTTATGAAAGTCTAAAAAATCTGAACAAACAGAACGAAAAGCTAAGATTTCTGATACGCATATCAAAAAGGAAACGAGAAGAAGCGACATGCAATGCCTTGAGTCTGGCTGAAGAGAATTATTACTTGGAAAATAGGTTGGAAGATGTAAACAATGAGTTGCGAAGATTAAGACGTATCATGAGAGATAATGATTACAATAGCTAGCAAAGTGATAACTGAATTAATTTTATTTAGTTTTTACTTGGGCATCTTTATGTTGCTTCCAGATGATGAGTCTGTCTCTACTGATATCATCAGCGATATGTAATTTGGATGGTCAAAACTCTTGGTACATGATCATTTACTAGCTAAGTTCAACGTTATACTCACTATCAAAACAATTTAGATCTTCGTCAACAATCATTTTGCAGAGGATACATACGTACTAAAAAGATTTTTTTGAATTATTTTGTTATGTCGTGAAATATAAGTTTATGTCTTTAAATGTTCGAAAGATTTTTCTTCAACCCAATCAATACCCTGAAATTATTTGGAAAATAAAACGGCCTCGCCCGGGATTTAATCGAAATCCGTTGAGCAGATTTTGCGTGATTGAGTACCTACCTAACCTTATTCACATCCAGACCCATTTATAATTTTAATATAGGATTAGTAGGACTATAATACAATGGAAAAGCAGCTTACTCTTGGCTTGTGATGTTCCAATGGTTGGTGGAGAGTGGAGACCACGTCCTCTGAGGGCTGGATCGCAGCCGCAGGCCTTGTCAGTAGCTATTGAGGAGCGACACAGTACGCATGGCGCACGCCCGCACCGCAGCCCTTATTTGCGCGTGCGCACTGTTTGCGAATGCAGCGCCGGCGCCGCCGAGGAGGTGCGACAGTAAAGGTAAAGGACAATTTTATATGAAGTGATTCATCGCGTTAAGTTTTATATAAAAATTAGCCGCGCCCCGGAGCTTCGCTCCGGTGGGAATTTTGGCATGAAAAGTACCCTGTTCCTGGTATTTTTCTACCTGTGTACCAAATTTAATTGAAATTCATTCAGTAGATTTTGCGTGATTGACTAAAAAACATCCTCACAAACTCGCAAATTCAAAAACTCACAGACTCACGTCCAAACTTTCGCATTTATAATATTAGTACGATTGCACAACAATTTAAATAACCGTAGGGAATAAGTTTGGTAACATTATCAATTTTGACTAAATAGGTAGGTACGACCTATTCGATAAAAACATAGTACCTAGATAGGTGGTTAATGTGATGTGATCAATACCTATTTTGATAGAAATCCTATACCTACATATTGTTTGTTCTTGTACAATATTTAGGAATTATCTACGGCCAAACAATCTCACAAACTCAAGTTCAAACTTTCGCATTTATTCTATTTATTAGAAGGAGATATAAATAGATGAACATTTAAGAACCAAGTTAATCTGAAAAGGATCATATTCCATCAGGAACTGACCCCGGCGTCGAACTCGAAACCTCATGGTTCAGGGGCAAGGACTTTACCACTGCGCAAAAGAGGTAGACACAGAAATTGCATTTGTACTGCACGATCGCACTTCAAACCAAGATTTATACATGTTTTATGCTTCTGTACACGGTAGAGTTAAGTTTGTGCCTCGTAAGTATGTCACGCCGTCGAAACCAGGCGCAAACTTAACTCGACGGGTACCCAGTAGAATAAAACACGTTGAAAATCTTGGCGTGAACAGGAGCTTTGTAAAGAGCTCTCAGGATTATTCACCAATAGACCAAACTTGGCAGACCAATCTTTCACTAATGTGTCATCCAAGTGTGGTCCATTGGTGATTGACCCAGCTCTTAAGCTTCCCAATGCACATGCACTGAGCTATCAAGCCCCTCGATGACGCAACATGACGTGACGATGAGTGTTTGAGGCGTGAATCCCACTGTGCCAACGACAGCGGCGCCTTTGATGTCTTACCAAGTGCCGACTGACCCACTATCGCTAATGTACCGGACGCTCCTAACTGCCTTACCCTATTTTCGTGCGAGTTTCAACGAACTTTAATGGATTTGTGACTCAATTTTGCAATGAAGGGGTGTTCACGCTTGTTATATAGGAAGCCGATATTATTGTTTGACTTGGAAAGGTTAGATTTTCTAGCATAGTCTAGAAGTTGAATGAAGAGAAGTTGAATTGTCCGGTAACACAATAGAGTTATGTTTGTTGGTGTCTTAGGCAAGCATTATATTGGCGAAGAGAGTGCGTTTGCAGCGTTATCGCAGTCTATGTAATCCAGGGTATAGCGGTAACTTGAATACTTAAGTCAAAGTATTTTTTTTTTTAATTATGGATGTAAAACGCTCTTCGAAGATAAACCCTTAGACAGCTAAACCATCGATGCAGATGTTCTAAGTGGCCAGAACAGACAACTCAGAATAGAGTTACTAAAACCATACTTAGAAGGAAACCAATCCCTAGAGTAGATAGAAGAAGAGCGAAGACGAAGTAATATAGGCAGTTTTGAGTTTGCGTGTAATATCATCTTTGATTCTTATTAGGCAAGGTAGAGGTCAAATGTAGGTACTCAATTTTTTTAATAAAAATAAAATAAAAGTGAAAGGTAGAGAAAGTAGTGGGAGCAAACATAAAGAACGTAAAATTTGCGTAACTGTCATCAATGTCGTCAGTTTCTGAATGCTAAATGTGGTGCGGGCTTATTGACAATTTTTGCAAATCAGGTGCGTGCCCAGCCACGAATATCTTCTCGGTATTGGTATCTACGACACAACACGGCCCATTATGTTGTGTTAGCAGTTGCGTACTTTGTGTTCATCATCTTATTATGTCCTTTATGCTTCGGTGATCAGTATTCGTGTCAAGCCTTTTGCATCCAACCCTTAACGTCGATATTATGGGGTCTCTTTCAACCAAGCCATTTTAGCTCAAATACATAAACATACTTATCTCATATTATTTTCCAAATAACTCAGAGATGACTGACTGACATAGTGATCTATCAACGCACAGCCCAAACCACTGGACGGATCGGGCTGAAATTTGGCATACAGGTAGATGATTCCATACACCATGTACTACCTATGTCTGACGAAATAAATAAATGATTGATTCATTGATTGATTGATGTTATGATGTAGGCATCCACTAAGAAAGAATTAATGCGATTGAAGCCGCGGGCGCCAGCTAGTCTCATATAATTTTCCAAATTTGATGATATATTGTAACTGATTATAAGATCAACGCTACTATACACGTGAATCATCACGTTCAGGTTGGTATATAGATTTTAGTAGGTACAGAACAATTTGTCAGAGTCAATGATCTAATTTTATAGCCCGGACCCTAGTTACGTATGATGTAAGTACGACTGCACTTTGTTAACCGACTTCTTAAAGAAACTGTTGCTCATTTAGCCGCATTTGTTGAGCACATTTTATTAATGTCTGTATAGTAGAGTTTCAGGAGTTCGTACACCGAGATGGAGTAGATTGATCGATTTTAAGATATCAAATGAAATAGCAAACCAATTCGTGATTTTAGCTTAGTTATCTGAGTGTGTTACCCGAGCTGACGTATCAGGAGTATTAATTTAAGTTCAATAAAATGACTCATTTGTATTGCTACTCGAAAATAGAATAATAGGCATTCTGAAAAATCTAACAAGCTATAACTAACGCCTCAAAACGACTGTTGAAACTGGTACCCCGAAATTATTGCGTATTAGATTTCTATCCGCACATTTTTCATACCACCCATAGGTACCTACTAATATTCTGACATAACCTTATTAGAGATTCATATATCTTTCGTTCAAGCTGCGAAGGCCAAATCTCGGTCAACCGTATAAAAATGTTCAATAAAACGGTCACCAGAGCAGGTCGCAAAATATATGGAGCATCAAAAACATTTGCCACTTGGCTGTTCACTGTCCAAGACAATAAGAGTATTCCGTGGGAGTGCTTCCTCGCTCATTACTGATATTAGTCAATTTATTTCATTACAAAAGTGGCGGGAACGCGTATATTTTAATCCTGCGCATCTATTTCCTTATGCATCGGCTCAAGTGGAAAATAGTTGCAGTGCATGCAACCGGGAAGTTGCAGTTTTGTTTGACGTCACACGATGCGTTTTACGTCGATCTCTATTGGAGAGAATTTTTTAATTTCCATTTTAACCACTTACACTGGCAATAGAATGGTAGTAAGTAGTAACACCGGTAATAGAGGCATTTGCATGTTATTGACAAGATTCAGGTTGGAAACTTGATCGGTGATCGTGCCTCGAAAGTATGTAAATAAAAAGTTCAGATACCTACTATAGTTTTACATAAATCCGACGAAGAAAAAGATCGTGAGAAAACCCATGGATTTCTTTCCGAAATTTCAAGCATCTTCTGAGTAAATTTTTATAACAGGATAAGGCCGCTCATTACTAAATCGCGACGAAAACTATATCCAAACAACAACGTCAATCTAAGCCTGGTTGTTGTTAAAAGATGTTAGGAGAGACAAGGGTGCAGTAGACTTTTATAAACAAACAAAAATGTCCGGGTTCAAAATTCAAGGATGTACTTACATATTAATTGAAGGAATGTTCTCGTTTAGCATTGACATTGAACTCCCTGGTGACCAGGAAGACATAGCTTCGACTGCCATCGCCCTACTCTTCCTTGTTTGTTAGTTGTTTTGTTTTGATTGGACACGTGGAGCCAGCAAGTAGTAATACACGTTCTGTTCATTCATATTCAACATTGTTCGTGTCGTTGGAGTTTTTTTCACCTCTCCCGCTTCAGCCGTTCTTGTATGACACAACTTCTGCCTTCTAAGAGTAATAATATGAGGCGTAGTTATTAACTTAATTGCATTTTGACTAAAAAGGAATTAAATTTTATAGGTCTGTTTTATTAAAATTTGCTGTGATAGATTTGACCCAATGCCTTGTTGAACGGAGTTGAACCACAGTTAAGGAACATTTTTGAGCACCTACAGTTTCTCTCTTACCAAGTACCTAAGTTACAGATAACACCGTGTCAGATTTTTCCGTAAAGGCATCTTACATGACTTGATGACTACCGCTATCTAACGGTATTCGTTAGTCCTCGAAAGGCTTAAAAGATAGTTACTAATAATGCAGTAAAATAATTCCGTTTCTTTGTTCCAGATTCCAAAATGGTCCATGAACGAACAATAGTTGTGAGACGGCTGCCCGCAGCTTATTTGTATCCATTTAGTCTGTGGCCCATCCCGAAATACCAGACGAGAGGTAGAATATTTTCCTTTTAGATTTTTACTGTATATTTATCTAAATAGACTAATTAACCTGTCTAACCCGATTGGACTAGCTCTACTCTCTACTGAAGTATACCTATTCCGAGGATATTATTGCCTGAAATGTATTTGTAAACTTAATTTGATAAAGGTAAACAAATCATTAAATGTATCGATATCTCATGGACATTTTCCATATCTATACCAACAGCTTTATTATAAAAGCTGTTTGAACGCGCTGATCTCTGGAAAAATCTAATAATAATCTTATCTAAATCTAATAGTACTTACGTAGTAGTTGTAGATGATCTGAGGAGAAATAAATAGATAATACATTGCATGGTATATACATACAGACTTGATATTTGCAGACTTTGGCATGAATTCTTAGATATACCTATATAATTCAATAAAGCTAAAGATCTGTTTGTTTGATAATAATCGAAATCTAATCTAAGTAAAATTTTGAAATATCGGCTGTCCGGACTCTTAAAATTCCTTCCTGGTGGCTTGGCTGGTATTTCTATAAAGAAATGAAATGAAGCATTTTAAACATGCCCAGACTTGTCTTCCAGATCACGAAGAGACCAGTGGCACGTTCCAGTACAGGAGAAGCGTAGAAAAGGGACAGAAAAGAAGGAACCAGAGGTAGACGCCGTCGTCCGAAAAGACATTACTTAGTAGTTATAGTACTTGAAGGTACACTTTAAGTTTGATAAGGAAGTTTTAGTTTTCTGCATACATACATACATAGAATCACGTCTTTATCCCTTACGGGGAAGACAGAGCCAAGAGTCGTGGAACTCGAAAGCCACGTTTAGCTGAATAGTATAATTTAGTTTTTTGTTCATCAAAATAATCTTAAATTATGATGGAATAAAAAACCCACTTACATATATGAACTCTGAAAAAGCTGAAAACATAACACTCCTTTTTTGATCAGTCTAGTAAAAATATTGTACATTACTATGAATTTCAATTGAAATAATGGTGTCTCAGTGGACTAGGCGCTCGACTTCGGGTGCACAGGTTTGAATTTTTTTGAAGAATATCAGCTGCGACAATGTGACCAAAACATGCAAAATATCATAAATCAACTCGATAGAACAAGAAGAAAAAAACAACACTAAAATATTCGTAAGAAATCATATTTGTGGTATCCTAAATTTTTAACTAGTTTTTCTTTTAGTTTTTCTTGTCATAGCGGCAAATTCTGTGTAAATTTCTTATGTCTACCAATTATGGTTCCAGAGATAAAGCCCTCTAACAGCAAAGGTATAATATAGGATTCCGTTTGGACCCTTTGGATACCCAAGTAATCCTAAAAAGCCGCAAAGCCAGTGTACCTATTTTTTCTTTGGCAAAGTGCAAGCTGTTTAATCACATTCTTTAAAAATTTAATTTGGTTATGTTTTACGGTTGGGCAATTATGACTTCGTTGTGTTTGTTTGTTGTGATTTAAATATACGTAATAATTATAAGTACCTAAGTTATTTTTACCTAATTGTATTTTTTTGGTTTTATTTTATATTAAATTGATTAACCTTTAATTAAATTGTTGATTTGTTTTATTTCTCTCTATTTTAGTAATTCAGAGTGATAAGACCGCGATACTAAAAGTAATAAAATTAGAAAAAAGAAAGATTTATTTTGTTGAAGATAAAAATTTTGAAACTATAAGAAATGTTCAATTAGAATTTTAATCTTCAATTTGAAGAAAACTTATAATTTTTTGCATTTTTATATATTTTCATGCTTCTAAAGATAGCGCAGATTTTCTTACTCACACAACGCCATCTATCGCCAACCGCTCGTACTACATTAGTTCCCATTTTCACCGCTACCGCAGAAAGCGCTAGAATCGTCGGCGGGCGTAAAGTAGAAGTATCGATTACGCATGCGCGCTCATCTGGTACGACAGAAACTGCAGCTTCCTGTAAACATGGCCCTGTAATATCCTGAAATTTTGAAATATTAATAAAAGTCAAGATGAAATTAGGAATTGTGTGGGTGTTGTTGGTCTACGCTAAGAGTTGCTTCGGTGAGTATTTTTTCCTAACTTCAATTATAGGCTTCTTGTTATGGACCTTAAAAATGTGAAGAATTTATTTAAGTATTAAGAACAAACATGTATACAGTTTGGTGTACACTTTAGGAAACCTCCAATTTAGGCTAGTACATCTATTAGGCTAGTATTGGAGGTTTCCTGAAGGTTTTGAATGTTTTGACCTGAATTTATTACATTTTTTTTTAATAAAAAAATAATCAGCTGATTGGATTTGGTATGGCAACACCACAGAATTTGTAATAATAGGGTAAATAGAAGTGCCATTCGCTGCCTTTTATATGAAAATATCTGTCGCCTTAATCTTCAAAACAAGTGTGCCTTTATGAAAACTTTGTATTGATAAAAATTCAAATTTGAATTCGATTTGGTTGAGTGTGTTTAATCAAAGGAGCTTCAGAGTCCTATGCGGCTATGGCAGGCGAAATCTCCATATCATCCATTCCAAATTCAACAGGGTATAAATTTGTAAATATTAATAAAAAGTCAAGAATTAAGTCAAGTATTTGAAGAATTAGGGTCAATAGGGTGAAGTTTAGCAAACATAATGTATTCCTTTAGGTGACTTGAATTAAAATCTGACATTAGATTACTAAAACTGGTGTCTTCTTTCTTTCTTATCGAGTGTGTTATTACTAAATAACACACTCGATAAGAAAGAAAGAAGACCAAACATAGTATATATCTACATAAATCCAGAAAATATTTAGATATCTTTTAGACCGACAGAAATTAGATTGATAACATGCGTCACCCAAATTTTCCAGGTGTAAAGCTGCTAGAAGCGAACCCCGATGTCAAACGGTTGTACGATGACCTCCTCAGCAACTACAATCGGTTGATCCGGCCGGTGACCAACGTGACAGACATCCTGACTGTCAGGCTGGGGCTTAAGCTATCGCAGCTGATGGAGGTCAACCTTAAGAACCAGGTCATGACCACTAACCTCTGGGTTGAACAGGTTGGTAACTTTATCTCATAGTAAATAGCCATAATACTTCAGAATGTGACTGAAATCCTGACAGTCAGGTTGGGGCTGAAGCTATCGCAGTTGATGGAGGTCAACCTAAAGAACCAGGTCATGAATCTCATAGTAAATAGCCCTAATACTTCAGAATGTGACTGAAATCCTGACAGTTAGGCTGAAGCTATCGCAGTTGATGGAGGTCAACCTAAAGAACCAGGTCATGACCACCAACCTCTGGGTTGAACAGTTAGGTAACTTTATCTCATAGTAAATAGCCATAATACTTCAGAATGTGACTGAAATCCTGACAGTCAGGTTGGGGCTGAAGCTATTGCAGTTGATGGAGGTCAACCTAAAGAACCAGGTCATGACCACCAACCTCTGGGTCGAACAGGTAGGTAACTTTGTAGTAAATAGTCATAATTCTTCAAAATGTGACTGAAATCCCGAAGTCAGGCTGGGGCTCAAGCTATCGCAGCTGATGGAGGGAAACCTTAAGAACCAGGTCCTGACCACCAACCTCTGGGTTGAACAGGTTGGTAAACGTAATCCATACTCATCCTTGTATATAATACATGCTGACTGTTTGGTATATATCAACACAGAGACGAAACTGCTGAACGTAAAAATTTAGCAGAGGTTCTTTATATTGCGTAAAAGGACTAAAAAAGGAATTTTGAAAATGTTCAACCCTTAAATGGGTGAAAAACTAAATTCAAGCTGGCAATATCGACGGTAAAACCGGTAAAAACGGCACGTTAGAAAATGTACAGATAAAATAATGGCAGGCAACATTTCAAAAATAATTTTGAAATCTGAATTTTGTTAAGGGATAAGTGGAAGGAAACGGAAGAGAACTTTGCCCAGCACTGGGACAGTACTGCATGATACTGGTAAAAAAATCTTCCGTTACTGGGTGGGTGATTGACATACAATGCACAGCCAACACTATTGGGCGTATGAAGCTAAAATTTGACAGGTAGATTCCTTAGGGAGTGTAGAGAGCACTAAGAGAGGATTTCCCAAAATTTCCGAGGGAACAAAGTCCCGGGCCCATTCTAGTGAAAAAATAGGCATTTAAAAATAAATTACTCTATCTTTGCAGAAATGGTTCGACTACAAGCTGACGTGGAACCCTGACGACTATGGCGGCGTGGAGATGCTGTATGTGCCATCTGAACACATCTGGCTTCCTGATATCGTCCTTTATAATAACTGGGATGGGAACTACGAGGTACGACAATAATAGTTTTACCTTCTTATTTATAAATAAATACGGAAGAATCACACAGATTGAGTAGCTAGCCCTAAAGTTAGTTCGAGACTTGTGTTATGGGATAATAACTCAACGATACTATATTTTATAAATAGGTACATATAGATAAACATCAAAGATTCAGGACAATCTGAAAAAGATAATTTTCCATCTTGACCCGACCAGGAATTGATCCCGGCACCTCCGGTGTGACAGTCTGTCATAATAAGACCGTTGAGCCACAGAGGTAGTCAAAGTTATGTAGCTTTCAAGCTACATAACTTCAAACGTTTATATGTAATTTCAAACATTTTGGCAGAGCTTATTATACGAGTAGAACATTTTAGTCAATTTTTGTTTACGTTCAAATTTCTCGCAGTCCGTTCAATTTGATCCTTTAAGATTATACACCCATATGAACTTGTATTTTTCTAGACATCTCGATTTCAAAGCACCCAAAATCAGAAATATTCACTATTTACATGTCTTACACAATACTATACTATTGCAGGTAACGCTAATGACCAAAGCGACTCTGAAATACACTGGAGAGGTGAACTGGAAACCACCAGCCATCTACAAGTCCTCGTGCGAGATCAACGTCGAATACTTCCCGTTTGATGAGCAGACCTGTTTCATGAAGTTCGGCTCTTGGACTTATAATGGCGCTCAGGTGATGAATTAATGAATGAGATAATTAATAACAAAATATATTCACTAGCTGATGTTCGTAGCTCCGAACGCGGCAAAAGGAATTTTGTGTGTTTTTCATAGATACTTTCACCAGTTATACAGCATTAATACTTAACCATGATCAAGACCATCAAACGGCGTAAACTACAATGCCTGGGCACAAATCACAGTCTTCTGCAGCTAATAATACAGGGCAAAATCCAGTATCGCCGAACATCAGGCAGGCGCCGCAATTCGTGGTTAAAAAACCTACACGAATGGTTTGGGATGAGTTCGAAATCCCTGTTTAGAGCAGCAGCGGATAGAGTGAAGATTGCTATGATGATCGCCAACCTCCAGTAGGAGGCACGATAGTAGGTAGATATGAGGTAGGAGGTTCGATGGCACTCTAAGAAGAAGAATTCCGAATATGTAGGTGACTGCGAGTATCTCCATATGTGCTCCGTGGTGACTGCACAAAAATGATTTAACGATTAGATTCACATGCACAACCATTTTTTTGTTGTGAAATTTATACCTACTCCTACTTCTCAGGTTGACCTGAAACACATGGACCAATCGCCCGGCAGCAGCCTCGTGCACGTGGGCATCGACCTGAGCGAGTTCTACCTGTCCGTGGAGTGGGACATTCTGGAAGTACCCGCCACCAGGAACGAGGAGTACTACCCTTGCTGCCCTGAACCTTTCTCAGGTCAGCCAAACTTATATGCGAAAAGCGGTCTGCTTTTCGCTGATATATCGCTGAAACAAATGTTTGGTAAAGAGATAGTTGAAGACATGATTTTTTCAAAAAAATTCCCTAAAAAAGCTGAAAGGGATCTTGAAAGTTTGTATCAAAAATCACAATGAATGAAGTTAATTTAAGTTATTTTATTTAAATTATCTTGTGGCAAAATTTACACTGTTCACAATTTCAATTTGCAATTCGTCAAATATTTTGAAGCGTCGCGCGTCGCTCATGAGGGCTTTAAAATCCGAAAAGGCCCCATGGATGCATGATGTAATATTTAGATAGTTACCATTACAGCAAATACTTAACAGTGCTCATTCAAGATAAATTCGTATTCTTTTGTTACAGATATAACTTTCAAACTGACGATGCGTCGAAAAACTTTGTTCTATACCGTGAATTTGATTATCCCTTGCGTTGGGCTCACGTTTCTTACTGTTTTAGTGTTCTATCTGCCTTCGGACTCTGGAGAAAAGGTACTTATCTTATCTTACGTGTTTCGGCACTGTTTGATGTAAAACAACATATTATACACTCCTATTTCTCTTTGCTATATGGACGAATAAACATTTCATTATTTTTTACTCGAATAACACGTACAATATCAACATTTAGACATAAATGTTGTTGAGTAAAATTGGTGATCATTAAATTAACGTTCAAAAATGGTGTTCAATCGAATTTATTTAAAATTTTAAGGAAACGTTTAGTCGAACTGAACTGTTCTACTGTCCTTATTACTCGTAATAAGAAAAGTTAATCGGTAAGTATAGCTTTTGTACTGTTATTTGAAACCTTTTACCATGATAAAGACACCTGATTACCTACAATCAGTCGATTAATTTGTATAGTAGGTAATTTTTTTCTAATTCAGATATAACTTTATCGGGAAAACTGTTCAGTATCTTTGTATGAACCGCGCGGCCTTTAGAATATTCATACTACATGAATATAAGACCTTATTTATTTGTCCATGTATCAAGGGATGATGAATATGTTTTGTTCCGCTCGGTGTGTTGTGATGTGAATATAGCCTGAACATCGAAGGCGATCTGCTCCGTTGGGATCGAATGTCTCCAATGAAGATAAACCTACTAAAAGAAGAAGTCCATATGATCCAGTTTGAACAGGTATATTAAAATTTACAAGTTTGAATTGACTACCTATGTGAATAAAGATCCCTTTGTAATGCATAATTTTTTTTATCTAATTTTTTGGCATAACATTACTTTGGTATAACGTTTTTTTTCACCTAAGTTTGTTTTAGACTATTTTTTGTTAATAACTTTTGTTTAAATTTTTTTATTTTCAGTCGATAGGATTGGTTTATTAGTTGGTTTGTAACCAATACAAATGCGAGCGAGCGCTGCAAATAATAAAAGTTAAATATATTTTTTGGAAAAATTAATTGCTTTTAATGCAAAATGTTTTCTAATTTCACGAAGGGTCTATTATGCAATACTAACTTTAGGAATTTAAAAAATATGCCAAATTATATTATGCCATAAAAAATAGTTATCGCAATAGTGATCCAAAATAAGATGATACTATTTGAAGAAACAATAATATAGTTTTAGCATGATAAATGTGGATATTTTTACAAATTTATATAACTAAAAAATTTCAGATAACTTTCGATGTTCTCGTTTGAAAGGATAGTGTTATATATATATATAATGAGGGCATGTGTGTATCCGTCCTTCGATCCGTTCAATGATCCATCCATTTTGCCTTTGTCATCTCCATTACCAGTAGTCTTTTTTGATTCTTTAGTTAGACTTGTGAGTGTATTAGTATTATTTGAATTGTTTTGTTCATCATTATTGTCTTTCCACGGAAAATTATATCAAGATAAATTTGCCAAAATGTTTGAAATATCTATTTGATATAAGCACCATGTTTAATATCGTTTTTACAAAATGCATTTTTTGGCAGAATTGTTTTGTTAAAATTCACTAGGAAAAACAATTTATGACTTTTTAGATTCATGTTTTTACCTTTTCTATTTGTTAACGGCTACCAAATACAATAGCCTTTTAATGATTCTTCCCTACGTTTTCCTTGTGGATTTCATTGGCTTTAAAAATTGTTGTCCTTATAATTTCGGAATGCTTTGCACGTAAAACACAAATTCATTTGTTTAAATGTTTAAAGTATTTATAATACCTATCTAAAAGTAGCATTTATACCTAATATAATTTTAGTTTATTACTATTTTATTAATTTCATTAACAAAAATTTTAAAACTGTACAGTAACTAGAATTGTTAACTTCGCAATAAATACTACGCTTGGCAAATTATTTCTGACTACAGAACTGTCATTTTCTAAAACTGTTATAGTTACAGCGACTACTGTATAATTTACTTATGTTTTAGCATTCATATATCGACTAACTAAAATCTGTGTTAAAATTTTACCGAACTTTCCACAAATGTGTACAAATGACACAAACGCATTTTCTTCAACACGAAAAACTTGCATGCACTCATATGCAGACAAGCTTCACGCTACACCGCACACAGTGTAAAAAACAACAGTGGAAAGACAATGCTTAATCTGGCTGTTCGTGTAACTCAAAAAGGACTTCTCTCCCTTAGATCTCGCTCTGCATCTCCATCCTGGTCTCCCTCACAGTGTTCTTCCTTGGTCTGGCCGAGATCATCCCGCCAACCTCCCTGGCGATCCCTTTGCTTGGGAAATATCTACTATTCACCATGATCCTCGTCTCGCTCAGTGTGTGGGTCACTGTATGCATACTTAACGTCCATTTCAGGTAATATATGTCTTTTCTCGTAGATATCATTAAGCATCTCTATCCTGGTATCGCTCACCGTGTTTTTCCTGTTGCTGGCTGAGATTATACCCCCTACGTCACTGGCGATACCATTGTTAGGGAAGTATTTGCTGTTTACGATGATTTTGGTATCGCTCAGTGTGTGGATGACGGTTTGCGTTCTCAACGTGCATTTTAGGTGAGTCCATGAATTATTTGTAGTAAAATCTGAAAGCCTTAAACTGAAACAAATTAAGTCGAGATTAATAAGCTTTAATAATAAAACAATATCAATTCTGTTAATCGAGTAGCAAAATCATTATAATCACGTTTATTAATACTTACAGTATCTAGATATTTATTTGTTATGTAAGTAGTTTTGCTGCATATTTTTTTGTAAAAATTATATCAAACCTCAAGAAGGCGATTTTATAAAAAATAAAATTTACTATTCTTAGATTTTTTTTTTAAAGTTTGAAATACATAATTTTGAGTGTACACAGATGTAATACGATTAAATTAAAAAGCATAACTAGCCTCTTTATTATAGGTCACTTCATTTACTCATTCCATATTCACATCCCCAGACGCAATACTTCACTGTATGGACAAAATAAAATATTTGCACGTATATCACCATAAATATGTCCCCACACAAAAGCAATGGCGGATAGCGGGCATAAATTGCAGTCTTTGTACTGTGCTGTGTTGCTGCATGAATCATAACGCAGTCTACATCTATATATATAAAAGAACAAGGGTAAATGATAAATCAACGCCCAGCCTAAACCATAAAAGCTATAAACTTGAAATTTGGACCAAAGTTTTATGTTAATACGTAGTGCTCAGATAAGAAAGGATTTTTCAAAATTAGACCCCTAAGGGGGTTAAAATTGAGGGCAAAGTTTGTATGAAAAAAAATTAAAATCTTCACTGATTTACTTGAAACTTGGCAAGAATACTTCTCAACAAAAATAACCAATGGCGTGTTTCAGCGTTTTTTGAAATTCAACCTCTAAAGGGGTAAAAAGGGGGAAGTAAACTAATTTATCATCACAAAACCGAAACTATAAAAGCTATAAACGTGAAATTTGGTTAGTGTCTTCATTATACTATATACTGCCCACATAAGAAAGGGTTGTTCACAATTTCAACCCTTACAGTACAAAAAGGGGTGAATTTGCGTACCTATAGACAAATCCCATTTGAAATTTCGTCAGCTATAAACAACGCATGTTGGCTCTGTCGGAAGAGGTCGTGGATCAATATTTTAAATAGAGGGTTCGAATCCTGGTAGACATGACTTCTTTTTACTTACTTTTTTTCGTTTTATATTAGTTTTTTTTTAGAATTCTATATTTTTTTAAATAATTTTAGTAAAGAAATGTTTCAAGAAAGTAGCTGGAACGAATCCTGCCACAAACAATAATTTTCTGTTTTCGTTTTTATTTGTTTTCTAGAATTATTTTCTTACTTTTTTTTTAATTTTCAAAAGAAACGAATAAATTTATTTGCAAATTTATTTCCGGTCATCTACTGATTGTGTCAAGAAAAATATCCAATAGATGGCGTTGATAAAATGAGAATGGCGTCTTTAAAGTGATTGAATTTAACTTTTTAATTTATTTATTTTGAAACGCAGTTCCTATGTAAATTTTTGCATATAATCATAAATCGTAATCCACTGAGTCTGCACGAAAAAGAGATGACCATTATGTTTGTATTACGTATTCGATAGCCATCCGTACAATGTAAGCTAAATTATTTCTCATGTTTCCAATAGATGGCGCTGCGCCATTTTAGTGATTTCTGATTTTTAACAGCATAAAGGGGTCGTGGGTATATAATAAAACAGTAAAAGTATTTTGTCTGTAGATTTAGTATTTTTGACTGAAATGGATAGAGGGACACTTAAAATTAAAAAGAATAATGCAAAAACATTTTTTTGTTTTTTTTTGTCTGTCTGTCTGTCCGTCTGTATGTATGTACGCATTTCACGCAATAACTACTGGACGGATTTGAATTAAACTTTTTTGTTATGGCTATAATTGATTTTGAAAACTGGAACACCTGATGAAGAACCTTAACAGAACAGCTAAACTATAAGAAATATGGAAATGGTACCTTCGGAAAAGTTTATCAATCTGACGAGCATTTTCTGTTGACGTATAAAAATCGAAGATCAGGATCATCTAATGAAGGGACCAGCTACACTACGAGTATTACAAATATGGAAATGGCGCCTTAGCAAAAGTCGTTTAACCTGATGAGCATTTTCTGTTGACGTATAAAAATTTAAGTTTATGGAACATCTGATGAAGAACTCCAAGAGACCAGCTACTCTATAAAAAATGGAAATGGGGCCTTAGCAAAAGTCGTTCAACCTGATGAGCATTTTCTTCTGATGACGTATAAATAGACAGGACACAATAATAAGGATAGGATAAAGAGGGACTCGGGGTGGGAGTGGTGGTACACGGGAAATTGTAGATAACGAGCAGACGAAGATCGTTTATTGAATTTTGATTAATTTTAACACCGCGACTGTACTACGAGTACCTAATATAATCCCGCGAGACACGGGATAACTAAATTGCTGAAATTTTAAGTACTGGAGTTTGGGTTACTACAGTTTGGAACACAAAAAGATTTTTCATCTAAGCGAAACTCACGCGGGCGAAGCCGCGGGCAACAGCTAGTTGTTTAATATGCTCTTGACGCCTGGGAATTTATTAATTTTCGGGGATTTACAGCAGAAACTTATTGAAATACTTAAATCATGCAACAAGTTAATTCATTTTTAACTGCAGTTCTAGATGCCACATGGTCTATGTTCCTTGGATTATCTAGCGTGAGGAATTTAGTACCTCACTTATTTGTCAAGGCGTTTTGAGGAATTATGGTGGAATTTAGGAACTCACTTACATGAACCCTGAAAACATAATACTTCTTTTTCAGGCAGTCGTGTAATAATAGCACCTAAATGTATAGTCTTATGATATATTTTACGATGCTTAAATAAATGGCCTGCAAAACAGTATCCAAAACTAGTCGGTAAATCTTTTTGGTCATTGTGGCGACAACGCATCGATGGCATACAATGCTGGTGAAATATGGGACACTCTAAACTAGCGGCATTCAATGCACGCGTGCGATAAATAAATTTATTTTTGATTTAATTTTCATATAATATGAGGTTCGGGTGTTTCTTGCCTTCTAGTATGGTTATCACTATGATCGTGTGCTGTGATATATTTAGTTTGAGCTCCTCCGTGATTCTGGTTGTTACTCGTATCGAAAGAAATGGTTTTTGTTAATTACGATGTATACTATAATGTTTGAGCTAGGTTTCTTCAGAAAGTGTAACCGGGCTGCATTCATATAACTATCTCTCACTATTATACCATCTTTAAGAGGTTGAAAAAAATCATTTTGATCTAAAGGTTCCTCAAAAAAAAAATGTTTAGAAATTTTACAATATCGGCCTGTAATATTTTCACCGGAATTTAATAATCGGCTACCCTGCACCTATTTTATAATACTGTTTTGGTGTCGGCCGCATCTTTGCAATTAACTCTGAAAGAATGGTACATATAAAAGAAGCATTGTCCTATATTACTATAAATGAAACCTCAATAATATCGTGAATTAGATCCTAAAATGCAGTTATAGCTCCACATGTGCCATTAGGGGCTAGTTCGTGCAAAACAATACAAATTATTATTAAAATTCCCGCCCACCTAATTACCGCGCCGCGTACTATCGCTGCCAATGACAATAAAACTAAACACACACTAATAAGCGCGCAAATTGTTCCGCACATGTAAATCACCGACCTCATTGTTATTTTGTCATTACGCTTATAGAACACTGCGAAAACGTGAGTTATTGCTCAGATTAGTGATGCCGCTTTGCGATTCACTATCGATAGATAGAGTATCGATAGATTAACTATAGATAGATCCTCAGTAGTTCAATTAACGGAGTTAGTAAAATTGTACTGTTACGAGCTTTGAGCCTTATTAGTTGGATCAAATTTTATACCAAATGTGCTTTTAGGACAATTGATCATTATGTATTATACCCATTTTGATTGTATTTTAATCAAGAACGATCAATAGATATAAAAGCTAAACTATTTATACTGTCGATAGTATCACAAGAAACCTTACAAGAAACCTTACAAGAAACTTAAATTTAAGTCAATAATGATAAAGTCACTACAATATCAATGGTGCGAGTCAATCATTTAACTAATAAGAATTATTAGTGTCAATTCGCGAGCCAACAGTTAATGATCGCAGTTTGTTTTATCGGAACTCTATATCCGAATTAATTTCAAGACCAATTTATCGATAATTCACTATCGATAATTTGGCATCACTAACACAGATCCCACTTCTGATAGCCGTGCCAGTTGAATAATATGCCACCCATGTAACGTTATTGGATAATTAACGTTAAAATGAACAGTTTTGATTAAGATATCTACGAGTACGTTCGCAAGTTTATTATTTTAACATTTTCATTAAGGTTACCTTTTATAATGATTGACTTTAGAGTTGTGAGATATACTCAGTTACGAGATATAAATATAATATTTAATTTTGGTAATCACGTTTTGATTTCGTTACAATAAAATATATCACTGTCAGGTTTGAAAATTTTTGTATTTTGCTTTGCTTTCTATTGAGCAAATAAATGAATTGACTAAATAAGTAACAATCGATAAATTACAAGCTAACACTTCATAAAACTAAATTAAGTAAATAGTTCAGAAATTAGTATTTATCCAAGTCCACGCCTTGCGAAACACATTTCACTAGTTAGTTTCAATTAAAGATAAAAGATCAAAGTTATTATAGGAAATTACCTTTTGCTCAGGTCTCCATCGACTCACACCATGTCTCCTTGGATGAAGAAGCTATTCCTCCAGGTGATGCCCAAGCTGTTGATGATGAGGAGAACCAAGTACTCTCTACCGGATTATGACGACACCTTCGTCTCTAATGGATATACCAATGAACTGGAAATGAGGTTAGTTTTCTACTAATACAGTACACGTTTTTATCCCTTACGGGATAGACAGAGACAAGAGTCATGAGAGTCGAAAGCCACGCTTAGGCTTAGCTGAATAGTAGGCTTTTTGGTGGAGTGTATCAGATATAGTGACAGGCTCGTCACCTATAACAAGAATCACCAGTTATTAAACCTATGTTGTCTTTGGAAGTAGTTGAATTTTTGCTCTTTAGCCTATTAGCCATTAATATTTTCTGTCAATACCTTTTACTAAAAATGCATATTTTGATAACATTTTCAATAACGTCTTATAAATTTAAAGTAAAAAGATTATTTTTACATACCTAGGTATATAATTACCAGAAAGTCAAAAGCGTTCTGATTTATCGGTAAGCCTATAATGCCAAACAAAGCGCCTTGCAACGATCCACTTATATCCGGATTTGATCCGGATAAATCCGGTACAGACTCAATTTACCGGCGCGTCATATTAGTATCCGTAATATTGGCAATGTATCATATATTAATAACCGTGAACTGTATATACTATTGAACATTTCGTAAGGACCGTATGGTTTTAAGACCTCGGTAAGCTCCCTCTATGAGATAGTCACATATTTAAACCAATTTCCCAGGAAAATTCTTCTCCCTCGAAGATAAATAAATTATTCCATTAAATCTGACACTTCATTGTTATTAAAACATAAATACCTAATCCAACTAAAATTATAAATGCGAAAGTTTGGATGTGAGTTTGTGAGGATGTTTGTTACTCAATTACGCAAAATCTTCTGGACGGATTTCTATGAAATTTGGTATACGGATAGAAAAATACCGGGAAGAGCAAATAGGGTACTTATAAAGTTATAATCCCAAAATTCCCACGGTAGCGAAGCCCCGGGGCGTGCGAATAAGTGAGAAAAGTCGGTCAAAAATAAAAAAAACATCAATGTCAGCAATTTCATCGAGACCCTTTTAGCTGCCTACTCCACATAATGCGTGCACATTTTTATGCACGGTACCCATTCCCTGCAAATTGCTTGTTGATGATATCTTAGTTCAAAGTTTGACAAGTTAACGACGAATGCGTTTAATATTTTTTAAGGCCTTGTGAAAAAAAATTCTTAGATTGTTTTTTTTTTATATTTCTAAACCTTTTAAATATGGATCCTGTTCCTAGTGGTATGTATTATTTTACTTATATGAAACATGAAACTAATTTAGGTAATTCTTATAATATGAAGCCACCAAATCAATTGAACCATATTTTCCGGATATTTTAATTTCAGTCAGTGTTTTAGTTAGGCGGGGTACATTGGAGTGGATTTGATTTTGCCTCAATTATATGCCTAGTAATCTGGTGAACTGAATTCATGGGGATATGGCTGCGACCGAGTGCAACGGTTGAACAAACTTTACGTTTTTGCAATCTATGTACGTTCGGGCCAAATCTTGCAACTGAATTTAAAAGCAGTTATCCTTGACCGATTAAGCTGAAATTTGGCATACTTACGCAAGTCTGATGACAATACAATACTATTATAAACACGACCTGATTCAATGCACAGGTTTGGCTCCAGATGAGGGAACTCTTTATTGGTTAACAGCACGTCTATGAAGTTTTGTATACGCATTTAACTATGATGGTCCATTCTAAGAACACACACAGGGTTGACTCCTGATAAGGAAACTCCTCAATGGTCGATAGCAGGAATATGAAATTTTGTATACGCATTCAGTTGTGAAGGCCTATGCGACCATGATAAAGGCTTGCGTGTAAAAAGTATTTTAATAAGAGATAAGCTTATTTGAAGTTACTGATCAATAAAATAAATTGTTTTTAGAATTATCATTTGAGGATGTTTGCTTCACTAGAAGAACCTTAATAGGGTTCTATAGAGAATGTGTATCTGGTGATATTATAACTGCAAAAAATCTTAAAGAAAAAATTAATTGCCTGTTTATAAAGGTACAAGAACCCTTGAGAGTACAGAAACTGTCATCTGAAATTGAAAAATCACTGCACTAGTGAAAGATTACAATAACAAGCAAATTATTAAAAAATAAAAAACACGACTGACAACTCACATAGCCTATGTCACTCGGGGGAATGCAAGGAATCTAACAATACCTCTCACATCAAAATCTGTTAAGCCGTTGAGGACTTATAGTGGAATAAAGAAACTTACATACATACATACATACATGAACCCTGAAAACATAACACTCCTTTTTTGGTCAGTCGTGTAAAAAACTTCGCTCATCTTACAGAAATTTTGAACGTTGTTTAACACATAATAAGGATTGGTTTGACTCATATATTACTTTCCCCGTCAAGCGTAATACCATTTCTACAAGAAAAGATAGTCTTAGCAGACCAGAGCTAAGAGCTTTGAAGATTCGTCAGATCGATCAAAACGTAGAAAAACTGAATCTGTTCGCAAGTTGATGGGCCCGCTATACAATTAGCTACTTCAAAGGTTTAATAAAAACTTTAACGGGTCACTCACGTGCTACAGTTGTAGGGAATTATCGGGGTTGGCTTCTAAGGTCTCTCAAAACACTTTTCTATCAATATAAAAACGTAAATCTTTTTGACCGGCTTTTAGTAAATTTTCGCCTGTGTGTACCGGTCAACCGCACTGCACTGCGTCGATTAAACCCGGTTAATACCTGAACAAAATTAAATTTTCGACACACATCGTAATATCCGGATAATAATCCGTAAATCCCTTGGTTACCTTTTTTGATTTGCAATAAGTTGTTGCAATTGCAGGATTATACTATATTTTAAATGAGCAATTCTTGTTTATTTATTTTGTAAAGATTGGTTTCTCCAAACCGGCTCACGATTTTGGCGAATTTATGTATTTAGGTAGTCATTTACTATTCAAATTGATCTAGGCAAGTGTCATATCCGTGATAATCATCCGAGCGAAGTTCAGTCTCCCGTTAAGTCTCCAGAAAATTTACTAGCTAGTAAATTTTTAAAAGGGGTACTATGAAGGTGGATATAAGGGAGAAGAAAGTCTAAAAAAATGATTTAATTTTAAGGGTATTAGGAGTATATATGAGTGAGGCTGAGAATTATTATTATTATTTTCTATATGGGAACGCCAGCGCGAGCACCAGACGGGTGATCAGTCCACTTATGCTGGGACCATTTCACCCAATTCCCCGAGACCCGGGCGACCCACTGAAAGAATTTTAACAACTGCCCTATTGTAATGTCGCTGAGGATGAGGCTGGAGGATTGATGAGGATTATGGACGGAGAACAAATTTTGCGGACTATTATTTCTTGTTATCAAAAATTTTGCTAATAGAAATATTGAACATGATAAACAATTTAAAAATTTGATAATTCCAAAATGCTTCGACGTGCAAGCTGGTGTTAGCGCTTAGCTGAATCTTCATAGAATTGTATTTTTCGCCGTTTATGGAACATGTGTTGTGCGATGTTCGGATAATGGGCATTAGTCTTGGCTGTCGCATGTGGACGTGAAATATGGAGGAACCGAACAGCTGCGGCGTCAGCACTGGAAATTTGAAAAGAATAGGGACCCCGAATATTAGGAGCAATTATGATATATCATGCATCTTATAAGGAGGTTATATTCATTACACGTAATAAGTATAAATGAAAATAATATACAAATTTATTAGAAAAATTAATTTGAAAAGGTCACTGTTCCATTGGAATGGAATTTCGAGTAGGTATATTTGTTCTTATAATTTAAAAGAGTTTCTGAGCATCATCAGTTTTGCCCATGTGGCTTAGTAGTCCTATCTGGGCCACAGTTTACCTTCTTCATATCAGTAGCTGATTTGGTCATCCATTAAGAGTTCAGGTTTCCTAGCGATGTTTTGATAATCGCAGATGATCAGTGGTGTCAAGTGATGGTCTACTAAAAATACCATACATGAGTCACATTGCACAAATTAACAAGACACGAGTAGGATTTGAACCAGAACCAATTTTCTAATCAAATACTTTGTCAACAGTCGGGACAGCCTCACCGACGCTTTTGGAGACTCCAAAGTGAGTGATAACGGTGACTATCGCAAGTCTCCAGCACTTGAAGATGACATCCTTTCCGCTTCAGCACATCAAAGACCTTCAGGTATGTATCATGATGAACGCATAGATAAAAGAAAGAGGTGAATAGAGGACTAGTTCTATATGTAAAGGGGTTCAGCTCCCGTGGGAGTTTCCGGTGCACTTCTAATCTGAAACCTATCTAATTTATTGAAATACGTGTGGAAACTCAGTCGTTCAGTAAATTGTTCAAATAGTAGATATTGCAAAATATTTGTCAGTAGTGTTACTGTACCTTCTAGTTTTGAAAAACATATCAAGAGGAAAAAATACATAAAAAAAATTCTTCTAACTTTACGGACGATCTGGCTATTCTCGCAGGATTCAGAAGCAATATAATAACAAATTCAAGTAGTGATGGACTTCTTCATAACAAAGAGGATGAGGAAGGAATAATGCCATGTTTTCCCACAGTGACGGAGTCAGAGAATATGCTGCCCCGCCACCTGTCGCCAGAGGTAGCTGCTGCATTGCAGAGCGTGAGGTTCATCGCGCAGCACATCAAGGACGCTGACAAGGACAATGAGGTCAGTCATATATTATAGTTATTAGAAACGGGCCACTCACGTGCGTTATAGTCTGCAATGGGAACCTGATACCTCGCCACCTGTTGCCAGAGGTGGCCGCCGCGTTGCAAAGCGTGAGGTACATCGCGCAGCACATTAAGGCCTTGAGGTCAGTAATGCAGTTTATATACTCGTATCTACAACACTTTTTGTTCATATTTTAGCTTTCTATAATTACTATCCACGGGAACCAGTAAGATACTTTTATTCTTATTAGAATTTAATCTTGATCTATTCTGATCAATGTATAATAAGAAATCAACTATTTTTTAAGTGTTTATAGAACGGAATAATGTCTATGTAGAAACAAGCGCTTAAGTTCAATGCGATTGAGCCAACTAAAGCTAAATATATATTCGAGGGTCGGATAATATACATAGATACAATATCTTATCCAATTAAAATGAGTCGTCTTAGAAATGTTGATTATGTCATTGAAACGAAATATCCCGGGAGTCCTCTTGCAGTAGCAAAAGAATTTCCAATTAACATAAATTTGGAATTAAACAGAGAACGCGCATAAGATTTAACAGAAATGAGCGAAACCTACGTTAATTATCGCTGAATAACAATAAAGAATGAAAACATTGCCCTCTGCGGCTTAAATATTCATGTTACTTTGTCCAAGAAAATAATGGCGTAGTAGGGCTCGTATACCAAAAGAGAGGAAGCGAATGGCGATTGAGCTTTTTTACAAGCTTTTATTACATAAGTCTTCCTTAAACTTTTGCGCTTTTAACAGTCCAATCTGACTGCGACCACGGGAGGCTGCAAAGCTCCCGAAACGTCAGCCGCTATTTAAATAAATAAAATAAGGTTCGTGCTAAATTCCGTCAAAATCATAGTTATGCGTTACTACATTTTTCTTATTTTGCAATTTACTTCTGTTCCAATAACAAAATCGCAAAAATGTGTGAATGAAAAGCATAGGCACAGAATTAATATAAGTACTACGTACAGAAAGAAAACTCCCTGCCCCCCCTGCAATACCTACGGCACTTCTCCCCCGTTCTTATGAGTATTGGGACCAACGAACTAATATACCATATTTATTTATAATTCAATGATTGGGACGCTATGACTATGAAAACGCACACATTGACGTGTTACTGATGTATTTACGGAAATAACGTTTCATTTGTAGTAGTATTAGGTATATTTGACGCCCCGTTTCTATGAAGCGCCCGCCCTGTGTCATAGGTTAACATGGCATTTACTTATCACGAAAAGGAAGGAAAAGACTAGTGAAGAGATAGAGAAATAGGGAAAGATAAAAGAAGAGATGGATTGTGTCATTAAAGCATAGGTAGAAAAGCAAAGTCGAGAGAAAGCCAAAGGAACAAAAGACGCTTAACATAGAAAGTGGTAAAGCTTAAGAAGAAGAAGTAGGAATAAAATTTAGTATTGCCAACACTTTATTCTAAAGTCCTAAGTTTCCGCTCCCGGCCACAAATGAACCGCTCCCTAAACCAGGAGAATATTACGGGGGAGTGACGATGGATGTTGTTACACGACTGAAAGCCATTCTCTTATAATTATTACGGTAGATGATAAGCCAGTTGTACATGTTTTGCTCGTTTGTTCTGCTAATTGCCTAAATATCATGTTTAGTCATGCGGAATTGTATTTTAAGAATTGTTATGTTGACGTTTAAATTACAGTAGCAGCTGTTAAAATTTTGTTTCATTCCGTGTCTTTTGTGACAAGATTTTTTTAAATTTATAATAATCAATCGACCCGTATTATTTAGTTTCTAATTTGCATTTATCAAGACCATAAAGATCTGTGGTGCCCTATGGCATTTATGGTTAAAAGTCTGTTATGGAATTAATTTTAACACAGATTCATTTTATAAATTACGGAATTTTTTTCTTATATTTTCGTAATATGTTTAAATATGTAACACACACTATGCAATATGTACAGTGAACTTACAAAATTTCTAATAAACGTGGTTTTATTTTGATTATTTAGTTACTTATCTCGCAATTAAGTCTAGACGAAACCCATTTAGGTAGAGCGTTGAACAAAAAGCGCCCATTTTTCACCCGCGCAGTACATTTGCTATATTCAAAAGGCACTTCTGGCATCACTAATGTTCTTTTAACGTCCATATGATACATCCTGACGAAAAAGCCGACAATGCGATTCCAAGATTTACTTTCTTAGTAGAACGAAAACTTATTTCAGTTTTGAATAGGGAATATATTTGTTGCAAAAATCCAATATGGCGTCCTTCCGTGCACCGAAAACATGCAGCCGCCAGCGAAATTTCACAAATATCTCCACAACAAAGTATACATAATCTATTTCATGGCGGTATCGCGTGCCGAGCTTGAAATCATAAAATTCTGAACTAAAACTCTTGTAGGTCCCTGTTACCCTGGTAGCGAGCGAGAAAACTCGGCGCCAACGTTTGCCATTTTGAGCAAATTAGCTCTGACAAATATTAGACGAATTGTTTATTTTATCAAGTGAGTATTGTTAGTTTTAGAGGTTAATTAATGATTTTGCAATCACGCAAATGTGTTGTCACATTGCTGGATTAATAATTAATGTTGTAAAATTTGTAAAATTATGTGCTTTTACGTAACGGAAACGTGAAATTGAAGCAGCAAAAGTTGATTAACGGTCGACTTATAGTTATGGCTCATGAGGGAATACGCCTTTAGTCTTCATAAGAGGACATCTTTTGAATGACCGATGTATTAATGGCCCGAAGCAAAAATCTAATGGGGCGATATCTCACCAAAACACTTTACTTCGTCTTCAATATCGGTAATTCCAATTTAAATATTCAGATGAAGTATTAAAATATTACGTCGTTGATGGCCAGGCGTTTAGTCTTTGTTTAGTTAAAATTTAAGTGTATGCAAATTTAGCCGCTTCAGCCCTTGAGCTATTGGAAAGATTTCTAGACATGCCCAGAGATGTTTGTTTTCGCATTAAATCTCGTTAACGCTTGATTGACTTGCTGATCTATTGACAATAGTAGTATTTTGTTGTTTACTTGGATTAAAAGTTAATTTTAGTATTCGTTTTGATATATCTTAAGTAAAAGTAGCAACCTGTTTTTATTTAATGCTTTGTGAAAAATATAGAATACTTCCTAATTCCAATTATTGAGACCTTTGTACCTGTGTTTCCACAAAAAATATGATTTTGATTTACACATATCATAAAAGAAACCAATGTGGAAAATTTCAGCCTGATAAATACTAGTGGTTCTGTGAGAACAGCCCTTCGCAACACCTCGCGAGCCCTTCCACGAAATAACCGATATTTTACCGTGTCCCTAGCTTAGAAGAGTTTTGAAACCAACCTACCAATGCTGGAAAGAAAGTAAAAAGTTCTTGTGGTTGGTCAATACCACAAAAAATTGACTGAGACCTGCCTTTTCCGCCTCGAAATAATATAAATAATATTAATAAATATATACGGACAAATCACTCAGATTGAGTAAGTTCAAGACTTTACGGGATGCTAATTTAACAATACTATATTTTATAACAAATACATATATATATAGATAAATATCCAAAACCCACGTCAATCTGAAAAGATTATTTTCCATCTTGACCCGACCGGGGATCGAACCCGGGACCTCTGGTGTGGCCGTCTGGCGTGATGTAACGGTCATCCGGCCACGGAGGTCGTCAGTCGTCAGAAATGCATGGTTTGACCTATTGGTTATAGGTATGTATATTTATGTAATTTGCGCAACAAAATTAAAGTTCAAAAAAGAAAGTTCAATTTGAAATCGAATCTATTATATACATATACGTATATATTACTTTTTTTAATATGATTCTAATCATACAATGAAGTTTTTTGATATCAGATTTATTTCAAGTGTTCAAGATAATTCCACCAAGCAAAGCAATCCATAATACAATACCATTAACCAAATAAATACTTGAGTTTTTTTTCAGTTTGCGTGTACCACCCTAGATCTCATCTATGCTTCTCATCAGACAAGACAGAGGTCAAACGCACTCAGTTTAAAAAAAGAGCAGTTCAGAAATGCGACCTGTAGGCGATAACATCCGGACAGACAAAAGAATTTTCGGCTAGTGGAACCTGAGACGCTTCGCTCGCTGCGCTCGCTCGGTCGATTAAATAATTCAAGAAGTCTTCGTATTTAGATACTACGCACGAAAGCATAAAGTAGCCTGAGATCATGAAATGGGAGAGTAATAAACCAAATTCGGACTCACTAAATTCACAGACAAGAAAATTATCGACTAATTAATAGATAGACAGATGTGTTACTTTTTTTTCTTGTATACCATATCTCTGCTAAAGCCAGCCTGACTATCCAACCACAGAATCTCGGTGAGTGACGACCAAACCACCGGTCATTGTTCCTTGGAATAAAATATTCACGTGTTCATCACACTGGGTGGTCCCTTGAGAACATTAACTTGACCCTACACAGGAGGGTTTTAATATTAACTTTGTTTATATTTTGAAACTGATAGGACCCTAAAATAGTAAAAGAGAGACGTAACATTCCATTGAACAAATAGACACCGCTGGAATGAAAACTATTATTTTAGGTCACTTTGTTACCATAACTGGCGAGTTTATATGAAGAGAGTGAGATGAAAGGTGTGTAGAGGAAGCGAGAGAGAGAGAGAGAGAGAGTGGAAATCCTTAGTCTACCCCCAAGGGAAACAGGTGTGATAGTGTATGTATTTGTAGAATTGGCTACAACCGGGGCTAATTTTCAATGTAAATTTCCAGATAAAAACTGCTTTTTACACCTTTTCAGTGCCTACGTACTAGAAGTATGTTCTATTCTTAGTTTAGCCCTCGTATATAATGCTGTAAACGATGACAGACCCACTGTGTTAGTATAGGCTTAGTAAACAATAATAAAGATTTCATACAACTGGGGCTAACTAGCAATGTAAATTTACAGATAAAAACTATCATGCTGTAAACGTAGACAGAACCACTGTGTTAGTATAGGCATAATAAAACAATAATAAAGTTTTCATCGTTGCGTGTTCAGTGCAGGTAACGTAGCTCAGTTTACGCGATCGTAGAGCGGTCGTCCACCTGAGTTACGATCTTTGAGGGCTCTCTCTCCAGTGTTGCAAGAACTAAGTGAATTAGCTGCTGCAACTTTGTGTTTTATTCCGCGCTGTTACGGGTCCTAAACAGGTGGCGTGAAGTGGTAGAATTTGTTAATATGGATGGTGATTGCGTCGGTGTTGAAGTAAAGTGAATTAAGGTGGAATTTTAGCAGAATAGGGGTGTGCCTTGGGTGAAATGTTAGGTACTTGAAATTGTTTATCTTATCAGCAATTGTGTGTAACTTTATTCGGAGCTATTTGTAGTCAGTGCTGAGGGAGAGTTAGTCTATGACAGCGATTCTACTATCTTTCATTTTAGTTCTTTTTTGTTTTCCTATTTTAGGGATTTTTGTTCCATAGTACTTATCTACATTAAAGATAAATGGAGTAATCTGTGCTTTATCATCATCATGATCCTCATCGTCAGCTTCCAACTACCCACTAGTTATAAGTAACCCCCCTCTGTCTATCAAGCCAAGCTTCTCTATCTGTAGTTCATAACCTAATAATGAAGATACATAAACAAAATCATCTCTATACAATGATTGTACTCTACGGACAAAGTGTGAATTGTATTTTCTTAAAATGTCGTTTCGCTTCAACTATTTGAGCGCTCCAGTATGTGACTTATTGCAAGCTGTACCAGCATGCAAGTTTCTTAGTAACATGGCGCTCAATTCACTACAGACGCGCCATCGAGCAAGCGAAATTCCTTTTAAAATATTCAACTAAATGTAAGAGATTTGCACAAGCGTATATAAAATTCAAGTTATTCTTACACATTTCTTTTTAGGTATTACTTTAGTCTTGTATTAATTTTGGACTTGTTTTTATCCTGCATCACTAGCGAAAACTGCATGAAAATCTTTTCAGTAGTTTTTGAGTTAATCGCAACATACAGACCCGGTCGGGGACTTTTTTTGTAGTACGTAAGATATACGAACAACGAGAAATGACTTTAATATATTTTGACGATTTGTTGTTTTTTTTTCATCATGCCTAAATGACTACCTACTACATGCTTTTTGAATCATGCAATGATTTCAACCTACCATAACCTTCGATACCATAAGAAAAAAACATTTTTAATTTTACATATTACGATTAGGCAATACATGACTATATTCTATTTATATTATCTAATAATTTATATTACTTACGGGGAAGTCATTAACTATGCCTAAATAAGACGTCCATCATTATTCAATGCTTGAACAGATAATATTCAAAAACCAATTTATTCTTACCTAAGTTAAAACAATGTTATAACAAGATCCATACACGTAACGATCCTACAGAAAAGCAATTTTATTCCCGAAATTGGAGTATAAAAGATGGTAAAATATGAAATTCCGTAATGAAACATCAGTAGGCAGCTGAGAGAGAATTTGAAATGAAGCTGGGAGCCTCAATAATTAAAAGTCATCAAGTAAATCTTAGTTAATTTGAATTAAGACGACAATCCCGCTGTTCTTATAGAGAATGGGTGTAATTTGAAGTACATTAGGTAGATTAATATTGGTAGGTTCGTTGATAGAATGAATTGTTCCTAAGAGATTCGAATGGTTGGATAGATGGTTGCATTTAGAAAATTTTGTTGGACTGTTTTTATTTTTGTAGTGATTGTTAACATGATCTGTTACGGTACCTGCAACTCTTGCTTCTTATAAGGAAGTTACAAAAGTATGATTATTGAACAGCGGAGTATCTTAGGCATCACAACAGTCTCTGTCGATTACAAGTCAATTAATATGAAAAAAGATAACAGTACATAATTTAAAACTTGCTCATTTTTGACACACATTTGTTCAGCATAAGGGCTCTAAAGAGGGCCAATATCATATCAATGAGGGAGGTATCAATTTTCATGTGTCTGTGTGCTTTATAAACGTTATCCCTTGAAACATCATCAAACCTATTTCACAGTAATTAACAGCCTCAAACGGAATTGAGGCTAAATCTAATTACGCCATTTCATTACAAACCAAAGAAATCAGCACATTTAAATTACTATCGATCGAGTCCCAGAGGAAATTTCTATCGGGGTCGCTTTCCTTCCGATAGAGCTAGGGTCCCAAGGGCGCAGTTAAAACCGCGAATGTGCCAGTGTGAATCTTAACGATTCTCCCATTTCGAAGAGCTGGCCGAAACTAGTTTTAGTACAAGACGAGATCCGGTTTTGACGCCCAATTTGTAAAAATAAAATTGAATTTTGTTTGTAATGAAATGAAAAATGTTTATTTGAATAAGCTTAGCACACACATGCTTATAAGAAGGTACGTGTTAAAGGTAAAACTAAACATAACTTTGCATAACTGACTTTGTCAGTAATCTCTACTTCTTCTTCTTCTCTCAGCCGAAAGACGTCCACTGCTGGACAAAGGCCTCCCCCAAGGATTTCTTACGTAATCTCTACTACTAACAAACAATAGAGTTCACCTCAAACGTCGATTTATCAGAGCAATATATGGAATGACTATCATTTTGCTATTGATTGAACTGTTTAAGAATAATATAACTATGACATTTTAAGACGTGAGAATTTGGACGATAATCAAGATTTTTGCAGCAATTTATTGTGCCTAATCTCTTGAAATACCAGTCAGATTTGCTTTTTTAACTAGTATCCTGCTTCTGTTAGCGTTGCAAAGCGCCGTTATTTCAGTTGTATTTGCTGTAGTTAAAATTGAGTCGGCTAACTGCTGTGTCCTTACGTGCCTAGTTCTTAGTGCTTATAGTGCCTTGATGCTAATCTAACTTTAGTTGTGGTACAGTAAATTCTTATTGCTGAATACATAAAAGATTTTCTTTCTGCCTATTTTTCTACACTGCCTATTTTCTTCTCTCTTCGTTCTTGCTCTGGACTTCTTTGTCATACATTCCTTCTTCAGTTACTGCTGCGCTTGTTTGGCTGCGGCAGATACCATTGCCGGCAGCTGACCGTTAGGAAGGCAACCTGCTACCTACAAACCTACCAACCCACATTGAACCCGCGTGGAGGGTCATGGAACTCATGGACCATCATTCCTATCCATCTATAAGGAAAGCTAATCCAATCCAAGTGGAGACACTAAATTGGCTTGTGATGATTGTGGATATAGGTTGCCCCCATGTGTCTTATGCCCAATTTATTGTTCTACGCTAGGGCCGGCTCTCCCACCTCGCTTCCCGCATTAAAGATTAAGCCTCTATTACATTTGCTATCTTAGCTGCTCGAAACTAAATTAGAATTCTAAGCGGGAGTTTGCATTACTTCATAGCGAGATATTCATGTTTTGCAAAATTTTGTTTTCACTTAATAATCCCACTGGAAATAAGAAATAAAGCATATTTATATTTTGCAATAATATACTGGGTTAAGAGTAGCTTAACCCAGTTTAGTGACTGGGTTAACTTAAAGAACTATCCAAAATAGATGTTGGTTTACTCAAAACAGAAAAGGCATATATATAGTTATACACATAACTAGCACAAAGAATTAGCTTTAACATCGAATACGAGAACGCAGTCAGCGTTTTTGGCACCATTTTAATTATCATTTAGTTTTTAATTTCAATATCTTCCTTTCTATTTCATCAATAGAATAATATAGCATCAACACTTTTGATAAAAGCTTAACTTTCTATAGAGAAAATATCCTCAAGTCTATTAATTTGGTTAATCCTTATAATAATGCTATTCAAGGCAGTTCCTTGTTGACGCCAAGAATGGTTGTCCGTGTTTGGTGTATTTTATAAATGGTAGGCGGCCTTATCTCCGCGCGACAGCTTCTGAATGCAAAGCAGCCCGAGATATGTTGGCAGCGAATCATTTTATATTATTCCCACGAATTTCGCGTTTGATCGAATTTTTGTTAGCTTTGAACTCGGGCTTAGTAATAACTATTCTATTTGCTTGTTTATTAAGTACTTGTCTATGAATTTTTACATAGGTATACCCCGCTTTCCTATGAAAGATTTTGCCACCAGTTTTTTTCAAACTCATTATTTATTTTATTTTATTAGAAAAATAACCAGCAAGACAGTTAATAATCTTTATACTAAAACTAGGTTTTGGCCGCGGCTTCGCCCGCGTGAAATTCCCACAGGAACAGTGCCTTTTCCCGGGATGAAAGGTACCCTATGTTCTTCACCGTACTTCTAACTATGTGTATGAGAAATTTCAGGCAGATTGGTTCAGGAGATAAAGCGTGAAGAGGTAACAAACAAACAAACAAACTCACTTTCGCATTTTTAATATTAGTTAGGATTGCTTGCTGAACGAATAGTTATGCATAGAGAGAGGGTGCATTATATAGCATAAATGAGCATAAAGAATTACACCCCAAAGGGGGTGAAATGGGTGGGAAACGAAATTCACACGCATGAAACCAAGAGAAAAGGCTAGTGATTTATAATAACGAAACGCTACAAATAGTGATGTGCCGTTTCCGAAATTTTCAAAGAAACAGCGGAATGTTTCTTGAAAATTTCTCGGATAAATTCTCGAGAACGGAAAATTTTCCTTAAAACCCCAATAATTTCTGAGAATTTTGTGAAATTATCAAGGGAAAAATTTTCGGGAATAGGAAATTTCTCGGCGGCACATCGCTAGCTACAACAAAGAAATATAAAGTTTCGTACTAAGCACAAGTAAGTTACGCGATGATAGTTTAACTTCCACTCTCATAGCTCGTCATATCACGTAAATTTTACGAGTTTACTCCAAAACTTCATTCTGTGACGGAAGTTTCCATATAGCATAAACATAGTTACTACTTACCTACATACTTACTTGCATAGCATGTGAAGGCACGTGCCTCGTATCAATGTAAACAAGGATTCCACTGTAGCAACCCTATTCGAGATTTCGAGGCGGGATTTCTTCCTCCTTACGTGTACAGTCGACCGCACCTCAAGTTACCCTGCATGATCTCTTATGCCGCGGCCGCAGAGTCGAATTTGCAATGAATTTGAGTAGGTTGATGTGCTGTTGACTGTACATTGCTAGTTTATGTTGGCACATGGGGCTTGCATCTGGGGATAAGCGGGTTATGTAACACGGATAAAATGCTAGATACGCTTTTCTAGAATTTTTACTTGAGAATTTGTGTTACGCTGCCGTAGTTCGGTCTAAGTAGCGTGTTTGGGAATATTTTGTTGCAGTTTAAACATATTTATTGCAACAACTGTGTAGTTACAATACAACAATGGGAGTGGTGGTACACGGGAAATTGTAGATAGAAGCAGACGAAGACCGTTTATTGAATGAAATATCACTTTTGATTCATTTTAACACCGCGACTGTACTAATATATTCCCGGGGGCACGGGATAAACAAATGACTGAAATTTTGAGTTGGTACTGAAGTTTAGGCAGTTTGGAACAAAAGATTTTTCATCTAAGCGAAACTCACGCGGGCGAAGCCGCGGGAAACAGCTAGTATTTAAATAATTTACTTTAGGAATACGCGTATTTACTTGCTGCAAGTTCGGTTGATCAGGTCTGTGAACAAGTAACTAAACCTAATAGAAATTAAAACATACATATATACGGACAAATCACACAGTAGAGCCGAAAATCATTTCTTAAGTAAGTCTTATATTTTAAATACTTGTTTAAAAACTAAAAGAAAAAAAAAATGGTTTAGAAAGTTTGTTTTGTCATACAGAATCATTTAAAATATGAAAATTGATAAATTTCTGGGCTGCCGAGTTGAGTTTCAAATCATACCTATCTATTATGCTCTGAATCTATAATCTAAGTTTTTACATTTCATAAAATTTCGTGTATATACTCGTAGAGTGAATGAATAGCGATAATTTTCAAAAAGTCTTCAGCTTTCCATGATTCTTCAAGAATTTCAAATCAATTTAAAAATGAAATTCACCGTGAAAATGAAGAAATCACGAGCGAATAAAAGTCAATAATTACTTAACTCAGCGGACGAAATACGAATACTGATAAAAGTATTTTATTTACTGAATAGCGAATTAATCTACCACAGAACGAATATCACGCTTTATACCGGGCGATGGTTTTAAAATTTATTCGGCCGGGGGGTGCTATTTATATCGCCGTTTCAAAAATGAAGTGCGGTTATCTCTAAGACGTAAAAACGTGTTCGGAATAACAAGAGGTTCGGCACAAAATAGCGAGAGTATGGAACGTGACTGCGAGCAGAATTCGCTAGATTCGAAAAATTAAAACTTTCCTCACATCACAGGCAAGAAACTCTTCTTCTCAGCAGTGGTTGTTTTGTAATGCTAGTAGTTTGTAGCTTTGAAAAATATAGTTTTAGAATATAGCTTTTATATAGTTTAAAAGTTGAGGTAAAAGAGTGCCTGTTAATGTCTTATTTCTGAATTAACATTTTGATTCTGAAGAATGGGCACTACCTGATTGTAAGCCGTTTCCTTAGGCCTAGAAAATTATAAGCAAGAAGCAGCCCGAAGCTTACGAGTATCACAAGCAATGGGAAAGAAAGAGAAGAAATTGAGCTCTGACCTCTCACTTATATACTAGTGGACTGATGTATATTGCTATTTTTTACAGAAAAAGTGGAATAAAATTTGTTTTTTTTTGTTTCCATGCCACATGAAAGAGAATTCCAGAAACAACATATTTTATCTACAGTTTAAATTCTACGTTAATAACATCAATTAATATCAATTAAATTTAATACCTATTTCAGAAATGACACACCTAAAGCACATTAATCAATATGGAAATAAATGGTTGGATTTAAACTCAGTGGTTTTATGCACATGTGGTTAAAATTGATGTGAAATTTTACACATGAAATTTATAACACTGTATAATGTATATTTTATTGTCAAAGATTACATTTATTACTAATATTAAAATATTCTAATTATTAAATTACTGCACGTAAGTATATTAAATGCAGTGAATAAAACTGTACCTAATGACATTGACATATTATGATTTACGAAACTACACAGTCATATCAAGTATTTTATAGATCATATTTTTTAAGTCACCAAAAAGCTTTTGACTTGACAAATATTACAATGTAGCGGCAGTAGTCGATAATGTATTTCCATAGTCAGATTTGACTGTTTAATCCTAAGTTGGGTTTTTTGTTGGAAAAGAAAAGGGTTTTCTGTAACCGAAGATCAGATGTAGTAACTTATCTTCTCTTTATATTTTGTGTTTTTGGAGAACGCGATAGGGAAGCGTTCCTAACAAATTGGGTCAACTTGCCTACTGCACGTCAATTCTCGATCATTAAGAGAATTTGAATACGAATGTTTGATGTCTTATCTTCGGTTATCAGCCGAAATGATTTATGATCTTCGTTCATTTTTGTTTAGATCTTAAAGTTAATACCTATTACTTATTATACCGTAATAATACTGCAAAAAGTGAAGTGTGATGATGGACATAGGTGTCCGTAATGAAACTTATGATCTTCGAAGCGTAAGGGGGTCGAGTCGATGATGTAAGGAATATTGCTGGCAAGAACTGGATTGCGATGGCCAAGAATAGAGAAGCTTGGCGTAGACAGAGGGAGGCTTATACCTAGCAGTGGGTAGCAGAAAGTTAACGATGATGATGATCTTCGAAGCGAAGAACTAGCTTAGGTATACAACGTCATAATCATGAGAATTCGAAGTAGTTGTTTGGTACAAACAAAAAGAAAAAGTAAACTCTAAACAATTTGCAAAACATTACTATGTGGTGTTCCCCATTGCACCGCTATCGGAGCGACTCAGTGTCGAGCGGATATCGGTTTTCAATTTGAACTGGGGCTTCCGGGAAGTGCATTGAAGTGTTTTTGATGCACTAGATAAAGATGGCAAGGTATTCTGTGTGTAACGACATGATAGTGTTGCTTGATTTTTAATGTGGCCCTGAAGCAATCTGAAGGTATAATAAAAAAGAAGGAATCAATGGCTTGCTCTAGTGGATACTTGTAAATTTTGCTCCATCTCGGCACTTACCAGTTGTTGTCACTCCTGATAGAAAGCTAACAATTCGTGAGACCACATAATTTTGTGCTTTCCTCTGGATCTCTTGTTATCAGGACTCAAGACGTAACTATATAAGAGTGAACGGCTGTAGTTAGATCACTAAGCAAGCAATCACATAGTGATTAGTAAGATTGGATAAAGCAGTTGGACCATGGCCCTGTATAAAGCAGGACTATATTGTTTCGCTGGTTATGTCGATGACGTTCTTCTACGGACCGCCCTCATTTCTGATGATATCTTTCAGAGAAAACCTTCTTTCTGTGGCGTGTTGTCATTATTTTTTCAGACTTTTCTGACCACAGCTCAGCGAGCATAGAAGCTGAGCATCATTTTTATATGTAAAATTAAATTTAAATTTAAAAGAATAAAGTGGATCGCATATTGAATTGTTTATCCTGCTACATAGTCATATTTTATACCAGTATCTTCAATGCATTACCTGTACACATCCCGCGGGGTTCACTCAAAGTGGCTCGGTTCGTTTGTCAAAACTCATCTAATGTGGGATCAAAGCAGCCACATTTGGACAAAGTGCTGCCTTTTGGATATAAACTGCAACAAACGAGAGCTTGAAAATGCGGGATGCAAATAGTGCATGGTGAATTTTGAATGCATTGCATGCAAAGATACATTTGTCAGTTGGTCAGGACATAATACAAAGTATCGTCATTTTAGATTCATAAAAGTTTTATTATAAAATGGATTGTAACCCATTATATATGTTGGTCAGGATGATACTGGGTCATGGATTTTTCAATCAAATACCAGAAACAAACTTTTCAAAAGAAAGTCGTTCAAAAACTAGTGCGTTACTAAATCAGATCGCAGGCAAATCAATGGCGTCTCAGTTTAAGAGTTCTTGACTAACAGCTCGGAAATCGAACGGAAACCGTATTACCACCCAGCGCCTGTGCGTCAGCCCGGAATACGGGCAAAAGATACAAATTGCTACGGATTTCTCTTGAGATTTCTTTTGTACCTCATTGCTCTTTGTTATGTATCTCGGATAAATTTAAATTGAACATCTAGTCAAATCATGTTTGGAATGGTATAACAAATTTGAGTGATAATCCACGATTTCCAGAATGTTAAGCCTGGTAACAAGTCTTTAAAATGCAAAAGCCCATGCATTTTAATCGAATTCGATCACAGATAAATAAATAGAGTCTCAGTTTAAAAGAATTCTCAAGTAGCAGAGGGAAGTCGAACGGGAACTGCGTTACTAGCTACACACAGAGCTAATTTTCTTAGTATGTATAGTGATTTTCAGCTATACCTTGCTTGTCGTTGTGTGTGTTCCATTTCACGCAATTACCTTGAGAGTCAACTCTCTGTGCCAAGAAATTCTTAAGTGCTAATTCCTTTTTCTGTGGTGCCCAATATGTCTTACCTGTGAATACAAAGAGCATAGAAAGACACTTTGAACTTTGCATTCACCAAAGGCTTCTCAATCCCTGCTCGGAAGACTTTTAAAAGTAAAAGTAAAAGTAAAAAATGTATTTATTCTCCAAAGCAGTACATGGTGAAGAAAGTTAGTAACTACAGAATGTATACTGTACATTTACCAAAACTGTAAGGAGACTGGAGCCTGTATTAGGCAAGCCTGTATCACAGTGCTCCAGGGCTCTCACACCTGGTTGTGTTACATACAATAAATCTAAAAGTAACTTAAAAGTAGCTTAAATTTAGGGTAACAAATTTTAAAATACGTAGCAGATTGTTTATTTTTTTATTTTTTTTTTGTCATTCTGGGGGCGTTAGTAAATTTTCGGTATCCCTATAATTAAGGGATTGCAAATATCTTGAGACAACTTGTTTACAAGAGTAAGATGTGAGGGGCAGGATTCGAAGTAGTGAATGGAGTTTATTATATAGATATGGACCGGTAAAGCAGAAAAAATGGTGGGAAAAATTGGTACCAAATAGGGATGAAACAACAATTAGGTGGTTACGTCTGGTTGAGTTAGGGTTGTACGGAGTAATGATGTGTTGTTGAAGGATAACGTTCAAGATGTAAAGTTGACGTACAGAAAGGACTTCACAGTATTGATACAGTTCTTGGGTAGGGAATTGAAACGGTTTAAAAGTGCACACTTTAAGAAGAGCTCTTTGAGCTCGTTCGAGCTTTAATAAGGCAGTTTTACATGCACCTCCCCAAGAAGAGATACAATACGTTAACAGAGACTGGCCGAGGGCAAAGTAAACCATTTTAACAATGTTTGGGTCCGCTACATGTCTTAACTTCTTAAAAATGTACATCAACTTTCGAATTCTGCTGGCGGTGGTGTTTATTTGGGCTTTGAAGTTCAAATTTTTGTCAATGACAATTCCTAAATATTTTACTGTGTCTGATGGTGAGATATGTGGGCAGGTACAGGTGGTATCGGCGTGATTGATGGGATGGGAGTGTGCCGTGATAGAGAGTTGAGATAAAATATTCACTTGCGACTGAATGTTATAAATAGAGAAGTTAAGTATTTTTGTTTTGTCTACATTTAGAGTAAGGAGATTTCGCTGGAGCCAGTCTGACACCGTATTCATACCAAATTGAGCAAGCTGATATGTCTCTTTCCAAGTTTTTGCTGCGAAAAGCAGAGCAGTGTCGTCAGCATAGGAGATTATCTTACATTCAGGTATGTCCAGTGAGAAAATGTCATTGATGTAGACTAGAAAGAGTGTGGGACCGAGAATGCTGCCCTGGGGTACTCCGTAATGGATTGGCAGGTCAGAACTTGATATTTTGTTTATAGTAACGCTTTGTGTACGGTCTGTGAAGTAGCTCTCAAAGAGGCTCAGCTGTGTACCTCTTACGCCAATAGATTCGAGCTTGTTTAGGAGGATAGGGATTGAAACGGTGTCAAACGCTTTCGCGAGATCCAAGAAGATTGACAAACACTTGTATCCAATGTCCAGATTTTGAACAATGTAGTTGGTGAGTTCATGAACAGCCCCGTTTGTTGATTTACCGGCGCGAAAACCGTGCTGGGCAGAAGAAAGAATAGAGCACTTATAAAGAAAGGACAGTAATCGCGAGTTTATAAGTCGCTCCAGTATTTTTGATAGCACAGGCAAGATCGAGATTGGCCGATAGTTATTTGGAACATTCCGTTCACCACTTTTGTAAATAGGGTGGACTAGGGCCTTTTGAAGGCTGAAGGAAATATACCTGAGGCCATGGAAATGTTGCAGATATGTGTGATAATCGGGATTAGAGTTTTTTGATTACGTTTGATGAGGGCTGTGGATATGTTGTCCCACCCAGCTGCGCAGTCTTCTCTCAAGGAGTTAATAATTTTCCCAATTTCGTCATTTGTGGTCGGAAGGAGAGCGAACGAGTGGGAGGGTGAGGTTTTTCGGGTATAATTAGGAGTCTGGGAATTACGTGAGGATGAGGGAGGTGGATTTAGTAGCCTGCTCTTCTCGGCGAGATGTTTGCCAAGATTTACGAAAAAAGTGTTGACGTGGTCTAACGATTCTTCAGGGGTGGATTTGCAAGATAGGAGGTTGTTTGCCGAAGTAGAAGGTTTGGGCATGTTTGTCACATCTTTGATTGCGCTCCATAGAGATTTAGAGTTATTACCAGCCTTTTTAATTAGTTGTCTCTCATAATTTCTTTTAACGGTTTTTAAAACGGTATTACAAAAGGAACGGTATCTTATATATGTTACGCGGAAAGTGTCATTTTCAGGACATTTTCTGAATCTTTTATAGAGGTTGTTTCTGTTTCGAATACTTCTAAGAAGGCCTGGGGTCATCCACGGTTTTAATAGTCTGCGATGTCGGGAAGTAGTATTTACGGTAGAATTTTGGTTTATTATAGTTTGCAGTGTTGTTATAAGAAAATTTGCAGTGTATTCAGGGTCTGAAGATAAAAGAATGGGGGAAAAATCTGTATTTTGAAGAGAGAGTGTGACTTTGTTGTAATTCACGCGTGTGGTTGGCGTATTTGGCAGTAGGAGTTTTTTGGTATCGACGAGCGGAAACTCTGTTACCGGTGGCCTGCCCCCGGCACCATGCCAACAGATACACGAAACCACAGACATAATATTACCTAGACCCCGCAAGTCTCATCGCCTGCATAGAAAACGAGCGTGTCAATATTTTTTTACCTACTGTGACGTCACATAAGCGATTTAGTGATGGGAACGCTCGCCATCCATGCAAACGATTCAAAGGTGTCGCCGCCGCCGCCCATTACTTTCCAAATTGATACTGTAAGCAATTTTACAATACCGATATTATAATCGATTATTCGAGTTCATCGACAGAGGAATGAGAAAACGGCAGAGAAATGATAAATCATTAATAACTTGTCTTTTTCTCTACTACTGCGAAGCTAAAAGAAAGGTTAATGATTTTAATCAAGTTGGATAAAAATTACATTGTTTGTATGTATGCATGTTTGTTCTGCGATAACTCTCGAACCGTTGATCCGATTTTGATATAACTTGGAATATACATAGAAATTATTAATAGAATGTTTAAGTTTGTTGTGCATCTAAATAGGTCCAGCCGTTTTTGAGATATTCGATTTTTTATTTAAATACATATTCTATTTTAATTTTCGCGAGGGTTCCGTTTTTACCTTTTGAGGTACGGAACCCTAAAAAAAAATACATGACACAGAATATCATTCCTTTGTCATTATCATTCCTCTGTTGCCAAATCGATTAGGCTTTTAGAATCGATTAGCTTTTCTGTGCGGTACAGCACTATTTGCCTTTTTTGACAGAAAAATGAGATTAGTGATCGTACCACTAAGCTAAACGACGTGTGAACGTATAGTTCGTTTTAACATTCATTGCGTGTTTTTAAAGATAAGCCCTACAACACTCCTTTTAAAAGCGGCAATGTATTTTAAATTAACAATACACACTCGCATACATAGTTTTCTTTGTAAAATCGCCAAATCCGTGCCGGGAACACAAAATAATTGTTTTTAGTTAAAAACAACACCATTTTAAAACAAAATTACTTACCGATGAAAAGAAATGTTTCCTTAATCTCGTCCCCCTTTTTGTGTATTGTTTCTTCAACTCAATACCGCGCAATTAGGCATTTTTTACTTTTTGTAATACGTCTGACTGCGAGAACGTTCGACCGCGGACTGAATGAACGAGCGTTAAATAAAGTTGAATCATCTTCCTTTTTACACGCGAAGTACATACACTTGCGGGGTCTAGGTAATATTATGTATGTGCACGAAACTAATATGATGGGTTTATCTAGATAGTGCGAAGTAAAAGGTAAATGTAATCTTCTGCCTAGATGGCGCAACTAACTGTATTCAAAATTAGCTACCTAGTTTCCGTGTCCTAACATAGGTGCTATTCCTGTGCTATCTTAGAGCAACACGGTTCTGTTCCGTACGCTTGCTCGAAGATAAGGCATGCTAAAAACAGAAGCCTTAAAAAACACGACAGGTATACTTACCTATTATGGGTCTAGTGTGGTCTAGCTAGATAGTGCAAATACCCTGGATACGTACCCTGGATGTGAGTTGAGATGTTTGTAACTCAATCACGCAAAATCTACTGGATGAATTTCGACGAAATTTGGTACATGGGTAGAAAAATACCGGGATAACGCATAGGGTACAGACATCTCCAGAAGTGGAGTCAGAATTTCTCATACTAATTGATTATAGAAGTGTTTGCACTTAAGACCTTATGATTGTGTGTTATTTGTAAAACGCCTATGTGTCTGTGCAATGTCAATCGACCGAATACGATGTTTCCATAGAAAGAAGTAGGTAGGCTGGCGCGGCGAGTCGGCGAGCGCTTCATACTTTTATGGATTTCATAGACATACTATGAATGATACGGAACGTTCATAGTATGTCTATAAAATCCTTGCTCTAACTTTATGGTATCGTTACTTCGTATGGGTGGTCAGTATGGACCAGCTATGAAAATGAATATTTAACGGTGAATGAAAAAAAGACAGACGCAAATTTATCACTTCAACCGAGTTCTCGTTTCAGTTGAACGCATTTGTTAGTGATAGTTATCTAAGTATTTGTGGAATATTACTTTACCAACACTTGCCAATATAGGCCATTATAAGTAGGTATTATGGAGACTATTCGGATTTACTTTGCATGATAGTGGTTGCAAAATAGTCTCAATTTCTAATGAAAGGAACTGGATTAAGTGTGAGTATTTTTAAACAAATAAATAGTTGTGATTTGAAATATGTGTGTGTAAATGTGTAATATTTTGTGATTAATTCAAACATAAAATGATAACATAATATTAATGTATTGTATTGATATATTTATCTTCGTGATTTTGCTTTGTATATATGATAGTTTTGAAATTAAATATAAACTAAATACCTAATTATATATTATTATATTTTTTTAGTGGACAACACGTTGGGTGTAGCGACTTGCTGCAGGGTAGCCTTGCCGCAAAGTAGAAGACCGGCTATTATCTCTGAGCAGCAGCAACAATAATGTTGGAAGAATATGAAGGCGATGATTTTACCTACCAGGCGTTATGCTGATTTATTTGATGTTTCGATGCCTATCTACTGTTCGTCGTGCATATCAAGCTAGTGGCGTGCATAAAAAAACTGGATAATTTATTTCGCTTCCAGAAATAAATGTCATCCTTGGCCAGCGCGGTCTTCCAACCTCAACTCCATAGAAAATCTATGGGGCCTGATGGTGCATAGAAGATGAGCAAGGAAGAATTAGTTTCTCACTGTATGGATGTTTAGGACAGTTTTTTTGTGATTGAAATATGTGTAGAAAAGACAACAACGGCAACTTTACAAAATAGTGAGTTAATTATTTGCGTTTAAATTTAATCAGTGAGTTCATTCATTAAGTAGGTATATTCCAACTGTCCTCTTTCTATTGTATCAAATCTGGTTTTATAAAAGTATAAACATTATTTAAATTATTTTTATACTTATTACTTGTTTTTGTATTTTGCATTACAAATACAAGGTTATGTTTCGTAATAGGAGATAAATTGTTAAATTGTTAGATGTTGAGGTTTAGTTTCAATCTTCTTTTCATGATGAAAACGAATACTTAAGCTATAACCTCAATATTTACTAACAAAAAGCGAAAGTATAATTTAGTAATAATATACAAAATAAATGAACAGATTCTTATAAGTAACTTACTACAGAATGCTTATTTTTAAGTTCTTATTTATTCTGTAATTAGATAGGGAAGTGATTAAACATAAATTTTGAATTTGTTAGTGTAGTTTATAATAATAAATTTTACATAAGTATACTATACCTATTTACATGAATAAATAGTTGTCATGATTTTTGAGAATTTTTATTTCATAACAAATATATAAAAGCATATCAATTACATTATATAAAAATACTCTTGGCTTATGAATTGAGTTTAATATGAAAAATAAAATATCTGGATGTGACTCGAACTTTGACCTGTATCAACTGCAGTCCATCCGACTACTGATTAGACCAGCAGATGCATTAGCTTGTGACGAAATTATCAATTGGTTGCGTGTCACCGTACTCACCACTATTGGTTTGCTTTATAATAAACTATAGGTATTATTATTTCTGAGTCAGAATTCACTACTTAGTACCCCGTAAATTTGATAGATGGCAGCACGTAGGCAGTATGAGCACGAAGCACTAGCATGCAGCAGAGTTGTGTCTTGGTGTGGGTGGGTAATATGATAATTAGCTTAGTGTGAGTAGTGTTCTTATTGTAATTATACGTCCGTAATATGGACGTAACGCACACAATGAAGGACTGCGCGCCTGCAAGGCAATATGATATTTAAGGTATGACTCCACTTTTGACTCTTGACTGTACTTTATATCCCCAAATTTCAACGGGAGCAATGCCCCGGGGCGCGGCTAGTGTACTACTAAATACGCTAAAGCCGCAATAAACCGCCAGATACCGCTTTTCACACAGCATTATCGCTGTGTTTTCAGGGGAGTAAAACGGCCACTTTGATGAAACGGAATATGATCCTTTTCTCATTTCCCAAATATTTAAAAATTATCCTTAAATGTGGTATTGTAAGGTTCATTTTTAAATATTTGGGAAATTAGAAGCTCAGCTCGAAATGTCCGGCCAAAGAGCGCCGCGGCGCTAAGCTGTTGACCTAATTTATATTCTTGCATGTATGAAAACGTTCTATGAAAAAGTGCGCTTAAAATAAATAGGGTCCGAGACAGCCACCGTGGGAATGGCCGGAGCATTTCATATTTACGTGGATGATATTTTCTTTCTGTACCCACGTGATTTCCCTCTCTCCCTTATCATAGAATTGTCATATATTTAGTGGCCACCGTATATACGAACTGTGATGCTACTAGTAGCTCACTCAGACAGACACACTCAGTCGAATTGAATTTCTGTTAGAATTAGAATTTTCTATTACGTGTTGTTGTATTACGTACACTTAGTTTAAGTCAGCAAAGGGATATTTCATGTATAATAAGGCAGTAGGTAATACTTCTGTATTCCTTTTTATTTTAAACTCTGTGCTCTTTCTTTATTACTGCTTACTTTTTATCCCGAAATTCTCAGGGGAGCTGAAACGCTAATAGTAGATCAATAATATAAGCTTATACTTAATTGCTATAGTATTTAATTGAGGGATTTTCCGAGACCCAAATTAAAAAAAAAATAGTTCCATATGGCGCTTAAGTAAAGGCGAGAGAAAAAGTTCCATACAAAAAGCAAAAATTCACGGGATTGGCTTTTTTTTAAATAAAACTTAGTAAAAAACATCTAAAAAGTATCAATATTGTAATTTGTGAAACTGTCAAACAGGTGATATTTTTTATGCCTCTGGTTGACAGGAAAAAGCGCACCATATAGGTTCAGCCATTATTAAGACTCGGCTTTCATAAAACGCTATCTGTTGAGACTTTTTAATACTATTTTTTTTCTTAATTAGCTATCAGAAAAATTGCTCATTAGTAACTGGATAATACTCAATTTGTATATATATATTGGAGAATTAACAGATTTATTAATTTATTTTATGAATAAACTACGTTCTGTTTTTGTTGAAAGTGGAATAAACCGTTTTGCGGAGAAAAATACGCGGAAGTATTTTCGTTGGCATTTCACGAGTCATTACGCGATTTCAAAGCGGATTTAGAGATGGTCTTTCAATACTAACAAGCGTAGAAAATTATGGGTTTATTTTTTAAAACAAATCTTATCAAAACTGAGTCTCTCTTTAGTCGTATTTCCTCATGACCGAGGGTCGTGGTCATTGTATGGAATGAAACACACACAACGACTCTCTTGGCAATATTAATGGAGTGGTTTGCCATTGCCTTCTCCATTTCACACACTAGCTGATAATCATCAACCAGAGTGCAGGTAGCCTCACGTTTACCTTCACCGGAAGCAAGTGGTGGTCGATGAAAACTAACATGAGTCAGATTGGTATACAAACTCATGTAGCCCGGGCAGGATTCGAACCTGTGATTTTGCATCCACAGGCGGGCGCCCTACCACTCGGCCAACACCGCTTCAAAACTAAGTAGATACTTATATCTATTTATATACTACCTGTCCCATGGGGATTTGCTCCCGAGGAGATTGTGCGACAAAAAGTACGTACGTCCGTCAAAAAGCATATAATGTATCAAGCCAACTTATTGTTGTAACGAAAAATCCTTCCTTTCTTTCTCCAGTAACCTGAGGTGGTAGGTACCTAACACTTTTATTTATTTTCAAAATAGTTAAAACCATTTTTTTTTAATTTTAATTAATTTAAAATTTTAGTTTTAATTTTTAGCAAAGTTTTTAGTTTGTTTTATTACATTTTGTTAATGTTTGATTAAAATATTAATTTTTCCTAGAAATTAAAAATAACAATTATTTTTTGAAATAGGCACATTTTGTTATGCTAATCTTTGAAATATAAATAGGTACAATATAAACTACATTTCAGATTCCCAGGGAATGGGTTATTTTATTACACACTAGCTGTCGCCCGCGGCTTCGCCCGCGTGAGTTTCGCTTAGATAAAAATCTCTCTTGGAGCTTTTCATCAGATGTTCCAGATCTTCAATTTTTATACGTCAGCAGAAAATGCTCATCAGGTTGAACGATTTTTGCTAAGGCGCCATTTCCATATATGTTATAGTGTAGATGGTCTCTTGGAGCTTTTCATCAGATGTTCCAGATCTTCAATTTTTATACGTCGGCAGAAAATGCTCATCAGGTTGAACGATTTTTGTTAAGGCACCATTTCCATATTACTTATAGTTTAGCTGTTCCGTTATGGTTCTTCATCAGGTGTTCCAGTTTTCAAAATGAATTGTAGCCTATATGTTGACAGACAAAAAATTCCAAAAAAATTTTTTTGCTTTCTATTGTTCTTTTTAGGTCTCCCTCTATCCATTTCAGTCAAAAATATTAAATGTACAGACAAAATATTTTTACTGTTTTATTATATGTATAGATTTGTGCGATCCTCGAGAATTGTCTCCGTTCGAATGGTTCTCCAAACGTCCAAAATCAGACTGTTTGTATGCCTTCAGAATAAATAAAGTGACATTAGAAAAGTTTCACCCATCGAGGGTAGCGCGACGTACATGGGGACGTTAGGGGTGGGTGTGAAAAAAATTGGTGAAGAATTTTTAAAGTACTTATATGTACTTATTTTTTTTGTTTTTTTTTGTTCTCCGTTTGTCGACTGGAGTGTAGCTTCATAATGCTGTCCCTCAGCGGAAGCAAGTTGTGGTCTATGAAAACTACCATACCATTAGTACATAGGTCAGATAGGTATGCAAAGAAAGAATAGGCATTTTTTGAGTTTTGTGAACCACCCTAGATTTCATCTTAGCTTCCCATCGGATAAGACATAGAAGAGGTTAAAAGCACTCTTTGACGACCTCCGTGGCCTAACGGTTATCACGCCAGACTGCCACACCGGAGGTCCCGGGTTCGATCCCCGGTCAGGTCAAGATGGAAAATGATCTTTTTCAGATTGGCCTGGGTCTTGGATGTTTATCTATATATGTATTTGTCATAAAATATAGTATCGTTGAGTTAGTATCCCATAACACAAGTCCCGAACTTACTTTGGGGCTAACTCAATCTGTGTGATTTGTCCGTATATATTTATTTATTTATTCTTTTGTAATAAGAAAAAATACTAACTCAATACGGTTCGAACCTAGGACTTTTCGATCACAAGCGGACGTTTTAACCACAACGCTGCTGGGGATTTTGCTCTAGTCTATTCAATGCCATGTTTCTGACAGAGGGTCCTGACTACATCATTGTTACCAAATTGAGTGAACGGAGTTCAATAGAATTACTACAGTCTATAGAGTGCGCGGAAGCCTAGGCGGCATATTCAGTTTGAAGCTCAGCTATAAATACCTAAATCCGCTGCTCTTCTTCTACTTTCTTTGGATGTTATTCACAATATTGTTCTTACCATACCTAAATAATGTTTGGAAAACTTTCCCTATTTTGAGTTTGTATCTGAGTATATTGTGATTATCTGATCTTGAGTATATTATAAAGTCACTGAAAAATAACTCAATTAGATGATAAAAGTGGAGATTTTGATGTAACCTCCTATATATAAAATATGTAATTTTTTTAACGTAAACTGCTCTTGAAGGCTACAATTCTCTCTCTATGGACAATAGTTCGTAATCACATGACAATCTATTGGCTTAGCTATGCAATTCAGCTGTTTCAGCACCTAGCGTCTGGAAACGATGCCATAACGTAATTTATGGGTTATTGACGGCTGCAATAGACTACATTCTGATCAAGATTTCGATATTCCATTGATGATGTAGCTATATATAAGTAGAGACATGTTGTTTAAGATTTAGACCACAAATAAGAGGACTACAGCTAACTGGCTGCAACAGACTACATTCTGATCAAGATTACAATACCTATTTAATTGATATGTAGCAATATAAGTAGAGACAAGTTGTGAAAGATTCAGATCTCAAATAAGAGGACTAAAGCTAACTTAAAACATTGACTTGTGAAATTGTGTAGTCGTAACAGTGAACATGATACAGTGAAGAATAAAATGTGACAAACAATAACTTCGCTGAAATATCGTGGAATGGATCAAGTATCTACGAATAAAGAGCGATAACATAAAAAAATATTATTAAGATTCAACAAATTGAATTTCTGGGAAAACAAATTTGATGAATCAGCCAAACAAAATTTCTATAAAAGCCTGTAGTTACTCTGATAAATCACAAAAATGAAAACAACGGACGAATTGGTAATGAGACAGGCTGTCTTAGAACGGGATCAAAGAACTTTCTTGCATTATGATGTATTGTTCTTTATAACCGCGCTCAGGCCTAATCTCTTAGAGGAAATTGCTCCTTGATACGATTCTTCTCATTATTCTAAACTTGAAAGCCTTAAAGAGACGGAAATAATGAAAAAATGTCCTCGAAAACTTTTTATTGTGCTACAGAAAGGGTTCAATTAAAGTGCCCCTTTTGAAAACAAGCAAACAAGGCGACGTCAAATTGGATCTTTAGCATAATTGGATAGGATTTTTCTTGCTAGTTGAAGCGCGATTCAAAGTTTGGGTATAAACGATTCGAACTATCGTGACGTTTGTGTTTTAGCCTTTATTGAAATCCGCTTTGAAGGACCGAAAGCATTTTTATTTATTTCTCTTTCAACTTTTCTTCGATAACGACACTCTGTATATGCGCGCTTATAGCATAGAGAGAGAGAAGCGTAAAAAATAATCTTAATTTAATCAATTTATGATTATACCCTGGCTATACAAACGTGGAAATTTAGGAACAAATCATCAGATACCATCATCTAAATCTAGTATCATCAAAATCCGTGCCGTAGACTTTGTGTGATTGTGTAGCTAACACCCAAACTTTCGCATTTATATTCAAAGGACAAATGTAATGTGTATAAGTCAAATAAACAAATAATTCTGTCAACAGGTGGTGGAAGACTGGAAGTTCATGTCCATGGTTCTGGACCGGTTCTTCCTCTGGCTGTTCACGATCGCCTGCTTCGTGGGTACCTTCGGCATCATCTTCCAGTCCCCTTCCCTGTACGACACCAGGGTACCAGTAGACCAGCAGATCTCCTCCATTCCCATGAGGAAGAACAACTTCTTCTACCCGAAGGATATTGAGACTATTGGTATTCCTGCTGCTTAGGTAAATTGTTATAGCTTTTTCATTTATTCACAATAATTTGTAATGACATGCACTTTACAAGTTTGCTAAAGATCTTAAAAACTATTTACAAATTTGCCTATACAGAAATTGTAATTTTTTTGGATGATGATGGACTAACTTGGATTACCTATTATGAATTTAGGTCTCTGGATCAAGCAATCCAGCTTATGATTACTCTTATGATTGATCTTACCACTAGAGCACTTAAAGTTAAGCAAACTTACATTGCAGCAAAAAAACTTTATCTGGGCACTTAATTAAAATCAGGCTTACTAAAACTAACTTAAAATTTACTTGGTTTCAGCCCAAATGGGCTTTATTTGCGGAGATTTAATTTGTATTAAATATACCACACATTAAGTATTATTATATTCTGAAAAATGTGTAAATTTAGCCTATTTTAGGGACAAAGGGTACGATACAAGCTTGTTTTTGGCACTTGATTTACGATGTGTCGAAATTTTTACAATGAACGCGCGTGTACCCCGCGTCTGTTCTTTGCGGCTGAATAACTTTTGATGATTTCTAATTTTTAACATGCTTCTGTGTAGTACATGTAAAAAATATAGCCTATGTTGTGTGATAGACACCAATATTGTCATAATATTTTATAAGTTAAATAAGAATTAAGAGCGAGTAGGTACGATTAAAATATTCACCAAGTTTAGAACTTGATACTTCATTTTTGTGGGTAGTTGTGTTGAATACCCATATAACATGATTTATTGTTTTAAGTAGATATACAATTATTATAAACTACCAATAGCGATATCGTTAGGTTAGTAAAATAAGTATTATTAGGAGAATATAATACATTCTTAAAAGAAATATTAAACTACTTATTTACGTCTGGTCTGGTTCAAGAATTGGATCGGAATATAACTTTTAAATTAAATGTAAGTTTATAAAAATGTTCTGAAATAATAATATTAGAGAACTTAACTGGCTGTGACTTTAAGTTTTTAATATTTTATAACTAAAACTAGATTTTAACTCGTGCATGTGCATGTACCGTCTAAACGCCATCGGCCCACATAACAGTAAAATATTATGAGGACGGCTGGCTATCAGGGCCTTACTGTAATGTCACTGGAGTTCTATGCACAATAAATATTACCTAAAATACCTATCTCGTTTTATTTAAACGTGAAATCATTTTTTCTAACTTCACTTCATTTAATGCATTTGGCATTTGCGGTACTAAAACATAGACGTAGAAAAAAATCATTCTATAGTAGACATATAGACTTGATTGTCAAATGAAGCCCAAAAACGTTCATAATAGTGTGCTCGAAATTCGATTTTTTACAGCTTGTTCACAAATTCTAGGGAACCAAAACACACCAAAAATGTCAAACTTGACAAGAATGAGTCTCACAGATTACCTGTCCTTCACCAACATAGGCAAAAACCATATCTGACATTCTGCTTCCTCAGCTGTGTGTGTATCTAAGCAAAATTTAAAAAAAATTCTAACTCAATGATCTTAAAAGACTTGCTGTGTCACGAGTAGAGTTTGCATGACTATCGATAGTTTGACTATCGATAGTCAACACTATTACTGCAACACTAGTCACGAGCCTTCACTCCTGTGAGAATTTCGGTATTCGGTATTCTAGGTATTAGACCGGTAGTTTCAGTCATTTGTACGTTCAATCAAACTCTTCTGCTTTATTATAAGAGAAATGCAGAAAAATGGAAACGCACGATTCGGAAGAGCGGTCACCCGATTTTATTAAGCTTGTCTTGGTGACTTGGACTCACAAGGATCACTTCATCTTCTTATTTGACAGGTTGCAAACTTGAAAGAGTTGAAGACATTGCGACCTCGTTCCCGTTTTTCCCGCACCATAGGGGCTGGACTGGAATTTAGTTATAACAACATCGAACGCTGTTTCCCTATCTATACTGTTAGATAGAAAGTCCTTAGAGATGAGAAGACTATATTAATGATCTTATAAACGTATGTAGTTCACGGGAACTCCCGACAGACTGCCAAACCATAAACAAATAGAGTAGGGACTCGTGTGTGTCGATTCCCGCCGAGTAGTATTGGACCCTTCACGATGCTTGCTATTAATACCTAGATAATTAATTTCTTAATTTTTGACATAATTAAAAACGTGTCATTCGGAAGTACTTACACTAGTGGTTCTGTGAGAACAGTAGACCTCGCGAGCCCTTCCACGAAATAACCGATATTTTACCGTGTCCCTAGCTTAGAAGAGTTTTGAAACCAACCTACCAATGCTGGAAAGAAAGTAAAAAGTGTCATATTTTACCCATAAGCCCAAACATGTTCTTGTGGTTGTTCAATACCGCTAAAAACTGACTGAAGCCTGCCTATTTTGCCTCGAAATAATATAAATAATAATTATAAATATATACGGACAAATCACACAGATAGAGTTAGCCCCAAAGTAAATTCAAGACTTTACGGTATGCTAATTTAACAGTACTAAATTATAAAATAAATACATAGGTATATAGATAAATATCTAATACCCACGTCAATCTGAAAATGATTATATTCCATCTTGACCCGACCGGGGATCGAACCCGGGACCTCTGGTGTGGCCGTCCGGCGTGATGACCGTTAGGCCACGGAGGTCGTCCGTCAGTCATCAGAAATGCATTGGTTATATGTTGTAATTTGCGCAACAAAATTAAAGTTAAAAAAAGAAAGTTCAATTTGAAATCGAATCTCAGATTAGTAGGTATTATATATATATTACTTTTTTATAATAGGATTCTAATCATACAATGAAGTATGTAAGTTTTTTGATATCAGATTTATTTCAAGTGTTCAAGATTTCAAAATTCCACCAAGCAAAGCAATCCGCAATAGCGAATTCGCGATTAAGTATTAAAAGCTTTGTTGCGCCATCTATTGATTTTTTTGTGAACGTGTATGTGTATTTTTAATAAATGGATTTATAGCGGTTTTATCGAATTTCACTATGCTGTTCAGACAAAAAAAATTGCGTTTTAATAAGAATAACAAAAAAGTCAAATGACATTTTTTTTTTTAATAACTGTGATATTTATGAGGTTTTTTTTATATATTTCCGCCATTATTTTAAATTTCAAAAAACTGGCTCGACTAAAAAAATCTATAAAATTACTGAACCTGCTCACAAAATTTCATGAGAATCGGTTCAGATAGACCTGTAGGCGATAACATCCGGACAGACAAAAGAATTTTCGGCTAGTGGAAACTGAGACGCTTCGCTCGCTGCGCTCGCTCGGTCAATTATCATCTCGAGATAATAAGTGTCAATATTTCCCGCATAAAATTCCGTTGTAACGTGAAAGCTTTCTAATTTACAGCCAATTACTACGAGGTCGCTTAATTGGCAAAAGAGCCAGGTACACTTATATTAATGGCATTTTACTGTGTCGGAAATTTGTCCAATGTGTCTGACACAGACTTTCAGCTTAAGACTAACATCGAGGTTTTGATGAGTTCAGCGACCCGAAACATCCATACTAATATTATAAATGCGAAAGTTTGGATGTGAGTTTGTGAGTTTGTGAATTTGTGAGTTTGTGAGTTTGTGAGGATGTTTGTTACTCAATCACGCAAAATCTACTGGACGGATTTCGATAAAATTTGGTACAGAGGTAGATAATGACCTGGAATAGCACATAGGCTACTTTTTATCCCGGGAAAAAGCACTGTTCCCGTGGGAAATTCACGCGGGCGAAGCCGCGGGCAAAAGCTAGTTGTAAATATATATTTGAGTCTATCAAAAATAAATTTACAAACAGCCGTTACCATATTTCGTTTTGAAATGTTATAATGGGCAAATATAGTTGGACGATTTGTTCTTATCTCCACAGGAAACATGCGTGATAAGTATGTGTTGTACAGTCGAGGTACGATAAAACTGACCCTGCCTCACTAAATTCTATTTCAGGGGGGTCATGTTTATTTGCCCCCAAATGTACCTATATCTAGTTTCAAAAAATCAGCATGATACCCTTATGCGAAACACGATGCAAGTTGTGAAGAGAGACTAAAAACTAGAGGAAATTAAAAAAAAATAGTAATCCAACAATCGCAGCTATATTATGATCATGATTTATATTCATAAGAGAAAAACCAGCCTGCATCAAAACATTACTAGCTTTTGCCAGCGGCTTCGCCCGCGTGAAATTCCACGGGAACTATGCTTTTTCCCGGGGATGAAAGGTACCCTATTTCCTTCTAAGTACTTCTGACTATGTGTATGCAAAATTTTAGGAAGATTGGTTGACTAGATAGAACGTGAAGAGGTAACAAACAAACAAACTCACTTTTGCATTTATATAAGTTAGGATTCAAATCGTGAAAGTCCAGTTAAGAATGCTGAATCTGGGAGGGTATCTTCATAAGCCTGGTCACGACGTCAAACAGGCTTAAGGAGCAGTCGTCCAGGTACTTGTCGCAGTCCCCTCTGAGAAAGACTAGAGGAAATTTAGAGAAATGGTAGCCATATCCAACATTAACAATCGCGGCTATACTATGATCATGATTTAAATAAAAAAAAAACCAGCCTGCATCAAAACACTTTATTAATTATACCAATCGTGAAAGTCCAGTTAAGAATGCCGAATCTGCGAGGGTATCTCCACAAGCCTGGTGACGATGTCAAACAGGCTGTACGGGCAGTCGTCCAGGTACTTGTCGCAGTTCCCTCTGAGGCCGTCTGCCTCGGCCTCGTAGTAAACGTCGTCTATGCCTTCCTCGCGAGATGCTGATGGCCTGAAGTTGAAATGGTGAGTTATTACTTACAAAAAAAAACATTTTTGGCATATTTTTGGCAGTTTTTATTATTGCCAGGGAGATCTTCGTCAAAAAAATATATTCGTGCAGTTAATAGATGAATGAGCTCGTCGGAAGCCCATCTGGTTGTACCATCGGCGGCATCAGGGGGTTAATTCGGCCACTTATATGAATCGGAATATGATTCATTTCTCATTTCCTAAATATTTAAAATGAACTTTATAAAAATTCAAATATGCGGGATAAGCAGAAGTTAGTACAATTCTTAAATTTCCGGTTTTTGTGATTTGATTACAGACTATAGATACCGGGACAAGTGAATCAACCTTACACCTATAACGTAACCTAATAGATAACTACTATTTTAGTGAATCCAATAACGTGATAATCTTGTAAGTTACAGATCTATTATATGTATCCTACTTCCTACTATGTATCCTACTAATATTATAAATGCGAAAGTTTGAATGTGAGTTAGTGAGGATGTTTGTTACTCAATCACGTAAAATCTAGCAGACGGATTTCGACGAAATTTAGTATACGGGTAGAAAAATAGCGGGAATGGTATACAGGGTACTTTTCATCTAGAAATTCTCACGGGAGCCAAGCCCCGGCGCGATTATTCCTACACATATAACAATATACATACGTGAATATAATGTGCATGACGTGTCCGAGCAAGCCGTTGTGGTGGAGCGGCGTCTCTGCGGCTTCGCAGATGTTCCTGAGCATGCAATCTCGCCCTTTCATGCCGTATCTGTGGACATTATAGCAGATTGCAATATCCATAGAAATAATAAGATAAATAGAAATTCAAATTGCTGTATTTTAAAACGACGACGACTTAACGCACATAGAAAATATAGGAATCCAAGGATTCATCAGATTTATTTGCTATACATATCTCTACTAGTTTATTCATTTGGTAAATCTGGCATAATAGAGAGCAAAGAAGAAGAAGCAGGAGCCCGTATGTATAGGATAAGATGCCCTAAAAAAATATTTTGGGGCATCTTATCCTATACATACGGGCTTCAGCCATAAGGCCCATGGTCATTAAGTGGAATGAAACCTTTACTCGCTGCATACCTATATCGCAGTAAGCCCAAGTCGCGTTATGCCTAGACACAGAATTAATATAAGTACTACGTACAGAATTAATATAAGTACTACGTACAGAAAGGAAGCTCCCTGCCTCTCCCGCAATATGGCGTACCCCGCACTTCTACCCCGTTCGTTTGAATCGAGGAACACTATGAAACAGGGTTAGCAGCTGCGAAGCGTATCTCAAGCTACTCTTACGTTTCGATTTTGTAGATAGAGAGAAACATAGTTTCATTGAAATTAATTATGGTAAGGTACTGCGCAGACCGTTGTTTATCTAATACAAACCAAGCAGGACGTAAATTTTGTAAATTTCCGAAGGATGAATACGTAAGCAAAGTAATTATTGTCACTTTCAACATACAACATTGTCGCGGCGTCTTTTTGTACAATATATTTTTATAAGTTTTCTATGTAGGTTTTGTATTGTATTTATTTGTTAGTTGACTCGACTACGGCGAAACCCCAAAGGGGTTATGTGTTCCACGGCTATGTGTTTATATAAAGCAAACTTAATTTTTATTTTAAGCCTCTCTCAAAATATATAAGCAGGTAATTAACTACATAAGATAAAACAATTTCAAATCTTACAGTATTGAAAGATATAAGTATTCATAATTAAACTATTCATGGCACGTAGTGACTATTTATTAATCTGTGTCATAGGAATAAATAATTTTGCGGTGGCGACCCTAGTTGTTTTACGCACACATTGACGTGTTCACGGATGTACAGTTTCACTTGTAGTAGTAGTAGGTATATTTGACGCCCCGTTTCTATGAAGCTCCCGCCCTGCCAAACGAGATGTAGGCGTATTGCGACTTAATATACACAACTTGGCAATGTTAATGGAGTGTTTAGTCATTGTATTCTAGCTCTTTTTATTTTTTTTTAATAAATTGGTAAACAAACTCTAAGGTACAAATAGGCTTTGAATCAGTGGCCTTTTAAATTAACTATTGACGTAATAAAGTGATATTTAACATTCTACCTTGATAACTAAGCTTGAAGAACAGATTGATTAGTAATTCAAGGCTACTTACTCCTGAAATCGGTTCTCCAGTACAGTATACGCGAGTTCCCTGGTCACACTGCGAGTTTGACGGGAGCTGATGATCTGAAATTAACAATAAACATAATTTGATTAAAACTAACGTGCGAAATAGTTATTGTTATTATTAATACGGATACTCACGCGTGTTGTTCAAGTCATTATCAAGGCGAGTTAGGACCATCTTTCTGACGTGACAGAGGACCCAGTACAACACGCCTGAGTATCCGTATTAAAAATTACAACAATAAACATTTTATTGTTACACGATATAAGACTAGATGTTGCCCGCAGCTAGGCTTCTGTAGGAGTTTCGGAACCATAGAACCTTTCTCAAGTGTGTTTCATGCACTGATATAATTTTTCAAATCGGACCGGTTAGTTCCGGATATTAGCGCGTTCAAACAAATAAATAAAATTGTAAAGATACGATATAAACAAAGATACTACTACTACTCCGCTGGATCAGTGACCCCAAAGTGGATAGTGGCCTCCGAAACAAGAGAGAGCCAGTCTTCTGTTCTGCGCGATGACGACTCAAATGGCTCAAATAAAGAAAGATAATGTACAGTCGGTGGCAGATAAAACTGACCCCCTACCTCACCGAATACTACTTTTTCTGAACCTATATTTTTGTCTTACGCTTCCCTTCTTATTTCATTCAAATATTCCTTTCTAACAGTTGGTTGACTGGAAGAAATCCCTTTTTGGAATAAGTCCGCCATTGTACGCCTCTCTTTTTGTTTCACTATCTTTTGTATTTTTCTTACGAGAATAGAGTTTACAAACAAACAAACTATCTCAGGGGGTGATGTTTGTCTGCCTCCGACTGTACCTAAAAGTAAATAAACTTTGTGAAGATTTGTTGAAGCGGTGGTGGCCAAGTGGTAATGACACCCGCCTGAGGTCGGATAGGACCCGGGTTCAAATCCTACCAGCGCCACATTAGTTTGTAGACCAATCTGACTCATGTATGGTAGTTTACTCATAGACCACCACCTGCTTCCGGTGAAGGAAAACATCGTGAGGAAACCTGCACATGCTGACTGTTCGTTCAGTTTTTTACTGTGCTGTGTATACGGCTATTGCCACTAGATGTAGTCGTAAAAGTCATGTCGGATGCCTTTAGGCGACTTGAATGAAATCTGTCACCAGTGTTAGTAATAACACACTCGATAAGAAGAAGAAGTAAATACACTCACAGGAAGATTAGGAAAAAGCACTTCATCGATCTGCGTGATGTTGGTCGTCTCACTGTAGTTCGCCTCGAAGTTGTATGAGACGAACACATTTTTATCCGGAATGTCCAGGGGCACGGCTATGGCTACGAAAACCTGAAAAAATAAAAATAAAGGGATAGATTCATTGCATAGTGCAACATGGGCCTCCACGCCCGGTACAAGTTGTCCATAGTCACACATAATCTGAAAAAGGTTTTTTAAATCAAAATATAACTTTGTTTTCAAAATCGTATGTAAGATTTGTTAGTCAACTGGAGACCAACACAGAAACGAGCGATAGTTTCTTTCCAAACAGGACAAAAAATAAATATATATTTAGTTGGTACTCTATTCAAAAGCAACCTCAAAATAATTACTCATTACTATACATACATTCGTTTTAAGTAATCATTTTATCACACATTGTAAAGAGAAAGTGTAAGTTTATGAGTTTGTTTGTAGGGTGGAATCTTCGGAACTACTGAACCGATTTCAAAAATTCTTTCACCAATAGAAAGGTACATTATACCTGACCCTGAGTGACATAGGCTACAATTTATATATTTACCTTCCGAGCGAAGCCGGGGCCGAGCGCTAGTATTTAATATGTTTGAAAAATATATGAACAGGTACTTACTCCGTAAAGACTAGTTGGCGGGAATATTAGAGTTCTCTTCTGTCTTTTTTCTGAGTTGCAAGCGCCAATTATAGCTCTGCAAGGAATAATTAGAAGAAATGAAGGAAACTATCCTTTGAAGGAGGATCTTGGCTTTGAACGTTAAACGGAAGGTTCTTGTTTGAATAGTGGCTCATTTATCAAAAATAATTGTAAGAATAATTGTACAGACAAATAGAAAAATTCGAACCAGCCAATTTAACAGGAATTGTCGACGTGCAAATTTATTTATACGATATGCTTTTAAGAAAACCATAACATAAGAAGATTAATTATTGGTTGTATTAATTACACATTTACTTAGGTACATTTAAAAAAGTAACCTTTATGTAGTTTATACGTTAATTGTTAATTTATGAAATCATAATAATAGTACAAAACTATAAATAGGTAAATTGATTAAAAATATACTCTATCGAAAATAAAACCGATATCTACTTTAATCGCTTCGCAGGACTACATATTGCCGAAAATAGGTATACTCAAATCGGCAAGGCAAACACTTTTATTTGAAGCCAGTTTTTTAAAAAAGCCGAAGCACTGGTCGACGGAGAGGCCTATTTCTCCTATAGTTCGCCATTCTATTCAGTGCATTAGCTTCCCAATCCCTATCCGGTTAATTTAAATTAAAAAAGAACTTTGAAAATGTACTTACATCATCACTATAGCTTTTAACCACTCCATATTTTAAAACAAACACAAGTCACCAACACTATACGTATAAATCGACACTAGCTCAGACGCACAAACTAACTGTACTTACGTGGAAAATTATCAAGTCTTTGCTAAACAACTATAGGATCTAACTCGATCCAGTTTTTTTTAGAAACAATATGTGAAAGTTGACGATAAATAAATTTTCCATAATTCCATATCCTATTTTTGGATCAAGAATCTAAAGGTCGCACAACTTTTGATTGTATATTTTTAGATATAGGTATTATACCCCATAGCGATATTTGCTCTCGTAGAATCTTAGGGAAAATAAAATATATTACTATTGGAATGGGATTAATCTCGATAAAAAAATCTTTAGTTCTGGAAAGGTACTCTTTATGTTTGGATGTTTATGTAGTTTTTACGTTTAGATGTTTTTGTTTTTAATTTGGTACTTGACGAATCTCGGTCAAATTTGGTACACTTTACAAAGGCAGAATGCAACCTGTAATAACTCATAAGGTACTAATTTTCCCAAAATTTCCACGGGAATGAAACCCTGAGTGCAGCTAGTATAACTAACTTGAGTAATATATATGGCATTATGGGCCTAAATCCTTAATAAGAACTATTTACGTGTAAGTGTATTGAAAAATATGTAGTTACTAGTAACAGTAGAAGAATAAGATGTGGTTGTTAAAAAAAATTGTGTTAGAAATCTTCACTGCACTGTTGGGCTGAATTCAATAGAAAAATAGTTATAGCATACATCCATACAGAAGCGCTGGTGGCCGAGTGGTAGGGCGCCCGCCTGTGGATGCAAAATCCCAGTTTCGAATCCTGCCCGGGCTACATGAGTTTGTATACCAATCTGACTCATGTTAGTTTTTTTCGACCACCACTTGCTTCCGGTGAAGGAAAACATCGTGAGGAAAACTGCACTCTGGTTGATGATTATCAGCTAGTATGTGAACTGGAGAAGGCAATGGCAAACCACTCCATTAAAATTGCCAAGAGAGTCGTTGTGTGTGTTTCATTCCATATAATGACCACGACCCACAGTCATGAGGAAATACGACTAAAGAGAGAGAGACATACATACATACATAGAATCACGTATTTATCCATTACGGGGTAGACAGAGCCAAGAGTCGTGAGACTCGAAGGCCACGCTTAGCTGAATAGTGGGCTCTCTGATGGAATGGAGATTCAGGTATAGTGACAGATTGGACAGTGGAGTAATACCCAGTTTAATGCCCTTTCCCTCGATTGACTTTTACAATCTGCGCGGGAAGAGAAGCAGCTGGCACATTCTTTGTTTATTCTTCACTCCCAGACCAGCATAGTCATAGCGATAACAAATATAGTGGTCCCGTTATATACAGAGCGTCAATTCTGGTGTTGGTAATTGACTCAGGTCAGCTCAAGAAAGTGACCTTAAAACCAGTCACGATGCTTGGCCAGATAGATATAACGTAATATCTAAAGAGTTATCCACCCCTTCTTGGGTTCTTCGCATTGGTAATTATAAATACTGTACTAGGTACTACCTTCCTATTTTATGTGGGAAGTGGGAGTGTCTGGGATGTCTGTCACTAGATTAAATTATGTCAGATGCATCCTGACTCCTGTTTTATATATAGCACGTTAGGTAAGCAGAAAATCTCTAAGAAAATGTAAACGAAAAATACATGTTTTAGTATGGTTTTAGTATGTAATCACTGTCACTAGTAAGTCATATCAAATGTCTTTAGGCGACTTCAATAAAATCTGACACCAGTGTTAATATTACACACTATATAAAAGAAAGAAGTTATGTAATAGATGAAATACGTGTATCTACAAAACGATTTTCCAAAATTGGGTGCAAATTCAAACGAAAGCTAGTCAAATAACATAATCATATGCCATTAAGTAAAGTACTACTGACAAATTGCTTTTACCGCTGACACACATAATCGTAGAATTTACAACCAGTTTACAAGACAAAAGCTTCTCACGTCGTCTGTACGTATGGCGTGATATTAGGGTGATATAACGGTGATTTTAGGGTGATATTAGGGTGATTTTCGGCTATATCGGGGATGTGATAATAGGAGAGTAATTATTGCGCTCGGTGAAATGTTACAGGGTAATTATAGCATTTAATTATAGCAAATTACGTACATAAATGTTAAGTGAAGTGGAGTCTTTCCACTTCACTGGAGGAAAAACAAGTCATGAGTTATGTGGGTAAAGGTTGTGAACATACTTATTTCGATGGCTCGACGCCCCACAGAGGATCTTGGCCTCCGATACTAGAAGCTTCCACAGAACATAAAAGAAAAAGGGAAAGATTGTGATAAGATATATTTAAAGCTAACTGGGCTCAGCTCATGTGAGAATTTGAGGAATAAAAAGTATGTGATATTTTTCTAACTGTGTATCAAATTTCATCCGCCCTGTGGATTCTGCATGATTGAGTAACAAAAATAGCTACTCGCAAGGATTCAAATTTTTACATTTGTAATATAATTTGAAAGTTATATCTTCATGATCATCATTTTCAGCACACACAACCCACAGCTGAGCACATGCCTCCCTATTTTCGCGCCATTTCCTACGGTCTTGTGCCAATCTCATAAAAATATGAGTGTCATATATATTTCTAAATGTATTCAACGGCGGATCCAGGATTTTTTTCTGGGGGGGGGCATAAGGACCGATATGCATGTCGAGGCGGGGGGGCGGGGGTTGCAACAAATTGACATCCGTCCTGATGCTGTTTTCACTACGCCATTACTTGCTCTCACTACGCCACTGCAGAAGGACCAGATTAGCAAAATGTCAAGAAATAAACCAGATGGGCACAAACAATTCTGTTATTTCTTATTTTGATATGCACTGTCATGGAATCCAAATCCGCTACTGAATGTATTTATAGATAAAATCAAACTGTTCCATTCACAAACAGCAACAAAATGTACGCAACGCACTGCGGAAAAAGAAAAAGAAATATGTAGGTATGTTTGTATTATCATAATCAAATTTGTTTTCCGTGTCGTGCGTTGTACGATTCCCGCTCGCGTGTGCCAAGAGTCGCTTTGACGTCACCACATTACATATTCAGGAAAAATGCTCTTACCTCGGTAATTTTTTAAACATATTTTTTGAGAACGAATTTTATGATTATTACTTATCATTTAATGAGGGATTTATCATTCAATGAGCGTAATGATGTAAGTGAATGGTTGCAACAGATTATTTTCTTAAATCAGCTAGCTTATTATGACTCATTCAAGAAGTTACCCTGCAATAATAGCGCCAAATTTGTAATGAAATTGGCTAGGTTTATATATGCATGTATGTGTTGACTGTGATATAATCGCTTCACATATCAAATGAAACAAATATTATCTGTCAGCCTTTTATTTTTTTTTATTTATTCTTTTAATTCAGTCAAGTTTCTCCAGAAATACGGACACCAAATCCACAGGGTTGGTCGGGCAGCCGTCGCTGTACCGGTCACAATTGTCTTCCAGCCCAAAATACTCTGCCTCGTAGTACGTATCGTCCAGGGTGTCTTCGGACATTGAGGTCGAAGGCCTGGGAAAACAATCAGCTATTATTACAAGCTGGTATTTGGTGCCATCTAACTGGTGCATAAAGATATATTTATTTGCAATATACATTGTATTGATGCAGTTCCCCACGCCACTATTGGCATCGCTTGGTTGTGTCACATAAAAAAAGAAAGTCAAATTATTATTTTTCTAACTTTATGGTTGTGCCACTGGGAATGTAAATGTCCCTATGGTCCAAGTGGTAGTGCTGAAGGGAATAGCACGGCTGCTGTGCAATTTTAAAACCTAGCAAGGACAAAAAAATGTGATTTTACTAAATTCGCTTTAGATAGTGATATTTTTGTCCTTTGCTAGGTTTTAAAATTGCGCAGCCAAGCAGTTTTACAAGGTAGTGTCACGCGTTTGTACTACGGGTATTAAACAATAAAAATTCACACACAAACAATTACAGTTTTAAAGTCATGCAATGTGCAAAAAGTATAGGATTCTAAGTTATATGATTGAAAAGTGTCGTGACATGCAAAAGTAAGTACTTATAACTTATTCTGTGACAAAATGTCTTGAATTATTCACGAAAATAATTATCAATCAACAAATTTCAATATCATATTGATATTCTACCAAATTACGACCAAATAATCACACAACTCCATTGTGTGTCGAATCCAACATCTTTGATTACGCCCAGTGTCACTATGACATTATTCTATCACCAACACAAAATAACTATATTCTATCACTGTGACCAATGTGACCATAATTCGACCATTTGATCAAATCAACTGGTGTAATGGAGCGTTAAATAACAACTTACGTTAGCAAAAGGTGGAGGAGATCGCCCAATAAGCCATTATGGAGGACGTGTGACGCGGCGTTCTCGCAGATAGCCCTTAGTAAGCAAGGGCGGCCGCCTCGCCCGTGTCTGGAGAACGAATATACTTATTATCTTGATTACGTTTTAGCTAAACACCAGCTTGTATGTTTTACTGAAGATATGTGCGTTAAAAATTATCTTGACTACATCGTATATCATTGATTGGTAGAGTATGCCTTATGGCGTTAAGTCCAACATTTGTACATAATTTTGTAATTTGTGCAATAAAGTTTTTAAATAAATAAATCGTAACACCCGTCTTATCTCCGTACCGCATAAAGTTAAAAAATTTCTATTATTTTAAATGATTCTTTTTCTGTCTATGGTTTTGATCGACGGTTTGGAACGATATTTGTGGGTTTCGATCATAGAACTAGGTACGTATTTAGGTCTATGGTTTCGATACATGAAACTTCGTGAAGTATGACTGTTTTATGTATTTATTTGTAAGGCAGTAATAACAAGATAGTTTTTGTTAATAATATGAAAAAAATAACAATAATCGAACTACAATTTATAAAATTACAAATTATATAAACTTTTTAAAATATTTCTTAGTGGCCAGTACATTTTAAAAAGAATCCTGTTCCGTTCCAACACAGGCCGGTTGGAAGCAGACGAGAAATATTTAATTTATTAAAAATCGGCTTCAACCACCACGAAATCATTTTAAACGGGCCTGCAATCAAATCTCATTCGAAATCAACCGCCATTCAGCCTACGCTGAATTTAATTTCATAAATCGAGCCCGCTGTATTTGCATAACGCAGCGTAGTATGGGATACGCTTGTTTGCAAGACTGTAATTAACTTTGCTTTGTAGTTTTGATTACTTGAAACGGTTCAAATTCAAAATTTCTTTATTTCTCACAACAATACATCATTACTAGAGGTTGAGATTTTCTTTTAAGTAAAGAAAGATGCTTGTGTTAGAAAACATCGTTCTTCTAAATCGTTACTATTACATAACACAATATCAGCAAGAAGTATACTAATTAAATGTGAATTTAAAAATAATAGTGACATCAGAGTCCAGATCAACCCTACGAACAAAGTCTTGGGTTCAGTAGCCACTAATAAATTAGGTTCACAGAGATTCAATTTGAGTGTAGGACATTTTAAAGGGGTTTTTAATTCTTTTGGCGACAACGTCAGCATTCATTTGAACCCACTAAAACCTCACGATGTCAATGGCTGTCGTATTTGTAACAGGAAATGTAGCGGACACTGAAAACATTACCTACACAACTTTTTTTTTTATAGCAATTTGCAGAAAAATCTTGTTATTGGGAATGATACGCGCTGGATCAAATCAGTGATGTTTTATTTTTCTGAACATCACTGAAATAATTTTATTCTAAGTTCAACTGTAAACATTTTGGAAGTGTATTGCATTATAGTGCAAGACTTACAAGAAAGAAAAAAAATTCCGACGAATTGAGAAACTGCTCTTTTTAAAGTCGGTTAAAATACTCACTGTTGTAACATTGTTTCAACAAAAGTGTACATGAAGCTCCGTGTGAATCCATTCTTCGGTTTCTCTAAACTCCTTTCATGCTTGCTTCTTGACGACTGAAACCAGTATAAATAAATTTGTATAAATGAATAATAAATAAATAACAATATAAATTTCTTTACAAACACTCATTTAAATAAATAATGAATCAGTAAGTCAATTGAAATAACCAACATTCGATGATTTTGTAATGAAAGTTAAATAAGCTAGTGAAGTAATGGCTTTAAACTATGTCAGTGGATAGTAGTGATTACCAAATCCTATATTTATGCCATCTTTTTCAGCTAAAATTGAACAGAAGTTATGAAATATTCGACCTAGTTTAAAAAAATTAAAATACAACAACTTTGACTAAAACAACAATTATTTTTGCGTCTTGTTCGGGTTTGCTCGCATGAATTTCGTTCTTCACCCATTTTACCCCCATTTTAGGGTGGAAATTCCAAAATTGTTTTCTCAGTGCTCACTTATACTATAGAGAACTTCTTTGCAAAATTTCATGTTTCTACGTTCACTGGTTTAGTCTGTGCATTGATATCTCAATCAGTCAGTCAGCGTCCAATATAGGGGACCGGACGCGTATATTGAAAAGCTCATTCAGTACGTCCCCTCCGCCTGAGACGAATTGAAGCAGCATTTCCAAGCTCCTTTCATGAAAAACACGCGTAAATGCTGCTCCAATAAGTCCCAGAGGTTGACGTACAGCAGTAGGGTTTCCAGTGGTGTAACGCGCCTCAACGTAGGGTTTATCCTAGTTCTATTCGTCAACGGAAAACTGATACTAAAAGAAAGTTAGGGATTACTTAATCTGCTTAAACTATAGAGCAGGTACGATTATGATACGTGATAAATAAAGCAAATACAGTACGAAACAAAGGAATAAAAATTTATTTAAAAAAATATATTTAATGCTTTTTTGCACAAGGCTGGTTATTATTAATATTAAAGGCTAAACAATGGGATCGCTTTTCAGCACGAATTTATTCTCCAGCGCTAATTGATTAGAGTTAAAACTTTTAGGGAAACTCCTTTTTCTACCCGTGACGTCAAATGAATGTACGTTTAGTTAGGGGCGTTTTGGTATCGTCTAAACATCGCTTAAAAATGTGAATTGTTTTTTGCTATATCTTAGGAAATACTTTGGTTATGGATGTGATTATTTTACGGATGATTCCATTAATGTGAGATATTTCAAAGAAGCATAAAAAAGTTGTCCGGTCCCCTATTGTATAAATACAGATATAACACGAATAGTATTAATTAGTGTAAGAGCAAGTTTATCGTTTGACTGTCCACCAAGGGAATAGTAAAATAAACAACAGTTTCAAACTCGCATATTCCTTAATAAGGATAATAGCCAATTAGGACAGTGCGCCGGTAAGCGCTTTATCGCGCCACTATTGGCGACTGTCAAATGCGCAAACGCTAATGTATGTGCTAATGATTACTTAGATAATTCTAACTCATTGCACGGGTTATTAACAATGCTACAATTCTATAGTTTATGCCTGTTTAGTTTAACTAAGTACTAGTTAAAAGACGAGTTTGGTTACATGAATAAGGTTTGTTATGGTTCAAATCATATCATATGGCGTGTAGATGGGTACGTATTATAGTGTAGATACTTATCGGATATTTATTAATAAGGTTGTATACTAAAATGAAAACATAATAGCATTGTTAAAAGTAATGTTGATTTATCTGTTATTTTTTACAATTTCACATGACATTCAAAAGGTTACCTACTCCTAAATATTGTATGATAATTTTAAGTACCTAAGTAAATACGTCTTCAACTTTCTTCCGGTTTTGTCTTGTAATAATGTATAATCTTGAAGCCCTAATTTTAATTTATGGGCTATAGTTAGTCATACTATACTTTAGACCGAGATATACACACAATATATATTTTACTCATCATAATATTTTGTTGTTTGTTTAGTAGTAGAAATACTAATCTTCTTATTGACTCGGAATGGTTATTAAATTAATTTGGACCAGTATTGGCCACGTTAATCGCTCTGTCGTTGGCCTCGTTAAGTCCTAATAACTAAGTACTAAAATCTCGGTTAAATACAAATGAACTTACTGTTGTAATGTCTCCCAAAAGCGGCTCGTACCAAGTAGCATTGTCGACAGTAAAGTAGTTTGCCTCGAAGAACCACGCAACGCTCACAGTTGATTCTGGATGTAGAGGTACTGATACCGTCGCAAACACCTGGAACGTAAATGCATAGCATAGTATATAAAACAAGCTTTAGTTTTTGTCTTCGCCCGCGTATATTTAGTTTATTATCTACTTCTGAAGGGGGGAAATTACCAAAATTAAGTTTACAATACTGCGTCCAATATTAAAATTGGACTGGACGACCTCCATGGTGCAGTGGTAAAGACCTTGCCTCTGAATCAGGGGGTCCCGGGTTCGATCCCCGGTCAGGTCAAGATGGAAAATTATGTTTTTCAGATTGACCTGGGTCTTGGATGTTTATCTAAGTATATATGTATTTATTAATTTATTTATTAATTTTTGTACACAACAAATAAATAGGTAGGAAACTTAAAACATAGGAAAACTAAGTACAAAGGTACTACTTATGTATTTGTTATAAAATATAGTATCGTCGAGTTAGTATCTAGCTAGCTAGCTGGCTAGCTCAATCTGTGTGATTTGTCCGTATATATTTATGTATTTATTATTGGACACTTACACCCCATTGAGTGCCCGAAGTGAAAATGAGATATCTTCGTTTCCGTTCATGTTTTTTGGTGCACGTAGTTACAAGGAACGTCAGCAATCTGAAAGAAATGAAGTAACTTTCATATAGATAAATTTATACTATTAAATATAAACAGCCTGGGAAGATGAGGATTTGATTATTGCAAATGAAACTCTAATATAAATGGTGTACTGGGTGCAAAATCTGACACGATAATATACAAATTAGCATGTTTGAAAGGCACAACTGTCGCTATGGAAGTTATAAATAGAAATAAAACAATAAAACTATCACTAGAAAATACTTTAAAATACCTCTAGGAAGTTTTAGAGTTTTCGTACTAACGACTAAAAGTTAAATTATAGCAATAACCTCTAATAGCTACACACATGTATAAAGGACACATCTGGAACAGCAAATAAAATCTACGAAAACAAGAGATATGCAAATATTTTTGAGAATAAATGATTTAATTATTAGCACTGTGTGTGAACTTTTTGAAGAGTTTAGGTATAGTTAAGACAGAAAGAATAGGTATAAGATGGCTCGAAATGAAATAACAGAAAGAATTACACTAACAAGTAAAGCAGCAAACGCTTACCATAAATACAATCCAGAAATTTCAAGCAAAGCACAATCACAGATAACAACACAGATGGAACAAAATTAATACATACACTATAATACATATCTTAGTCCACATGCCTGAAACACGACACCAAAGAAAGGAATATCGTCAAGAATGCCATCGCATAGATTTTTGGGTAAACAACCCACGTGGCTGGTATTTGCTTAAGAAATTTGTGTGCACGGCGGAATTCTAAAATGGCGGGCGACATCAAACGATTTATAGTTCAGTGAAAATTTCACAACATTCTACAAATTAGTTATTCATAGTCTAGGATAGTCATCATCTTTATTACCTACTCATAGTCTAGAATAGTCATTTGTTGATCTTTATTTAAAGATTTTCGTTGAAGTTTTCCTTGATTTTCCTGGAAAGCAAATCAAATCAGCAAATCTCTGTGGAGTTTTTGCTTGTCACTTATTTTTGTATAGATTTTAGATTTATACTTTTAAAATGATTCAACTTTTAAATTATGAGTAGGTAGTTACTACAGCATATCATCTTTACTAGCTACATCCCTTCGCTTCCGTGGTTATTTAGTGATAAAGAAAGGTTTCATAATACGCGTGTGTATCTATCTCAGCCGAAAGACGTCCACTGCTGGACAAAGGCCTCCCCAAGGATTTCCATAACGACCGGTCCTGCGCTGTGTATAAATCATCCAAAATGCTACCCATTCTAACAAAATGTCAGGTTTATAAGTGGGACAGGAATACATAATTGAGAAATCGTCCACCGCACATTACTATAATAATATTTCTAGAATTCAGTTCATTCAGTGTTGGCAGCAAAAGCTTATGAATTAGGCTGTTTCGCAAATTCCGTCAATTAGTTTCTATCAACTGATGTCACAGCTTAACTGAGTTGCGTATGAATTGTGGCATACTAGGGTAAAGATCTTTTTAATCGTAGATACACTAACTACAATACCTACTGTTCCGTTTTCAACGCAAATCTTGTTTACCTTTCAATTTGAATTTCGCGCGCCTTACCGATGCACTCATCAATCATCACAATTCGCTGTGCTGCAGTTCTATTTAGCCAATGGGGCGCCCGGACTTCCGCTGGCGCATGCGCAGATCCTACCGGTGTCTGAGAGATCAACGCCATAGGCTGGTAGCAGAAGGCTGGTGGCAGAACCAGTAAAAACCTCTCCGTGTCTGTACGTGAAAGCGAAGGCGCGCGCATCAAACATTACATTTTACTCAATTATTCTTAATAAAACTTCAAGTGCTCAACAGTGTTTTTGGAACTTTATAATCGTGTGTGGCTGGCCGGCTAGGTGTCTAAAGGAAGAACTATTCGTGAGGAATCGTGCTCGAAGCCTGCCTACATGGTAAGTGGTTTGTGCATTGTTCCTATTGTCTAAATCGTCTGTAGCAACGCTTATTAACGGCGAATGCTTTCAATAAGTATTCGATCCAATGTGGTGATTGATAGTGTACTCTAATTTCTTCTTATCGAATCAATTTAGCCACATTTTTTGGTGCCGAAACCCGGGAACTTTGGATACCTACCTTCAGTCTGCCGCCAAATACCAATTCGATTTAGTAATTGCTACTTCATTTACCGTATTCCACGCTTATTATACTTACTAGTACAGCTAAAACGAATAAACATAACATTTTGTTTCAATTACTAATCGGAAAACAAGTCTTTGTTCCATTTTGTTTTGTTGAGTACCTTACCTACCGATTATCGATTTAAGATGGCTTCCATCAGTTTCTAGAATATTTGTTGAAAATAAATTCTTTTGTCGTTTTATACTTATTAGCATAAAATTATCTACCGTTTTACCGTTCGCAATAAACAATATTGCAAATCCACCTTCTCATAATTTTATGTTGATAGTTCGTTATAACTCGACTACTTTTTTCCAACCGTTCAACGTTTCCTCTTGATATTTATTTATCGAAAATTTATTTCGTTTCAAATTACGAAATATTTTTTATCGTGACGTTGTATCGTTTATCGTATCATATTTTCAACGAATTTTGGTGCGTTCACATTTTCATTATTACCGTTTTAGGTTAAAAATCATAGTTTTTTGTTTTTACAAAAAAACTGATTTTTATTTTTTTTATTTACCGTACATTAACGAATATCGCAAACCGTTTTTAGTGTTCCTAACGCTCATTTAATTCATCCTTATCAATTTAATTTATTTCAATTTAAAACTCAGGTGACCGAGGTGACAATATTACCTGTTGTCGTGTAATACCGCCCCAGTGATTCTCGTCGATTCTTGTGAACGCGGTCTCGCTGAAGACGTTCGCAACTAAACTTTTTTATCGAATCCGAATATTTGTTGCAATCAGTTTTTATTGTTTTGATATTAATTATGTCTTTATTATCAAGGCGTAAATCTAAACCTACTATTAAAAAGGGTATCGAAAATACGTACACTATTAATAATTTGCCCAGTTTGCGACGTAAACGAACTATAGCATATAATCGCTTAACGAAGGCTTTGGAAGTAGGTACCTTAGCCAATACCGATGAATCACAAGTAGGGTTATTTCTTTCATATTGTCATGAAATAAAAACGATTGCTGATAGTTTTCATGACTCCCATTTTATTATTTTGGACCTTCTTAAGGATGATGCCGATGAGGAGGACGATGAACTTCAGGATCGATTTGACGAATTGTATTTTCAAGTGTTGGCAATTCAACGAAAATTTGAACAACGTTCATCTCAACAAGCTGACACTTCGAAACATAATTCATTGACCGGTTCGCACAGTGGAAATATGCGGTTACCAAAAGTTTCGTTGCCAACTTTTTCCGGTGCTATCAAGGAATGGCCTGAGTTCATTGCAACTTATAACGCGTTGATACATGATTCTACCTCCTTATGTAATATTGAGAAATTTCACTATCTCGTGTCAGTTTTAAGTGGTGATGCTTTATCGTTCATTAGAACTTTTCCTGTTGCAAGTGAACATTATTTAAGTGCGTACGAGGCTCTCAAGTCCCGTTATGAAGATAAACGCGAATTAGCGTTTACGTGCTGGCGTGATATCTTGGACGTTAGTTTAAAGACTTCGAACGCTCAAGATTTTCGACGCGCCTTAGACACGATCGATGAGAACTTAACAATTTTAAAAACTTTAAAATTACCTACCGATAAATGGGATTTTGTTCTTTGTTATAATGTTCTGGCCAAACTCGATACCAAATTAAGACGCGAGTTTGAGGAAAAACATACCGATATTGAGCTTCCACAGTATAACCATTTAAGGGCATTCTTACACTCTAAAGGTGAAGCATTAATTCGCGACACGCACTTTTCGAATGTTACCAATAAAACCGCTAACGTTTCAAAGGACACAGCGGGAACTTCACAGAAGTTCAAGCGACATAACGTCACGCATTCGCTTGTCGCTCCCACCGTCACTACTCATAAAAATGTTGGTGATAAACAACAAGCGAAACCTGCTCACAATTCGAGCACTCCGATTCGTAAATGTGCCTACTGTCGCAATGAACATCACATCTCGGCCTGTAATGATTTTTTGGCAAAATCAATAGATGAGCGCATGGCTGTGGCCACTGAAAAGAAATGGTGCTACAATTGTCTTAACGCATCCCATTCAGTGCGAGAGTGCACATCAATGTTTTCATGTCGACAATGTAGACGTAAACACCACACTTTGCTACATAAGGAGTCGGCGGCAAGCTCGGCGACCTTAGTGGCTAAGGATTCGTTAACTCAGTCTGATCCAACCGTAACCACAACCGTGTTACTGGCAACAGCTCTCGTCCAGATTCGTGATGCTTCTGGTGAATTTCATACATTTCGCGCGTTATTTGACACCGGCAGTCAAAACAATTTTCTCACGGCTCACGCCGCTCAACGATTAAATCTAAAACCTATAACTGGTAATATCAACGTTTATGGGCTAGGGGGCAGCCCTGCCTCAGTCAGTGGCTTTGTTACATGCGACATTGGCACCAACTGTAACGTAAAGTTTCGTCTGGGAATGCTCGTCATACCAAGCATTTGCGGAGATCAACCGATAGCAAGGCTAAATACGAAAGGATGGGAGGAGGTCAAAACACTACCGCTAGCTGATCCTGGTTTTGACATCCCTGGTCCAATCGACGTCTTGTTAGGTGCCGACGTCTTTGCTGAGTCACTTCTCGAACAACGTCTGAAGGGTAACGCCTCTCAACCGCGAGCTTTCAACTCAGTCTTCGGCTGGCTTCTTCTTGGGAAGTCCAGACTCGCATCGTCCAGTCTACTAGGAGTAGCCCCTTCTACCGTAGACGATAGTTTAAACAAAATTGTTCAACGTTTCTGGGAAATCGATAACGTTCCACAATCTTCCCGATTGACCCCAGAAGAGCAACGCTGTGAAAATAGTTTTCTCAGTAATCACTACCGTGACGAGACAGGTAGATATGTAGTTTGTCTCCCCTTCAAGGACGACGAGGAGCCAGTCTTTGAAGGTTCTCGAGAGATAGCCTTACGACGCTTTCATGCCATTGAAAGGCGTCTGTATCGCGATCACAATTTAAACCAACAATACGTGGAGTTCATGACTGACTATATCGACAGTGGTCACATGACTCTGGTACCTGCCAAGCAAATGGGTCAAGGCAAGTATTATATACCGCACCATTGTGTGCTACGTCCCGACAGCGCTACAACGAAGCTTCGCGTTGTATTCGACGCCTCGGCTAAAGATGCAACTTCCAAATCGCTAAACGACTCGCTGCTGACGGGACCGAAGCTACAATCAAATATCGTAGAGATCCTTCTTCATTTCCGTGAGCACGCAATTGTCTTCATGGCAGACGTGCGCCAAATGTACCGTCAAATCAACCTAGCTCCTCAACATCGTGATTATCAACGTATTCTCTGGCGAGCTCACCCAGATGAGCCTCTTCAAGAGTACGTATTAAATACCGTAACGTACGGAGTGTCTTCCGCTCCATTCCTGGCGTGCCGCTCTATTCAGCAACTGGCCAACGATGAGGGTCACAAGTACCCAAAGGCCAAAACCGTTTTAACTTCCGACATATACGTTGATGACGTCATATCCGGAAGCTCATCGCTGAAGGACGCCAGAGAAATCAAAACTCAACTCATCGCTCTTTTCGGTCTTGGCTCGTTTGAGCTCCGAAAATGGGTGAGTAACCGACCCGAGCTACTTAGCGATCTTCCCGCGGAGGCGTGTCTTTCAGAAGCAATCACTTTTACCGAAACTGAAGACACAACTATCAAGGTTCTGGGCCTTAAGTGGGAGCCTGCTTCGGATTCGTTCGTCTTTACCGTTAATCCATCTAATCAACCGTGCACCAAGCGAACGATTTTGAGTGAGGTTGCCAGAATTTTCGATCCTCTGAGTTTTCTATCTCCTTTGACAATTCATGCCAAATGCCTTATTCAAAAGCTTTGGATTCTAGGTCTTTCATGGGATGATAAGCCCCCACCGGAAATTGTCTCTCAATGGGAAAAGTTCTCCGAACAGCTTCCTCAAGTTAGGAATCTTAAAACTCCACGTAAATACGCTACCGATAGCGCTCAATCATATCAACTGCATGGATTTTGTGACAGCTCCGAAGCAGCATATGGCGCCGTTATATACCTGCGTGTTATCGAGTCTGACGGCTCCGTTCGCGTCTTTCTCGTATGTGCAAAGGCTCGTGTAGCTCCTTTAAAACGTCAATCGTTACCTCGCTTAGAGCTGTGTGGTGCAGTTTTGCTTACAGACCTTATCAAATTTGTCAAGGACACGCTGCGGATTCCTGTCCATGACACTTATCTGTGGTGTGATTCCACCGTTACCTTATCCTGGTTGCGAGCTCCTTCTTCTCGCTGGGTGACATTCGTTGCAAACCGCGTAAGTCACATTCAAGATATCGTACCGACCGAGTGCTGGAGGCACGTACCATCTGTCACAAATCCTGCAGATGTTTGTTCGCGTGGGCAATTGCCTCACGATTTGCTAAACAATGCCCTATGGTGGGCGGGCCCAGAATGGTTGTCTCAACCACAGTCTGAGTGGCCAATCGATACATCGAAAAATCGTTCAAACGATGACAATGCGGTGCTCTCTGAGCAGCGTCGCACCACGGTTCTCGTTTCGGATCAAATCGAAAGCGTTAATCACACGTCTATAATTGATCGGCTATTCGAAAAATATTCTTCTTTAGATAAAATCTGTCGCATTATCGCTTACGTTCGCAGGTTTTGTAATAACATGCGTAACACTGTTCCGCGATCAGATAATCTTTTCGTAACGGACGCTGAGCGTCATCGTGCGTTACTAATTATCGTCAAACATTTCCAACATCGTTGTTTTTTGGATGTCATATCCAAATTACAATCAAAGATACAGTTACCTCGCAGTTTTCGTAAACTAAACCCGTTTTTGGACGAGCAGGGTATACTCAGAGTAGGCGGGCGCCTATCGCGCTCCGATCTTGACTTCGAACATAAGTATCCCGCATTATTGCCCAAAAAGAGTGTTCTTACATCAGCTGTAATCGAATCTATTCATCGAAACAATTTTCATCCCGGTCTGAACACAACCAACTATCTGATTTTACAACAGTTTTGGATACTTGCGGCAAAGCATGCTGTACGTCATCATCTTTCAAGATGCATAAGATGCTACCGTCTTAAACCGAAACCTTTGCAACCCTTTATGAGCGACCTTCCGGCCTTTCGTGTCAATCAGGCAAAACCCTTCTCTGTCGTAGGTGTCGATCTAGGAGGGCCTTTTCGAATTAAGCTCGGGCTTCATCGTGGTGCTAAAATCGATAAAGCGTACTTGTGTTTATTCGTATGCTTGAGCACAAAAGCAGTGCACCTTGAGGTGGTTTCTACTTTATCGACTGACGGCTTCATCGCGGCATTGCGTCGCTTCGTTTCTCGTCGCGGCCGCTGCAATGTTATTCACTCTGACTGCGGTACGAATTTCGTTGGTGCAAGTTCACAACTAGCGTCATGTATCGAACAAGCCTCTCATGCGGAAAAAATAGATTTTAAACGTAACGTACCTTCTGCTCCCCACTTTGGAGGGGTGTGGGAAATCCAAATCAAAGCCGCAAAGAGTCATTTGTACCGTATTGTTGGCGATCAGGTCTTAACGTTTGAAGAGCTTACCACACTCTTCGCTCAGATCGAATCAATTTTAAATTCGCGGCCTTTGTGTCCATTGAGCTCGGATCCCAACGATTTGAACGTTCTTACGCCCGGTCATTTTTTAACGCTGGAACCTCTTACAGCAGTTCCTGACTCCGACTACAAGGACGTAAAAATCAATCGACTAACTCGATGGCAACTTATCCAATCTTTTCAACAACAATTTTGGAAACGCTGGAAAAATGAATATTTACATGGGTTAACTCAGCGAGCAAAATGGACCACGGACTCAACACCGTTAATTGTAAACTCAATCGTACTTATAAAAGAGGACAATCGGCCTCCTCTTCAATGGGCATTAGGACGAGTTGTTTCCTTGCATCCTGGCCCTGATGGGGTAGTTCGAGTCGCAACCGTTAGAACAGCCAGGGATCACTCGCTTAAGAGACCTTTGGTCAAGCTATGTCCTCTACCCTCCGTATAATCGTTTCAACTTATCATTTGTTAGCTTTTAAGTTTAGAATAATAACTTAAACATATTTATCGTTAATTACCGTTTCTTATTCTTACTCTGGGAAAATCCTATTGGTATTTTGGTGGGCGGAATGTTCCGTTTTCAACGCAAATCTTGTTTACCTTTCAATTTGAATTTCGCGCGCCTTACCGATGCACTCATCAATCATCACAATTCGCTGTGCTGCAGTTCTATTTAGCCAATGGGGCGCCCGGACTTCCGCTGGCGCATGCGCAGATCCTACCGGTGTCTGAGAGATCAACGCCATAGGCTGGTAGCAGAAGGCTGGTGGCAGAACCAGTAAAAACCTCTCCGTGTCTGTACGTGAAAGCGAAGGCGCGCGCGCATCAAACATTACATTTTACTCAATTATTCTTAATAAAACTTCAAGTGCTCAACAGTGTTTTTGGAACTTTATAATCGTGTGTGGCTGGCCGGCTAGGTGTCTAAAGGAAGAACTATTCGTGAGGAATCGTGCTCGAAGCCTGCCTACATGGTAAGTGGTTTGTGCATTGTTCCTATTGTCTAAATCGTCTGTAGCAACGCTTATTAACGGCGAATGCTTTCAATAAGTATTCGATCCAATGTGGTGATTGATAGTGTACTCTAATTTCTTCTTATCGAATCAATTTAGCCACACCTACTTTTTGTGCACACGTTTTGAAATGTGTTTCTTCCATTTTATATATCAACAATCATTGCTATTAGAATGCCTACCGGTACTGTTAGCAAACCTCAACAATGAAATACGAAATTTTAAATAATATGCAATGGATGATAAAATCAATCAACCTAGGTCCAAAAATCAATCAATCTAAAGAAGAATTCATTTTTGTGAAGTTTTTACCAAGGGAGTTGGGGTGGACCGTTACTTGATTAAGAGATGGTTACATGGTCAATCGACATATACAAGCGGTGATAAGAGTTTATTAAACTCCTAACGGGCTCTATAGTAGTTTATTTTATACCGTTTTCCTTTTGCGCCTTTTGTGCTTCACTTATTTCAATTTAAATTATTATTGACGCTCAATCATTATATTGTATCCTAATACCTCATCCAGTTTTTTAATATGTAAACCTGGTGTAAACGATGCTTCCTCTACAATTACCCAAAGCAGTAATTGTAGCAGAGGTTTCCAAACCTGTAAGTTTAATTAATAGACACGACTCGCGAGCAAGTTGAGCACCCCAGTTCGGGTCGCAATCGTCTATTCCCCTTACCTCCCAGACTCTGACCCCCAGTGGAAGACATCAGGTAAAATGTACCAATATCCACTTGCGGGGGACAACGCTTTAAATTTTATCCGACTTCTAACAGTAGAGTTCTATACTAACAGAATTTTCTTTTGTCTAGTGAGGACCTAAAATTAGTTAAATTGTCGCTGCGTCTAATCTATTCGAAAACTAATATGGCTTTTTCGATATAATGGTCAAGTCATAATTAGTCGTAGTGTAAACCTCTACAGATTCACAAAAAATGTAACGTTGTTCCACACTGGTGGACATGGGGTCAGCACCTGGGGAGACAACTGGAACATACATCTCCTCCGCAATTAGCAAGTCGGGATATCGTGACATATTACTCATATTCACTTCTGGCGAACTAGTTAACGAGTTCAGACGAAATGTGCAATTGTAACATGGAAAGTCGACCATGTAGTTTGTGGGAATTTCAGGAATCGGACCTTGACACATTCTACGACTATAGACCTTGACATTTTACAACCTTGTCATTCTACGAATTTGACATTTCAAGACTGTTACTTTAACGTAAACTATGATGAAGACTTTGACATTCTAGGACTTTGACATTAAAAGCTGATACGCGGTAATAAAGTCAAGACCGGAATTTCAGTTTTGTAGTGCTTTCATGCTGGTCTGGGAGCGAAGAAAAAACATAGAATGTGCCAGCTACTTCTCTTCCCGCGCAGATTGTAAAAGTCAATCGAGGAAGGGCTTTAAACTGGGGATTCATCCACTCATAGGCGACGGGCTAGCAATCTGTCACTATACCTGAATCTCCCTTCCATCAGAGAGGTCACTACTTAGCTAAACGTGGCCTTCGAGTCTCACGACTCTTGGCTCTGTCTACCCCGTGAGAGATAAAGACGTGATTCTATGTATGTAATAGTAATAGAGTTAGCTAGTAAAAGGCGATGCTTTTTCCATTTCATTATTAACCTAAAATATTATCTTGATATTGAGAAAAACAAAATATTGCATAAAGTTTAAATTGAAGGTGATGAACGATTAAATAAAAATTACGACGCAAAATAACTTCCTCCTTATTTCCGTTTCTTAAATTCTATAATTAAAACTAATTAAAACAGTCTGTCTTTAAACGATGATCCACACCATAAATATCTAATTCTTCCCCGCTGCGAACAAGAAAAATAAAATGGGAACTTAATTATTACAACGGAAGCTTATGAAAGTCAATTCGGTTCTTATTTAGATTCAAAGTTGGTGGCGGATCTAAATGTTTGAAATTGTGTTTTGGGGTGCAATTAAGGTTCAAATTGATGTTGTATAGGTGTTTCGGTATGAGCTTGTGGATTTAATAAGGATTTAGAATTTTAAACGCATTTACTTCGATTACTTTTTGGTAAGTATTTGGTGACTTAGAAAAGTGATTGTTATTTAGCGATAGGTTGATGAACAGATAGGTATACCTATTTGGTTTGGTAACTCATACTATTTTTTCGTCAATCTACACCTACACCTATTTTTTTGTTTTAACTTAGAAACTGGCGCAGATTTCATAATAATTCTGGTTGTAATTTGACATAATATCGATAAGTAAATTTCACGCAGACGTTATTTTATGTAACAGGGTACATACATCATCGAGATTCGGTATAACCACAAAAATAAGAATTAAGTAAAGAAAAGAAGGTATGACTATTGGAGTGGCAACCGTGTAAAATAGGTTGACTCCCTTTTGTTCGGTATGTAGGACCTAAAGATATACCTAAGACTCGGATGAGACTTCGGTTAAACGGCCTATATGTGTATATATGAAAGGGAAGATTTCAACAATTCGGCAACTCGACAGGGCTCGATAATCGCTTACCTCGCTCGCGTGTTGAAGGCTTCTCTTGGTGATCACCAGTTTTCTTCGGAGTACAGCGGTGACAAGAATATTCTGGAAGGATCTGCGGGAATCTTCGTAACGGCGCGCGCGCGGCACTGCAGGCGCGGACACACACGCTATCTCAATGACATACGAAACGAGACTGAGTTGCAATCATTGGCGATCCTTACGCGAGACGCGAGTAGACTTCCATCTCGCTCTCTCATTTGCCCGCTAAAGGGGACAGCGATATCAAGGTGCCTTATTACCGAATTGAAGAGAAAAAAGAAATTATATAAAAATTGGAGGCTGAAGGCCTCAACAACTATTATAAAAACGTCGAACCATAATACAAAAATAAATTTGCTTTCCAGGAAAATCAAGGAAAATTTCAATGTAATCATTTGTCCTCTTATATAAGTAAAATATTTTATTTCGGTTTTCCCTAACGAAATCAATTACTTATTCAAAAATACACATGGTTACATTACATCAGCAAATTGAACGTTATGGAGTTTCATTCATGAAATCATTTTTCAAAACGAAATAATCTTTGATACAATTTCGATCAAACTCAATAATACATCCAAATAACTTGTTTATTTGCCAAAGCCATATGTTTTGAAAGAACCGGCAAATGGAATAGTTCTTGAACGATAACCACTCAAAACTCTATACAAACGTACCGAAGCCAATAAATGCCACATCCATTCCATTTCTATACTGCAGTCGCCACGTCAAAGGGAAATCTCTGTATTTTATACGAGTCCAATTGGTGTGTTTCCGTTTGACCCCTAGATGCTTGCTCAATTGAAATGTATTGTATATTCAGAAGAATTTAAGCAATTTTTCTCGTCTATTCACTGAATTTCCGAATAATAATTGTTGAAGGTGGATTCATAAAAAGAGGAAGGGATTGCATGAGGATATGATAAGCTTGGGAGTGGATGTAAAATGACAGGAAATGGAGGTTTAGGCTTAAATATAACGCGTCGGCACAAGAAAATGGGATAAGGCAAGAAAAACACCTACCAATAAGTATTGGTAGGTTATCATTTCATCATCATTTTGGTAGGAAAGCCCAAGAAAATTAAGGAATAGTTTTGGTCCGCATCATGTCTTAACTTCTGTCAATGGACAAGTCGCTACATTTAGTTTACTTTTTCAATGCTAATCAAACATCAACTTTCTTGATTTGAATTCTTCTTTTTTTTGGCAATGCGATAATAAATAGGTTGCAACGAATATTATACAGTTGACAGCACATCAACCTACCCAAAAGTATTACAAATTAGCCAATTAACCGGTGAGTCCATGCATCAAGATGGACGTGTAGATGCTTTAGTTTTATGTTAATATGCACAAATCAAGAATGTTTTACATCAAATACCAAAGTGGAGCTACAGAGAGAGTACAAAGGGATAGCTAGTATTTTATTTACTAGAAAACATCGGATAAAAGAGGAACGCACCGTTCAATTTATTGAAATGAAGGGTTCAAATGGAATTCTGCGGTTCGTTTAGACATGTTGCTGTATGTTTCACAGTTTAATTCAGCCATTTATGCTTCTTTGACAGTCATACTGCGGCTGTACTAGCCTGACTTGTTTTGATACATATTTAAACACTGAAGTTTCAAATACTAATTCGTTTGCAAGGATTTTAAACTTCATATTATTTTTGGACTTTAAATTCATAAAGTGCATCCCAACTATATCAATGTTTTATTAGATACTGCATTACCAGTGGGTTTTGACCCCATTCGTCTGCTAAAAAGATATTTCAAAATGCTAACGTACGGAATGTGAACCTCCAAGCAAAAATTATTTATGATACCAAATTTTCTGTTATTTTATTCTTACGGTTATAGTTTGCGGTTATATAATTCTCAACAGATATTTTAATTAACAAAAAAAAAAAAATATCTTTTTTGCCCTACTGCCTGACGCACAGGAAATTATCAGCGTATGTATGTTGGTTCCTTTCAAGGCGCTCTAGAGATCAATTGCTTGCCGATTTTGATGAATATTACGTTTTTAACCTAAGTAGCGTCTACTTCATCTAAGTGCACAGTCACGAGCATTGATATGTGTACAATTTAAGACCTTATTACATTAACTGAAGGATCGAAGTGTTCACATAATATTTTGATATACTTCCGAACTGTATATTTTATTTTTTAACCTTTATTGTACAAATTCCAGAAAAAAACGTACAATATTGGTTCTAAATTAAAGTTATAATCGAGCAGAAAAATAACCTAAAAATCACCATGAAAATCTTTCAGACGTACGAAGTCTTAAATTAAATACATGCGAGTTTCCGTGTTCCGTTCCACAAAGTTGCGACGTGAAGAAACACGGTTACGGGGCTACATCTGAAATCGCGGAGAAACATAACGGTTCATTAAACAAACGCCTTAGGCTCTGTACAAATACATTCCAACTTCCACAGCACAGGCAAGTACACGTGACACAAAAAAAATGTTATTCAGAATAATTTTCTTGCATTTACTCGCTACGATTGCCGCTCACAGGCAGAGACGGTACCTCGTGTACCCAGACGGTGGACCAGCCAGAACTCAGGTACGTTTTTACACAAAGCCATGTAAATTTACTCTAGCTGATTTAACTTAAGTAAATGGTGTTTCCTTTGCACTCCGGATCGCGCCTAACGAAGCCCTGTTTTTTGTTGGAATCCAAACGCAATTAGGCACTTTGTGCGCCTTCCGAGTTAAAGATTTTGTTGTAGCTTTTTGTACTTGGATATTGAATAAATTATTTAGTTTATAGAGATTTACATCTTGTAATTTATCATTTCATTCGTTTACTTTTTACACGTGTTGGATAACCGGTAACATTGTAAATAAAAGTATTAGGCGTGTTTTAAATGCTTTGCTTAGAAGTACAATATTCCCTTACTTCTCTGTATAGGAGAAACAAAACTAATAATCTAAATGATTGTTCAAGCAGAGATTAGTTATAAATTCGTGATAATTATTTGGAAGTTCTAAATACTTATATTTAATTAAATAATAACGCATACTTACATTAACAATGTTTATTTTCCATCACATCGCCATAAAAAACAAAAGACTAACGGACTGATCGCTAACCTTCTAAAATTGGCGGGCAGATTAACCAGCCAGTGTCAATGTGACAGCGCACAGATAATAAACCTTATGCGATCAGTCCGTAAATTGATGAATACAAATAATAATTCTAATCTACATATTTATATTTAAAAAGGTTTCTAACAGTCGGCCTTCCTGAATATAAGGCACGTCCTCGGGCCAAAATATTAAGGGAATAGCTTGAAATGATACTTTTTTTTGGCTAAATTCATGGAGTCTAGTTTCTAAACAGGAACAAAAGCTATTTAAGAATGTTTATAAACTATAAAGACTATTTACTACCATTAACTCAATATTTTGGTTTAACTAAATTATTGTTTTGAAAATGCCACTACTATTATTTTACATTTCTGTTGGCAATTAATTTTTACAATTTAACATTTGCCTTGGTGATAATCTATATTTACATTTTTATGATAATCAGCTCCAATACTTTTACATTAATTCAAAACAGTTTTATATTTATATCGGTAATACGCTCCAAATTTTACATTTATACACAATAAGTTGTTACAATAATATACATTCAATCTGGTAAAAATTATTTACCATTTATATTGGAAATTACCTAGCTCTAAAAGTTTTACATTCATTCTGGTGTAAACTATTTAATAATATGTATTAAAATTAACTTCAAAAGTTGTACAGTCATCTTTATCAGAAATTTAACTTTATAATAAGTAAAAATACTTTATTGCATCAAAATATGTAGGATTATAATTGTAACATTGTGAATTAATATATGGATAATGCGCACAATAATAGGCGGCCTTATCACAAGTGCAATTTTTATATTGGTATTAAACTTTATCTCAAATACCAATGGCCTAATGCTTCGGTTTGTCTTAGTTAACATTGGCAATTTTTATTGAATACCATTATACACTGTAAAAGGATTACATTTATTTTGCAATAATATCAGCATCAAATATTATACTTTAATTTTATTTGATGCTAATATAATTTTATACTTTATACATTCATTTTGGTATTAATCATTAAATATTGACATTTATACCAAAAAGTAGTTTCATTTTCGTAATATCAATTTGAATACACATTTTGAATAAAGATTATTATTAAGTACTTTGAATATCAATGATCCTAAGCTTTAATTTATCTTGTTTACCGTTGACAACAAGCCTTATATCTTGATTACTCTTATTGTTAAAAATTTACATTTACATATCTTTTATAATAATATTGCCACTCAGCTTCAAAGCTATACATTATTATTATTATTTTTTTATCTCATTATTATAATTATATTGGTAATAAACTTCAAAAGTTGTGAACTGATTTCAGTAACAAGCATCTTATCTTAAATACTAATGGTCCCAAGTTTCAGTTTATCTTGGATACCATTGGTAACAAACCTCATATCTTGAATAGTCTTATACATAGTTTTACATTAATTTTGCAATAATATTGTAATCAGCTTTGAAAATTATGCATTCGTTTTACTAAATAACATCATTTTGGTAATAAGTAATTTTGCAATAATGTAATCAGCTTTGAAAGTTATGCATTCATTTCAGTAAATAACATCATATTGGTAATAAGTTCCAAGTTATACATTAATGTTGGCAACAAGTCTCGTATCTTAAATACTTATGGTCCCAGCTTCGTATTGGTTACCATTAGCAACAAGCCTCACATCTTGAATACTCTTATATACATTAATTTTGCAACATATCAAATTCTTTTTATATTCATAATTTTACATTAATATTGGCAACAAGCATCGTATCTTGAATACCAATGGTCCCAGCTTCGTATTGGTTACCATTGGCAACAAGCCTAATATCTTGAATACCCTTGTACATTAATTTTGGTGACAAGCCTCGTATCTTGAATACCAATGGCCTCCAAGCTTGATATTGGAAACCGTTGGCAACAAGCCTAATATCTTGAACACCTTTAAACACTCTATTTGGCAACAAGCATCGTATCTTGAATACCAATGGTCCCAGCTTCGTATTGGTTACCATTGGCAACAAGCCTAATATCTTGAATACCATTATACATTGTTACTGGCAACAAGCCTAATATCTTAAATACCAATGGCCCCAAGCTTGATATTGGAAACCATTGGCAAAAAGCCTCATATCTTGAATACCAGTAATATTATTTTATATCTTAATGTCTGAAAGAAAATGATTAGTTATAATTATTATTACTATTGTACATTGTAAATCTGGTTATATTTTACGACCAAGAAATGTCTCATATTCATTTATTCACCCATGTCGACAAATTATTCTAATCGGATTTATTCACCAATGAATAAAACTTTAATGTCAAACACGATATCCACGTTTTGTATAAGTCTAGATTAATAATTTTTGTTTCATAAGGTAATATTAACAATATTGGGTTATAGTCGCACATTCAGTTGTCGACACATGGAAGACTGGAAGACAGTCACATACAAGCCATCAATGTTTAATTTAACTTTATTTAGTTATAGTGATCGTTGATTGTATTCATTTTTTTCTTTTATTATTATTTGAGTGAAATAAACACATTTGAAAACTTTCTTGGCAGTATTTATGATTGTGACATCAGCAAATAATTAGTACTTAAAAAGGGAACATACAAATTTAAACATGCATCTTTTTACTGTAGTGTCCATAGTAGTTTATCTTTTAATTTATAATCATATAGCTCATTATAGTGTAATCGCAAAATTCTATAAATATCTTATTAAAACAATATATGAAAAGAACGTGGGTACATACTTATATGTATCTGTTATGTATGTTCAAAAATACACTACGTTTACAAAATAACACGTAAAAAGGTATGTTAATATTATAGGTACATCTTTGGTTATATGTATATGAATGTGACCATAAGTTCACAAATTAAAAAGGTAATCTTACCTACTTTAGATAACAAAAATGAGGATATATGATTTTTTTTTTTTGTATTCTTTATCTTATTAATAGATACCCAATAGACCAAAGCCAGTAATATACAGTGCGACAATTAAAATAGGCTGGCTTCATTGTACATGTAATTGGTATCTATATCATAAACAAAAATAAGACATTAATAACTACAACATATAGCTTGTACAAAAGTAAATTAAGCTTTTCTCATATGAATCCGACGATAGTCAGCAGTTTACGCAACTATTATTTTAACAACATTACTATTTACCACTATCATTCGTTGTGTGAACTTATATCATAATTTTCATTTTACCAATTTCTATTTACTAGTAAATTTCATGGAATCTTTCTCAGTTTGTATCAACAACTAATCAATATCATAAGAGTTTATGATTTTATCAAAAGGTCATAAACCAGGATTCCATAGCATAGCTTGACTTTGACTAAGTTCTTAATTTATAATTAATTTAATATTGCTTACATGATGTTTACATTGGTTGATATTTTAATGTTTTCATAGGTAAATACATGAACACAGGAAGGGTGTTGCAAGTTTATAGAAAACAAAGTAAGAAAACCAGTAATCTTAAATAACATTATCACTAATATAGAATAGGATCAAATTATATAATGGTAGATCAATATTGTCAAATTAAATTCAAACTAAATAATTGTCAAAATATTGTGACAATGTTTTGACAATTTGTCTAGTGATAGCTTTCGTACACTGTTTGAATTAGTAATCAAAAATGAAAAGTCAAAGCATCTTATAATTGATCCTATCTGTTGGGTGATCTGTACTTGTAATACAGTTGATTATTTAAGTCCTTACATTACTACCTAATTTCACTATATGAAATTGTATTGTAACGACATATTAATTCTAAGCCCATAAGTCTTTTCTGTTTTATTATTAATAACCTTAATTTACCTATGAATATTGATGCATCTCAACACAATCACTGCATTTCCTTAAAACGAATCATTATATCTGAAATGCTAATTATCGACGTTAAGTAGGCACATTAAACTTAAGAACATATCGAAACAATTACCGTCACTATGTTAATTCAAACATGGATTACATTTATGGAAGGGTTTCTCATTATCTACCTGTATTTCAAGTCGTAACTTTTACATTAGATGACCATTGGTTGAGTTGCATTATACATGATAAAATATAAAATATATCCAAAAACTTTTGTTGTGTAACGTTGAAATAACATCCTTACATGCAAATTGCAGTTGCTGTAAAAGTAGTAGTTTTACTATAAAATACCAAATACAATCTTTTATTATGTCTATACATACATTCATAATATTAAATTAATTATTATCAAATTACATTAACTTCGGTTTACTAAGTGAAGTGTCACAGTATTTCGTGTAGGAGCTTCAGTTACAGTCATTTATATAGGAGCTTTTAAAACATTAAAATTAACAACAATTAATATTGCTTGTCAAGTTTAATTTAGGTACCTAAGATAAGTCTAATAGGTAGTTGCATAAGGTTAATTTTACAATACAAGATCAAATCGCTTTTATCATGGCATTGAAATACCTATATATCATCAGAAAAGAAAAAGGTAACTATTATGGCACTCAGTTTAAGTCTCAGTTCTACATTATGAAGATTTGAAAAAGAACACTATTTGTGTTGAATTTTGAGTATTTGTATAGTTTTCGAAAGGTTTACCCTAAAGTAAATCAAGGTAAAAATACTAGTCTGTACAAATTGTAAAAAGGTAACTGAACTGGTAATCAACATTCAACACATTATATCGGAAAATTTCATTGCATGACTCATTTTTAAAAAAGAAATCTTTTTAGAATGATTGTTTTAATTTTTTTTTTGTCAAGATCACTTAGGGTTGCCAGCCATACTATAATTGTGCCATAGTAAGTATTGCAGCATATGCGTCTGCTTACTATATACATTTTAACGAATTATATCTTCAAAAATATTATAATCATGAATAATAATAACTAAATAATATTTTACTATAAATGTTGGCAACCCTACCCATTAGGGTATATATTAATATTACTAGATCATCTTCTGATATGGTTGTATGCGTTCCAGTTCAAGGAGACCGTTCTAGCTTCTGTTCTGTGGGTCAAACAGCATTACATTTCTATACATATACATTTCTATGGATACGTTTATACGTGATATACTTATGTAAAGGTAATTATTTGGACAAACAGTTACGAGAACGGCCATACCCTTGATATGGTACCAGTGACTTTCGAAGTGGCTCAGCATAGCTCTGTGCACACGATGTGGCGCAGCTACCCCTCACGGCGCGGCGCAGCTCCTCTCACGGCGCGGCGCAGCTCCTCTCACGGCGCGACGCTGCTCCTCTCACGGCGCGGCGCAACTCCTCTCACGGCGCGGCACAGCTCCTCTCACGGCGCGACGCAGCTCCTCTCACGGCGCGGCATAGCTCCTCTCACGGCGCGGCGCAGCTCCTCTCACGGCGCGACGCAGCTCCTCTCACGGCGCGGCACAGCTCCTCACACGGCGCGGCACAGCTCCTCTCACGGCGCGGCACAGCTCCTCTCACGGCGCGGCACAGCTCCTCTCACGGCGCGGCACAGCTCCTCTCACGGCGCGGCACAGCTCCTCAAACGACGCGACGCAGTGTCCTCTCACAGCGCGGTGCAGCTCCTCTCACGGCACAGCGCAGCTCCTCATACGACGCAGCGCAGCTCCTCTCACGGCGTGGCTCTGCTACTAGCACCGCGTAGCCCTGCACCCTGCACGGCGTAGCTCTGCACCATGCATGGCGTAGCTCTGCACCCTGCACGGCGGCGTGGCTCTGAACTTGCCGTTTTCGAGGTACCGCTGCAAAAGGTTTAAACGCCAGCACAATGAATGTTGCTAATACAAATTTCAAATATGATATGCCTAGACGCGTAAGAAACAAAGTGCGAGAGTATTGTATGTTAACACCTGAGTAGCTGATGCTGATAAGATAAATAATAGATGCTGCTGATATAAAAGCAAATGTATTCGAAAAATACTTAAATGCTAATGAGTACACGAACGCGATGCGCGGTGATGATGTGCGAAGGTGAATCGTGAACTGATTGATAGATAGACAAAAATATGCATTCGTGTAATAATGCTTATTGGGCGATTTGTATGTGCGGTGAAACCGTACAAGTATATAATTTTCATTTGAAAAAGTCTAATCAAAAATGGTATGTTTCTAAAATGTAACTAACAATTTTACCCAAAAAGATAGGTAACCCTTTAGTGCACAAATAAACAACAGTAAATTAAAGAATCACAGACAAACATTTGATGTGCAAAGGTGCATAATCAGGTACTTAGTACATAATTAAAGCAACAAAGTAAGTACCTAACTATATTCATAAAGTATATTCATAAATTACATAGGTACTTATTTTATTTAAATAAAACAAGAAACTTCAAAAATTTTTATTTGTTATTTTATTACATAATGTTTGCCATTACTTGAATAAAATATAGTTAAATGCATACCTACATTACTCACTTACTTAAATGAATTTACATAGCTTACTGAACTTACTTATATGTAAAAGTATAAGTACCTACATATTTATGTACATTATATATACATACTTATGTAAGTATATATTTAAAAAAAAATAAGCGAGTTGTTTTTCTACATTTTCACTATTTTGTGATGTTTTTCAATACGTATAAAATATTTTCTCCAATCAAACTGCTTGAACAAAATTTTACCACTACAGATATATTTCTCTAGTAAAAACTATAAAATTACATATCGATCCCAATTCTGAATTTGTTGGATAACCGGTAACATTGTAAATAAAAGTATTAGGCGTGTTTTAAATGCTTTGCTTAGAAGTACAATATTCCCTTACTTCTCTGTATAGGAGAAACAAAACTAATAATCTAAATGATTGTTCAAGCAGAGATTAGTTATAAATTCGTGATAATTATTTGGAAGTTCTAAATACTTATATTTAATTAAATAATAACGCATACTTACATTAACAATGTTTATTTTCCATCACATCGCCATAAAAAACAAAAGACTAACGGACTGATCGCTAACCTTCTAAAATTGGCGGGCAGATTAACCAGCCAGTGTCAATGTGACAGCGCACAGATAATAAACCTTATGCGATCAGTCCGTAAATTGATGAATACAAATAATAATTCTAATCTACATATTTATATTTAAAAAGGTTTCTAACACACGACTGACCAAAAACGGAGTGTTATGTTTTCAGGGTTCATGTATTGTAGTGTATTCATGTTTATTTAACTTTTTATTCTTGTCTATTTTACTATTATAATTACTTATTTAGCTCAAAATGTTCTTTTTTTACACTTTCTGTAGTAAAATTTCTACGTTGCTAGGGAATATTTCTTTAAACTTACCGCTATATCTTCATTTTTGGTTATTTTATGTTATTTTGGTTTTCCCAATATATATTTCGTGTTTATTTCCACTTTTTTATACTTAATTCTTTAAATTGTGTAAATTTTTACTTGCGTTTTTTCATTGTAAACAACTATGATTGTCAAGCGTTGTCGCATGTCAGATTTTATTTTTCTAAAATTCTATAAATTTCTATGTAAGTATACCTTTTCGCAAATGTTCTAATTTCGTATTTTATTTGAAAATTATGAAGCAATACGAAATTCTAAATCGAGGCCTATATAAAGACACTGAATGTCAGAACGGGTCAGTCTTCACTTCTCCGAGAAATCGGAGCGCGGAGCGAAATAAAGGTCTTGTCCCGGGGCCTGCTGACCCCGGGACCCTGCAAGCCTTCGCGTCGTAAAAACATCAATCTAAAAACTCATTGAAGACCTTGTTGCTGTGGACCTGAGGACCGTACCGTACCGTGAGGAAATCTAAACCTCATTGAAGACCTTGTTGCTGTGGACCTGAGGACCGAAGCCGGCTCTCATTACCCATCGGCCGAGAGCATCGGGCTCCCATTACCATCCTACTGTGCCTGCTGTACCGTCAGACTGTGCCTGCTGTACCGTCAGTAGAGGATAAGGCAAGGCCACCTACTACCTGCCTGTCGTGCCTACTGAGCCGTCAGTTGTGGATAAGGCAAGGCTCCCTACCGCCTGCCGTGCCTGCCGTGCTGCCCGTGTCCTCGTCCAAATTCCTCACCCTACCTTATTTCGTTACCCCAATACCCCCTGTGCCGCGTTACCTCAGTGTTTTTTTACTTAAACTGTATTTTTTTACTTCATTATAAATAAATTAATATTTCCTTAACAAATCTGTTATTACTACATAACAGTATGTATGTATGTATGTAAGTTTCTTTATTCCACCATAAGTTCTGAATGGCTTAACAGATTTTGATGTGAGAGGTATTTTTAGATTCCTTGCATTCCTCCGAGTGTCATAGGCTATGTGAAATTGTCAGTCGTGTTTTTTATTTTTTAATAATTAGCTTGTTAACTTTGTTGCTCGCTTCTTTTATTTTATTATTCTGTTTATTTGATCTCGCGGATGCAAACAAGGGTTCTAATTAAAATTGATGTAGGTTGGAATTACTAGGTCAAACTTGTTATTCTGCCTAAGCAATGTATGCTGAAAATACTCGTCTAAAAAATTAACAGGCTTCGTATTTCTTACAAACGGACAATATTTTTTCTAAACATTTAATAATCAAAATCTTTACTTTTAAAAATCTACAAAGATCTCAAGAAATAAACAAAATAATAGAATATTCAGAACATCCTAAAATCCAATACTGTTTTAATTTCGCTGCCTTATTGTTTCAACTCGTTAGTATTTCGTTTGTGTCGAATTCTTGTTCTTTGTTCTAAGTTTCCTGAATGTTGAAGTAGATTTACAGTCCAATTAAAGGATTCCTTTTTTGGAGTGAGTACAAATTAAACGAAGAGTTTTACAATTAGAGCACCTTTTAAGGTAAACTTTGTACATAAAATAGGTTTCGAACGCACTAAGTACAAGCGATTAATAAATTTGGGATCGAGTTAGCTGGATATTTCATACCAATTGTCTTCATAGAATATACTAGTGAGTGCGCCCTGATTTTGGGGTCCCGAGAAATTTGGGATGACAAGCTTATCTGGCCTTAAATTACTTATGTTATCAACAAACTCTACAAACAGCTTTTGAATAAGTCCATCGATCACATCCAAACTAGACATTCCATTAGGTTTTCAATTAAACTTTAATCCAAACAAGTGGGTTAATCTTGCATACACTATTCTATTATAATCGCTTAATTCAAATTCAAACCATCCACGAAAATTAAAAAATATACAAGAACGTGAGGTAGATACTATTACATATACTAAGCCTTTAATACAACATTTTTAATTTTATCATTAATTTTATTATATTTTATTATATAATTTATTTTATCATTTAAGTAATGATTAAATTAAAAAAATATGAATAATATGAATTTATTTCGGGTCTAGTTTCAAGTATTATTATACCGTCTTTTATTTTTCAGTTTATCATTGGTTTGGGTGTCCCTGTAGACTTGAAAGAAGCTTCAGTTACCGTTGGCACAGTAATCAAATTCCAATATGACTTGCCTACAAACAGCTCAGAGTATACGAGCCGTATTTATGGTTTTGCCAGCACTGTTTCAAGAGATATGGACGGAGACGAAGATACAGACAAAGACGAAAAAAATACTGAAATAAATGAGCCTAAAGTAATTGGTACACATAATGTTTTAGAAGATGATTTAGATGATGAAAATAATACTCTAGTAGATATTACTTTTAATGATAGAAAAAGAAGAAGTCTTGTGTATACAGAAGGTGGTATAATTTACGACAATGGGATAGAAGGCAAAGAGCTAAGTCTAGAAGAAGCTATAGAGCGCCAGGAAGTTATTGATCAGAATAACTTAGAAGAAGAACCTCAAAGGATGAATAGATGGGACTTCTATAAGATACTTGAACACATGGCGGAGAGGTAAGAATACCTAATATTTTTATTAGATAATCAATGTTACTTAATGACGCAAAATCTACTAATCAGATTTTGGTGAGGTTTAGTGTATAGGTAGATTTATATTTGAAGTTAATAAAAAAATAACAAATAGATGAATTTGACGAACAATGATTACACCAAACAAAAGAAAGAAATTATTCCTTTAATTGCGTCGTTTAAGATAACAAAGGTTGTACAATAAGCGCACTACCGAATCAGATCTCTTGATTAATTGAAGGTATGAAACCGATCTATAGCAAAACTTTAGAGTACCTAATTAAGAGGAAATTAAGCTTTAATTATTTGGAAATATTTGCAGATACGGTTACACAGGTCGGCCGTGCCTGCTCCGAACAATCTGCGAGGCGGCTGAGGTGCCTTTCACTCCACGAAAACGGCTTGCTCGCCGAAATTGGACATATATTATTCACGTAAGTAAATCAAACGCTTATTCAACCATAATAAATATGTAAGCGTAATGAGTTTTTCAAACGGCTTTATTGCTTTATCTTTTACATGAGGTTAGGATATGCAATTTGCCTCCTTAAAATTTTTATTTTAGATTTTTCTAGCATATAAGTTTGTTTTGGTAATTCCATGATTCATACCTATAAAGTTGGAATAGTAAATTGCTAGCCAATTGCTTTCCGATTACGATCATCGACACCAACTGATCCATCTTCATTCGCAGTATAACACACATATTACATAGTTATTTTCATGTCTTTACACGTATTCATGAAATTCCTTCAGATAGAGACTAATGAAACTCACATTTAGCACCTTGTGGTTTTGTATTTAATAAAAGATATCCAGAAAAACCTAGACCAGTGGCATTGATGACTTACGGTACAAATAAAAATAAGTAATGATTGATTTGTTTTTTAGTGCACCGTCAAGTAAAAGTAAAAAAAGTTAAAGTTAATTTATAGTCCAACTAAATACACTTTGTTCATTGTCACTTCCAGGCCATCAACAACCAAAGACTCCCTCTCCCACCACACGGACAACGAGTACCACGCAGCAGAGCGGCTGGGGAGAGAAGCCGGGGGCAATTGTGAGACTCTGTTCCCCGAATGTGAAGGGTCTATCCTGGAGACGTTCACAGGAATAGGCGTCGACACACTGCACAAATTCGGACTATTCGATTAAATTATTATTGAGGATTGATGTTGTATTATTTACTTAGAGCCTGTTTGACTTGATTTTGACTTAATAGGCGTCGACACACTGCGCAAATTCGGACTTTTTGATTAAATCATTATTGAGTATTGACGTTTTACTCATTACTACTTGGGTAATATATAATCTGTGCTTTTATTTAGAGTTTGTTTGACTTGACTTCGACTTAGACGTCGCCACGGTGCACAAATTCGGACTTTTCGATTAAATCATTATTGAGGATTGACGTATTATTTTTTACTTAGAGCCTGTTTGATTCGAGACTTCGACTTAGATATGCGTCGACAAGCTGCGTAACTTCGGGCTATTCGATTAAATCCTTTTCGATTAAGCCTATTTAACTTGACTTAGATAGTCGACGAAACGCTGCACAAATTTAGATTTTTCGAATAACTCATTATTGAGGATTGATTATTGATTCTTTACTTACTTAACTTCGACTTAGATAGGCACACGCTGCACAAGTTCGGACTTTTGTTTAGTGATCCGGTGTCAAAAGTCAAACTTGGACCCATTTCATTTTCAATGTCTTAGAAATTAAATTACTGCTATCGTTTTAATAAACGAGACAGATATTATTAAAATTTGTATTTTATCTGTACAGATATGTATATTTGTATCTATTTATATTAATAAAATTGGACGCTGGCTGACTTATCAACGCAGAAACGAAACCGCTGAGCGTAGAAACTTGAAATTTTGCTGAGAGGTTCTTTATGCAGCGTAAAAGAGTACTAAGAAAGGAATTTAGGAAATTCCACCAATACGAGGAAAAAATGGGTGAGAAACTAAAACGCGGGTGAAGCTGAGGGCGAAAGATAATATCGAAATAAGTATTCTAGCTATCAGAAGAATATTAAAAATACTAGCTGTCGTCCGCAGCTTCGCCCGCGTGAGTTTCGCTTAGATGAAAAATCTCTCTTGGAGCTTTTCATCAGATATTCCAGATCTTCAATTTTTATACGTCAGCAGATAATGCTCATCAGGTTGAACGACTTTTACTAAGGCGCCATTTCCATATATCTTATAGTTTAACTGTTCTGTTATGGTTCTTCACCAAGTGCTCCAGTTTTCAAAATAAATTATAGCCTAAATGTTGCCTAGGCTTAATAGCTATATAACAAAAAAGTTTCATCCAAATCGGTTCAGTACTTTCGGAGATTAGCGTGATCATACATACAGACAGAAAGACAGAAAATTTAAAAAAAAATGCTCTCTATTATTCTTTTTAAGTGTCCCTCTATCCATTTCAGTCAAAAATACTAAATGTACAGACAAAATATTTTTACTGTTTTATTATATGTATAGATTAAACAGAAGAAGATTGTCATTAATCATTCGTTCAACCCACATACTTGGAATAATAGTAGTTTACTACATAAGCAGACAACCGAAAAATGTATGGATAGACAAAAATTGGTTTGGAGAATTTGTGAATTACGTGAAAGATGTAAATTGCTGCTTATTATTCCATTATGAAATGAACTGTTGAGAACTCATTATGATGAATTATTAATTTATCCCGACTCGTCTAGACTACACTTTAATACAATCTTGCTAATGAAGAATACAAGTTATAATAAATAAGAAAACTAGCATACATATTTACTTTTAAATAATTATGTAGCTTCGAAATTAAACAAAATGTTACATAGAAGACCTGTATTTAAAAAAATATGAAAAATAGAAAAAAAATCAAATCTAAGTTTTTCAGATCACTTCGTAAGTTTTCGAGAACAAATCGATGAGTGACGTCGGGCAGTTCTGGTAGATTGAAATGCAATCTTTCTTGTCTTCTCCATGCTCGTATGCTTCAATGTATGGTTGTACTTCGTGATGGTAGTCGGGGTGGTCGATATCATTTCTTGGACTGAAAAATACATGTAAACATTGAGGTTTATAGTAATACTGAAAAATAAGTATCATTTTCCAGCAGCCTTGCTATTTCTGTAAGGGAGCGATTATAGTATCGGCGCGGCGGGGCTGTGGCCAAGATTCCCTGTGTACTATCAGGGTGCTATTGAAAGCTTCTGACCGATAATAGGGGACCGGCCAAGGTATGAGAATTGTTAATAAAATACATATATAATTTTATTATAAAATACATGTAATTAAACACATTTTGCGACTTTTCAGCACGAGTTTATTCTCCTGAGCTAATTTATTAGAGTTAAATTTTTTTGGGATAGTCCATTTTCTACGCGTGACGAATATGAATGCACGTTTAGTTAGGGGCGTTTTGGTATCGCCCAAACATCGCTTAAAAATGTGAATTGTTTTTTGTTATATCTTGGGAAATACTTTGGTTATTGATGTAATTATTTTAAGGTGATTTTATTATTGTGAGATATTTCTAAGGAGCATAAAAAATAAGTTTTCCGACAGACAGAGACAATGTTGTCCAAATGGTGTGGATAATATTGAAATTGGGCTTATTTATATTATGTAGTTTATTATATATTATATATCATAAATTAACTGCTGCCGATCATAAAAAAGATGCTGCTTTATCGTATTTCACTGCACACAGGACTTCAGGGCTTCGCTCCATGATGCATTTGGGACTCAAACTACTACGTATATTATGTGTTAATTTATGCTTTCTGATAAAATATTTTCAACTGAATCCAAAGGTAACTCCCAATAAACACGCGAAAATCAACCATTCTCGTTATTGTAGATGGGAATAAATCACACACACAGGTTAGCTCTAGAATTCATTCAAAAATAGTCTACAATCTGTGCTGAATTACATTAAATTATGCTAGAAACTCATTAAAACAGACTAAAATTTGCTACCTAGATGCTTTAAAACAATTAAGAGAAAAGGTGATTTTGATCTGAAATCTAGATATGCAAAAAGAAAAACACGCCAATTATCCAATCACGAAAGTTGTTCACTATTTTTCAAAATTATCGGTGTGATATAGTTTTCTGAATAGAATAATTCTGTTCGGAAAACTATATATTTTTTTGTAGATAGCTTCAACGATTTGGAAAAAAACAAAAGTTTTCTAGATTTTATTCAATATTCCTCGAAGTTCATTCACCAGATCTAATGGTTGATCGTCTACTTGCCAAAGTATGCTTGATTTAACAACTGATATTACTTCTTGTTGTAAGTGTGTATAAAAGTTTTTTGTGATACGAATTTTGAAAAAGCAATAAGATAAAAATCGAAAATAAGGAATAAGTACTTGGTATTCCTTAGTACTCCTTATTAACGATTTTATCTTTATTTCGGTGTCTTATTATCAGATAGCAGGTCGAAAAAAGGCCACTTTGAGGAATTCATATTGCGATGAATTAGTATTGGAAAAGGATCATTAATATTGTGATTAGGTCAAGCCTTTTTAAATCTTCTGTTATCGAATTCATACGTGAAAAAATATACGTAGATGACAACGGTGCTTTAAATGTGGAAGAGGATTCAAAAATAGGGGAAGATCCAAGAAGAGACTAGTGGATGGAGTCAAAGATAGTAGTTATGAATCTTAAGGTAGTTCGGAACAAAAAGGCTGGTGATAGAACGAAATGAAATGAACTTACAAGCTTTGCCGACACAGATATAAGTAGGAAAATGGTAAAGAAGAAGAATAATCCCAAACTTACTTAAAGACGTAAGTAG